>OY776281.1:42415934-42803434 GCA_963675445.1 Linnaemya vulpina | reverse complement strand
TTAATTTTTATTAATATGTAATATTTATCAAATTATGTATATATTTTTATTTATACCTCAATTTAAATTTGCCTCTACTACATCCGCTGCCTCTAACAACAATTGATCGTCTCCATACATCGCAAGAAAAAGAGGTATATCTATTTTTGGGAGTATTTCAACACTCAATATTTCTATTTGAGGTTTGATTGCTACCTCTCTTCGATGGTCTGTTGTGGTTGGCTGCGAAGACACCGCTAAAAAGTGATCCTCATCGCCTGTTAGCATATCATCGTATTCTGCATTCGAAGGATTTGATGTCTCAGGTGCAGATGTTGGCTGCGCTGACAGCTCTAAAAAAAGTTCCTCATCTCCTTCAAGATGTTTCTCGAACTCTTCCTGTCTGGCTTTTCTTAAATACTCCTTCAAATGGTGACGCTGAAGTCTCCGATATAATGGTGTGTACCAGAAGGGCTTCATTGTACAAATAAAAGCTCAACTTCAAAATTTGATAATTTTGCTTTGAAAACTTGTGAAGCTACAAAAATTTTGTAGTTTATCAGATACCACAATGTTTTGTCCACGTAGCAGTTTCTTTTGCTACAAAATTTTGTGACGTATCTGCATGCATAAGCATGCCTCCGTATCCTGTGTATATCACATATCATAATGTTTGTTTACATAAATTTTGTCCACGTAGCAGTTTCATTCCCGTAAACATTTTGTATTGTAGAGGCATGCATAAGCATGTCCCTGTACTCTGTATATATCAAATTCCGTTCAAAACTTTGGAACGTATCTGCATGCACAAGCATGTCTCTGTACTCTGTAGATATCACTTATCAAAATTTATGTTTACATAAATATTGTCTACGTAGCAGTTTCATTCCCTTAAACATTTTCTAACGTATTTGCATGCATAAGCATTCTGTGTATATCAGATACCACAATGTTTTGTCCACGTAGCAGTTTCTTTTCTAATTTTTTAATCTTAACCGTTTCTATCAGCAGATACGCTACTTTTGCAAAGTAACGCAAAGCTACTTTGTTGGAATGAAGCGTACTATACCAAAACAAAATTTTCACGAATTTGTATTAATCTAAATTTTTTAGGATAAAATTCAGTACATTTTTGTATCTAAAAGTAACAAGTCGTGACTATTAAAAAATTCCTTGTGTGTTATTAATAAATCTAAGACAGAAAATAAATACATATTCTCAAAAAACATATTATTTGTATATCAAAAAATAAGAGTGTGTCATATAATTTAAGCAAAGACAGAATTTAAATATATGTATATACAAAAATCCTTGTAATATTACTTGTTATTCAAGCAATCAATATATTTTTTAATAAAAAAGTACACTATAAACAAAATAATTTTTATAAGTGTAAATAAAAATATAAAAAAAAATGAGTTCATCAATTTTCAAGTGCAATATCTGTAATAAGGTATATAAATACCAAAAATCTTATTTAGAACATTGCAAAGGTCATGTTCAACCACAACAAGTGCAACAGTCGATACAACCCCCAACATCTGCGTGCAACCCCATAGCAACATATCAACAAATCGCACAGTCCATACAACTCTCAACATATGCATACAACTCAATGGTCCAAAACAATTTGCAGTATCAGTATCCGGCGCAGTATCAGTACCCAGTGCAGTATCAGTATCCAGTGCAGTATCAGTATCCAGTGCAGGTACCAGCGTATCCTTTATATCTGTATCCAGTGTCAACCAACCAATTCACAGCACCTATGGAGATTCCATATCCCATTGAATATAGCGTACCTATACAGTTGCAGCAAAATAATATGCCTAATTATTACCCAAGCTATTTGCCCGTAGATAATCCTTCTCAAGACATGGATATAAGTCAAATTATTCCACATGATCAGGCAAATACACAAAATAATGAAGTAGAAATGGATATCTCAAATTCTGCGGATGATCTACTGTCTCAAGCTCCAAATGAATGCAAATATTATATAATAAATAGTGCTTTTAAAAATAATATTACAACATTTGGAGTTCCAGTAAATAAAGATTGTATTTTATTTGAAGATGTTATTGTGGATAATAAACATATCATCAAAGAAAGACTTGAAAATAGTCTTGCCGTACACAACATTATTAAATTTAATATTACTCTTATTGGAGAGTATATTAAAATTATAAGCGATGATATGGAATTGTGTACTATTTCTCACCGGGCAAAGATGGATCTTCTGTGCATTGGAGATGATGTTGAGGAAATTATGGCAAAGCAATTTCAAGAAATCCACAACAAAATGTCTGAATTTCAAGAACGGTATTCAGGATGGACTTTAATTAGGATTGTTCGCCTCAAAATCGCTATAAATAAGTCATCTTTGGTGTGAGGATCAAACTGGATAAGTACGCCGGAGAATTTAAAAGTAAAAAGGCATGTATAAATTTTGAAAATAATAACATTTATTGTTTTAAATGGGCAATAATATCTGCACTGGATACATCTGATATTAAAAGACCACAAAGTTGCTGCTCATACAACATTGCAGATATCAGCGCTGATATCATATGTTTGCAGAACGGAATTGAGATTGATTTCAAAAATTTAAAGTTTCCGTTGGCGTTAAAGAGTATCAGGATATTTGAAGAAAGCAATCCAAATATTAGCGTCAATGTGTTCGGATACAATGATGAAAGCAATGAGATTGTTGGACCATTCTATAACACCAAGAATGAAAAAGCTAAACATATTAATTTGTTATTATTAGAAAATGCTGAAGGATATCAGCATTATATTCTTATAACAAATACATCAAAGTAAGTAAAGAAATATACATTTATTTACGTAAATATATTAATATATATTCTTATAACTTTTTTCTTTCCACAGACTTTTAAAATCTCAGACTACCAAGCACTGCAAAAACTTGTCTTCTGTAACAGCTGCCTCCAATACACCCACAATGAGAGGACGTTAGAGCGACATAAAGAAGAATGTGGGAAAATTGTTGCGGAGCTGCCGTCTGAGGAAAATGCCGTGTTGCAGTTTAAAGACCACCAACGACAAATGGATGTACCATTTCTTGTGTATGCAGACTTTGAATTCATACTGGAGGAGGTTAATATTAGAGTAAGTGACAAAAGTAGGTATCGCAAAAAGCACATTCCTTGTGATTTTAGTTATTATATTAAATGTAAGCATAATGATAGTTTAGATAAGTTTAAATTATATACGGGGAGGGATGCAGCAGAAAAGTTTGTAGAAAATTTGATTGAAGATTGTGAAGATATTTATAATGAATATCTAGTAAATAAAAGGGAAATGGATGCTTTAACTCCTTTCGAAAATTTTAATTTTCGAAATGCGATAAATTGTCACATTTGTCATAAATATCTAGGCAATGATAGAGTGCGAGATCACTGCCACATAAGTGGTAAATTTAGAGGAGCAGCTCATAATAGATGCAATTTAAAATTTAAAATTCCAAAATTTATACCAATCTATTTCCACAATTATTCATCTTATGACGCGCATCTTTTTGTTAAAGAGTTGGGTAAAAAATCTGACAATATAAAAGTCCTTCCGCTCAACAAAGAATTATACATAGCACCATCTAGATTTTCAAAAATGACCGACAACTACAACCTTGAACTTAGATTTTTAGACACAATTCGCTTTATGCCTGAAAGCTTAGAATCTTTAGCTAATAATCTTTTAGAACAAGACTTTCACATCATTAAAAGACAATTTAAAACAAAAAAAGAGTTTGATCTAGTGAGAAGAAAAGGTGTCTTTCCCTATGATTTTCTTAATTCTTTTGAAAAATTTAATGTCGGTGAACTTCCAGCAAGGGAAAATTTCTTCAACCATCTCAATAATAAGGAGTGCTCGATTGAAGACTATGAGCATGCAAAAGAAGTTTGGAATGCTTTCGGCTGCAAAATCTTGCAAGATTACATGGAAGTATATTTAAAAACGGATGTGCTCTTACTTGCAGATATATTTGAAAGTTTTAGAAAGGTTTGCAAGAACATCTACCACTTAGATCCATGTCAATATTACACTGCACCAGGACTATCGTGGGATGCTATGCTAAAGTACACAAATATAGAATTAGAGCTTTTGACGGTCATAGATATGTACAATTTCTTCAAGAAAGGAATACGTGGTGGACTTGTACAATGCAGTAACCGATATTCAAAGGCTAACAACAAATATCTACCTGATTTCGATATAGAAAAGCCCTCAGAATTTATTGTGTACTTAGACGCAAATAACCTCTACGGTTGGGCTATGTCTGAGTATTTACCTTATGGTGGATTCAGATGGCTGTCAGCTGAAGAGCTAAATCTGGATCCTAAAACCATAGGTGATAATTCAAGTGATGGTTATGTCTATGAAGTTACTTTAGACTGTCCTTCTCATTTGCATGACTCTCACAATGACCTACCTTTTTGTCCAGAAAATAAGAAAATTTTGCAAACAAAACACATTAAATTAGTTGCAGATTTTTCAACAAAACAAACATATGTCATACATTATAGAGTTCTTAAACAATATTTACAGTATGGTCTAGTTCTAAAGAAAGTGCATCGAATTCTCACCTATAAGCAATCAACCTGGTTGAAAAGTTGTATAGACTTGAATACCAAACATAGGGCTACTGCAAAAAATACTTTTGAAAAATATTTTTTCAAATTGTTAAATAATGCAGTATACGGTAAAACTATGGAGAATGTGGAAAAGAGAAAAGATGTACGAATAGTTACGAACTGGAAAAGGACAAACTGTAATCATTTAGGAGCTCAAGATTGGATATCTAAACCTAATTTTCATAGTTTGTCAATATTTTCTGAGAATATGGTGGCGATTGAAATGAATAGAGGGAAAACCTATTACAATAAGCCTATATATTTAGGGTTTTGTGTATTAGAGCTTTCCAAATGGAAAATGTATGATTTCCATTATGGGTACATGCAACCCAAATTCAAGTCAAACTTATCACTGAATTATATGGATACTGACTCTTTCATTTACACAGTAAAAACAGAAGACTTTTACGCTGACATAAAAACTGACCTAGACCATAAGTTTGATACATCAGATTACCCAAAAGACAATGTATATGGATTTCCTCTGGTAAACAAAAAGGTATTGGGTATGATGAAGGATGAGAATTGTGGAAAGGTAATGAAGGAATTTGTAGGATTGCGGTCAAATATGTACTCTTTTAGTGTGCAATATCAAAGTGATATTAAAAAATCGAAAGGAGTAAAGAAGTGCATTCTTAATAATTATAGTATAGCTTCATATAGAAATTGCTTATTCAATAAGTCGACAGTGTATGATGATATGCTAACATTTAAATCAAAAATTCATCAAATTTATACAAATGAAATAAATAAAGTAGTATTAAAGTATGCAGACGATAAAAGAAAAATAAGAAGTGATAAGATGAGTACATATGCATGGTATCATTTTCGAATCGAAGAAACTAATCCTGATTATGAACTTGACATGCTACTGTGGGAAATTTCAAGACTAGAAGAGGAAGAAGCAGTGCTATAACTGTATCCCTATTTTTAAGTAATAATTTTTATGTTTATTTAAGTAGTTAAATTTATTAATAAGTAAAAAAATTTTTGTATTGTTAAGAGAAATAAACAAAAAAATTGTACAAATATATTTAAAATGAAAAAACATTCAGAATTTGTTTTATTTTGTTTGGTGATTTATTATTTAGTTTCATCGAAATATTGCATAATATGAATTAATTAAATGATTTATCATCATTTTTCTTAAGTAAAATACGGAGCACCGACAGGTATCTGGCCCCTCCTCACAATCTGGATGGCTCCATGGACAAGACTTAAAGTGACCATCGTCCTTGTCCTCATCTTCCATTATACGAAAATCATCATTTTCATTCAACATATCGAGGAACATTTTCACCATTTCCATGTGTTCGTATATTACACATCTCTCAAAATCAACTAAGAATTGTGCGAGCTTGTTCCTAATGTCACTCATGATTTTACGAAATATTTTATACTATTACTAAAATTTACTTCCGATCTTTTTGACTGTTAGTTCTCTACTAATAATTGTTTTCAACGAACCAGTACTAAGGTGTATGTTATGAAATTAAAAAAAAAAACCATGTCAGCCTTTTTAGTCCAGAAAATAATTTAAAATTCGACTCAAAAAATGAATACGTATATATGACATCTCTCTATCCTTTTTCAACTACTTAGTTTTAAATACTTATATATATATTTAATTTTTCCTCACTTCGTCTTTTGTCAAAAATAAAACAAAAAAATCATTGTATAATGATTTTCTGTTAAGCTTCTTACAGTCTAGAAAGCTAAAACCGAGATTAGTTTGCAATAAAAGTTCAAAGCTATAAGTTGTGAAAAATTTCTACCGCAATGGATCTAGTGGAAAAATTTAATTCGTACAATACAAAATCCTTAATCCATATAAAGGATCTAGATGAATTATCCAAACACACTATCGTACGTGCAAAGCGAGTAACAACAAAGTATGGGGAAACAGTTCAACTTGAGCTGGAAAACCACATAATGTTTCTCCCCAACCGATACAATGCATTGACCAATGCAGAATTAGAAGATCTTTCGAATAATAAATATCGACTACAAAGAAAAGGAGAGCGAAACCTGATCTTAGAAAGCGAGATGAACGAGTTTTTAATACCAAACTCCCAGTACCCCGTTTAGCAGTAAAAAATATGTTATGTTCATATATTTTGTAATTAACAAGAAAAAAAATAATAATAAAAAACAAAATGTTTTTAAATATGTATGTATATAAATATATATGATTGTGTTTTATTTAATATCTTTGGTTATATCATAAAGAAATTTGAAACATAAGTGACCGCAATTATATATATTAAAGTTTTGATATTGATTGTAGTTGTATTGAATATTTCTACCTAAATATTTGATTAATTCTAGAGGAGGTTGTAAATTTCCAAAGCTGTCGAAATATTGTTTTTCATTCTTGTTCCTATAGTATGCTACCCAATGAGTACCTGGGCCTGTTGATAAATCCAAATTGATTATTCCACACTCTACAGTCTTTGGTCGTTTTGGTAGTGAATCCAACATATAAACTCCTCTAAAGTGTGGAATATATTTTGAAAATTTTCTTAGATCAAATTCTGATAATGGTCTGTTGGGTAGCATTTCTAATTGTTTTTTGAATGATCTTTACAAACAAGTCCATAACCGTTTTTATATGGTTTAAGGTACAGTCCTTCTCCCACAGCAATAGACTCCATTGCCTTATTGTGTCTGGTGGCTTCCTCAAGTTATTTTTTTGCATTCTTTGTTGCATTTACAGCTTTAGCTATAGCGGCACCTCCAGTTGCTAGACTAACAAGTTTACCTAGAGCAGTTAGAATCGGTATTATGGGCAAAAAACCACCAATTTTTGGAACATTTATAATACGCGGTATTATAACACGAGTTTTACGAGCAATCTTAATGGCTGAATTAATATCTTGTGGTTTTTCCTTCTTCAATATCTTTGTTGCTGATTTAATTGTGGTGATGGTCTTTTCACCGTATTCCTTTTCTTTGCTTCAACACCCATACTAAGTTTAGTTTTTGCTTTCATTGCGTTGGTGACTATATATGAAAATGTTTTTTCTGCAAGATCACTATCTTTTGAAAGAATTCTTTCCCAAGCCTTATTTTCAAGAATTTTGTCAGCTTGATGTCTGCTGTTTAAGTCTTTATTTTTCGAGTAAGCAATATCGTGATTTTTGCAAGCAGCATCCAATAAGTTAATTCCTTTATCTCCTCTATCTAAACGCTTTTGTAATCTTGTGCCAGGTCCACAATACTAGTATCCAGGAGGGTGTAATTCAAAAGGTAGAGAGTTTATTGCTTTATTTAGTAAACCTTCTCCAACGATAGTTTGATTGTGACTAAAACTTTTGTTATGGAGTACAACCATATTACTTTAATCTACAATAAAAGATATTGTTTGCAAATTTCACAAGTAGTTATTAAAATGCGCTTCGTAAAACAACATGAAAATATATTAGTTCGTAATGCTGATATTTGTTCAAATGACAGTAAAAAAATAAGACATAGTTCCTTGTTACCAAATTCTATTCGAGCATTAATAGTTGGTCCTTCAAATTGTGGAAAAACTAACATAATGATTAGTTTGCAGGAAAGTCCTAATGGTCTCAAGTACATTGTTCCTCCTAGTGAAGCTAAAAGCAATTCAGTTATGATTTTTGATGATGTTGCATGTGAAAAGCAAAACAATATACGTGCATATTTTTGTATGGGTCGTCATAAGAACGTAGATTCATTTTACTTGTGTCAAACTTACACGCGAATTCCAAAACATTTAATAAGAGATAATGCTAATGTAATTATTATGTTTAAACAAGATTCGACAAATATGAAACATGTATATGATGATCACGTTGCCAGCGATATGAACTTTGAAATGTTTCAACAAATTTGTAGAGAATGTTGCAAGGAAAAATACGGATTTTTGATGATAAGTAAAGATAATGAAATAAACAATGGTCGTTATAGAAAGTCATTTGATTATTTCATCATAATATAATTTACTGTTCATCAAATGCACCCTGAAGTATTTAATCTGACTTCAAACTTTATACATGTGATTATTGTAACTGATCAGATAAGCAGATCTGATACCTGATAAACTGACCTGATACCTGTTAAACTGATCTGATAAGCTGATCTGATACCTGTTAAACTGACCTGATAAGCTGGTCTGATACCTGATAAACTGACCTGATAAGCTGATCTGGTACCTGATAAACTGACCTGATAGCTGTTAAACTGACCTGATAACCTGATCTGCTTCCTATTGAACTGACCTGATAGCTAAAATGAATGAACAAATTCTTAAAGACTTGGTGGCAACAAGAAATATCTTGAAGAAAAAGCTTCGTAGTATAAAAACTGGTGAAATAGATACACATCAGCAATTAACAGATACATTCAAGCCTATCACAGAACCTTTAAAAGAATTTAACAATAGCTTTACATACGTTGGTAGACCAGTTAAAAAAGAACCGAGTGATAAGGAAAATGGAATTGATGACAATGAAAGTTTTCATCCTCAGAACTCAACAATAAAATTGGAAACGAGTACGCCCAAGAAACTAAGTGAAGAAAAAATTGTTAAGCAATCTAATAGTAAAAGTAGCAGTAATTATGATGAAGATGACTGTTACTCACAAAATTCGAATAATGAAGAAAGTTATTCTGACTTATCACTATTGCAATCGAGAAACGAACTAGATACTAACTATGGTCCACATAAAGATAATAATAACGAATGGAGATTTGGTAATAGCACCATCGAGTTAAATCAAGATAAGATACAGGTTGGGGGACAAATATGGGCGCTCACGCCAGGACTTTTTTCTTTAATGTTTCATAAAGTACCAAAAAACTATGATAAATTCGACCTTGAAATCTATAAAAAAATATTACTTGCTACCAATGCCCACAGGAGAGGCTATAAGTCTGATGGTCAAATCAAAGGGAGCATAGCCCATAAGTACAAACATATTATTGGAAAACTTTTCAAAGGAGACAATCATACAGGCTCATCAGATGTAACAAAAAGTAATTATTTAGGAAGGGGTTCGATGCAGTTTAACCCTCATAATCCAAACTATATATACTGGGATGATCCAAACGAGTTGGTAGATCGACTTAGACTACTGCTTGCATCACAGTCTGCAGGCCATACTAATCACAACAACGAAATTGTCTCAAGTATTGAAGAACTACGTGAAGCTAATATAATTGTATAAACTATATACATACATAGATTTTTATATAAAACATGTCCGTTGATAAATTTGGGCATTATATTAACGATAGAAGTGAAGTAATTTCAACCAAAAATGCGCCTAAGTTGTTGGACTTCTTTATGGATACGAACAAATTGATGTCCAATACAAGAGAATCAAAAATGTTGCAAATGCTCTGGAGGAAAACGATGTTATCAGTAAATTGTTTCTGCAAACTGAACTCAAAAAACAGCAACAAGAATTAGCTTTCCAGTTAGAAAATCTTAATTCTCATTTGGAGGATATCAATAAGAAAATGGATGGTAATAAATCACTTTTTGATATGGTAATTGAAGATTATAGGTGCAAGTGCATCAAGTAGATCACAACACACTTAAAACAGCGAATGGAAAAATAAGATGTCTTCAAAGAGAAATGTTGTAAATGAATTGCATAAGCAGGCTCGAAAACGTTTTGTACGTCGTAGAGTTGTGATGAAAGGAATAGATGATCTTTGGCAAGCTGATTTAGTTGAAATGGGAAATTATTCCTTAGACAATAGAAATTATCGATTTTTGCTAACTGTAATTGATACATTCTCAAAATTTGCTTGGGCAGTACCTTTGTGCAGAAAGAATGCATTCGAAACAACTCAGGCAATGGAGAATATTTTCAAATTGGGACGAATACCGAAAAACTTGCAAACAGACGATGGTAAAGAATTTTTCAATAAACATTTCAGTCAGTTGATGAATAAATACAATATTAATCACTACTCAACATATAGCACTATGAAAGCCTCAATAGTAGAACGATTCCATAGAACATTAAAAGGAATGATGTGGAAGGAATTTAGCTTAAATGGTTCATATAATTGGATTGATATGTATAGAGATTTACTTTATGCATACAATAGAAAAATTCATCGCACCATTAAAATGTCACCGATTAAAGTAAATTCAACAAATGAAAAACAGCTTTTAAACACAGTATACAGTCATTTAAAGATGTATAAAATGTCAAAATTTAATGCAGGAGATCATGTACGCATAAGCAAATATAAAAACATTTTTGAAAAAGGTTATACTCCGAATTGGACAACAGAAATCTTTACAATTAAAAGAGTACAAAATACATATCCTACAACATATATATTAGAAGACTATCGCGGAAATCCTATTAAAGGCGGATTCTATGAAGAAGAACTTTCAAAAACCAGATATCCTAATACATACCTAGTTGAAAAGGTTCTCAAAACTAAAGGACATAAGGTGTTTGTCAAGTGGCTGGGCTTTGGTAATGAGCACAATTCTTGGATAAGCAAAGATGAGATATTGTAAATGGAAGAATACAATAAATAAACAACAACAATGGCATCAATATTTAATTTAGTTTAAAATAAGTAAATAAACAATAAATACGAAACTGCTTCTTATAAATCATACTGTGTGTTTAACCTCATTTATTTACAATCAAACAGTCACAATGTCAATAACATTGACTCTGAGCTCCAATTCATCAGAGCTATCTGCTAATTATTTTCCTCCTATTGATTTAAACGGAACCTATGAATGTGCTCTAACTGATTTTCATTCATACAACAGTATCCCGAATGTGGATGTCTACAACAATATATTTTATATCGGTGAACTTGTAATCGAAATACCGATCGGATTTTATGAATTAAATGATATAGTTGACTATATAGAAGAACAATACAAACGATATAGACCAGAAAACAAAATTTTGATTGAAGCTAATAACAATACAATGCAAGTCAAAGTCAGCAGCTCTAAAGAACCAATATATTTTAATAAAGAAAATACAATAGGTAGACTTTTAGGATTCAATAGCAGAATATTAACGCCAAACAAAGAACATTACTCTGATCTTCCAGTGAATATCTTTAAGGTGAATCTCTTGAGGATTGAAAGCAGTATTGTGGTTAATACTTATATGAATAATTCTAAAGCTCATACATTACATGAATTTCCGATTAATGTACCGGCTGGATATAAAATAGTTGAGATTCCCAAAAATCTTATTTATTTGCCAGTAAACTCCAGAGAGATAAGTTCACTAGCTCTTCGCGTGGTTGATCAAAACGGCGACTTAATTAATTTCAGAGGTGAGGAAATTACAATACGAATACATTTAAGGACAACTAAATAATGATAATATACAACACGAGTATATCGAAGAATACTACAGCAACATCTAATTCTCAAACGTTACAATCTAAGCAACAATTGAAAAGATCTGTTCGTCAAAAATCGCTTACAGCAGCAAACAAGAGTTTTCTCAAGTCACTGAACTTTAAATTGAAAACAAAATGAGTTCAATAATAGACGTTTTATATAAACCAATATCTGACGAAAATATTATCAAAAAGGATTATCACACATACATACCATACCTTCAGTCTTTTAACAACAACGATGAAATAAGAATTTCAATACAAAACCAAGATCTATATGTGTTACCCAGTGAAAGCTATATATATGTGGAAGGACTTGTTGTAGACGAAAAAACATCGAAATCTACACCCAACTTTCAGTTGAAAAATAATTTTGTTGCATATCTCTTTGATGAAATCCGCTATGAACTGATTGGTATTGAAATTGATCATACAAGATATTTGGGAGCCACCAGTACCATAAAAAATTTGGTTTCTTTATCACCTACGGAAAGCGTTGTGTTGCAAAATGCTGGATGGAATAAACTTGATAAAATAGATCTTCAAAATGGAAATTTTAATTTCTATGTACCACTCAAACTTCTTTTAGGATTCGCTGAAGACTACAATAAAGTTTTATTAAATGGTAAACATGAATTGATACTCTTGCGTAATAAGAACGATGAAGATCTTGTACACTCGAATGTTTCCACCGAGAAAGCAAAACTTACAATTTCACTAATATCATGGAGAATTCCACATGTTCAATTATCTGATCATAGTAAATTGAATATGATCAAAATACTTAATAATGGTGCTGCTATACCAATGGCATTCCGTAGTTGGGATTGTCATATGAATCCACACCTTAATACGGGAACCAATCACATATGGAATGTTAAACTGGCCGCTAATAAAGAACGCCCTCGTTTTGTCTTGATTGCCTTTCAACAAGAAAACAAGTTTGTTCATTGTGATCTTACTAACTTAAAAGTACATTTAAACTCAACCTCTTACCCATACGACGATCTTAATATAAAATTCAAAAATGAGCGCTATGCGATTCTATATGATATGTATCTAAGATTCCAACAAAGCTACTACATGAAACAACCCCAACCTCTTCTAACAGGTCAAGAGTTTAAAAATAACGCTCCAATTATTGTAGTTGATGTCAGTCACCAAAACGAAACGCTCAATACCGGACCAATCAACATAAAAATTGAATTTGAAACAGCAACAAATATTCCAGCAAAAACATCAGCTTACTGCGTTCTTATTCATGACCGCGTAATAGAATACATACCAATAAAAGGTCAAGTCCGGAAGCTCTTATAAATTAAATAACATGGATGGTGATATTGTTTTTGTAGACTTGCAAGGTTTCAAAACTAATTCAAATGACTTCATCGCAAAAGAACTAGCTGTAGTTTTCAGCAACAAGGAATGGTTCAATTTCATCATAAAACCTCCTTTTGATTTCGCATGTTTATCAGCCAAAAAACAGAGAGAAGCAGTTTGGTTAACAAAAAACTATCATCATATTAACTGGAATGATGGATCAGTCTCATTTCAAAGCGTTTGCAAGTTTTTAAAATCGAATATAAGAAATTCACAAATATATGTTAAGGGGGGAGAGGAGAAAAAATGGCTGGAAAAAATTATTCCTCAAACAGTTTATAACATTGAAGACATTGGCTGCATTAATTTCAAACAAATGGAAACTAAGCATTCCATATATCTCTATTGTAGCTATCACGACTATGGTGTTTGTGCCTTAAGGAATGCAATTTTACTTAAAAATGAAAGTGTTAACAAACTTTTAAATAAATGCTTATAAAAATTAAAATAAATGTCTTTTTATTTCAAACAAAAAACCTACATACATTTTAATTTTTTTCAGAGAACACACAAACAAACATACACAATGGTTCATTCATTCATTCAAATGGTCAAGGGAATATTTGGGCACAAAGAATAAACGGTTATTATTTGTTTGTATGTATATGCGTAAATGAAATAAATTTGTAGATATTTATGTACGCATGAATATGTACACCTTATCACATTTTATACTGACCAGGAAAGCAAGAAAGCGGACTGTCATACAGACTCACCAATCGTCACACACACAGACTGTCTGACAGCCAGACATTCCAACCGCCACTCAGAACACAAAAAACACACACACTTAAACATAGCATAAATATTCATATTCTACAAAATACAGAAATCGCACCACCATCCAGATCCCCAAATAAAATCCATCGATGATCGTCATGTATAAAATAAACAAAACATCAGTTTCAATATTTATGCAATAGTAATTTTTTTTTTCACAACGTCTTCAAGATCAGAATAATCAAATTATTCCTCCAGACTCAAGCATTGCAAGCAAAAAAGTAAAAAAAAACACTGAATTGCTGGACGACAAATCTTAAGTAAACACACCAAATTTTAATAAGCAAAAAAATAAAAGAAAAAATCTCACTCCAGCAAGAAGGAACGAACCACAAACATTAAGGGTATCCATATATGTATAACTACGCACTTTTTAAATAGTGTAATTCCTAAAAATGCTTCTAAATTTTTTTACTCACCCGGCGTACACAGTGTAAATAGACAGACAGAAATTCCCACGCTCACATACCGACGGACATGTATTCTCAAGGTCACATATGGACAGACACAAATTCCCACGCCTACCCCAACATTTTATTAAAAGAAAAAAAAACAACAATGTGAACGCCCCTATTAAACCGTGGGAAAAAATACACACACGAACACACACAAAATGAAATTTGAGAATTTTGTGAAATTTGAGAATTTTGGCAATTAAAAGTGAAAAATTTCAAATTTAATTGCTGAAATTTAATATTTTTAATGGTCACAGCACATACAGTTCCCTACTACTATTGACGTCACCTTTCTTATAAACTTTGCAGAAACACGCATTCCGGAGAACATCAATTACTAACACAATGCAACTTATTTATATATATATAGATATATAGACATACATATATATATATATATATATATATATATATATAAAGAGCCAATGAAATGCATATAGACATTGCCTAACCACCCAACAAATAAATTTCATATTATATATATATATATATATATATATATATATATATGTATATATATACATATATATATATATATATATATATATATATATATATATATATGTATATATATATATATATATATATATATATATATGTATATATATATATATATATATATATATATATATATATGCATATTAATATATATATATATATATATATATATATATATATATAAAAATATATATATATATATATATATATATATATATATATATATATATACATATATATATATATATATATATATATATATGTATATAACATGGCATCATTATCGTGTGTCATATCATATTGCCAGTTGATAACTTGATATTGTAGAATTGAGGTCGTTGACACAAAACTTGTTGTCGTCCATATATTCATTCAACTTAGAGCCGATATAAAACAAACATGTTAATTGATTTTTATAAATAAACTCCCTCACATATATAATTCCAGTCTTTATTCGATAACACTACTTTTGATAAAAAGTACGAATATTATAAGCAGCAAAAATTTAAATTCTTTTCATAAAAAAAAAATCATATAATTTAAATTTTGTCTGATCACTTTGTATATGACTTTTGCAGAGCCAACGTCTTAACTGTAACACACGACATGTGTGTGACATGTAAAAAACATGTAATTTGTAACAGGCTTTAAACATAAGAATTTATTTTAGTAAAAAAAGCTGAGTATAGTTTGCTCTTCTCTTATTTCTTACTTTTGTCCTTCATAATTCATATGTCATTTTTTTTAAGACACATTTCGATTTTATTTCTATATAAAATGGATTGTGTAAATTATGTAAGCGTTTCGATGCGAATACAGCATCCAAAGCGTGGCGAAATTTCGTGCGAAAAGTGGGGCTACGTACTACTCTCTACTGTGCAGTGAATTCGCTTTGGTATTGGATGTCTTAACTAGAAGCGCTTTTCAAATTTAATGGTACTTTTTTAGTGCAAGTGATATTGGCAGCTGTGACATATGTGTATTACAATTGTTAAGTATGGAGAGCTTTAGTCGAGGTCCATACAGTGAAGAAAACCTGCCGACCATAGATAGCTTTATATGGATAATGAAGCAGAGTAAGGTCAGGTTTTCAAAATTTGTACATCTTTTGTAATAAATCACATTTCCATCTAAATGTCTTCTTGAATACACAACATAGTGGAAATCGGGACTCAGGAAATCCTTACACAATTTCCCAGACCCAACGTTTCATCGGTAAGATACAAATAATGCAAATTCAGGAAAACGTAAACTTATCAACAGAGCCATGCGGCTATTTAACGAATATTACATTTTATACTTGATCGAAACAAGTCTTCTTTATAATCCAATAAAACATCTTAATTATATCATGAAATGCGTGTTTTTTTATTTGAAAACAAAGAAGTGAATTCTTACTGAGATACGTTTTATGTGTTGTATACATACATGTAATTTGTTAACTTGTATGCACTTTTATATGTTTTTCTTGCACAATAATAGCACCTAAGATTAGATTTTTATAATCTGTAACTTTTTCAGAACACCTGTTCTGATTTTCGTAATATTAAAAATAATCTTTCTCCTTAAAAAGTAACTTACGCAAAGTCTCCAACAACCGTAATCGATACGAATGTTATATCTGACACACCGACTAAATCCGGCTATACAGTACAAGATGAATTGAAACATGTGCTGAAGCAAAGAGAACGCCGTTTCGATCTTGATATTCATAAAACTTTAACAATTTACATTGATCAAAAATCCAGTCCAGCAGAAGTTATAACATGGCTAAAAGCCAAAGAATTTTCGCCAACAATAATTGAACGTATTAAAGGTCTCAGCGCGGAGGAACTATTTTTACTAGATCGTGAGCGAATATTGGATATTTGCGGTAGTAAAGAAGGAAGGCGTTTAGCATCGCAAATAAGTTTACAAAAGAGTGTTTCAGGGGTAAGTTTTTTTTTCCTAATAATTGTACAATATACCATAACAAAGCTGGCAGGGCAGTTAGAAAAATTAAAAAACCAATAACAGTAAGCATAATAGTTCATAATAAGCATATGTATATCTAAATTATATTTTTTTGTTGAATAAACACAACAAGCAAAACGATTTGCTTAAGTCTAACTCACGAGCTTCAGGCTGACAGGCTTGTACTGCCAGCTACCGTGGGCCCATGTCTACTTTCGATCCATGGAGTGCATTCTGACAGAACTATACAAGGTGAGAAGGCAGGTTGAGAAAGATGAAACAGGTCAGAAAACTTCGATAGGATATTCATCAAGACAGCTTAAGCTGCCTTAATTAGTCATTAGAAAGAACAACAAAGTATCCGATGCCTATCTGAGACATCTCGTCACCAAATTTTAGTTTTGCTTGCTTGTTAACCAGTGTGAATAGAAGAATTTTTACAATAACAGTTAAAAACAGTACAGCTATATAATATCAAAGCAAAGGTAAGAATAATGCGTAGCAATTACTTTATGTAACTTTAATTAAGGCGTGTCTCATAATTGTGCGATCTGTGATAATTATCACAACATTGCAGTTTCCATGTGATCTGAGTAGGACCTTTAGTGATAATAAATTCAAAATAATTGGTCGTTTGGGGAACCGCTTGTATTTATATAATGCATCCTTCCGTAAGTATTTTAAAACTTATTGTTATAAATCAATTTGTATTTACTGAGCATATGCATGTCAAGGTAGTACAATAATATACATTATAATATATGTATATGTAAAGTTTTTAATATGAGTCCGAGCTGTCAAATACTATCTAAACATTCATTCAAACTCTGAAGAAACATGACAGAGTTTTTTAATAATAAAGTCGCGTACAAAATATACACGCATGTGTGTTACTTTTCTTGTGTTGTTTTGTCAGCTGGTTAACAGTTCGGATTCATACCACAATAAAACTCACTGTTGTTTAAGTTGTTATTGATTTGTTGCATTCTTGCGGCTACCTAGTTCCCCCATATCTACTTTAAGCGGTGCCTCAAACAGTCTTGTGATGTTTAAAAACAATGAATGTACATACATAAGTATATAATGAAGATATCAAGTGATGTTTTTGCTGTAGGGATGAATAATAACAGTTAAAGATATTGATGATTGATAGTTTTTTTGCCCTAAATATGCCGAGCTTTTGTTATAGGTTTCTTTAAGATGCAAAAATGTATGTTAACAATATTATTTTTATTTTAGTACAAAACTGCTCGCTCAGCGGAGTTACATTCTATATTGGCCAAGGCTCGTCCAAAATCGGAAATAAATTAAAACATTGAAAAGAAAAGTACAAGATAGTGTAAAATAATACAAAGCATGACTTTATGCTTGGCAATTATATATCAATACTTGCTCAGTTCATAGTTCCCATATCAGATGCCGAAATACGAACGACATCGTCTTTTACTTTTCACTTTAAAGAATCATGCTAATTGGTTCTTTTTCTTTCTGTTAATAATATTTTATACGTACAAACCGTTTTTATAAGTGTATGAATACAGGGTACTTTTTATAGAGCTATGAAACTTCAAGTTGGCAAAGCTTTTTAGACTAGCAGTATTTTATCAGCTGTTAAGTGATTTATGTTTAGTTTAGTTTTTCGACATGATGGAACTCAAATTTTTGCTTAAATGGGTACGTCGATAAACAAAAGTGCCGAATTTCTCAGACAGTTTGGTGTGTTTTATGGGCTGGTGGAATCATTAGCTTTTACCACCTTAAAATCGATGTTCGTCCGAATGCTTCAGCAAGATAGTGCTACATTTCGCACAGCCCGTGGCACCATTGGTTTATTGAAGGAAACGTTTGGTAACCGCAAAGTTCATGATTCGGACTCGTGAATTGGCTTCTGAAATCGCGCGACTTAAAGCCGCTAGTAGAGATGAGCAACTGAGAAATAATATAACGATTTTTATGAACAGCGATTAGCATCTATATACATACATACATATATCTAATAAATCGATACTTCGATCTTCATTAATGCCCAACCATAATGTGCCTTATCGAGTGTAGGCTACTGTGAAAACTCGACGAACACACTATCAAACGCATATTCAATATAACGCAAATATTTGTGTGGCTATATTATACTTACACTCAGCTCTAAAAAAATGCACTTTTGCAGAAACTAATTTATTACATACACATAAAGTGAAAAGTGTTCAACTTGTACATATATATGTACATTACCATAAGCAAGTTGATTAGTAGCACTTCAGAAAGCAATTAAAAAAAAATTGGAAAAGTACTAAAATATACAACAGTGTGTGAAAGTGGTTGGTACTTGTCATTAGTTATAAGAAAATAAGCAAATACCTTTTGATATACATATATACCATAAGCAAACACTAAACATAAAATATAAAATTTTGTATAAAATTGATTTCGGCTTCCATTGCGTCTTGTGTGCATGTATCACAGTCTATGGTATGTGTGTATATAAAAATAATTTTCAATAACAACGAACAGCTGGCTGCTTGTGCAAAGCGTGATCAGTTTCGCTCTGTGGGTAAGCAAATTAAATTTAATGAAAAGTTGGCAAGAAAATTATGATTATACACATATGATTGTATGCCTTCGCATATTCGCCTGCGCTAGCCTAAGCAGATTATAGTTGGGCCTAAAAATTTTCGAAACTCAAAAAAATCTAACAAAACATTTGCCCTATTTTAAATATAAAAATAGAAAATACATTACAAATTTATCAAGCCAGTATTCATCGGATATCACAGAATACACAGAAAAGTCAAAAGCAACAGTTCATTTTTGCTCGTATCAGCTTTTGCCTAACGATAGTGCAAACGAGTACAAAATATATCTGCACAATGCTAAATAAGTATGTTAGAAGAAATGGCTATACATGGCCATCTCTAAACACATGTTTTACAATTTAAACAAATAATGGTGGTTGAAAATATAACAAAAATTTCTTTTAGAAGAAAAATTGTGAAATAAATAATAAAAGTTAGTGTTAAGTGATTTTAAGACAATATTAAAGTGTTTATAAACATTAAAAGAATATACTAAAACTCCTAAATTGTGGCTGGCGGTCAATACCTTAAAGAAATCAACATAAAAATGAGCCAAGACTCCCAAACAATTGAAATACTATCACATTAGTTTTGTTTTTAATTTTTATTAATGTTAGTGCTCAAAAAACTAATTGTTAATGATTTAGAAATGGTTAAATGTTTTGAAAATATAAATCGTCGCACTGATCATCACGTAATCAACCTGGATACATATATTAAATGGGACTATGGGAGGCGAAACAAGTGCTTAGTGCATGCTAGTAGATGGCTAAAGCGCTAAAAAGACATGCTCACGGGAGTAATGAGAACCTTAAACTATAAATTAATTCGGGAATGAGAGTTTCATTGAGGTCATGAAGATCGCGTCAAAAAAATCAATTTCTATCAGAGGTACAACTTAAGTTGAACTGCTGCAACAAAATTGGAAATTCCACAGGCTTAGAAGAAGGCGGTACGTATAATTTATTTTTAACAAAAGCTATGCTTACGATAGATCCTTTATAAAATTTACTTATATGCATTTTGTTATTCCAATTCCAACGAAAGGATTGTATAGGAATAAGCAAGAGTGTATATAATGAAAGTATTATTCTGTTATAAAAAATGTGCAACTTATAAATATAATCTCTATCACATTAATGGTTTATTAAACCTAATTTAAAAGTATTAATCGAAATTTCTATATTTCTTTTAAGGTCACAGTGTCTACAAAGAATTTGCTAAAGAAAAAGGTTATTGGAAACAAATCTGAAAGTAGCTGGAAAACATTAGAGTAGAAAATTGTTAAAGGAAATGCAATTGTGATGGTTTAAGATTCAAAATTTATACGTATAAAAAATATCTATAAAAACCATGCAGTAATGTTCTTAAATTTATTTTACTCTCAATAAAAATTCAAGTTCTTTAATACATACTACTAAATTTTATTTATTTATTAACAAATCTTGTTGATATTGTGTAGGTTTCCACACTACCATAGAGGTACTACACTTAGTGCGTTGCCAATTTTTTTAAATGGCTGTCTTCCCCAATAGGCCTCACCATGTTCCGGGACAAAAAGCAAAGCCATATTTCCTACATAAAAGCACGCGAACTTAGAGTTTTACATTATGTTCTTTATGTACATATATTCATATAAATTATTTTTCTCTCACTTTAATAAATTAAAAGAAACACTTCCATATTCTTCCTTCCATTTTTATATTCAATTGATCACTGGTGGAAAGGAGGAATAACTTCATCGCACTAATATTACTATTTTAAATTATACACATCACACAAAAGATACGTCGCATAATTCTGAAACAAATTTCTAAATCTCTATACTATTTGCATGTCGTTGGCTCCTGAAAAATAAGAGTTTTAGATATTATTAAATTTATATATGTATAAGAAAATTTGCTTACATATTTTTGTTGCTGCCACCACCGATTTTGTTGTTTTTCTGTGCTTTTTTGGCATTTCACACAATTAGTAATTCGTGGACGAAAGAGTAGATAATGTTTCACCCATAAATTACCAATTTCAAGCACTAAATCTTACGATAATTTAATTATTTTCAATTGTTCGCCAATAATCCTGCCAAGAAATTTTAACTTTTTGTAAACAAAAATATGCCATTTTCTATCGACAAGAAAAAGAAAAGAGATAGCAAGCAAAGAAATTTGCTGTCCTTCTCGCAACATCGGTCGAAAACATTACCACTACATACACAGTTGTCATGTCTAATTAGTTTATGTCGGATATGAAAGGCGGAGCAATTTCTATTTGATGCGATCGCTTACAAAGCGAATTCTGTTGTGGGGCTTCTGAAAGCACTAGATTGAAATTCAATGCTAGCAATATATTCAGTCTGACTACGGTTGGTAAATTTCGCCTGCAAATTCGACAGTTTGTATCTAATAGATTAAAAACAAATATTAGATTTTTCTTTCATCTTAACATATAGTCGAATTTGATGGCGTAAATCGAATAATAACAAATTTATAAATTATTCAAAAATGTTTTGGAAACTTTGTTGCCAGACATATTGTTTAAATACAAAACTTCGTTTTTCACTGCAAATTTAAATAAGATAAAAAAAAATTGTCGCTCACCAAAATCAAAATTTATACGTTGCAAAGTCCTGTGTTTGGTTTTGTTTACAAAAACATTCTGCTTTCTATTTTGAACACTACGTCCCACATTGTACATATAAATATGATTTAATTCGTGCACAGCGAACATATGACTTTGACGTTTGTTTCTTTTAATAAAAAGAAAACATTGCAATATTAAAAATATTTTCAAAAGCTATGTAAATAAAGTTAATTATATGTAAATTAAATTCACTAATCAATAAAAGAATATATGTTGCACAAACACACACAGTTGAAGAACCTAAAATAATTTCGCACACACTTGATACACTTCAAATAATTAGCAAAACACCTGTTTTATTAAGTCTGAATGAAAAACTGAAAGTGTACTTAAATAAAGTTTAAGTTTTTATGAAAATTAACTCAAACTATATATGAATATTCATTGGTTTATTGGGGTAATACGTTTTACGCATAAATATGGTAACTTTTAAATATACACTCACGATCATATTCAGGTATGGGCACCACTACATTGAAAGCTTGGCATGTGTGTTATGGTATTAGTTTGTTTTTCTTCTCATTTAATGACATCCGACGTACGTCTGCTTCGTTCGGAATTTTCTGCTAGACTAAGCACAATTTCGTTCTCTGCTTCGCTTATCAATTTTGTGTATGTACACATCGTTCGCTCTTTTTGCATTTTCATTTTGCATTTGCCCATACTTGATCATATTTGACATTTAGGGCAAAGCATTTCAGCATTATGAAAGTTTTTCTTATTATTAATCTACTGCCCGATTTTTGACTTCGTATTTAAGTACAAAAATAGTTAATTTTTCCATAAACTTAAGTTGTGTTTAAATACGCTTTCAGTTTTTCAGTCATATTTATATACTTCAATTAATTTATGAGAAAAATGTGGTAGCACCATGAAATATGTAAACAAAAATCGCCATTGTTCAGAAAACATGTGTTTTGCTTATGAATCAAAGTATTTCAAGTGTTGCGCATGAAATTATTTTAAGTTTTTCAATTGTGTTAAAAGTCTATTTGTACAATAAATATTATTTTATTGATTTTTCAATTCTATTGATAATTAACTATATATATGTAACTTTTTAAAATTTTGTATCAAATTTTTCTCAACATCACAATGTTTTCTTTTTCTTAAAAGAAAAAAAGTCAAAGTCATACGTTTATTGTGCTCTATTTAAATACAATTTAAGTGTCCAATGAGGGATATTTAAGTTTTATTTAAGTTGTATTTAAATATGATCTAAATATTTAAATAGACTAATATATATATATATATATATATATATATATATATATATATATATATACAGTAGTTTCCCGGTTTAACGTATACTCAACTTAACGAATTCGCGATTTAACGAAAGGTTATATATTTTCTTATGGGTACCTTATATTACGAACAAATGAAAATTTCATGTCTTCAATATAACGAATTTGTGCAAAAAAGTTAAAAAAACGAAATACATATGTATATAAAGCCAAAATAGATGAATGGCAAAAATATTTGTATGTACAATGTTATAAGAGAGGCTTTATAAAAAAAATAAAGTAAGAGAAAAATTTCTTTGATGTAAAAAAAAATTGTCGCTCACCAAAATCAAAATTTATACGTTACAAAGTCCTGTGTTTAGTTTTGTTCACAAAAACATTCTGCTTTTTATTTTGAATACTACATCATTTTTGTAAAGTTAACATCAAAATGCCCAAAAGAAAACGATTATTAAAAGGGCGAAAGGTTAAGGGCACAACTGTACTGTGCTTAGGCTAGAGCAGGCGAATATGGAAATACATACAATCAAATGTGCACAACCATTATTTACTTTATTAACTTTTCGTTAAATTATATTTTTACGCATAGAGCGAAACTGATCTTTTAAATGAAAGTGATGTGAACTAATTACGTTAAATTGAATTAATATTCATAGGCTAATTATTCGAAATTAATTAAAATCTCAGAAAAACATGATGATAAATATTCCAAGGCACACAGGAAGGTCAACATCAGTTTTATTCAACTTACACAGTAGAGCAGAACAGCTGTTTTCGAAAGTCGCAACACTTTCATCTTTAGTGATCATGTGTATATTGTTTTTATCACCACTGTTTAGGTGGCTTAGTTAAATGTGATAAGAGTTCCTATATACACAAATTTTATTGTGAAAAATAATAAGTGTAAGTTGAATAAAACTGATATTGACTTTCCTGTGTGCCTCCCCCCGGGGGGCACAATAGGCAACTTGGTTAGTCATATCGCCTTGTTGCAGTGCTTTCTGGGGAAAATATAAGAAAATCAGGTGAAAGTGTACCTGGGTCCCGTCATATAATGGATTAAAAATCAATAGTAGGTGGCAAATCTATGTTGGTTTGACCTGCGAGGCGTAACCAGTTTCCTTACCCTGGTACCACGGGATCTGGTTGAGCCCCACAGATGAGACTTCGGTTGATTCTGTGGCCAGATATTTGGTTGAGGTCTCTTCATGAGTCCACGTGGTGGCTGTGGTTTAATAACAAGAGTCGCTGGTAGAGATGTCAGAAGAGGGTTGATGTTCCGGTATATGTATTACGTTGGACATTGACCCAGCTGATGGCAGCCTCTATGGGCTGCTGCAAATCAGCAGATGTTAACATAATGTTAACAAGGGTTTAAGATAGGCCTGAACGCCTTAGCAAGGCGTATGAAGTTGGTATATGTGGCGATACCAAATGATTAAGATTGCAACCTGTGTGTCCTCGAGGGACACTCAGGTTCCCCTGAGGGCGACAGGGGTGGTGGTGAACATTAATTTCACCCGGTGTTAGGACCACCGTCGGATAGGCCGTAATGGTAGGAGCCGACGTTAATCTAAGACACAATCTTTCCTGTGTGCCTTGGAATATTTATCATCATGTCTTTCTGAGATTTCAATTAATTTCGAACAATTAGCCTATGAATATTAATTCAATTTAACATTGCAATATAAAATGTTCGTAAAACTAATTACTTTTTGTTTTGTTATGAATTAAAATAGTAATTAAGTATGTATATATGTATATATATATATATATATATATATATATATATATATACATACTTATATATATATATATATATATATATATATGTAAATTTATATATATATATATATATATATATATATATAGTGGTTTCCCGGTTGAACATATTATATATTGTCAGGCCCATTCGTTATATTGAAAAATTCGTTAAATCCCACAGTTTTTAAATATGCTTTTAAATATATACTTATATTTTTAAAAAGAAATTCTCATTTCGATTATTTTAATTCATAACAAAACAAAAAGTAATTAGTTTTACGAACATTTTATATTGCAATGTTAAATTGAATTAATATTCATAGGCTAATTGTTCGAAATTAATTGAAATCTCAGAAAGACATGATGATAAATATTCCAAGGCACACAGGAAAGATTGTGTCTTAGATTAACGTCGGCTCCTACCATTACGGCCTATCCGACGGTGGTCCTAACACCGGGTGAAATTAATGTTCACCACCACCCCTGTCGCCCTCAGGGGAACCTGAGTGTCCCTCGAGGACACACAGGTTGCAATCTTAATCATTTGGTATCGCCACATATACCAACTTCATACGCCTTGCTAAGGCGTTCAGGCCTATCTTAAACCCTTGTTAACATTATGTTAACATCTGCTGATTTGCAGCAGCCCATAGAGGCTGCCATCAGCTGGGTCAATGTCCAACGTAATACATATACCGGAACATCAACCCTCTTCTGACATCTCTACCAGCGACTCTTGGTATTAAACCACAGCCACCACGTGGACTCATGAAGAGACCTCAACCAAATATCTGGCCACAGAATCAACCGAAGTCTCATCTGTGGGGCTCAACCAGATCCCGTGGTACCAGGGTAAGGAAACTGGTTACGCCTCGCAGGTCAAACCAACATAGATTTGCCACCTACTATTGATCTTTAATCCATTATATGACGGGACCCAGGTACACTTTCACCTGATTTTCTTATATTTTCCCCAGAAAGCACTGCAACAAGGCGATATGACTAACCAAGTTGCCTATTGTGCCCCCCGGGGGGAGGCACACAGGAAAGTCAATATCAGTTTTATTCAACTTACACTTATTATTTTTCACAATAAAATTTGTGTATATAGGAACTCTTATCACATTTAACTAAGCCACCTAAACAGTGGTGATAAAAACAATATACACATGATCACTAAAGATGAAAGTGTTGCGACTTTCGAAAACAGCTGTTCTGCTCTACTGTGTAAGTTGAATAAAACTGATGTTGACTTTCCTGTGTGCCTTGGAATATTTATCATCATGTTTTTCTGAGATTTTAATTAATTTCGAATAATTAGCCTATGAATATTAATTCAATTTAACGTAATTAGTTCACATCACTTTCATTTAAAAGATCAGTTTCGCTCTATGCGTAAAAATATAATTTAACGAAAAGTTAACAAAGTAAATAATGGTTGTGCACATTTGATTGTATGTATTCCCATATTCGCCTGCTCTAGCCTAAGCACAGTACAGTTGTGCCCTTAACCTTTCGCCCTTTTAATAATCGTTTTCTTTTGGGCATTTTGATGTTAACTTTACAAAAATGACGTAGTATTCAAAATAAAAAGCAGAATGTTTTTGTGAACAAAACTAAACACAGGACTTTGTAACGTATAAATTTTGATTTTGGTGAGCGACAATTTTTTTTTACATCAAAGAAATTTTTCTCTTACTTTATTTTTTTTATAAAGCCTCTCTTATAACATTGTACATACAAATATTTTTGCCATTCATCTATTTTGGCTTTATATACATATGTATTTCTTTTTTTTAACTTTTTTGCACAAATTCGTTATATTGAAGACATGAAATTTTCATTTGTTCGTAATATAAGGTACCCATAAGAAAATATATAACCTTTCGTTAAATCGCGAATTCGTTAAGTTGAGTATACGTTAAACCGGGAAACTACTGTATATATATATATATATATATATATATATATATATATATATTAGTCTATTGAAATATTTAGATCATATTTAAATACAACTTAAATAAAACTTAAATATCCCTCATTAGACACTTAAATTGTATTTAAATAGAGCACAATAAACGTATGACTTTGACTTTTTTTCTTTTAAGAGAAAGAAAACATTGTAACGTTGAGAAAAATTTGATACAAAATTTTAAAAAGTTACATATATATAGTTAATTATCAATAGAATTAAACAAAAACGTAATCTATAGGTGATTCTGAGAAATTTTGTTTAAGAGACCATAGCTCTAAGCCTCCCAAAATTTTAAAATATAAATTTTTCCATATATACATTAAACAATTTAATTAAGTTCTTCATAAAATCGGATAGAATTAAGTAGATTTCTCAATCTGGGCTTGTTTGAAAGGTATTTTTATTACTTTTCGGAAAAGAAACTTAAAAAATAATATTACCACGTTAAAACATTAAACTGTAGGTCGAGAATAATATTTAAAAATAAATTGAATTAAAAATGAAAAAATAGTATTTTTTTGTTGAAACCTTGAAATTTTTGATTTTTTCAGATAGGTTTTCATCCAAAAAGGTTTTCATCCAAAAAATTGATTGTAATAAAAGTTGTTGGAAATTATCTTAACTTTATTAATCTGCAAAAAAAAAAAAATCTCGAAGAATATTCAGAATTCATTAGTTAAAAGTTCATTTTAGGCTATTTTTCGACAAAAAATTCCTAATATCTCTACTAAAAATAACAAAAATATTGATATCAATACAGGTTCTGAAAGGTGATAAAAAAAAACCAAGCCCAGATTGAGAAAACTACTATAATTCTATCCAATTTAATTAAATTGTTCTATGTATATATTTAAAAATTTTATTTTGAACTTTGGGGGGCTCCAAATCCGACTTAGAGCTATGGTCTCTTGAGCAAAATTCTCAAAATCACCTATAGATTACGCTTTTTCTATACGCTTCATCAAAAGAAAATTTTACCCGCCCTAATATATATATATATATATATATATATATATATATATAGATTTATATACATATATATATATATATATATATATATATATAGCAGAATAACAAAAAGCAGAATGTTTTTGTGAACAAAACTAAACACAGGACTTTGTAACGTATACATTTTGATTTTGGTGAGCGACAATTTTTTTTTACATCAAAGAAATTTTTCTCTTACTTTATTTTTTTTATAAAGCCTCTCTTATAACATTGTACATACAAATATTTTTGCCATTCATCTATTTTGGCTTTATATACATATGTATTTCTTTTTTTTAACTTTTTTGCACAAATTCGTTATATTGAAGACATGAAATTTTCATTTGTTCGTAATATAAGGCACCCATAAGAAAATATATAACCTTTCGTTAAATCGCGAATTCGTTAAGTTGAGTATACGTTAAACCGGGAAACTACTGTATATATATATATATATATATATATATATATATATATATATATTAGTCTATTGAAATATTTCGATCATATTTAAATACAACTTAAATAAAACTTAAATATCCCTCATTGGACACTTAAATTGTATTTAAATAGAGCACAATAAACGTATGACTTTGACTTTTTTCTTTTAAGAAAAAGAAAACATTGTAACGTTGAGAAAAATTTGATACAAAATTTTAAAAAGTTACATATATATAGTTAATTATCAAAAGAATTAAACAAAAACGTAATCTATAGGTGATTCTGAGAAATTTTGTTTAAGAGACCATAGCTCTAAGCCTCCCAAAATTTTAAAATATAAATTTTTCCATATATACATTAAACAATTTAATTAAGTTCTTCATAAAATCGGATAGAATTAAGTAGATTTCTCAATCTGGACTTGGTTGAAAGGTATTTTTATTACTTTTCGGAAAAGAAACTTAAAAAATAATATTACCACGTTAAAACATTAAACTGTAGGTCGAGAATAATATTTAAAAATAAATTGAATTAAAAATGTAAAAATAGTAGTTTTTTGTTGAAACCTTGAAATTTTTGATTTTTTCAGATCGGTTTTCATCCAAAAAATTGATTGTAATAAAAGTTGTTGGAAATTATCTTAACTTTATTAATCTGCAAAAAAAAAAAATCTCGAAGAATATTCAGAATTCATTAGTTAAAAGTTCATTTTAGGCTATTTTTCGACAAAAAATTCCTAATATCTCTACTAAAAATAACAAAAATATTGATATCAATACAGGTTCTGAAAGGTGATAAAAAAAAAACCAAGCCCAGATTGAGAAATCTACTATAATTCTATCCAATTTAATTAAATTGTTCTATGTATATATCTAAAAATTTTATTTTGAACTTTGGGGGGCTCCAAATCCGACTTAGAGCTATGGTCTCTTGAGCAAAATTCTCAAAATCACCTATAGATTACGCTTTTTCTATACGCTTCATCAAAAAAAAATTTTACCCGCCCTAATATATATATATATATATATATATATATATATATATATTTATATACATATATATATATATATATATATATATATATATATATATATATAGCAGAATAATAAAAAGCAGAATGTTTTTGTGAACAAAACTAAACACAGGACTTTGTAACGTATACATTTTGATTTTGGTGAGCGACAATTTTATTTTACATCAAAGAAATTTTTCTCTTACTTTATTTTTTTTATAAAGCCTCTCTTATAACATTGTACATACAAATATTTTTGCCATTCATCTATTTTGGCTTTATATACATATGTATTTCTTTTTTTTTTTAACTTTTTTGCACAAATTCGTTATATTGAAGACATGAAATTTTCATTTGTTCGTAATATAAGGCACCCATAAGAAAATATATAACCTTTCGTTAAATCGCGAATTCGTTAAGTTGAGTATACGTTAAACCGGGAAACTACTGTATATATATATATATATATATATATATATATATATATATATTAGTCTATTGAAATATTTAGATCATATTTAAATACAACTTAAATAAAACTTAAATATCCCTCATTGGACACTTAAATTGTATTTAAATAGAGCACAATAAACGTATGACTTTGACTTTTTTTCTTTTAAGAAAAAGAAAACATTGTGACGTTGAGAAAAATTTGATACAAAATTTTAAAAAGTTACATATATATAGTTAATTATCAACAGAATTAAACAAAAACGTAATCTATAGGTGATTCTGAGAAATTTTGTTTAAGAGACCATAGCTCTAGGATTTTTTTTTGTCGTAACATAGCCTAAAATGAACTTTTAACTAATAAATTCTGAATTTTTTTAGATATTTTTCGAGATTTTTTTTGTAGGTTAATAAAGTTCAGATAATTTTCAACAACTCTTATTACGATAAATTTTTTCAAGAACCTTTAACATCGTCTTCGGTGTCTTCGCAAATGGAAGCAACAACATCAACAATTTTTGACTATAGATCGACTAACATGCCTCATCAAGATATTGTTGTTTTTGGTTTATCAATTGATTTAAATTATCTTAGTTTGTCTACTTAATGTGACATTTTAAAATATTATTTTTTTAAGTGATCGTGCTAAATTTGAAAACAAAATGTTCTCGTATAAAACTTTTACTCCTCACGTAACAGATAAAGTGATCCAAATTTGGTGTAAATTAAATATTGAAATCATTAATAGAAAGAGGGTTTTAAAGAAATTAACTGGTTTGCTTGATAAATACCAGAAATATGTACAACATAGAAACAATAGAGATGAATTTTAAGCATTTGTTGATTCAATAAACGAATTATTTTAAATTGGCAAATGTAATTGCAAATTAAAAACAACAGAATGCTCGTGTGGATTGATTCCAGAACATCTAAAAGAATTTATGATGGACCAGCATAGTGATAGAAAATTCCCAATACCAGAATATACGGAAGATGTTGAAGAAGTAGCTACAACAATACCAACACTTAAAACTCGTACCGATTATCCAAGATACGAACCACCTGCATTACACATGGATGAAGATGAAGCAACAACAGAAGTTCCAGAAGCAACTGTTCAAATGAGACGAGGTTATTATACTCAAAGATACGATGCCTTAAATTTTGCTATGATGTGTGATAGATTCGGTATTTCAGATGGAGTCGCTTCATGTTATAAATTTTAGAGAAGTTCATTGTAATCTTATTATTATGGATAAATCAAAAGTGGCTAGAAAAAAGTTAAATCTAGAGATGCAGAGCTTCGTACACGACATACAAGTTCTGCCATAACTGCATTCTCTTTCGATGGTAGAAAAGATGACTCATTAACTACAGAGAAAATTAACGACAAATTTAATACCACTATGGTAAAAGAACCGCATTTAGTTGTTCTGAAAGAGCCCTATAATGAGTTACTTGGATATGTAAATTTGGGTAGTCAAGAAGATGCAAAAACCAATTACAAAAAACTGAATGAATTTTTCAACAATATAACATTAACAGTTGATCAATTAATTGGCATATGCAGTGATGGTGAGCCAGCAAATACTGGAACAGAAAATTGTGTTTTACGATTATTTGAAAAACAGTTAAATAGACCAATTCACTGGTTTATATGTCTGCTTCATTTCAATGAACTGCCATTTCGTCATTTATATGAAATATTGGACAAAACAGTCACCAGTGGACCACGAGCAGCAAGTGAAAAGTTATTCAAAGCTATTCAACAATGTGAGAAATTGAAGGTATGTAACACTTTATTTTATTTAATATCATCATTTATTATCATTACTTATTGTCATAATTTTACTTTTTCAATTGGAATAAAGTTAAAATAAAATAATTGCATTTTAAATGATCTACACATTTCAATTTTCAGGTAGTAGCTGATTTTAATCCAATACCACTGCAGAATATGCCTGCAATGATGTATCATGAATATGAGCTCGGACTATCAACAGATGTTAAATATTTATATCAAATAGCTAAAGCAATTTCGAATGGTATTGTTCTAGTTGCTTTAGCTAACATTAAACCAGGACCAATTGCACATTCTCGTTGGTTAACCAAAGCAAGTAGATTACTACGATTATATGTAACAACTAATACACCATCGACCAATTTAAAAACTTTGACAGTTTATATTATTACAGTTTATGTGCCAATGTACTTCAATGTGAAGTTTTTTAACTCTGTTGTGTACGGCAGTGCACTTTTATTAAAATTTATACGTTGGACACGATACTTACAACCAAACTTTCGTAATATTGTAGATGGTGTAATTCAAAACAACTCATATTACGCACATCCAGAAAATATCTTGTTAACAATGTTATTTGATGATCGAAAACCAATTGATGATCTATCGGGATAGAGCTATCGAAAAGATTTTACACAAAAAATATATCTTAAATCTCGGTGCTACCGATTATATCAATTTGGTTGATATGAATAACGACGATATATTATTTGAACCAGTATATACTCGACAGATTCCATGTGATCACTTGGTAAAATACTTAGATTTCGATGAACCACCACTGGGTGATCCACAAATTCCAATGCACATACAAGCACCAGAAAGACATGTACAATTATTAACGAGTGTTTCAAAACGAGTTATAGAAAAGAATCGTGAAGGAGTTATGGCAGTGACATTAGAAAGTCGTAAGAAAACTCGTCGAATGGAAAGTAAAAAGAAACTTAAAAAATAATATTACCACGTTAAAACATTAAACTGTAGGTCGAGAATAATATTTAAAAAGAAATTGAATTAAAAATGTAAAAATTGTATTTATTTGTTGAAACCTTGAAATTTTTGATTTTTTCAGATCGGTTTTCATCCAAAAAGGTTTTCATCCAAAAAATTGATTGTAATAAAAGTTGTTGGAAATTATCTTAACTTTATTAATCTGCAAAAAAAAAAATCTCGAAGAATATTCAGAATTCATTAGTTAAAAGTTCATTTTAGGCTATTTTTCGACAAAAAATTCCTAATATCTCTACTAAAAATAACAAAAATATTGATATCAATACAGGTTCTGAAAGGTGATAAAAAAAAACCAAGCCCAGATTGAGAAATCTACTATAATTCTATCCAATTTAATTAAATTGTTCTATGTATATATCTAAAAATTTTATTTTGAACTTTGGGGGGCTCCAAATCCGACTTAGAGCTATGGTCTCTTGAGCAAAATTCTCAAAATCACCTATAGATTACGCTTTTTCTATACGCTTCATCAAAAAAAAAATTTACCCGCCCTAATATATATATATATATATATATATATATATATATTTATATACATATATATATATATATATATATATATATATATATATATATATAGCAGAATAATAAAAAGCAGAATGTTTTTGTGAACAAAACTAAACACAGGACTTTGTAACGTATACATTTTGATTTTGGTGAGCGACAATTTTTTTTTACATCAAAGAAATTTTTCTCTTACTTTATTTTTTTTATAAAGCCTCTCTTATAACATTGTACATACAAATATTTTTGCCATTCATCTATTTTGGCTTTATATACATATGTATTTCTTTTTTTTAACTTTTTTGCACAAATTCGTTATATTGAAGACATGAAATTTTCATTTGTTCGTAATATAAGGTACCCATAAGAAAATATATAACCTTTCGTTAAATCGCGAATTCGTTAAGTTGAATATACGTTAAACCGGGAAACTACTGTATATAAATATATATATATATATATATATATATATATATATATATTAGTCTATTTAAATATTTAGATCATATTTAAATACAACTTAAATAAAACTTAAATATCCCTCATTGGACACTTAAATTGTATTTAAATAGAGCACAATAAACGTATGACTTTGACTTTTTTTCTTTTAAGAGAAAGAAAACATTGTAACGTTGAGAAAAATTTGATACAAAATTTTAAAAAGTTACATATATATAGTTAATTATCAATAGAATTAAACAAAAACGTAATCTATAGGTGATTCTGAGAAATTTTGTTTAAGAGACCATAGCTCTAAGCCTCCCAAAATTTTAAAATATAAATTTTTCCATATATACATTAAACAATTTAATTAAGTTCTTCATAAAATCGGATAGAATTAAGTAGATTTCTCAATCTGGGCTTGTTTGAAAGGTATTTTTATTACTTTTCGGAAAAGAAACTTAAAAAATAATATTACCACGTTAAAACATTAAACTGTAGGTCGAGAATAATATTTAAAAATAAATTGAATTAAAAATGTAAAAATAGTATTTTTTTGTTGAAACCTTGAAATTTTTGATTTTTTCAGATAGGTTTTCATCCAAAAAGGTTTTCATCCAAAAAATTGATTGTAATAAAAGTTGTTGGAAATTATCTTAACTTTATTAATCTGCAAAAAAAAAAAATTCTCGAAGAATATTCAGAATTCATTAGTTAAAAGTTCATTTTAGGCTATTTTTCGACAAAAAATTCCTAATATCTCTACTAAAAATAACAAAAATATTGATATCAATACAGGTTCTGAAAGGTGATAAAAAAAAACCAAGCCCAGATTGAGAAAACTACTATAATTCTATCCAATTTAATTAAATTGTTCTATGTATATATTTAAAAATTTTATTTTGAACTTTGGGGGGCTCCAAATCCGACTTAGAGCTATGGTCTCTTGAGCAAAATTCTCAAAATCACGTATAGATTACGCTTTTTCTATACGCTTCATCAAAAGAAAATTTTACCCGCCCTAATATATATATATATATATATATATAGATTTATATACATATATATATATATATATATATATATATATATATATATATATATATAGCAGAATAACAAAAAGCAGAATGTTCTTGTGAACAAAACTAAACACAGGACTTTGTAACGTATACATTTTGATTTTGGTGAGCGACAATTTTTTTTTACATCAAAGAAATTTTTCTCTTACTTTATTTTTTTTATAAAGCCTCTCTTATAACATTGTACATACAAATATTTTTGCCATTCATCTATTTTGGCTTTATATACATATGTATTTCTTTTTTTTAACTTTTTTGCACAAATTCGTTATATTGAAGACATGAAATTTTCATTTGTTCGTAATATAAGGCACCCATAAGAAAATATATAACCTTTCGTTAAATCGCGAATTCGTTAAGTTGAGTATACGTTAAACCGGGAAACTACTGTATATATATATATATATATATATATATATATATATATATTAGTCTATTTAAATATTTAGATCATATTTAAATACAACTTAAATAAAACTTAAATATCCCTCATTGGACACTTAAATTGTATTTAAATAGAGCACAATAAACGTATGACTTTGACTTTTTTTCTTTTAAGAAAAAGAAAACATTGTGACGTTGAGAAAAATTTGATACAAAATTTTAAAAAGTTACATATATATAGTTAATTATCAATAGAATTAAACAAAAACGTAATCTATAGGTGATTCTGAGAAATTTTGTTTAAGAGACCATAGCTCTAAGCCTCCCAAAATTTTAAAATATAAATTTTTCCATATATACATTAAACAATTTAATTAAGTTCTTCATAAAATCGGATAGAATTAAGTAGATTTCTCAATCTGGGCTTGTTTGAAAGGTATTTTTATTACTTTTCGGAAAAGAAACTTAAAAAATAATATTACCACGTTAAAACATTAAACTGTAGGTCGAGAATAATATTTAAAAATAAATTGAATTAAAAATGTAAAAATAGTATTTTTTTGTTGAAACCTTGAAATTTTTGATTTTTTCAGATCGGTTTTCATCCAAAAAGGTTTTCATCCAAAAAATTGATTTTAATAAAAGTTGTTGGAAATTATCTTAACTTTATTAATCTGCAAAAAAAAAAAATCTCCAAGAATATTCAGAATTCATTAGTTAAAAGTTCATTTTAGGCTATTTTTCGACAAAAAATTCCTAATATCTCTACTAAAAATAACAAAAATATTGATATCAATACAGGTTCTGAAAGGTGATAAAAAAAAACCAAGCCCAGATTGAGAAATCTACTATAATTCTATCCAATTTAATTAAATTGTTCTATGTATATATCTAAAAATTTTATTTTGAACTTTGGGGGGCTCCAAATCCGACTTAGAGCTATGGTCTCTTGAGCAAAATTCTCAAAATCACCTATAGATTACGCTTTTTCTATACGCTTCATCAAAAAAAAATTTTACCCGCCCTAATATATATATATATATATATATATATATATATTTATATATATATATATATATATATATATATATATATTTATATACATATATATATGTATATATATATATATATATGTATATATATATATATATATATATATATATATATATATATATATATGTATATATATATATATATATATATATATATATATATATATTTATATATATATATATATATATATATATATATTTATATATATATATATATATATATATATATATATTTATATATATATATATATATATATATATATATAGATATATACATGAATATATATATATATATATATATATATATATATTCATGTATATATCTATATATATATATATATATATATATATATATATATACATATATATACATAATCTTTGGTTATATTTAGTTCTACTCGTCAGCCCAAACGTTGGTACGCATGTAATTCGTTTCCTACCATAATTATCAAAAAAATCTACCAAAACGCTTTTTTGCCTACCAAGCAAACATATTTGCTTTCAGATAAGCATGTACTAAATATATACAACTATAGCATTTAAAAAACAATTAATTTCTTTTGACTTTCTTAACAAGAAACAACTAAAAGCCGAATATAGCAACTGTGCCGAATCTTATATACCCTTCACCAACGTACATCTGACGTTACATATATTTTTAAGTACCAATTTTCTTCTTTCTATAAAATAGTTTTAGTTAGTAAAAACAACAACGTCAGTTGCCTTTTTGGTTACTTTTATGAATGAAAAAATAAAATAAATTTTCCGCCCCTGAAAACGAAATTGAAATTTTTTACCAATGCATATCTTCATGATGTATAAAGCGGTTTTATTTAAGAAAAACTTGAAATTTTAGTCATAACATTTACTACAAAATACCGCATGCGAAAAAAAAAAATTTTAATTTCCTGGAAATTTTTTTTATTTCTTAGTTTTTAATAGACAATTGAGGCTTCCCAAAGCGTGAAGTAGGTGAAATTTACATAAAAATAAAAAAATAAATTGTTTTTGGTGTTAATTTTGCGTCGAGATATAGGTGTAAGCTTTCCAACTCTGGAATCGTATTTCGGATTTTCACTCTATTGAAGTTCATTTCCAATCCATCAGTCCACGAACGAAGACTTTAGCTCTTCTGGGGACTTTGGAAAACCGATTTCACGTACAGACAGACGGACGGACATCGCTCAATCGTCATCGCTGTTCATAAGAATCCAGAATATATATACTTTATGGGATCCCATATTAATATCCAAGAAATTATACATTGAATGACAAACATATATTTACCCTTTTCACTCTTTTGTGAAAGGTATCAACGAAATATGTACGTATGGGTACCGTTGGAACTGCAAAATTGTTCGTACATATATGTACGTTTTATGTTCGTACATATATGTACTTTTTGAAACACGAACAAATACTTAAAATTCAGGAACACGAGAATCTTCTAATCGTACTTGTACTTTTCTTGTCGTACACAACAAGAACATAATGTGTAGGTACATTCGAATGTGTTTTACGTATATTTACTTTCTTTCCGTACACATACACGAACTTAAAACTTTGATACATATGAAATTGTGTGTTTGACGTGTGTTCTAATCGAACAGTACATATACTCTTTATGGTCGTGTTCAAAAAATAACAAAGTACATGTACGACTGTGTTTAACATCAACGAAAAATTTGGGAACACACATAAATGTTAAGAAAATAAAAATATGTGTTGGTTGCTTAGAGCTGTGTTCGTTTACATTTGTACGGTGTGTGTACTTTTCTGAACTCTGGTTAATTTTACCAAGCAGGAACTCAGAATCAATATCACCAAGAGTTAGTCAAAATAGAAAAGAGATAATCGTCATTATACGACGCACTGTGGACCATTTAGCGAGAAGGCGGTCAAAAATATATAACTTTTGACCGGACTGGAATTTCGATACCCAGTTGTTTTTTGTTTCCTAGGTGAGACTATAGACTTTAAGTTAAAAGCTTTGAAATCAAGTAGTTAGAAAAATGGTTATGTTTAGAATAGTTTTTTGCTATATTTGGTACAAAAGTATTGAAACTTGTTGTAAAAGTTTGTTTTATCAACATGATATTTTAAGTAACGTTTGCAACTTATATATATTCAGTAATTAAAATTTTGTCTGAAAGTGCCAAACTTTGGCCCTTGTGAAATTTTTTATACTAAAGGTCGAAGGCTACTTTTTTGAACAAGTCTTAATCAAAATTTGGTTCTTTAAGTAGCATAAACAATAAGAAACATTGATTAAATTTACTTTAGGTAGAAAGGTTTTAATGAAGAAGACGTAAGTTTCTATTTAAGTTCAAAATGGACATTATATGTAAAGTTTTATTTGAAATTTGTAAATTTGAAATTGTGAAATGTATGTTTATCTTAAAACGATAAATATAATGAATTATTAGCAATATAATTACACTGCTCTGCAAAAAATATAACTGTTTGTCTCTCCTTTAAATAAAACTATGTGCACTATATGAATTTTTATGCACTAAACTCGAAGCCGTATTCAGTTTTTTCCATCAGGTTCAGTTTTTTTTATGGGCGTGGCAATTTTTTGGCGCTAAATTATCCAGGTAAGTAGACATATTTCACCCTAACTCGGGAACGAGTCATCCGACTTTAAAAAGTAAAACACCAGAAGATTTGTAACAAAATTAAAAATGGAATTTAAAAAAATTTCAAGCAAATATGCAGCACTTTACACCTTTGTCTAAAATCTACAGATCTTAGAAATAAAAAAGCTATAAACCATAAAAATCTGTTAAAAAATTTAGTTTTTATTTCATATGCATGACGATAGCATTTCGTTAGGTGAACAGGTAAAGGAACTAAAGTACAACGGTATTTTGCATGGTTCTTGGATTTAAAAATTATAATACAGTATCTTTCATTAACCTGTAATTGTAAATCGAGAACATTAGGGTAGATTCTAATATCTATTATAGCAAAGTATGTGGAAATTGATGGACAATAAGTGGGTCAGTTTTAATTTGATATCGTGTGGTTAAAAGCATTTGACAATCCAACATGTAAGCCTTATATTCCGAATCAAACTGATCTGAATAACTTAATTTGCGAATTAGTGCTCATCAACTGTAAATACAGCAGGTTGAAGGGCATCAATTTGATCTTTTATATTTTTGACTACTTCTATTATGATCTCTTTTGTTTCTTTTTTGAATGTAGATTTTATTGGTCTGCAATACTTTGTTGATGAGGGTTTTTAATTTTTCCATACATCAATTTCTTTCGCTCTGCTGGTTGATGGCTCTACACCAAGCTTTTTCAAGCGATCAGCAGCAAGAGTATTTAACAACCGTTCGGCAGTGTGTTCAAGAAGATCTTGCAATTTAATATCTGCTGAAGTGGAAGTGACAGTTATAGCAGTTTGTGGAGGTAAACATTCTTTTTTGACTGAGACTAAATCCCTATACTCTGGGAAAATCCCAGAATTCTTTTCATTGTCCCGTTTCCTCAATTCCTCATGCTGATTTTTAGATAATTAAAGAAAATTCAGGTAGACAGGTAACATCAAAATCAAGAAACGAACACGTTCATACGCGCACATGTAAAGGAAGCGAAGACCACAGCACAAACAATAGACGTGTACCCATGCACCCTGGAAGTATCGTTTTTCCAGGAATTTCTCTTTTAAATTTTAATGGGTTTTATGGTTTAATGGCTGTTGCAGGACTTTCACCTGCAACAGCACTCGTTATAAGTCAATTGTTTTTGCCATAATTTGTTCAAATATGTTCTTTATTAGAGGCAGCTGTGAATTTCAACATATTCATTATGCCTAAGCGATTCCGAAAACAAACTATTTTATATTTTTATAATAAGAGTAAGTTAAATTAAAAACCAAAATACTTTTTCATCTGAAATCCGTTTTACATAAAAACCATCTGATAACAAAATAATTCAAAATTGAGCACAAAAGGATATAAATTTTTTAATCGGCAAATGTTTGACCTTGTGCCAGAAAAATTGCTCTGGTGCTCACGGTCGGATCGTACCGGGTATACAATGGGGTATAGGAGTGTATGATCCTTGGCAAAAATGTTGCGCATAAGTTGACAGAGGCTTCTAAGTTGGTGCTCCCATGGGACGCGACCCCAGGTGGCGGATAGGGGAGGTTTGGGCGGATAGGGCAGGCGATTATCATCTCGGGACGGGTTGAGGAACTCGACACATCAGTGAACAGGATTTCAGCAATCCCGGGATGTTGATCGTCCGCATTACCCCGGACCCAAAGGATTCCCGTAATCCCTCGCGTACCAACCAAAACCAAGCTAGTGTGATACCTAAAAATAACTAAACATTTATAAAAACCTTAAAGAAAGAAAATTTACTGTGCAGAGCCTAAATAACTCAGTACCGGCAGCTATTGGTGGTGATCAAAGAGGCCAAAAGTCGTCGGCAAAAACCGACTGTAAGGAAACAACTTCGGGGGTGGGCAGCTTGGCCTCTGCAGTTGTTAAAGCTACTAGAAGCCTAGGATAGGTAGAATCGGTGCCAAGGGCGATGACAAACCATCCCCAGCCACAAAAGACGGACGAGGTCTTCGATTCTTCCCATCCAAAAAACATGAAAGAATCCTCCGAATTAGTTAAGATGGTCGAGGAAGTAAGTGCTAGCATAGCCAAACTCACCACGAAAAATGGGAAATATTTCAGGTGCACAACGGCAAAAAGCAGCAAAATCGAAACGGAGGAATCAGCAGGATGCTCTCTTACCCATCTCCATGGAGAAGGGCAAGAGAATTCGCTCGCCGGAGGAGCAGAACACTGCTGGCCACCGAAAGAAATTTAAAGTAAAAAGCTACCCGCAGGGAGGGGGTGTATTGGGCGGCGGGTCCAAACATCCTAAAGCGAACTCTTAGGAGGGCTCAAAGGGTGTAGGGATCACTCCTTGCGCTAGTACCTCCAAACAAGCGATGGCGTCAGGTAAATCTTCAGTGGTTGGAGGAGCTCCGAAAGCTTCTAAATCACTGAAGAGGAAACCGAGCAAAAAGAGGGCTAAGGAGCAGCCCACGTATGCCAAAGTGGTGCGCAGGAAACTGGCAGAAGAGCTGAGTTATGCTGTCATGATTCCAGCAACCCATCAGACTAAATTCCGGCGCACTACCACAAGATGGTAAAAAGTGCCATAAATGAATATATTTTGGAGTACATATTGTCAGCTGATGAGGATGCTCCACAAATTGATATTGAAAACAGCAAGTTTGTTCGGACATAATGTTTCTAAAACTGGAGTCTGACTCCTGTGTGGAGATACTACGAAACCGGATAAATAGCATTAAGGCACCATGGGAAGGTGGAAGACTCTCGCTTGTGAAGAAGACGGAAATCCCAGCCCTAACAAAGGCAATCTTTTATATAAAAGGATGAGGTGGAATTCTGAAAACAGAGGCCATAACAAATATTATTAGCAAGCAAAACAAAGGCCTCGATGCGAGCAAGTGGGAATCTTCCACCGTGAGGAGGCAGAGGAGGGCACCTTGATCGCGGTGCGTCTGGACAAAGCGACCATGGCCTACCTCGAAGAACGAAGAGGGTAGGCCTTCTTTGCCACCCCGGCCATATACTTCAAACTCGGAAAGACTCCCATTGGCTGGTCAGTAGGCCCGACTGAGAATGCCAAAAAAGATAAGACGGAGCCTAAAGAAAAAGGAGAATAAGAGATCAGTGTATCTCAAGAGCCCCCCCCCCACAAGCCGTTGGACAAAGATGCTGCAGATAAATCTCCATCGGAGTAGAATGGCGACTCAAGCCCCGACGGAGCAAATAACAAAAGGCGAGATACAAGTTGTGTTCATACAGGAACCATGGACAATTAAGAACGAGGTTTCTGGGTTGAGCGACTGCAATTATCAACTTTTTTATGCAAAGGCCGCGGCTAGACCCAGCTCGTGCATACTATGTCATAAGGAACTAAACTTTCTTTTTTCCCCAGGATTATCAATATCAGATGTCACAACTTTATTATATGGCAGTCGAAACATGCTGATCGCTTCAGTGTATCTGCCCTCGGATACCCCGACACTTCCACCAACTTCGTAATTGAGGCGAATCATATCTTCCGCCAGGAGTAAAGGTAGGAATTTCTTAATAGGCTGTGATGTCAACTCGCATTGTCTCCCTTGGGGTAGCACAAATTGCAACAAAAGAGGTGATGCGTTATTTGAATATTTAACGACAAATAATCTCTTCACAGTAAACACTGGGAATGAACCAACTGTCATTAACAGAATTAGGGAAGAGGTTTTTGACATCACTATATGTTCAGAATACTTAATTCCTGATATAAGCGATTGGAACGTGTCGGGATTTCATTCCTTCTCGGATCATCGTTATATTTTCATGACTTTAGACCATCCTGATCCTAACCCCATAACATTTAGGAATAGGGCTAAAACGGACTGGTAAAGATTTAGGTCTAGTCTACAGAATAAATCCCAGGACTATCCACCACCAGTAGATACTGTAGGGTGCATAGATTCAGAGATAAATATACTGAGTACTGATATTAGGAAATTCTTTGAGGACAGTTTTCCACTCAAAAATAGGCGAAACCCAAAAGAAAAACCCTGGATGACGGGTCAACTTATAAATCTCAGGAGAGAAATCAGAAGGCTATTTAATAGAGCCCGTAAGAAGGGACTCGATATATACTGGGAAGAATATAAAAAAAAACTGAAAGTTTACAATAAGAAAATAAGAGGCGTCAAGAGCGAATTCTGGAAGCTTTTTTGCGAACAGGTAGACAGCATTAGTGAAGCTTCAAAAATAAAGAAACTTTTGTCGAAAACCCACATTCAGAAAGTTATGCAGATCCGAAGGTTTACAGACCGATTAGCCTAACTTCATTTTTACTGAAAACATTGGAACGAATTGTGGACACAATGTTGAAGGAAAGAATACCTCACAATATACTGAAATTTAGACAACACGCTTACATTAGGGGCAGGTCTGTTGAGACAGCCGTACAAGAAGTTGTGTATCATATAGAGAGAACCTTCGATTTAGGTATGTACACCATGGCTGTATTTATCGATAGAGAGGGGGCTTTTAACAACATATCGAGGATTATTGACTCGCTAGGTAACTTTGACTTGGACCAGAGACCAGGAAGATAAGTTGCGAGGTTAAAGATACAAGAATAGAAGGGACCGTATATTGCGGAACGCCAAAAGAGGGAATACCTTACTGTGGGTGGTGACCGCAACTACCCTACTGAAAACATTATCCCAGGAAGGACTTGCTTCCGTCTGCTATGCAGACGATGTAGCGATATTAATAAGGGGAAACAACCCTAAGGTTCTTTGTGAAAAGGCAATAGAGGCCATAAATTTAGCTAATAACTGGGCTACAGAAAGGGGTCTCAATGTCAACCCAGAGAAGACAAGAAAATGGAAGATTGCACAGCTGGAATCACCGGTTTTTTCAAATAGAACAATACAAGTTAGCAAGAAGGTCAAATCTAGGAGTGATACTCGACTGGAGGTTATCCTGGAAGGACCATATAGTAGGGTAATCAGGACCTAAAGAGTCTGGACCCAAAAATGGCACACTGGCTCTATACGAGTGTGGTAAGATTAATTGTGACGTACGCCACGTTAATATGGTGGACGTCGCTGGAAAAGAAGGTTAATATCAAACATCTTCAGAGAATACAAAGACAGTGCTGTATCGGCATCTGTGGTGCAATAACAACCACATCAACTAAGGCGATGGAAAATATTCTATCAATACTGCCTATTGATATATAAATTAAATACGAAGCAGCTCTGGCTGCTACAAGAATGATGGTGATGGGTGAGTGGCTGACGAGAGAACACATAACCAAACACCAGAGTATAATACACGTGTTAACCGGGAATAATGCACGCACAGTTATTTGCGATAGAATTCCTATTAGATATTTACAATCACACTGCACCACCATAATATCGGAAGGTGTGGGATGAGAGGATGCCAGTACAACGAACCCCATGACCAAACTGTACACGGACGGGTCGAAAATTGGCGACCGATCGGGTGGAGGTTTCTATGATATGGGTCGTAACTTTCGCAAATACTTCCGCCTGCCGGATCATAACACGGTATTTCAAAGTGAGATCATGGCTATTGTAGAAGGGATAAAATGGCTAGAGGAAGATTACCGGTTCGTATTTTCACGGATAGTAGGAAAGTTATCGAGACACTAAAGAATCATGCGACTCAATCTCGGTGTGTACTACAATGTAAGGATGAGATTAACTTACACACGCATTATGGAAGCATAGATAATATGGATTCCAGGAAGTCAAGGAATACCTGGAAATACTGAGGCAGATAGGCTAGCAAAGATGGGAGCATTAATGGCAAACATCACACTAGACAATCCAAAGTCATTTAAGGTTTTTAAGAACGATCTGAAACAATGGTCTATAGAATTACATACAAGAGATTGGCAGCACTCCATCGTAGGTAGGGTGAATAGAATTCTATGGGGGGACCCAGACGGTAACAGGACAAAAGAGATCCTAACATTGTGTAGAGCAGCACTACAAGGACTGGTTTATTTAAAAACAGGACATACAGAGTTAATATATCACCTAGCACGAATGGGTATCGTTAACAATATAAAATACAGGGCCTGCCAGGCGGAGAACGAAACACTGGAGCACTACTTATACTACTGTCCAGCTTTTAGCCCAGTCAGAAGACAAACATTTAATCAGGAGATAGAATTTCTCAGGGGTTCTAATTGGAGGGACTTAAGAAGATACATTGAGGAAACTAGTTTCATAACGTAACCAAACTCAAATGTTTTCACGACGTTAATAGAGGCTCCCTATGGTAGAATAAGAACTCCTTACAATAGAGCGCACAACAGGCCTAAGAGGCCTAAGTGTAATCCTGAGCGGAATGGGATAACTCACGCCCCTCTTTTCGACCTAACCTAACCAAACATAATAACATTTGGTATAACTAATTCCCGTAAAATGTCAATGACAAATTTGAAACGTTTTAATTCTGGAACATTTTTAAAAATGCTATTGTGTATATTTAAGTTATTTAAAATTTCAAAACATATGGTATACATATTACATTCTAAAATCAAATCAAAATATCTCAAAAGACAAGATATCGTTTTGATTTTCAATCTTTTAATTTAAGTTATGTTGTGTGGAAGAGATATAAGGTGTATAGGCACCATAAACATATATTCTTAAATTTGTTCTATAAGATTTTTACCGTCGAGTTTAGCAATTCTTTTTGTTTATATCAGCGAACTGTTAAATTGGATTAGGTGCATTAAGTGATTCTATTATATTAAAACGCATTTTTGACGTCGTTCCCATGAAATCAAGACTCCAAAGCGAAAAGCAATTAATCGACCTACACCTCAAGCTGGGTAGAAAAGAACAGCAAGGCGCGCAGGACACAGCTAGTATATATGTATATATATATATATATATATATATATATACATGTATACATACACATATATATATATATATATATATATATATATATACATACTTATATATATATATATATACATATATATATATATATATATATAAATTTATATATATATATGTATATATATATATATATATATATATATATATATATATACAGTGGTTTCCCGGTTGAACATATTATATATTGTCAGGCCCATTCGTTATATTGAAAAATTCGTTAAATCCCACAGTTTTTATATATGCTTTTAAATATATACTTATATTTTTAAAAAGAAATTCTCATTTCGATTATTTTAATTCATAACAAAACAAAAAGTAATTAGTTCTACGAACATTTTATATTGCAATGTTAAATTGAATTAATATTCATAGGCTAATTGTTCGAAATTAATTGAAATCTCAGAAAGACATGATGATAAATATTCCAAGGCACACAGGAAAGATTGTGTCTTAGATTAACGTCGGCTCCTACCATTACGGCCTATCCGACGGTGGTCCTAACACCGGGTGAAATTAATGTTCACCACCACCCCTGTCGCCCTCAGGGGAACCTGAGTGTCCCTCGAGGACACACAGGTTGCAATCTTAATCATTTGGTATCGCCATATATACCAACTTCATACGCCTTGCTAAGGTGTTCAGGCCTATCTTAAACCCTTGTTAACATTTTGTTAAGATCTGCTGATTTGCAGCAGCCCATAGAGGCTGCCATCAGCTGGGTCAATGTCCAACGTAATACATATACCGGAACATCAACCCTCTTCTGACATCTCTACCAGCGACTCTTGGTATTAAACCACAGCCACCACGTGGACTCATGAAGAGACCTCAACCAAATATCTGGCCACGGAATCAACCGAAGTCTCATCTGTGGGGCTCAACCAGATCCCGTGGTACCAGGGTAAGGAAACTGGTTACGCCTCGCAGGTCAAACCAACATAGATTTGCCACCTACTATTGATTTTTAATCCATTATATGACGGGACCCAGGTACACTTTCACCTGATTTTCTTATATTTTCCCCAGAAAGCACTGCAACAAGGCGATATGACTAACCAAGTTGCCTATTGTGCCCCCCGGGGGGAGGCACACAGGAAAGTCAATATCAGTTTTATTCAACTTACACTTATTATTTTTCACAATAAAATTTGTGTATATAGGAACTCTTATCACATTTAACTAAGCCACCTAAACAGTGGTGATAAAAACAATATACACATGATCACTAAAGATGAAAGTGTTGCGACTTTCGAAAACAGCTGTTCTGCTCTACTGTGTAAGTTGAATAAAACTGATGTTGACTTTCCTGTGTGCCTTGGAATATTTATCATCATGTTTTTCTGAGATTTTAATTAATTTCGAATAATTAGCCTATGAATATTAATTCAATTTACCGTAATTAGTTCACATCACTTTCATTTAAAAGATCAGTTTCGCTCTATGCGTAAAAATATAATTTAACGAAAAGTTAACAAAGTAAATAATGGTTGTGCACATTTGATTGTATGTATTCCCATATTCGCCTGCTCTAGCCTAAGCACAGTACAGTTGTGCCCTTAACCTTTCGCCCTTTTAATAATCGTTTTCTTTTGGGCATTTTGATGTTAACTTTACAAAAATGACATAGTATTCAAAATAAAAAGCAGAATGTTTTTGTGATCAAAACTAAATACAGGACTTTGTAACGTATAAATTTTGATTTTGGTGAGCGACAATTTTTTTTTACATCAAAGAAATTTTTCTCTTACTACTTATATATATATACTTACTTATATATATATACTTACTTATATATATATATATATATATATATATATATATATATATACATATATACTAGCTGTGTCCTGCGCGCCTTGCCGTTCTTTTCTACCCAGCTTGAGGTGTAGGTCGATTAATTGCTTTTCGCTTTGGAGTCTTGATTTCATGGGAACGACGTGAAAAATGCGTTTTAATATAATAGAATCACTTAATGCACCTAATCCAATTTAACAGTTCGCTGATATAAACAAAAAGAATTGCTAAACTCGACGGTAAAAATCTTATAGAACAAATTTAAGAATATATGTTTATGGTGCCTATACACCTTATATCTCTTCCACACAACATAACTTATATTAAAAGATGGAAAATCGAAACGATGTCTTGTCTTTTGAGATATTTTGATTTGATTTTAGAATGTAATATGTATACCATATGTTTTGAAATTTTAAATAACTGAAATATACACAATAGCATTTTTAAAAATGTTCCAGAATTAAAACGTTTCAAATTTGTCATTGACATTTTACGGGAATTAGTTATACCAAATGTTATTATGTTTGGTTAGGTTAGGTCGAAAAGAGGGGCGTGAGTTATCCCATTCCGCTCAGGATTACACTTAGGCCTCTTAGGCCTGTTGTGCGCTCTATTTTAAGGAGTTCTTATTCTACCATAGGGAGCCTCTATTAACGTCGTGAAAACATTTGAGTTTGGTTACGTTATGAACCTAGTTTCCTCAATGTATCTTCTTAAGTCCCTCCAATTAGAACCCCTGAGAAATTCTATCTCCTGATTAAATGTGTGTCTTCTGACTTGGCTAAAAGCTGGACAGTAGTATAAGTAGTGCTCCAGTGTTTCGTTCTCCACCTGGCAGGCCCTGCATTTTATATTGTTAACGATACCCATTCGTGCTAGGTGATATATTAACTCTGTATGTCCTGTTTTTAAATAAACCAGTCCTTGTAGTGCTGCTCTACACAATGTTAGGATCTCTTTTGTCCTGTTACCGTCTGGGTCCCCCCATAGAATTCTATTCACCCTACCTACGATGGAGTGCTGCCAATCTCTTGTATGTAATTCTATAGACCATTGTTTCAGTTCGTTCTTAAAAACCTTAAATGACTTTGGATTGTCTAGTGTGATGTTTGCCATTAATGCTCCCATCTTTGCTAGCCTATCTGCCTCAGTATTTCCAGGTATTCCTTGACTTCCTGGAATCCATGTTATCTATGCTTCCACAATGCGTGTGTAAGCTAATCTCATCCTTACATTGTAGTACACACCGAGATTGAGTCGCATGATTCTTTAGTGTCTCGATAACTTTCCTACTATCCGTGAAAATACGAACCGGTAATCTCTTATCGATTTCCTCTAGCCATTTTATCCCTTCTACAATAGCCATGATCTCACTTTGAAATACCGTGTTATGATCCGGCAGGCGGAAGTATTTGCGAAAGTTACGACCCATATCATAGAAACCTCCACCCGATCGGTCGCCAATTTTCGACCCGTCCGTGTACAGTTTGGTCATGGGGTTCGTTGTACTTGCATCCTCCCATCCCACACCTTCCGATATTATGGTGGTGCAGTGTGATTGTAAATATCTAATAGGAATTCTATCGCACATAACTGTGCGTGCATTATTCCCGGTTAACACGTGTATTATACTCTGGTGTTTGGTTATGTGTTCTCTCGTCAGCCACTCACCCATCACCATCATTCTTGTAGCAGCCAGAGCTGCTTCGTATTTAATTTATATATCAATAGGCAGTATTGATAGAATATTTTCCATCGCCTTAGTTGATGTGGTTGTTATTGCACCACAGATGCCGATACAGCACTGTCTTTGTATTCTCTGAAGATGTTTGATATTAACCTTCTTTTCCACCGACGTCCACCATACTAACGTGGCGTACGTCACAATTAGTCTTACCACACTCGTATAGAGCCAGTGTGCCATTTTTGGGTCCAGACTCTTTAGGTCCTGATTACCCTACTATATGGTCCTTCCAGGATAACCTCCAGTCGAGTATCACTCCTAGATTTGACCTTCTTTCTAACTTGTATTGTTCTATTTGAAAAAAACCGGTGATTCCAGCTGTGCAATCTTCCATTTTCTTGTCTTCTCTGGGTTGACATTGAGACCCCTTTCTGTATCCCAGTTATTAGCTAAATTTTTGGCCTTTATTGCCTTTTCACAAAGAACCTTAGGGTTGTTTCCCCTTATTAATATCGCTACATCGTCTGCATAGCAGACGGAAGCAAGTCCTTCCTGGGATAATGTTTTCAGTAGGGTAGTTGCGGTCACCACCCACAGTAAGGTATTCCCTCTTTTGGCGTTCCGCAATATACGGTCCCTTCTATTCTTGTATCTTTAACCTCGCAACTTATCTTTCTGGTCTCTGGTCCAAGTGAAAGCTACCTAGCGAGTCAATAATCCTCGATATGTTGTTAAAAGCCCCCTCTCTATCGATAAATACAGCCATGGTGTACATACCTAAATCGAAGGTTCTCTCTATATGATACACAACTTCTTGTACGGCTGTCTCAACAGACCTGCCCCTAATGTAAGCGTGTTGTCTAAATTTCAGTATATTGTGAGGTATTCTTTCCTTCAACATTGTGTCCACAATTCGTTCCAATGTTTTCAGTAAAAATGAAGTTAGGCTAATCGGTCTGTAAACCTTCGGATCTGCATAACTTTCTGAATGTGGGTTTTCGACAGAAGTTTCTTTATTTTTGAAGCTTCACTAATGCTGTCTACCTGTTCGCAGAAAAGCTTCCAGAATTCGCTCTTGACGCCTCTTATTTTCTTATTGTAAACTTTCAGTTTTTTTTTATATTCTTCCCTATATATATCGAGTCCCTTCTTACGGGCTCTATTAAATAGCCTTCTGATTTCTCTCCTGAGATTTATAAGTTGACCCGTCATCCAGGGTTTTTCTTTTGGGTTTCGCCTATTTTTGAGTGGAAAACTGTCCTCAAAGAATTCCCTAATATCAGTACTCAGTATATTTATCTCTGAATCTATGCACCCTACAGTATCTACTGGTGGTGGATAGTCCTGGGATTTATTCTGTAGACTAGACCTAAATCTTTACCAGTCCGTTTTAGCCCTATTCCTAAATGTTATGGGGTTAGGATCAGGATGGTCTAAAGTCATGAAAATATAACGATGATCCGAGAAGGAATGAAATCCCGACACGTGCCAATCGCTTATTTCAGGAATTAAGTATTCTGAACATATAGTGATGTCAAAAACCTCTTCCCTATTTCTGTTAATGACAGTTGGTTCATTCCCAGTGTTAACTGTGAAGAGGTTATTTGTCGTTAAATATTCAAATAACGCATCACCTCTTTTGTTGCAATTTGTGCTACCCCAAGGGAGACTATGCGAGTTGACATCACAGCCTATTAAGAAATTCCTACCTTTACTCCTGGCGGAAGATATGATTCGCCTCAATTACGAAGTTGGTGGAAGTGTCGGGGTATCCGAGGGCAGATACACTGAAGCGATCAGCATGTTTCGACTGCCATATACTAAAGTTGTGACATCTGATATTGATAATCCTGGGGAAAAAAGAAAGTTTAGTTCCTTATGACATAGTATGCTCGAGCTGGGTCTAGCCGCGGCCTTTGCATAAAAAAGTTGATAATTGCAGTCGCTCAACCCAGAAACCTCGTTCTTAATTGTCCATGGTTCCTGTATGAACACAACTTGTATATCACCTTTTGTTATTTGCTCCATCGGGGCTTGAGTCGCCATTCTACTCCGATGGAGATTTATCTGCAGCATCTTTGTCCAACGGCTTGTGGGGGGGGGGGGGGGGGCTCTTGAGATACACTGATCTCTTATTCTTCTTTTTCTTTAGGCTCCGTCTTATCTTTTTTGGCATTCTCAGTCGGGCCTACTGACCAGCCAATGGGAGTCTTTCCGAGTTTGAAGTATATGCCCGGGGTGGCAAAGAAGGCCTACCCTCTTCGTTCTTCGAGGTAGGCCATGGTCGCTTTGTCCAGACGCACCGCGATCAAGGTGCCCTCCTCTGCCTCCTCACGGTGGAAGATTTCCCACTTGCTCGCATCGAGGCCTTTGTTTTGCTTGCTAATAATATTTGTTATGGCCTCTGTTTTTAGAATTCCACCCCATCCTTTTATATAAAAGATTGCCTTTGTTAGGGCTGGGATTTCCGTCTTCTTCACAAGCGAGAGTCTTCCACCTTCCCATGGTGCCTTAATGCTATTTATCCGGTTTCGTAGTATCTCCACACAGGAGTCAGACTCCAGTTTTAGAAACATTATGTCCGAACAAACTTGCTGTTTTCAATATCAATTTGTGGAGCATCCTCATCAGCTGACAATGTGTACTCCAAAATATATTCATTTATGGCACTTTTTACCATCTTGTGGTAGTGCGCCGGAATTTAGTCTGATGGGTTGCTGGAATCATGACAGCATAACTCAACTCTTCTGCGAGTTTCCTGCGCACCTTTTTGGCATACGTGGGCTGCTCCTTAGCCCTCTTTTTGCTCGGTTTCCTCTTCAGTGATTTAGAAGCTTTCGGAGCTCCTCCAACCACTGAAGATTTACCTGACGCCATCGCTTGTTTGGAGGTACTAGCGCAAGGAGTGATCCCTACACCCTTTGAGCCCTCCTAAGAGTTCGCTTTAGGATGTTTGGACCCGCCGCCCAATACACCCCCTCCCTGCGGGTAGCTTTTTACTTTAAATTTCTTTCGGAGGCCAGCAGTGTTCTGCTCCTCCGGCGAGCGAGTTCTCTTGCCCTTCTCCATGGAGATGGGTAAGAGAGCATCCTGCTGATTCCTCCGTTTCGATTTTGCTGCTTTTTGCCGTTGTGCACCCGAAAGATTTCTTATTTTTCGTGGTGAGTTTGGCTATGCTAGCACTTACTTCCTCGACCATCTTAACTAATTCGGAGGATTCTTTCATGTTTTTTGGATGAGAAGAATCGAAGACCTCGTCCGTCTTTTGTGGCTGGGGATGGTTTGTCATCGCGTTTTGGCACCGATTCTACCTCTCCTAGGCTTCTAGTAGCTTTAACAACTGCGGAGGCCAAGCTGCCCACCCCCGAAGTTGTTTCCTTACAGTCGGTTTTTGCCGACGACCTTTGGCCTCTTTGATCACCACCAATAGCCGCCGGTACTGACTTATTTAGGCTATGCACCGTAAATTTTCTTTCTTTAAGGTTTTTATAAATGTATAGTTATTTTTAGGTATCACACTAGCTTGGTTTTGGTTGGTACGCGAGGGATTACGGGAATCCTTTAGGTCCGGGGTAATGCGGACGATCAACATCCCGGGAGTGCTGAAATCCTGTTCACTGATGTGTCCAGTTCCTCAACCCGTCCCGAGATGATAATCGCCTGCCCTATCCGCCCAAACCTCCCCTATCCGCCACCTGGGGTCGCGTCCCATGGGAGCACCAACTTAGAAGCCTCTGTCAACTTATGCGCAACATTTTTGCCAAGGATCATACACTCCTATACCCCATTGTATACCCGGTACGATCCGACCGTGAGCACCAGAGCAATTTTTCTGGCACAAGGTCAAACATTTGCCGATTAAAAAATTTATATCCTTTTGTGCTCAATTTTGAATTATTTTGTTATCAGATGGTTTTTATGTAAAACGGATTTCAGATGAAAAAGTATTTTGGTTTTTAATTTAACTTACTCTTATTATAAAAATATAAAATAGTTTTTTTTCGGAATCGCTTAGGCATAATGAATATGTTGAAATTCACAGCTGCCTCTAATAAAGAACATATTTGAACAAATTATGGCAAAAACAATTGACTTATAACGAGTGCTGTTGCAGGTGAAAGTCCTGCAACAGCCATTAAACCATAAAACCCATTAAAATTTAAAAGAGAAATTCCTGGAAAAACGATACTTCCAGGGTGCATGGGTACACGTCTATTGTTTGTGCTGTGGTCTTCGCTTCCTTTACATGTGCGCGTATGAACGTGTTCGTTTCTTGATTTTGATGTTACCTGTCTACCTGAATTTTCTTTAATTATCTAAAAATCAGCATGAGGAATTGAGGAAACGGGACAATGAAAAGAATTCTGGGATTTTCCCAGAGTATAGGGATTTAGTCTCAGTCAAAAAAGAATGTTTACCTCCACAAACTGCTATAACTGTCACTTCCACTTCAGCAGATATTAAATTGCAAGATCTTCTTGAACACACTGCCGAACGGTTGTTAAATACTCTTGCTGCTGATCGCTTGAAAAAGCTTGGTGTAGAGCCATCAACCAGCAGAGCGAAAGAAATTGATGTATGGAAAAATTAAAAACCCTCATCAACAAAGTATTGCAGACCAATAAAATTTACATTCAAAAAAGAAACAAAAGAGATCATAATAGAAGTAGTCAAAAATATAAAAGATCAAATTGATGCCCTTCAACCTGCTGTATTTACAGTTGATGAGCACTAATTCGCAAATTAAGTTATTCAGATCAGTTTGATTCGGAATATAAGGCTTACATGTTGGATTGTCAAATGCTTTTAACCACACGATATCAAATTAAAACTGACCCACTTATTGTCCATCAATTTCCACATACTTTGCTATAATAGATATTAGAATCTACCCTAATGTTCTCGATTTACAATTACAGGTTAATGAAAGATACTGTATTATAATTTTTAAATCCAAGAACCATGCAAAATACCGTTGTACTTTAGTTCCTTTACCTGTTCACCTAACGAAATGCTATCGTCATGCATATGAAATAAAAACTAAATTTTTTAACAGATTTTTATGGTTTATAGCTTTTTTATTTCTAAGATCTGTAGATTTTAGACAAAGGTGTAAAGTGCTGCATATTTGCTTGAAATTTTTTTAAATTCCATTTTTAATTTTGTTACAAATCTTCTGGTGTTTTACTTTTTAAAGTCGGATGACTCGTTCCCGAGTTAGGGTGATAATTTAGCGCCAAAAAATTGCCACGCCCATAAAAAAACTGAACCTGATGGAAAAAACTGAATACGGCTTCGAGTTTAGTGCATAAAAATTCATATAGTGCACATAGTTTTATTTAAAGGAGAGACAAACAGTTATATTTTTTGCAGACCAGTGTAATTATATTGCTAATAATTCCTTATATTTATCGTTTTAAGATAAACATACATTTCACAATTTCAAATTTACAAATTTCAAATAAAACTTTACATATAATGTCCATTTTGAACTTAAATAGAAACTTACGTCTTCTTCATTAAAACCTTTCTACCTAAAGTAAATTTAATCAATGTTTCTTATTGTTTATGCTACTTAATGAACCAAATTTTGATTAAGACTTGTTCAAAAAAGTAGCCTTCGACCTTTAGTATAAAAAATTTCACAAGGGCCAAAGTTTGGCACTTTCAGACAAAATTTTAATTACTGAATATATATAAGTTGCAAACGTGACTTAAAATATCATGTTGATAAAACAAACTTTTATAACAAGTTCCAATACTTTTGTACCAAATATAGCAAAAAAACTATTCTAAACATAACCATTTTTCTAACTACTTGATTTCAAAGCTTTTAACTTAAAGTCTATAGTCTCACCTAGGAAACAAAAAACAACTGCGTATCGAAATTCCAGTCCGGTCAAAAGTTATATATTTTTGACCGCCTTCTCGCTAAATGGTCCACAGTGCGTCGTATAATGACGATTATCTCTTTTCTACTTTGACTAACTCTTGGTGATATTGATTCTGAGTTCCTGCTTGGTAAAAATAACCAGAGTTCAGAAAAGTACACACACCGTACAAATGTAAACGAACACAGCTCTAAGCAACCAACACATATTTTTATTTTCTTAACACTTATGTGTGTTCCCAAATTTTTTGTTGATGTTAAACACAGTCGTGCATGTACTTTGTTATTTTTTGAACACGGCCATAAAGAGTATATGTACTGTTCGATTAGAACACACTTCAAACACACAGTTTCATATGTATCAAAGTTTTAAGTTCGTGTATGTGTACGGAAAGAAAGTACATATACGTAAAACAGATTCGAATGTACCTACACATTATGTTCTTGTTGTGTACGACAAGAAAAGTACAAGTACGATTAGAAGATTCTCGTGTTCCTGAATTTTAAGTATTTATTCGTGTTTCAAAAAGTACATATATGTACGAACATAAAACGTACATATATGTATGAACAATTTTGCAGTTCCAACGGTACCCATACGTACATATTTCGTTGATACCTTTCACAAAAGAGTGAAAAGGGTAAATATATGTTTGTCATTCAATGTATAATTTCTTGGATATTAATATGGGATCCCATAAAGTATATATATTCTGGATTCTTATGAACAGCGATGACGATTGAGCGATGTCCGTCCGTCTGTCTGTACGTGAAATCGGTTTTCCCAAGTCCCCAGAAGAGCTAAAGTCTTCGTTCGTGGACTGATGGATTGGAAATGAACTTCAATAGAGTGAAAATCCGAAATACGATTCCAGAGTTGGAAAGCTTACACCTATATCTCGACGCAAAATTAACACCAAAAACAATTTATTTTTTTATTTTTATTTAAATTTCACCTACTTCACGCTTTGGGAAGCCTCAATTGTCTATTAAAAACTAAGAAATAAAAAAAATTTCCAGGGATGGGAAATTAAAATTTTTTTTTTCGCATGCGGTATTTTGTAGTAAATGTTATGACTAAAATTTCAAGTTTTTCTTAAATAAAACCGCTTTATACATCATGAGGATATGCATTGGTAAAAAATTTCAATTTTGTTTTCAGGGGCGGAAAATTTATTATATTTTTTCATTCATAAAAGTAACCAAAAAGGCAACTGACGTTGTTGTTTTTACTAACTAAAACTATTTTATAGAAAGAAGAAAATTGGTACTTAAAAATATATGTAACGTCAGATGTACGTTGGTGAAAGGTATATAAGATTCGGCACAGTTGCTATATTCGGCTTTTAGTTGTTTCTTGTTAAGAAAGTCAAAAGAAATTAATTGTTTTTTAAATGCTATAGTTGTATATATTTAGTACATGCTTATCTGAAAGCAAATATGTTTGCTTGGTAGGCAAAAAAGCGTTTTGGTAGATTTTTTTGATAATTATGGTAGGAAACGAATTACATGCGTACCAACGTTTGGGCTGACGAGTAGAACTAAATATAACCAAAGATTATGTATATATATATATATATATATATATATACATATATGTATATATATATATATATATATATATATATATATATTCATGTATATATCTATATATATATATATATATATATATATATATATATAAATATATATATATATATATATATATATATATATATAAATATATATATATATATATATATATATACATATATATATATATATATATATATATATATATATATACATATATATATGTATATAAATATATATATATATATATATATATATATATATATATATTTATATACATATATATATGTATATATATATATATATATATATATATATATATATTAATAAGATATTTTCTGGATATGCGTAATATGAGTTGTTTTGAATTACACCATCTACAATATTACGAAAGTTTGGTTGTAAGTATCGTGTCCAACGTATAAATTTTAATAAAAGTACACTGTCGTACACAACAGAGTTAAAAAACTTCACATTGAAGTACATTGGCACATAAACTGTAATAATATAAACTACCAAAGTTTTTAAAATGGTCCATGGTGTATTAGTTGTTACATATAATCGTAGCAATCTACTTGTTTTGGTTAACCAACGAGAATGTGCAATTGGTCCTGGTTTAATGTTAGCTAAAGCAACTAGAACAATACCATTCGAAATTGCTTTAGCTATTTGATATAAATATTTAACATCTGTTGATAGTCCGAGCTCATATTCATGATACATCATTGCAGGCATATTCTGCAGTGGTATTGGATTAAAATCAGCTACTACCTGAAAATTGAAATGTGTAGATCATTTAAAATGCAATTATTTTATTTTAACTTTATTCCAATTGAAAAAGTAAAATTATGACAATAAGTAATGATAATAAATGATGATATTAAATAAAATAAAGTGTTACATACCTTCAATTTCTCACATTGTTGAATAGCTTTGAATAACTTTTCACTTGCTGCTCGTGGTCCACTGGTGACTGTTTTGTCCAATATTTCATATAAATGACGAAATGGCAGTTCATTGAAATGAAGCAGACATATAAACCAGTGAATTGGTCTATTTAACTGTTTTTCAAATAATCGTAAAACACAATTTTCTGTTCCAGTATTTGCTGGCTCACCATCACTGCATATGCCAATTAATTGATCAACTGTTAATGTTATATTGTTGAAAAATTCATTCAGTTTTTTGTAATTGGTTTTTGCATCTTCTTGACTACCCAAATTCACATATCCAAGTAACTCATTATAGGGCTCTTTCAGAACAACTAAATGCGGTTCTTTTACCATAGTGGTATTAAATTTGTCATTAATTTTCTCTGTAGTTAATGAGTCATCTTTTCTACCATCGAAAGAGAATGCAGTTATGGCAGAACTTGTATGTCGTGTACGAAGCTCTGCATCTCTAGATTTAACTTTTTTCTAGCCACTTTTGATTTATCCATAATAATAAGATTACAATGAACTTCTCTAAAATTTATAACATGAAGCGACTCCATCTGAAATACCGAATCTATCACACATCATAGCAAAATTTAAGGCATCGTATCTTTGAGTATAATAACCTCGTCTCATTTGAACAGCTGCTTCTGGAACTTCTGTTGTTGCTTCATCTTCATCCATGTGTAATGCAGGTGGTTCGTATCTTGGATAATCGGTACGAGTTTTAAGTGTTGGTATTGTTGTAGCTACTTCTTCAACATCTTCCGTATATTCTGGTATTGGGAATTTTCTATCACTATGCTGGTCCATCATAAATTCTTTTAGATGTTCTGGAATCAATCCACACGAGCATTCTGTTGTTTTTAAATTGCAATTACATTTGCCAATTTAAAATAATTCGTTTATTGAATCAACAAATGCTTAAAATTCATCTCTATTGTTTCTATGTTGTACATATTTCTGGTATTTATCAAGCAAACCAGTTAATTTCTTTAAAACCCTCTTTCTATTAATGATTTCAATATTTAATTTACACCAAATTTGGATCACTTTTTCTGTTACGTGAGGAGTAAAAGTTTTATACGAGAACATTTTGTTTTCAAATTTAGCACGATCACTTAAAAAAAATAATATTTTAAAATGTCACATTAAGTAGACAAACTAAGATAATTTAAATCAATTGATAAACCAAAAACAACAATATCTTGATGAGGCATGTTAGTCGATCTATAGTCAAAAATTGTTGATGTTGTTGCTTCCATTTGCGAAGACACCGAAGACGATGTTGATGGTTCTTGAAAAAATTTATCGTAATAAGAGTTGTTGAAAATTATCTGAACTTTATTAACCTACAAAAAAAAAAAATCTCGAAAAATATCTAAAAAAATTCAGAATTTATTAGTTAAAAATTCATTTTAGGCTATGTTACGACAAAAAAAATCCTAATATATCTACTAAAAATAAAAAACAAATATTGGTATCAATACAGATTCCGAAAAGTGATAAAAATACCTTTCAAACAAGCCCAGATTGAGAAATCTACTTAATTCTATCCGATTTTATGAAGAACTTAATTAAATTGTTTAATGTATATATGGAAAAATTTATATTTTAAAATTTTGGGAGGCTTAGAGCTATGGTCTCTTAAACAAAATTTCTCAGAATCACCTATAGATTACGTTTTTGCTATACGCTTTATCAAAAAAAATCGTTGCATACAATATGCCCCGCCCTAATATATATATATATATATATATATATATATATATATATTTATCTATATATACATATATATATACATATGTACAGATATATATATATATATATATATATATATACATATATATATATATATATATATATATATATATACATATATATATATATATATATATATATATATATATACATATATACATATATATATATATATATATATATATATATATACATATATATATATATATATATATATATATATATATATACATATATATATATATATATATATATATATATATATATATATGTATATATATATATATATATATATATATATATATATATATGTATATATATATATATGTATATATGTATATATATATATATATATATATATATATGTATATATATATATATATATATATATATATGTATATATATATATATATATATATATATATATATATCTGTACATATGTATATATATGTATATATAGATAAATATATATATATATATATATATATATATATATTTATATATATATATATATATATATATATATATATATCTTTATCTAAATATATATATATATATATATATATATATATATATTTATCTATATATACATATGTACAGATATATATATATATATATATATATATATATATATATATACATATATATATATATATATATATATATATATATATACATATATATATATATATATATATATATATATATATATACATATATACATATATATATATACATATATATATATATATATATATATATATATATACATATATATATATATATATATATATATATATAAATATATATATATATATATATATATATATATATATATATATACATATATGTATATATATATATATATATATATATATATATATGTATACATGTATACATATATATATATATATATATATATATATATATATATATATATATGTAGATATATAAGTATATATACATATATGTATATATATATATATATATATATATATATATATATATATATAAATATATATATACACATAAATATATATATATATATATATATATATATATCGACTTAAACCTGTCATTGTATATATCAAATAGTACTTTTCTTCTTGTACTATACGGCCAGTAATGGATTCTTCGGGCTAGGTTAGGCAAATAGCTAAATATTCGAGATATAAACAATAACAAAGAAATATGTTTTATGAAAAATGATATGCAAAAATTATTGTATACTTCAAATAATTTTTCATGTTGATACTCGCAATGTCATATTTCTCTCTTGTCTCTTAATAGTTGACGATGCAAAATAATGAGTATTGATTCATGCTGATAGTCAGATGTTCTAACAATGCTTTGTATATTTGCATAATATAATATAAAACTTCTCTTTTTTGTAAAAAAAAAATATTTATATATAAACATAAAAACAGAAACTTATCATATTTGTAATAGTGGTGTATAGGAACATAGATATGTGAATAAAAAAAAAGCATAAGTCAGAGGATTTGCAAAGAAAAAGGGTAAGTATACATATATATTATTATTATGGTAAACTATTTGTTAAAAATGTGTGTTAACTCTTTCGCTCCTATGTATCCATATGGATACACTCATCTATGAGAGCGTCTTACGACTTCCACTTGATAATACTGGTTGATACTTTAACGGACTATGATTTTTTGAAGTCTTGGCTATTATCAGTATTAATTTCTGTGTATATACTTTTTTAATGTATTAAAACAATAGCAATTAAAAAAACGTTTTTCGTTTATTGTTTTTGTATCAAAATGTTATATAATGGGTGATTTTATAAGAACTATCGGAAATTAAAAAAAAAAGAAAACACACAAAATTCAGAAAAATGCATGAAAGATTTATTTGGATTGATAGTTGCGTCGATATAATTTAATGTTTGAAGATTATTTCATGCAAATGTTGGCCGCGGCTGCGCCTCAAATGGTCCATCCGCTTAGTCCAATTTTGGCATACTCTTTCCAACATTTCGGCCGGTATCTCACGAATAATGTTGGCAATGTTGGCTTCCAGTGCGTCAATCGAAGTGGGCTTGTCGCTATAGACATTAGCCTTAACACAGCCCAGCAAAAAATAGTCTAGAGGCGTTAAATCGCACGATCTGGGCGGCCAATTGACTGGTCCCAAGCGTGAAATAAACTGTTCACCGAACTCGCCTCTCAATTGGTCCATTGTTTCGCGTGCTGTGTGGCATGTGGCACGGTCTTGTTGAAACCACATGTCATGCAAGTCAAGCTCTTCCATTTTGGGCAAAAAAAAGTTTGTTATCATCATTGTTATTTTTTTACAATAGCCCGAATAGAAGCCTCAGTAGGTCGATTAAACTGACCATAAAATGGAAGAAGCGCGCGATGAACTTTCTTAACAGAGCACGCATTTTGGTAATAAAATTCAATAATTTGCAAGCGTTGTTCGTTTGTAAGACGATTCATGATTAAATTATAGACCAAACTGAAGATGTTTGACAGTGACACAAGATACAAAACGTGCGCGAGCTGTCAAAACTAGTGTTGCCAAAAAGATAATAGCAAAAAAATCACTAGTTATTTGGTTTCTAAATTACACACACTTCCGGACAAATTAAAAAAAAAGAAGTAAATCCCAGACCAAGATAAACATTCTTTGTAATTAATTCCATTATTATTATTATTTTGTTTGGGGATTAATATAGTCACCAGGATTTTTTGAAAATTATATGTGTCGATATGGATACAAACTTGAGTTGTGTATATAAAGAGTGAAGATATAACAAACTAAAGTCAATAACGTAAAAATAAGTCAATAACGTAAAAATACGAAGATATATAAAAGATTATGAAATTGAAAAAGTTGACGAAATTTATAGATTCAGATATTTCCGATAAATTAAAATATATAATAAGAAACGAAGGTCGTGGAAGTTTCGACTACCGTGCAGGAAGATCCGATAATATATATATATATATATATATATATATATATATATATTTATTTTTAGTAGGACCAGCACTCAGGAGTGCAGGGGGATAGTGTTAGGGGTACAGATTAGAAGATAAAAAGGTTTCTGTAGCTGTTTTTATTTTTATTACTTCATCGGTGAATTTTTTGTTCAGCGACTAGTTCTATGCCTTCATCATTGAGACAAGCCGACAACAATTAACATAATCCTGCACTAATGCAGATCAGAAATATTCGACACCACATTGATGACTGAGTACGGAGTCGAACTCGGAGTACATCAACTTGTACTCCGATTCAATTCAGAACTAAAGAAAAGTGTACAAATTATACAAACAAATATAATATGAGCATATAACAAGAGCATAGGTTAATTGTTAATGTATTATGTGAAATTTTTTGTCTATTATTTAAGTTTATATAAAGTTTTAGTCTTGTGCTTGCTTTCTTTTAAAAAAATTGTTTTTTATGTACAAAAAAAGGTAAAAATTTAACAATGAATAAAATATTCTATATAGGAATAAAAAACAAAATTATTGTATATTTCTTCACTGTTAGTGAATTTTGTATGGATACATTCCAAAAAACTTATTTAGGGTAAATATTTTTAAGAACTGAGTGTTGGATGTTGTTCCCGGGATCAATAATAGTGGAGATCAAAATTTTTCATCGACCCAGTAAAAACTTATAGCGAAAGGTTTAATACCTTAGATGATATTTACCGTCATAGATGTTGCATAAGGAACTCAAAGGAATGAAGGTAAAAGTCATTTAAAACAAAACTACGGACAACAACACCAACCATTCAAAGAAAAAAACATAGGTGCAGGTGGCAGAAAGGTATGTTCATCACAGATACATACATATAAGTGTATATATAAATAACTACCTGGACAGTTTTTTTCTAAAATTTTTCAGCTTCAACAGCTTATGTGTCAACGCACAATAATACAGCTCAAAAATCAGTGGATGGCTACCAAAATTGCATCTAAAAAGCAAGTATCGGAGTGACGCAAAGAATTTATTAGAACTGGTGGTGGGTCAATAGATACACAAGAACCTGTAAGCAATGATGACATAATAGTGTGGCTCCCGAATGAATTCTGTGTAGATTCCGACGAAATTGATGCGGATACTGCGATGAAAGAAGTAAGTAGAGATAAAATTATATTAGTAAAAGTTATTAATGCCCAATAAAGCAGTGGATATTTAAATGTAAATTTAGTTAATTTAATGGATATTTAAACTCTATTTAAATACGCTTTCTGTCTTACAGTCAGACTTAAATACTTCAATTAACTTATGCGAAAAATGTGGTAGGACCATAAAATATGTAAACAAAAATCGCCATTGTTCAGAAAACAGATGCTTTGCTTATGATTCAAAGTATTTGAAGTGTTGTTCATGAAATTTTTTAAGTTTTCCAATTGTGTTAAGAGTCCATTTGTGCAATAAACATTGTTTTATTGATTTCCGACTTTATTCCATTGATAATTAACTTTAATTACGCAACTTTTTAAACTTTTTAGCAAATGTTTCTCAACATCACAATGTTTTCTTCTTCTTAAAAGAAAAAAAGTCAAAGTCATATGTTTACTGTGCTTGATTTAAATAACATTTAAATGCCCAATGAGGAGCATTTAAGTCTTATTTAAGTTTGTGGAGAAAAACGAAATTTGGTATTTAAATGACATTAAAAATTAAATTGATTTAATGGGCATAAGTAAATGATTCTTTTATTTTGAAGATCGTCCAAGATACTGAGACAATTTTATAAAACAAATATAAAAGTTTGGAGGAAACGTATAAAGTAGAACTTCTACTCATTAGAAAATCAATAAGAACAGAACTAATGAATGTAATATAAAGGATATGGTGAATTTGAGATAAAGTCCTGAGAAGAGCTGCATAAAAATCAATTAGAGGTTTAAAAGACACTTCCCTTTGAAGTGGTCATCTGAAAGAGAGAAGCCATAAATCCTTATTTTATAAGTTCGTGCCTGATAATAGCCTGCTATTTGGTTTAAACGTTCTATATGAAATGTTACCATTGAATGAAATTTTCACATCAAAATAAAAAATTTTACCGATTCTGCTCATTAAATCGAATGCATCCATTTTTAATATAAAAATACAAACAACTGAAATGTTCTCATTAAAAGTTATCACAGAACTTTATTTGTGAAAACAAAATATATTAATATCGGTTTAAAGTACATGAATAGCTATGTACTTTAAATTATTGGTGTTAACATCGGTTTACAACACGTCTGTTTTTTTTTTTTTTTGTTTTTTTATTGGAGTAAATTGTACAATAAATATGTTTACATGAAATTCATTTGGCCTCAGCGCCATAAAGGCATTTTTGAGGCAAGTTGGCAATTGTTTCAGCTTAACGTACAACTTAATTATACTAAAATAATAAAAAAGATATAACAAAATCAATTTTTATAAAAAGTTTTACAAAATTGATAAAAAGTGTACTTTACAATAGTGTTTCTATTGAATTTATCAAATATTCTTTACATAACTTTTTAAATAATGATATACTGTCAGTAGATCTCAATTCTGAGGGTAAATTGTTATAAAGATTACCACCTATATAATCAATACGCTGCTTAGTTCTTTCCAATCTACACCTTGGAGTTCTTAAGTTTGAAGAATTTCTGGTGTGAAAATATTCCTGGTTTTGAGAAAAACTTTAAAAAACAAACAATAGGACTTGAAATCTATATAAGCCATTGATTGGCAAAATGTTTTTACATCTTTGTACAAAGCTAATGTTGGAAAGGTTCTAGGCAAACTGTAAACAATTTTCAATGCTTTGTTTTGACAACGTTGCAAAGATTTCAAAGCTATATTATTTTTATTAAAAGCATAAACACTCATTAAATAATTAAGGTGTGATTGTATTAACGAATTGTAAATCATTAGCTTTGATTTAACAGATAATTTGTTTTTAAATTTGTATAAAATACCAATAGCTGGGGCTATCTGGTTCTTCACGTTATTTATATGACAATCCCAAGATAAATTACTTTGCAGCGTTATACCCAAGTATTTAACTGAAGGTGATTCATAGACAGGGTTGCCATCAACATAAACAAAGAAATTCGAATTTACTGTGCGAGGTCTAAATCTGATTAATTGTGTCTTCTCTGAATTAATTAGTAATCCATTCAAACGAGCAAATTCCATTAATAAAGCAGCATCTTTTTCCATTTGTGTTTTTAATACTAAATCATAATTAAAGGGATAAAACAAGCATATATCATCGGCAAACATAAATAACTGACCTGTTAGTTCTAAATTTTGTAAATCGTTTAAATATATTGAAAATAATAAAGGCCCAAGACCACTTCCTTGGGGCACAGCATATTCTACAGTACTAGTAGAGCTTTTGCATTGATTAATTTGAACAAACTGTTTCCGATTAATAAAATAATTATTAAATAACATAAGTTCTCGGTCTTCAATACCATAATATTTAAACTTTTCTAGCATTGTTTTGTGATCTACGAGATCGAAAGCCTTGGAAAAGTCAAAGAAAATTCCAGCAACTCCACTGAAGCCGTCATATAAACCTTTGCAAACATATCTTACCATATTTAAAACAGCGTCTTGGGTACTTAGACCTCTTCTAAATCCGAACTGGCACTTATATAACATATTATTCTCTTCTAAATACATCAGAAGTCGATTGTATAATATGTTTTCAAAAATTTTGTCTATTGTGGATAGAACAGCTATGGGTCTATATTTGTCCGCAGTAGATGCAGTGATTGTTTTTGGAATAGGAATGATTTTATGAATTTTTAAAATGTCAGGGTATTCTGAAGTATTTATAATTTTACTGAAAATTGCAACTAAAATTGGTAAGAGTACCGTTAGACATTCCTTTACAAATTTTAAAGTAATATTGTCGAAACCTGGAGTTTTATTTGAATCCATATTGGAAACAATATCACAAATGTCGTTTTCGTTTATTTCGTTCAAAACAAAACGCTCTCGTGAAGCATTAAGTGTTCTCAAAGAGTTAACGGAATCTCCGGGTAAAATGCAAAGTTTTTGTTTAATTTCTTTTACAACTGAAATGAAGTAATTATTTAATAAGTTAGCTTTATATTGATCATCAACATTATTGCTTCCGTTAATATCGCTAAGTTTGACAATATTTGTCTGTTAAGCTAACAATTGTTTACTGTTACGTTTTTTTAGACTTTTTCGTAGAAATTCGGTTTTATTTTTTTATCCATGATTCGATAACTGCAATAATCAAACAATGACTTTTTGAATTTAAAAAAAAATAATAAACGCGGTGATATCTGTTTAATTTAGTAATTACTACTACACATGTATAAGTTTAAAAACATAGTATATAACCTGCTTGACGGCATAATTTTTATATGCTTTTGTAGCCGGTATTGGTGTAGCTTGCTGTCGATATTGTGTTTAATGCTTTAAACACATTCACTATAGCAGGCTACCGACTTCAGTGACTACAAATGCCGCTAGCACCAAATGTTGCCGTGTAGTTAGCTACTTAGTTATTTTGAAAATGACAGTTGCATCATAACCAGCCGATCTGTAATTTAGATGTTTTAATACAAAATAAACATACTTTATGTTAATAGTTGTGAGAAAAAATTTCTAAAGAATATTAAATAAATATTGTAACAACCATCGCTATAATAGTACGAACAACATCTTCAGTGTATGAACTCACAAATAAATATAAAAGAAATAACCGAATATGGTGGGTCCGTCCGGTGAATCTACTGCGAGCTGAAGAAGGCTTTTACCTAACATATGTACGGCAGCTAAAAGAAAAGGACGAGGAACACTTTTTAATGCATACAGGTTGACCGTAGCAAACTTCCATTTATTGCTTAGTCTTCTAAAAAACAAAATGGAACAATTTTCCCATAGACAAGCAATAGATACCCAGACGCGATTGGCAGTAACAATAACGTAAATAACTTTTCCAGTTATCAGTAATTCAGAGTAAATATTTTAATTTCAGTTATCTGGCGCAAGGATGCAATAAGAAGTTCTGCTTGGCCTTAAAAGGTTGGGAATTTCAACCGTAAAAATTATTTACGAAAGATGTGAAGCAATATAGTACGAGCTGCATGCCGTTTATTTGTCACCTCCAAACATTAACGAGTTTTTAGCCATATCTAGCAAGTTCTATGTAAAGACTTTTATGCCAAACTGCTTAGGACCCATTGATGGCAAAGAAATTCGTATAGTTTGGGTCAGAGGAAGTGGATCGTTGTATTATACTTACAAAAAACATTTAGCATCGTTTTAATGGCAGCTTGTGATGCTAACTACGGCTGCTTTAGGAAGCCAGAGTGACGGAAAGCTATCCTAATTTACCGGGAACTTCTATAAATTTCCCATAGTATTTCGTCAGTGATAGCGCATTCTCATTAATAAGGAATTTAATGCAGGCGTTTAATTTGCCTCCTGACAAAGACAGGAGGCAAAGCTGGAGTTCATAAAAAACAATATCTGCCAACATGTCATACTAGGGCAGCTAACCGTTCATCCACAAGTTATTTTTCAACAACGGGATACACTAAAAGATTTTATTAAAAATATATACATAATATTCAAATTCAAAAATAAATAACCTTGTTGCTTATGTTTTGCAACTGCCCCACATGTTTCGAAAATGTTCGACGCTGCAAGGTCAAGGAATTTTCGAAATTTTTTACTTTTACTTTCCTGAAAAGAGTAATTTTCAAACAGTTGTTATAATTTTCTGAAAACAAAACTAGTCTATACATGCACCTTTTTTCCTGGTAAGCTAGGTAAGCAATGTGAACCCGGAGACATCAACCCATCACTTGAATCATCAACCATCTAGCTGATGTCTTCCTCAGGCAGGGTACAGACCACATTCCCAATTGTGCCAAACAATACAGCACAAATTTAATTCACAACTTTTATCGTATTGACAAAACATTACTTACTGTCGGTGTAAGGGTTCCAAATTATCTCCAAATCTTTTTGAGCCCTTCAGCGGCACAACCAGAAGCAACTTGCTCCAACCGCAAGTGCTTGTAAGAGTCACGAAGACCCTTCTACCACTTCTTGCGTTCTATTTCTGAAAAAGCACTTTCCATTAACAGTACAAGAAAAATTATCTTTCATAGACTTGTTTACCACTTAAACTACAGCACCAGATACTTCTCCCCACGCTAGCTCTATTTTTCTTAAGTTTTTACAGTCCGGTTGACCAAGATCGTACAATATTGTACGGCTGCACACTTCTTCGATGAGCTGTTCTTCGAGATCCATATTATATATTTATCTACAATATTTACATACAGAAATTAGATATATAAAAAATAAAAACAAAATACTCACCTGCTTCAATGATACACTCAAACATAAAATAATTCATTACCAATAAAAATATGCAAAATCACTCTGGTGGTGCCACTTTTTGCCTTCTTAAAAGTAATATTTGGTGCACCTTATTTTAATGACATCACTAATTCGTGTAGCCATGCAGCCGCGTTGTGTTTAAAATATTCATTTTCATAATCACACACGTATTCTAATTTTGACAGCCTGCTGTCGTGAATGTGTTTATTGCATTTTTCCTATAAAATGACGTCTTCTGGTAACTTCGTAAAACATCTGATTATTATTTTTTTGGTGCTTTGCTAATGGTAGCTATGCAAGTAAGCATGTATGTATGTATATGAGATTGTTCAATTTATTGTGGTAACTATGTATGTAGGCATGTATATGATACAGTTGACTTGCGTACTTTGCTTATGGTAACTATGTATGTGTAGTTGCCTGCATTGTGTAGTTTTCTTTATTATTATTAGGTTGTAGATGTGCGTACATGTGAGTTCCAAAACTCGTTCGTTCCTAAAATCTAAAAAATGAGATAACAATGGTATCTTATATGGATAAATTTTTTTTAATTTTATTTTAAATTCAATGTACAAAATTTTTTTATTCATTTTAGTAACAGCCCCAGCCCCTTATAGGCATTATTGGGGCAAATTGGCAGTCTTATAGGCTTGTGTGTACAAGATTTAAACAGAATTACTAATTTAATATAATTAAATATTTAGAAATTTTTATAGGATAAACATATTAAGTTTCCAATATTACATTAAACTAACAGGAGCGTTTCAACTTATTAAACAAATATTCTTTACAGCTATGTATATTTGAATATTGATATACTACTTACTATTTTCAAGTTATCAGGCAAGTGATTAAATTGCATGCTACCCGTGTAATATAAACGTTGCTTTGTTCTTTCAAGTCTGCATCTTGGGACTCTTAAGTTATTTGCATTTCTCGTAGGGAAGTGTGATTGATTATGCGCAAAACTTATGGTTCGATGACCGACATTATACAAAGGCTTGAAAACATATTTGAAAACCTGGTATTCGTGAATCCCATGGATTGGTAAAATTTGTTTACAAACATTCCTATATAAGGAAATTGTAAGATATAACATTGGCAAATTACATATTATTTTCAAAGCTTTATTTTGCATACGTTGAAGAGATTTTAACATGCCACTATTTTTATTGTACGCATATATGACTCCCATATAACTTAAATGTGAGTGTATTAAAGCCTGATAAATCATCAATTTAACATTTGCACATAATTTGTTCTTAAACTTTAATAAAATCCCGTTCCCGGTGCTTTTTCTTAAAGTCTGCTATATGCAAATCCCATGATAGGTTACTTTGCAGTGTGATTCCTAGATAATTGACTGAATGTATTTCTTCTATAGTTGAACCATTGATTTGTACCGTAAATTTATTTGAACGGAAAGAGTTTGGTCTAAAATGAATTAGTTTAGTCTTATCTGAGTTAAGAATAAGACGATTTAAGCGTGCAAATTCAAAAATCAATGCCATATCTCTTTCAATATTTTCACGTAAAACCACCTCCTGTCTAAATGGATAAAAGAGACAAACATCATCAGCAAACATAAAAACTTTTCCAGCTGTATTAAGATTTTTTATATCATTTATATATGTATATATATATTGAAAATAATAGTGAACCTAGTCCACTTCCCTGAGGTACACCATAATTCACTGCGCCAATAAAACTACTACATTCATTGACCTGAACATATTGTTTCCTATTTGAAAAATAACTTTTTAACAGTAACAACTCATTGCCTTTAACACCATATAAGAATAATTTATTCAGCAATATTTGATTATCAACAAGATCAAACGCTTTGGAAAAATCCAGAAAAATACCTGCTACACCATTGAAACCATCATCCAAGCCTTTGCAAATACATTGAACTACATTTATAACTGCATCTTCAGGACCACAACCTTTCTTAAAGCCAAACTGAAAGACATATATTAATTTGTTTTCTTCCATGTAGAGTAATAATTTCTCATAGATTATCTTTTCAAATATTTTATCTATAGTCGAGAGTAGTGCAATCGGGCGATACCTATCAACAGTGCAAGCATTAACATCTTTCGGTATTGTTAACGTGCTGCAGTACTGGAAAAAAATGTCACAGTATAATTTAAAACTAAGTAAGCTTGCGGAAGTGGTACGTGCTGTACCCGCAACACAAGTTTCTTATGAACGTGCGTTTAGTGCACTTGCTATAGTCTTGACTAAGTTCAGAACTAAGCTGTCAAAGAAGTCAGTTTCAAACATTTTAACTACAAAATGAAATTTTGACTTGCTTGACTGCTCAGCTCTTAAAATAGAAAAAACTGAATAACAGTTTATTTTAATATCCATATACATTTTTTCATTGTTGCTGCCAACAAATTATATATGTACATATTTTCATTAAAAAATAAATTCTATTGAAATAATTACTGTTGTTTTTATTTGTATTTATCAGATTTTTCCAGTTGCTATTACTATTTTTACTGAGTTGTGTAATATCTTTCTTAATCTTATTTAATATTGTTACATATGTATTAAATATATTTTACATGTTATGATTATACTTTAAAAATGTTCTTTGTGAAAACGTCAATCCTTCCTTTTTTTTGTAAAAAGAATTTAAAAAATAATTTGTTTTAAAAAAATATATAATATATAATAAGAAATTGAATTTATTTTCATTCGAAAACATTTTAATATTTTTATTATTCGTTAAAAAAAAGATTAATAAAAAAATAATTGATAAAAATTAAATAAAAAATATTTCCTTAAATTAAAATAAGAGTTATCTTATTTAACTGGCGCAGTCGGCGTTACGAACCACACTAGAAGTAGTTCATAAAAAAAAATATTTAAGCTTAAAAATCTGAAGCATATCTCAAGACGCTGCTGGAAAAAATACTTACATTTGAAACTGGTAAAGGTATATAATATCTTACCAAAAACAAATTTAAGCTAAACATTAAGAAAACAAAAAGAAAAATTGAGAAAAAATAAAGCTACACAAAAAACGGTACGGACATAATCATTAACAATACTAAGAGGTGAATCAAGATAAAATTAAAAAATCAAGATACAGCTGGTAATGGCCTCAAACGCATTTACCCTTTTGTATGGAATTCTATATTTTGATGGTAAGCCAGAAGAATTACATGTTGAAGCAAATTTTATCACGTTATTCGATCTGAGGATGAGAAACAAGATAATAGAGAAAGCTAATGTAACGTTGATCAATAACAGAAACCCTACTAAATGGGACGAGGTAAAAATTGTTTTAATAATTAATTTTAGCATAGAGAGTATTATAAATAAAATTAAAATCGCAGAAATTCGTAATAGTATAAATGAATTTTATGAATATTTATTAAATTTATTAACTAAACTGAATCTAAAATCTAGTGCTGATCAGGATAGTCAATGGTTTAATTGCAAAAATATTGAATTAATGGTTTTAAAAATTTTTATAAGTAAGCTTCCAAATGAACCAAAGTTAATTCTTAATTCCAGAAATCCTCAAACTTTATTGAAAGCAAAAGAAATTTTGGTTGAAACTGAATATTTTAATTATAAATGCCCAAATTTGCAATCCGTTTCATCATTTTCTTATAATAATTATAAAAGATTCCAAAATAAATATTTAGATAATATTAATAATGATAGTAATAAATTTAAAAGCAGAGATTTTAATAGAAATAAAAATATAACAACTATACCTCAATCTTTCTCTAGAACAAACGGATTCCAAAGTAATAACCCCTACTGTTCTAATCGTAACAGAAGTTTGACGAGTTTTCCCAATTTGGAAACTAGTTTTTCAAATAATCAATTCAGTAATGGACAGACAACAGAATCCAATTTGAATAAAAACAATATGATACCAAACTCAAGACAGTTTTGTCAAAATAGTAATTCTATGAGAACAGATGTGTCTTACCCAGAACAAATGGATGTTGATAATATAAAACTTTTAAATTTTTCAATTATGAACCGAAGAAACCTTCCCTTTTTAATAGTTAAAACGAACTCAAATCCTATTAAACTTCTAATAGGTACCGGTTCTGGTACAACAATAGTAAAGAAAGGTTTATTTCATAATTCTTTTAAAAGTCAACTTGACAAACCAGTTATTTTAAATACAATTTCCTCAAAAACATTTTCCAACACTAAAATAACAATACCACTTTTTAAAGAATTTAACCGTCCTAATATAAAAATAGAAATGTTAGAAACATATTTTAACGCAGAATTCGATGGTATTATAGGTTGCAATGTATTAAGACCACTAGGAAAAATTGATTTTTCAAATAATATATTAGTAACAAATGACGTCAAAATACCGTTAATATTTTGTGGATCGTCGGATCAAAGCAAAAGTTTTGATAAGGCTTTTACCGACACAATTTTTTTAATTAAATTTAATGAACCATGAGTCGACCTTCTTACACAAAAACTTAAAGTTGAGAACGCTAATGAAGAAGAAATAAATACTTTGATGAAAATAAAAAAGGAATTCAAATCCGTTTTTTATATTGAGGGTGATAATTACCACAGCCTGTAAATATAGACATAAAATTCGAACTATTAATGATATTCCTGTTTATTCAAGAACTTATCGGTTTCCTGAAATTCATAAAGAAGAAGTTGAGAAGCAAGTGAATGAAATTTTAGATTTAGGAATTATTACGAAATCTAATAGTCCACACAATGCTCCTATATGGGTTGTTCCGAAAAAAATTTATAATTCCGGTATACAAAAATGGAGAGTGGTTATTGATTATAGAAAATTGAACCAAGTTACAATAGAAGATAAATTTCCCATACCAAACATGGAAGACCTTTTTTCAATATTAGGAAATTCACAATATTTCAGTACTATAGATCTAGCAAATTGTATATTGACTGCTTTAATAAATTGAAAACAATTTTGTACAATGTTCCTGTTTTGGCATATCCTCTCTTTGACAAATTATTTGTTTAACGACAGATATAAGCAATGAAGCACTAGGTGCGGTGTTATCTCAAAATGATCACCCAGTTGCATTTGTGTCAAGAACTTTAAATAAACATGAACTTAATTATAGTGCAATAGAAAAAGAACTATTAGCAATTGTTTGGTCCGTTAAATAATTTAGACCTTACCTTTTTGGAAGTAAATTTAAAATTCAAACAGATCATAGTAAGTGGTCTTTGGCTTGATTCTATGAAAGAACCAAACGTAAAATTACAAAGATGGAAGAATTTGCTCAATGAATATAATTATGAAATAGAGTACATTAATGATAAAACAAACAAAGTGGCTGATTATCTCAGTCGACTTGAGATTAATGCTTTGCATGATGAAGAACAAAATATTCAATCGGACATAGCCACAAACCATAGCGGAATGGAAAATCTTAATGATTATATTCCTATTTCTGAGTCTCCGATAAATATTTATAAATATCAAATTATTTTAAATTTAGGATATAAGAACCGATGTCAAAAAGAAAACAAAATAAGATAAACTATCACATTAAAAGAATATATAGAAGAAAAGATGTTAGAATTTTAAAAATCAATTTTTCCTATAAAAGGAACAATAGCTGTATTTTGTGATAATTTTGATTTATTTAAAAAATTCCAGGAATAATTGGTTCACTATTATTCGAACTCTCCAGGAATGAAGTTTATATGTTGCACCAAGTTATTAAAAGACATTTTCAATATAGCGAGTCTTATTGAAATTATTGAACAGTATCATTGTGAAAAGAACCATAGAGGAATTGAGGAAACTTTTATAGAATTAAAAGACATAATTTACTATCCAAATTTAAAAGGCGAAATTAATAAATTTATAAACAACTGCCTAATTTGTAACACGTGCAAATACGATAGGCAACCCATTAAAGCAAAATTATGTGTTACTGAAACACCAATAAAATCAAATGAAATAATTCATTTGTTTATTTAATGAACATTTTATTTTTGCTATATTAATATTTATATAGGCTAATTGTACTTACTTAGTTAAAATTTCAGAAAGACATGATGATAAATATTCCTAGGCACACAGGAAAGTCAACATCAGTTTTATTCAACTGACAGCAGAGCAGAACAGCTGTTTTCGAAAGTCGCAACACTTTCATCTTCACTGCTCATGTGTATATTGTGTTTGTCACCACTTTTTAGGTGGCTTAGTTGAATGTGATAACAGTTCCTATTTACACAAATTTTATTATGAAAAACAATCCGAGAACTGTATCAACCTGATGTTAACACGTTTTTGTTTTAATACCCGTGTTATCGTTTGATTATTTTCTTCATGTCCCATTTTTCTGAATTTTTTGTTCCATCATACCTAAGTCAAACTTTTATGGTTTGAATTTTATACTTAAGTACATGTGAACGTTTTTCCAATTTTTATTGGTAGCTCAAGCCTAAGCTCAAATTGTATGTGATTTGTTTATTTAATGAACATTTTATTTTTGCTATATTAATATTTATATAGGCTAATTATTCTAACTTAGTTAAAATCTCTTGCACAAAACCATTGGAAATCATTAAGACTTAATAAGCTCAAGCTTTCAGATTTAAAATTTATGTATATCATATCATGTAATTTTTCCAAGATTTTGTTTTTATAGAATATTTATGTTAATTTCAATACTTAAAAATATATATATATATATATATATATATATATATGTATATATATATTTTTTTTTTAAACATGAATGTACTTATATAAACAAATTTAAAATGAACAAAATTCACACTCCAGGAGCAGTGTGAGAACAAAGGGTAGGGGAGTTATGTAATATCTTTCTTAATCTTATTTAATATTGCTAAATATGTATTAAATGTATTTTACCTGTTATGATTATACTTTAAAAATGTTCTTTGTTAAAACATCAAACCTTCCTTTTTATTTTTGTAAAAAGAATTAAAAAAATAATTTGTTTTAAAAAAATATACGAATAAGAAATTGAATTGATTTTCATTCGAAAACATATTAATATTTTTATTATTCATTTAAAAAAAAAAGATATTAATTAAAAAATAATTGATAAAAATTAAATAAAAAATATTTCCTTAACCCTCTCATGCCCGAATTAAAATGGACCGTTCGACATTTTTTTTTTTTTAATTTGAATATGTTTTGGGCTTGACCCAAGTATGATCTAAAAAAATTTTCAAAGCCGTAGGTATCATGGTTCGGTAGTCATAGAATGTTGCCTGTAGGCAACATTGGTCAATTGTGGTCAATGGAAAAAAATCCACAATGATTTTTAATGCACTTTTTTATTAAAATTTATGTATGAAATTATACAAAACAACTTTTTTTGAGTTACAGTCTAAATACATATTAGCTTATTATATTTAGAGCGTATAAAGCCAGAGTGGCATAGCCTACATTTGCCTTTTGCTCTCCATTCTACCCCGGGACCCAATCTCAATCTTTGTGAATCATATTTATTTATAACCTCCTGCACAGAGCATTCATTTTCGTTTCAGTTGTTGTCTTTGCTAATTATATCTTCAATCAAATCCACTTCTATATTTTCTCCCTTATCTATATTATATTCACGGTCTCTTCAATGACCCTTTCGAAATTTTCTGGCTCTTATTCTTCTTCATTTTCCTCCTCTGCAGAATCCTCCTAGTTGAAATCAACAATTTTTTTCCGTTTCTGCCTGTGTTAGGCCTTTTGAGCCCATCCATATAAAATATTCATGAAGAAATAAACATCATTTGATATTACCATAATTGACCAATGTTGCCTAGAGCCAACATTAGTTTTTAAAAATTATTATAAGAAAAGTGATAATTTTTTTAAAGAAGTTGTTCTTCCAAATCACTTCCTTACCGATTTTAAATGGTATTTTTCAGCTAGTTTTACAATGAAATATTTATTTTAATTATTTTAAAACTTTTTTTAAATACAATTTTATCACAAATCAAATTTGAATATTTCACTCTACGACGAACGGCTACAAAATGAACAAATGTAAAGTTTCAAATATAAAGAATAACTTTATGCTTGCGCCAAACATTAAGCTACATAAAGTTAAAAAATTATTTCTGAGATTTTAACTAAGTTAGAACAATTAGCCTATATAAATATTAATATAGCAAAATAAAAAAAAATGTTCAATAAAAATAAAATCACATACAATTTAAGCTTTGGCTTGAGCTACCAATGAAAATTAGAAAAAAAAGTTCACATATACTTAAATATAAAATTCAAACCATAAAAGTTTGACTTAATGTATGATGGAACAAAAAATTCAGAAAAATGGGACATGAAGAAAATAATCAAATGGTAACACAGGTATCATAACACACAAGTGTTAACATCAGGTTGATACAGTTCTCGGATTGTTTTTCACAATAAAATTTGTGTAAATAGAAAACTGTTATCACATTCTACTAAGCCACCTAAACAGTGGTGATAAACACAATATACACATGAGCACTGAAGATAAAAGTGTAGCGACTTTCGAAAACAGCTGTTCTGCTCTGCTGTGTAAGTTGAATAAAACTGATGTTGACTTCCTTTGTGCCTAGGAATATTTATCATCATGTCTTTCTGAGATTTTAACTAAGTTAGAACAATTAGCCTATATAAATATTAATATAGCAAAATAAAAAAATGTTCAATAAAAATAAAATCACATAAAAAAATTATATTGAAAAAATAAACCAACTACTGGATACTCAAACATACTATGTACATATGTATGTAGTTGCCATAAGCAATTTCAGAATAAAAACAAAATGTGCGTACAAATATGTTTGTTTTATGTTCGTAAATATATATGTTCTTTTTTCAAACACGAACATGTACTTTTCTTATCGTACACAACACGAAAATCATGTGTAGGTACCAGAGAAAGAAATATTGTACTTTTTTAGCGTTTGTGTACACAAGTTTACATCAACGACATCGAAAAAAAAAGACATTGAAAAATGTATACATGCCACACTTTATACACAAATCAATGAAGACACTGAAGCCAATGTAGACATTGAATTCACTTTATGTCCGTATACACATTTGCGGTGATGATAACATTATATTTGTTTTTGTATCTTCATAAAATTAATGTATGTGTGCAAAGCAGAGAATATTAGTTTTTGCGTCTTCGAAAAATTAGTGTGTGTGTGCGCAGTAGAGAAAAATAACCCTCCGCCATTCGATTGTTTGTTTGCAAAAGCACCCTGTCGGAATTTGAGCTAACCGTAAGGTAACTTATGGTTGATTATGAGTTACCTCACAAAAGGGCATTTACACGAAATGCACACAATTACAGGCCGAAGGAATACACAACGGAAGAAAGGAAATGTCTATAATATATTGAGGGTGTACATTGTACAGCAGGTGTACATTAAATTTTCTTGTACACTATTTCGTTCTCTGGTAGGAACACTCAAATTTATTTATCGTACAAGTACTTCCTTACCGCGTACGTACAGAACTTAAAATTTTGGTACATATGAAACTGTGTGTTTGAAGTGTGTTCTAATCGAACGGTACTTGTACTTTTTATTGTCATGTTGAAGACACATTTAAATTGGTTTTTTTTTATTTTAGTTTAAAAGTTTAAGTGTAATTTTTCTATAATCTTGAGCGCTGGAGTTTTATAAATATGTTTTTGTTATTGTTGTTGCTGTTTATTGATGTTCCCAAGTTATTTGGCATACTAATGCTTCCTCAAATCGAGTCATTGATGTCTTGTTGTGGCAACAAAACAGCAACAGTAATTTGACACCGTGACGCCACACAATCATCATAACGACTCGGAAAAAGTTATCAAAAGCAAAATAAAATAAAATGAAAGAAAAAAACAGCCACAATTGCTTCAGTCTACTCACTCGTATGGTTGGTTGTAACCTGCGAGTAAGCGAAAGAACGACGTTAACAGAGAGCACGTGATATGATCACGTTTATATTTGAAATGCTTCGTTTTATTTTATTTTTCATGTATAAATTTTATGGTATATATTTTTCCACATACAATACTTTTTATTATAATTTTCTTTTATTTTAATCTTTAATGTTACAAATCACTCATATGAGCAGAGTTACAGTTGAACCTTGTCTATATCTCTACTCTGATAGCACAACTTATAATAATAAAAAAAAACAATGAAATAAAAACAAAATGAGAATAATGGGGAATCGAGGCTGTTGGTTAAACTCTTAAAACAATTTAATATGTCCGAGTTGCATTCAAACATCTGGATGCTCATTAGACCAGAAAATAAAAATATGTGTTGGTTGCTTTTGAACATTACGCTGTATGTTTGATGTATGTACTTTCTAAACATGGAAATTAACTTTACTGTTCCAACTAGGGCAACTCTAAACTATCAGCTTATAAGCCTGTTCTGTGCTAATAATGACTCTTTTCGTCGCACTTGTGAAAATTTCTTTAAATATTATCATATAAATACATAATAGATATTCAGAGAACAATAATAACATAAACCGAAAAATTATTTGTATTTAAATTCCAATATAATCATTGTGCTATTATATCATACTTTGTATTATATCTTTAGTCTCTAAGGATTTATAATCTATAGCCATAAATAAATATTATATATATATATACATATATATATATATATATATATATATATATATATATACATATATATATACATATATACATACATATATATATATATATATATATATATATATATATACATATATACATACATATATATATATATATATATATATATATATATATATACATATATATATACATATATATATATATATATATATATATATATATATGTATATATATATATATATATATGTATACATGTATACATATATATATATATATATATATATATATATATATAGATATATAAGTATATACATATACGCACATCTACAACCTAATAATAATAAAGAAAACTACACAATGCAGGCAACTACACACACATAGTTACCATAAGCAAAGTACGCAAGTCAACTGTATCATATACATGCCTACATACATAGTTACCACAATCAATTGAACAATCTCATATACATACATACATGCTTACTTGCATAGCTACCATTAGCAAAGCACCAAAAAAATAATAATCAGATGTTTTACGAAGTTACCAGAAGACGTCATTTTATAGGAAATATGCAATAAACACATTCACGACAGCAGGCTGTCAAAATTAGAATACGTGTGTGATTATGAAAATGAATATTTTAAACACAACGCGGCTGCATGGCTACACGAATTAGTGCTGTCATTAAAATAAGGTGCACGAAATATTACTTTTAAGAAGGCAAAAAGTGGCACCACCGGAGTGATTTTGCATATTTTTATTGGTAATAAATTATTTTATGTTTGAGTTGTTCATTGAAGCAGGTGAGTATTTTGTTTTTATTTTTTATAGATCTAATTTCTGTATGTAAATATTGTAGATATATATGTAATATGGATCTCGAAGAACAGCTCATCGAAGAAGTGTGCAGCCGTACAATATTGTACGATCTTGGTCAACCGGACTGTAAGAACTTAAGGAAAAAAGACCTAGCGTGGGGAGAAGTATCTGGTGCTGTAGTTTAAGTGGTAAATAAGTCTATGAAAGATAATTTTTCTTGTACTGTTAATAGAAAGTGCTTTTTCAGAAATAGAATGCAAAAAGTGGTGGCAGGGTCTTCGTGACTCTTACAAGCGCTTGCGGTTGGAGCAAGTTGCTTCTGGTTGTGCCGCTGAAGGGATCAAAAAGAGGTGGAGATAATTTGGAACCCTTCCATTTTTGGAAAATGTGACATGTTCCCGACAGTAAGTAATGTTTTGTCAATACGATAAAAGTTGTGAATTAAATTTGTGCTGTATTGTTTGGCACAATTGGAAATGTGGCCTGTACCCTGCCTGAGGAAGACATCAGCTAGATGGTTGATGATTCAAGTGATGGGTTGATGTCTCCGGGTTCACATTGCTCACCTAGCTTACCAGGAAAAAAGGTGCATGTATAGACTAGTTTTGTGTTCAGAAAATTATAATAACTGTTTGAAAATTACTCTTTTCAGGAAAGTGACAGTGAAAAATTTCGAAAATTCCTTGACCTTGCAGCGTCGAGCATTTTCGAAACATGTGGGGCAGTTGCAAGACATAAGCAACAAGAAGGCTATTTATTTTTGAATTTGAATATTATGTATATATTGTTTTTAATAAAATAAAAATTTTTTAGTGTATCCCGTTGTTGAAAAATAACTTGTGGATGAACGGTTAGCTGCCGTAGTATGACATGTTGGCAGATATTGTTTTTCTCTCTTCACTGACCTTGAATTTGCCGATTGCCTACTGAGTGTACAACAAGTTCAAGAGTGAAGTAGTTTCTATCATTTTTTAACATCAAAAAGCTATGTAGAACTACACTGGTTAAAACAATATTGTCTGTAAAATTTGGCAACATATGGATTGTTGTATGTAATACTCTCCATCTATTAGCGAAAATAACAAAAGTATTTTGTATATGAGCTCCTGTCTTTGTCAGGAGGCAAATGAAACGCCTGCATTAAATTCCTTATTAATGAGAATGCGCTATGACTGACGAAATACTACAGGAACGTTATAGAAGTTCCCGGTAAATTAGGATAGCTTTCCGTCACTCTGGCTTCCTAAAGCAGCCGTAGTTAGCATCACAAGCTGCCATTAAAACGATGCTAAATGTTTTTTGTAAGTATAATACAACGATCCACTTCCTCTGACCCAAACTATACGAATTTCTTTGCCATCAATGGGTCCTAACCAGTTTGGCATAAAAGTCTTTACATAGAACTTGCTAGATATGGCTAAAAACTTGTTAATGTTTGGGGGTGACAAATAAACAGCATGCAGCTCGTCCTAAATTGCTTCACATGTTTCGTAAATGATTTTTACGGTTGAAATTCCCAGCTTTTTAAGGCCAAGCAAGAACTTGTTATTGCATCCTTGCGCCAGATAACTGAAATTAAAATATTTACTCTGAATTACTGATAACTGGAAAAGTTATTTACGTTATTGTTACTGCCAATCGCGTCTGGGTATCTCTTGCTTGTCTATGGGAAAATTGTTCCATTTTGTTTTTTAGAAGACTAAGCAATAAATGGAAGTTTGCTACGGTCAACCTGTATGCATTAAAAAAGTGTTCCTCGTCCTTTTCTTTTAGCTGCCGTACATATGTTAGGTAAAAGCCTTCTTCAGCTCGCAGTAGATTTACCGGGCGGACCCAATATATTCGGTTATTTCTTTTATATTTATTTGTGAGTTCATACACTGAAGATGTTGTTCGCACTATTATAGCGATGGTTGTTACAATATTTATTTAATATTCTTTAGAAATTTTTTCTCACAACTATTAAAATAAAGTAAATTTATTTTGTATTAAAACATCTAAATTACAGATCGGCTGGTTATAATGCAACTGTCGTTTTAAAAATAAATAAAGTAGCTAACTACACTGCAACATTTGTTGCTAGCGGCATTTGTAGTCGCTGAAGTCGGTAGCCTGCTGTAGTGAATGTGTTTAAAGTATTAAAAACAATATCGACAGCAAGCTACACCAATACCGGCTACAAAAGCCGTTGGGTACAATCGTTGTCTCGTAGTCAGCTACTTAATTATTTTTAAAATGACACCACCAAATCAATAACTATGAGTTCTTGTATGTAGTAGAATTCTCTTCATACGCCAGTGTAGCCGCTTTTATATATGTAATATTCTAAACTAGTGTTATTCTAAAAAAATATATTTAAAGTCAACAATATATGACAAGAAATAATTTCACTAGCTTGGAAATTAAGTTTGTTGCTTCTTCTTGTAAAATAAAACAAATTATATTTAAGTTTACAATAATTAGATATATTTATATTTAACTGGCAACATTGCATCTACTCATTGGCGTTCACCAAAATAGATATCAAATTGATTTTGGCTACAGCTACATGGTCTGTAGTCGTCGTGTGTCTGTGTCGTCGCTAAAATGCTTGTATTCTAATTTTGACAGTAGCTCGTAGCCTGCTGTCGATATTGTGTTTAATGCCTAATGCATAAAAATGATGCCGCACTATGTTTTTAAACTTATACGTGTGTAGTAGTAATTACTAAATTAAACAGATATTACCGCGTTTATTATTTTTAAATTCAAAAAGCCATTGTTTGATTATTGCAGTTATCGAATCATGGATAAAAAAATAAAACCGTTTTTCTACGAAAAAGTCTAAAAAAACGTAACAGTATTACGCAAAAACAATTGTTAGCTTAACAGACGTGTTGTAAACCGATGTTAACACCAATAATTTAAAGTACATAGCTATTCATGTACTTTAAACCAATATTAAAATATTTTGTTTTCACAAATAAAGTTATGCGATAACTTTTAATGAGAACATTTCAGTTTTTGGTATTTTTGTATTAAAAATGGATACATTCGATTTAATGAGCAGAATCGGTAAAATTGTTTATTTTGATGTGAAAATTTCTTTCTTCTTCTAATCTGTCTTTTAAACCTCTAATTGATTTTTATGCAGCTCTTCTCAGGACTTTATCTCAAATTCACCATATCCTTTATATTACAGTCATTAGTTGTGTTCTTATTGATTTTCTAATGAGTACAAGTTCTACTTTATACGTTTCCTCCAAACTTTTATATATGTTTTATAAAATTGTCTTAGTATCTTGGACGATCTTCAAAATAAAAGAATCATTTACTTATGCCCAATAAACCAGTTGTTATTTAAATGTAATTTAATTTTTAATGCCATTTAAATACCAAATTTCGTTTTTCACCACAAACTTAAATAAGACTTAAATGCTCCCCATTGGCCATTTAAATGTTATTTAAATCCAGTACAGTAAACATACGACTTTGAGTTTTTTTCTTTTAAGAAGAAGAAAACATTGTGATGTTGAGAAACATTTGCTAAAATGTGTAAAAAGTTGCGTAATTAAAGTTAATTATCAATGGAATAAAGTCGGAAATCAATAAAACAATGTTTATTGCACAAATGGACTCTTAACACAATTGAAAAACTTAAAAAATTTCATGAACAACACTTGAAATACTTTGAATCATAAGCAAAGCATCTGTTTTCTGAACAATGGCGATTTTTGTTTACATATTTTATGGTCCTACCACATTTTTCGCATAAGTTAATTGAAGTATTTAAGTCTGACTGTAAGACTGAAAGCGTATTTAAATAGAGTTTAAATATACATCAAAATTAACTATATTTACATTTAAATATCCACTGATTTATTGGGCATTAATAACTTTTACTAATATAATTTTATGTATACTTACTTCTTTCATCGCAGTATCCGCTTCAATTTCGTCGGAATCTACTCAGAATTCATTCGGGAGCCACACTATTATGTCATCATTGTTTACAAGTTCTTGTGTATCTATTGACCCACCACCAGTTCTAATAAATTCTTTGCGTCACTCCGACACTTGCCTTTTAGATGAGATTTTGGTAGCCATCCACTGATTTTTGAGCTGTATTATTGTGCGTTGACACATAAGCTGTTGAAGCTGAAAAATTTTAGAAAAAAAATGTCCACGTAGTTATTTATATATACACTTATATATATGTATGTGTGATGAACATACCTTTCTGCCACCTGCACCTATGTTTTTTTCTTTGAATGGTCGGTGTTGTTGTCCGTAGTTTTGTTTTAAATGACTTTTACCTTCTTTCCTTTGAGTTCCTTATGCAACATCTATGACGGTAAATATCATCCAAGGTATTAACCCTTTCGCTATAAGTTTTTACTGGGTCGATGAAAAATTTTGATTTTTTTGATCTCCACTATTATTGATCCCGGGAACAACATCCAACACTCAGTTCTTAAATATATTTACCCTAAATAAGTTTTTTGGAATGTATCCATACAAAATTCACTAACGGTGAAGAAATATACAATAATTTTGTTTTTTATTCCTATATAGAATATTTTATTCATTGTTAAATTTTTACCTTTTTTGTATATAAGAAACAATTTTTTTTTAAAGAAAGCAATCACAAGACTAAAACTTTATATAAACTTAAATAATAGACAAAAAATTTCACATAATACATTAAGAATTAACCTATGCTCTTGTTATATGCTCATATTATATTTGTTTGTATAATTTGTACACTTTTCTTTAGTTCTGAATTGAATCGGAGTACAAGTTGATGTACTCCGAGTTCGACTCCGCACTCAGTCATCAATGTGGTGTCGAATATTTCTGATCTGCATTAGTGCAGGATTGTGTTAATTGTTGTCGGCTTGTCTCAATGATGAAGGCATAGCACTGGTCGCTGAACAAAAAATTCACCGATGAAGTAATAAAAGTAAAAACAGCTACAGAAACCTTTCTATCTTCTAATCTGTACCCCTACCACTATCCCCTCCTTTCCACTTCCAGCGCAATGCACTGCATATGTAGGGGTTGTCCCCTGAGTGCTGGTCCTACTAAAAAAAAAAAAATATATATATATATATATATATATATATATATTATGGAATCTTCCTGCACGGTAGTCGAAACTTCCACGACCTTCGTTTTTTATTATATATTTTAATTTATTGGAAATATCTGAATCTATAAATTTCGTTAACTTTTTTTCAATTTCATAATCTTTTATATATCTTCGTATTTTTACGTCATTGACTTCTATCTTACCAGAACTAAAGAATATGTCTGTACTACAACAGCATCAATAGTAACATGATTTAGTTTGTTACATCTTCACACTTTATATACACAACTCAAGTTTGTATCCATATGGATAGATAGAATTTTCAAAAAATCCTGGTGACTATATTAATCCCCAAACAAAAAAATAATAATAATGGAATTAATTACAAAGAATGTTTATCTTGGTCTGGGATTTACTTCTTTTTTTTTTAATTTGTCCGGAAGTGTGTGTAATTTAGAAACCAAATATATGACATTTTGATACAAAAACAATAAACGAAAAACGTTTTTTAATTGCTATTGTTTTAATACATTAAAAAAGTATATACACAGAAAATAATTCTGATAATAGCCAAGACTTCAAAAAATCATAGTCCGTTAAAATATCAACCAGTATTATCAAGTGGAAGTCGTAAGATGCTCTCATAGATGGGTGTATCCATATGGATACATAGGAGCGAATGGGTTAACACACATTTTTAACAAATAGTTTACCATAATAATAATATATATACATACTTACCCTTTTTCTTTTCTATGCTTTTTTTTATTCACATATTTATGTTCCTAAACACCACTATTAGAAATATGTTAAGTTTCTGTTTTTTATGTAGTATATATATATATACTCCGATTCAATTCAGAACTAAAGAAAAGTGTACAAATTATACAAACAAATATAATATGAGCATATAACAAGAGCATAGGTTATTTCTTAATGTATTATGTGAAATTTTTTGTCTATTATTTAGGTTTATATAAAGTTTTAGTCTTGTGATTGCTTTCTTTAAAAAAAAATTGTTTCTTATATACAAAAAAGGTAAAAATTTAACAATGAATAAAATTCTATATAGGAATAAAAAACAAAATTATTGTATATTTCTTCACCGTTAGTGAATTTTGTATGGATACATTCCAAAAAACTTATTTAGGGTAAATATATTTAAGAACTGAGTGTTGGATGTTGTTCCCGGGATCAATAATAGTGGAGATCAAAAAAATCAAAATTTTTCATCGACCCAGTAAAAACTTATAGCGAAATGGTTAATATCTTGGATGATATTTACCGTCATAGATGTTGCATAAGGAACTCAAAGGAAAGAAGGTAAAAGTCATTTAAAACAAAACTACGGACAACAACACCGACCATTCAAAGAAAAAAACATAGGTGCAGGTGGCAGAAAGGTATGTTCATCACACATACATATATATAAGTGTATATATAAATAACTACGTGGACATTGTTTTTCTAAAATTTTTCAGCTTCAACAGCTTATGTGTCAACGCACAATAATACAGCTCAAAAATCAGTGGATGGCTACCAAAATCTCATCTAAAAGGCAAGTGTCGGAGTGACGCAAAGAATTTATTAGAACTGGTGGTGGGTCAATAGATACACAAGAACTTGTAAACAATGATGACATAATAGTGTGGCTCCCGAATGAATTCTGAGTAGATTCCGACGAAATTGAAGCGGATACTGCGATGAAAGAAGTAAGTATACATAAAATTATATTAGTAAAAGTTATTAATGCCCAATAAATCAGTGGATATTTAAATGTAAATATAGTTAATTTTGATGAATATTTAAACTCTATTTAAATACGCTTTCAGTCTTACAGTCAGACTTAAATACTTCAATTAACTTATGCGAAAAATGTGGCAGCACCATAAAATATGTAAACAAAAATCGGCATTGTTCAGAAAACAGATGCTTTGCTTATGATTCAAAGTATTTCAAGTGTTGTGCATGAAATTTTTTAAGTTTTTCAATTGTGTTAAGAGTCCATTTGTGCAATAAACATTGCTTTATTGATTTCCGACTTTATTCCATTGATAATTAACTTTAATTACGCAACTTTTTACACTTTTTAGCAAATGTTTCTCAACATCACAATGTTTTCTTCTTCTTAAAAGAAAAAAACTGAAAGTCATATGTTTACTGTACTGGATTTAAATAACATTTAAATGGCCAATGGGGAGCATTTAAGTCTTATTTAAGTTTGTGGTGAAAAACGAAATTTGGTATTTAAATGGCATTAAAAATTAAATTACATTTAAATAACAACTGATTTATTGGGCATAAGCAAATGATTCTTTTATTTTGAAGATCGTCCAAGATACTGAAAAAATTTTATAAAACAAATATAAAAGTTTGGAGGAAACGTATAAAGTAGAACTTGTACTCATTAGAAAATCAATAAGAACACAACTAATGAATGTAATATAAAGGATATGGTGAATTTGAGATAAAGTCCTGAGAAGAGCTGCATAAAAATCAATTAGAGGTTTAAAAGACAGATTAGAAGAGGAAAGAAATTTTCACATCAAAATAAACAATTTTACCGATTCTGCTCATTAAATCGAATGCATCCATTTTTAATATAAAAATACCAAAAACTGAAATGTTCTCATTATCGGTTTAAAGTACATGAATAGCTATGTACTTTAAATTATTGGTGTTAACATCGGTTTACAACACGTCTGTTAAGCTAACAATTGTTTTTGCATAATACTGTTACGTTTTTTTAGACTTTTTCGTAGAAAAACGGTTTTATTTATTTATCCATGATTCGATAACTGCAATAATCAAGCAATGGCTTTTTGAATTTAAAAATAATAAACGCGGTAATATCTGTTTAATTTAGTAATTACTACTACACACGTATAAGTTTAAAAACATAGTATATCACCTGCTGTGCGGCATCATTTTTATGCATTAGGCATTAAACACAATATCGACAGCAGGCTACGAGCTACTGTCAAAATTAGAATACAAGCATTTTAGCGACGACACAGACACATGACGACTACAGACCATGTAGCTGTAGCCAAAATCAAACTGATATCTATTTTGGTGAACGCCAATGAGTGGATGCAATGTTGCCAGTTAAATATAAATATATTTAATTATTGTAAACTTAAATATATATTGTGATTTGTTTATTTTATGAACATTTTATTTTTGCTATATTAATATTTTTATAGGCTAATTGTTCTAATTTAGTTAAAATCTCAGAAAGACATGATGATAAATGTTCCTAGGCACAAAGGAAGTCAACATCAGTTTTATTCAACTTACACACCAGAGCAGTACAACTGTTTTCGAAAGTCGCTACACTTTCATCTTCAGTGCTCATGTGTATATTGTGTTTATCACCACTGTTTAGGTGGCTTAGTTGAATGTGATAACAGTTTTCTATTTACACAAATTTTATTGTGAAAAACAATCCGAGAACTGTATCAACCTGTTGTTAACACTTGTGTGTTATGATACCTGTGTTACCATTTGATTATTTTCTTCATGTCCCATTTTTCTGAATTTTTTTGTACCATTATACATTTAGTCAAACTTTTTTGGTTTGAATTTTATACTTAGGTCTATGTGAACGTTTTTCCAATTTTCATTGGCAGCTCAAGCCCAAGCTCAAATTTTATGTGATTTGTTTATTTTATGAACATTTTATTTTTGCTATATTAATATTTTTATAGGCTAATTGTTCTAATTTAGTTAAAATCTCAGAAAGACATGATGATAAATATTCCTAGGCACAAAGGAAGTCAACATCAGTTTTATTCAACTTACACAGCAGAGCAGAACAGCTGGTTTCGAAAGTCGCTACACTTTCATCTTCAGTGCTCATGTGTATATTGTGTTTATCACCACTGTTTAGGTGGCTTAGTTGAATGTGATAACAGTTTTCTATTTACACAAATTTTATTGTGAAAAACAATCCGAGAACTGTATCAACCTGATGTTAACACTTGTGTGTTATGATACCTGTGTTACCATTTGATTATTTTCTTCATGTACCATTTTTCTGAATTTTTGGTTCCATTATACATTAAGTCAAACTTTTTTGGTTTGAATTTTATACTTAAGTATATGTGAACATTTTTCCAATTTTCATTGGCAGCTCAAGCCCAAGCTCAAATTGTATGTGATTTGTTTATTTTATGAACATTTTATTTTTGCTATATTAATATTTTTATAGGCTAATTGTTCTAATTTAGTTAAAATCTCAGAAGACATGATGATAAATATTCCTAGGCACAACGGAAGTCAACATCAGTCATTAAATATATATTGTTTTATTTTACAAGAAGAAGCAACAAACTTAATTTCCAAGCTAGTGAAATTATTTCTTGTCATATATTGTTGACTTTAAATATATTTTTTTAGAATAACACTATTTTAAAATATTACATATATAAAAGCGGCTACACTGGCGTATGAAGAGAATTCTACTATATACAAGAACTCATAGTTATTGATTTGGTGGTGTCATTTTAAAAATAATTAAGTAGCTGACTACGAGACAACGATTGTACCCAACGGCTTTTGCAGCCGGTATTGGTGTAGCTTGCTGTCGATATTGTGTTTAATGCTTTAAACACATTCACTACAGCAGGCTACCGACTTCAGAGACTACAAATGCCGCTAGCAACAAATGTTGCAGTGTAGTTAGCTACTTAATTATTTTTAAAACGACAGTTGCATTATAACCAGCCGATCTGTAATTTAGATGTTTTAATACAAAAAAAAGTTACTTTATGTTAATAGTTGTGAGAAAAAATTTCTAAAGAATATTAAATAAATATTGTAACAACCATCGCTATAATAGTGCGAACAACATCTTCAGTGTATGAACTCACAAATAAATATAAAAGAAATAACCGAATATATTGGGTCCGCCCGGTAAATCTACTGCGAGCTGAAGAAGGCTTTTACCTAACATATGTACGGCAGCTAAAAGAAAAGGATGAGGCACACTTTTTTAATGCATACAGGTTGACCGTAGCAAACTTCCATTTATTGCTTAGTCTTCTAAAAAACAAAATGGAACCATTTTCCCTTAGACAAGCAATAGATACCCAGACGCGATTGGCAGTAACAATAACGTAAATAACTTTTCCAGTTAGCAGTAATTCAGAGTAAATATTCTAATTTCAGTTATCTGGCGCAAGGAATGCTTGGCCTTAAAAACCTGGGAATTTCAACCGTAAGAATCATTTACGAAACATGTGAAGCAATTTAGGACGAGCTGCATGCTGTTTATTTGTCACCCCCAAACATTAACGAGTTTTTAGCCATATCTAGCAAGTTCTATGTAAAGACTTTTATGCCAAACTGCTTAGGACCCATTGATGGCAAAGAAATTCGTATAGTTTGGGTCAGAGGAAGTGGATCGTTGTATTATACTTACAAAAAACATTTGGCATCGTTTTAATGGCAGCTTGTGATGCTAACTACGGCTGCTTTAGGAAGCCAGAGTGACGGAAAGCTATCCTAATTTACCGGGAACTTCTATAACTTTCCCATTTCATTTGCCTCCTGACAAAGACAGGAGTTCATATACAAAATAACCGTTCATCCACAAGTTATTTTTCGACAACGGGATACACTAAAAGATTTTTATTCTATTAAAAACAATATATACATAATATTCAAATTCAAAAATAAATAGCCTTCTTGTTGCTTATGTTTTGCAACTGCCCCACATGTTTCGAAAATGCTCGACGCCGCAAGGTCAAGGAATTTTCGAAATTTTTCACTGTCACTTTCCTGAAAAGAGTAATTTTTAAACAGTTATTATAATTTTCTGAAAACAAAACTAGTCTATACATGCACCTTTTTTCCTGGCAAGCTAGGTGAGCAATGTGAACCCGGAGACATCAACCCATCACTTGAATCATCAACCATCTAGCTTATGTCTTCCTCAGGCAGGGTACAGACCACATTTCCAATTGTGCCAAACAATACAGCACAAATTTAATTCACAACTTTTATCGTATTGACCAAACATTACTTACTGTCGGGAACATGTCACATTGTCCAAAAATGTAAGGGTTCCAAATTATCTCCACCTCTTTTTGAGCCCTTCAGCGGCACAACCAGAAGCAACTTGCTCCAACCGCAAGCGCTTGTAAGAGTCATGAAGACCCTTCTACCACTTTTTGCGTTCTATTTCTGAAAAAGCACTTTCCATTAACAGTACAAGAAAAATTATCTTTCATAGACTTATTTACCACTTAAACTACAGCACCAGATACTTCTCCCCACGCTAGCTCTATTTTCCTTAAGTTTTTACAGTCCGGTTGACCAAGATCGTACAACATTGTACGGCTGCACACTTCTTCGATGAGCTGTTCTTCGAGATCCATATTATATATTTATCTACAATATTTACATACAGAAATTAGATCTATAAAAAATAAAAACAAAACTCTCACCTGCTTCAATGATACACTCAAACATAAAATAATTCATTACCAATAAAAATATGCAAAATCACTCTGGTGGTGCCACTTTTTGCCTTCTTAAAAGTAATATTTGGTGCACCTTATTTTAATGAAAGCACTAATTCGTGTAGCCATGCAGCCGCGTTGTGTTTAAAATATTCATTTTCATAATCACACACGTATTCTAATTTTGACAGCCTGCTGTCGTGAATGTGTTTATTGCATTTTTCCTATAAAATGACGTCTTCTGGTAACTTCGCAAAACATCTGATTATTATTTTTTTGGTGCTTTGCTAATGGTAGCTGTGCAAGTAAGCATGTATGTATGTATATGAGATTGTTCAATTGATTGTGGTAACTATGTATGTAGGCATGTATATGATACAGTTGACTTGCGTACTTTTCTTATGGTAACTATGTGTAGTTTTCTTTATTATTATTAGGTTGTAGATGTGCGTACATGTGAGTTCCAAAACTCGTTCGTTCCTAAAATCTAAGAAATGAGATAACAATGGTATCTTATATGGATAAATTTTTTTTTTGCATTTTATTTTAAATTCAATGTACAAAAAATTTTTATTCATATTAGTAACAGCCCCAGCGCCTTATAGGCATTATATGGGGAAGTTGGCAGTCTGATAGGATTGTATGTACAAGATTTAAACATAGAATTACTAGTTTAATATAAATTATATATTTACACATTTTTATAGGATAAACATATTAAGTTTTCAATATTACATTAAACTAACAGGAGCGTTTCAACTTTATTAAAAAATATTCTTTATAGCTATGTATATTTGAATATTGATATACTATTTACTATTTTCAAGTTATCAGGCAAGTGATTAAATTGCATGCTACCCGTGTAATATAAACGTTGCTTTGTTCTTTCAAGTCTGCATCTTGGGACTCTTAAGTTATTTGCATTTCTCGTAGGGAAGTGTGATTGATTATGCGTAAAACTTATGGTTCGATGACCGACATTATGCAAAGACTTGAAAACATATTTCAAAACCTGGTATTCGTGAATCCTATGGATTGGTAAAATTTGTTTACAAACATTCCTATATAAGGAAATTGTAAGATATAAAATTGGCAAATTTATATTATTTTCAAAGCTTTATTTTGCATACGTTGAAGAGATTTTAACATGGCACTATTTTTATTGTACGCATATATGACTCCCATATAACTTAAATGTGAGTGTATTAAAGCCTGATAAATCACCAATTTAACATTTGCACTTAATTTGTTCTTAAACTTGTATAAAATCCCAATTCCCGGTGCTTTTTCTTAAAGTCTGCTATATGCAAATCCCATGATAGGTTACTTTGCAGTGTGATTCCTAGATAATTGACTGAATGTATTTCTTCTATAGTTGAACCATTGATTTGTACCGTAAACTTATTTGAACGGAAAGAGTTTGGTTTAAAATGAATTAGTTTAGTCTTATCTGAGTTAAGAATAAGACGATTTAAGCGTGCAAATTCAAAAATCAATGCCATATCTCTTTCAATATATTTACGTAAAACCACCTCCTGTCTAAATTGATAAAAGAGACAAACATCATCAGCAAACATAAAAACTTTTCCACCTGTATTAAGATTTTTTATATCATTTATATATATATATATATATATATATATATATATTGAAAATAATAGTGAACCTAGTCGACTTCCCTGAGGTACACCATAATTCACTGCGCCAATAAAACTACTACATTGACCTGAACATATTGTTTCCTATTTGAAAAATAACTTTTTAACAGTAACAACTCATTGCCTTTAACACCATATAAGAATAATTTATTCAGCAATATTTGATTATCAACAAGATCAAACGCTTTGGAAAAATCCAGAAAATACCTGCCACACCATTGAAACCACCATTCAAGCCTTTGCAAATACATTGAACTACATTTATAACTGCATCTTCAGGACCACAACCTTTCTTAAAGCCAAACTAAAAGTCATATATTAATTTGTTTTCTTCCATGTAGAGTAATAATTTCTCATAGATTATCTTTTCAAATGTTTATCTATAGTCGAGAGTAGTGCAATCGGGCGATACCTATCAACAGTGCAAGCATTAACATCTTTCGGTATTGGAACAATATAATGAATTTTAAGTATGTCTGGATAAACTGATATTTGTAACATTTTATTAAAAATATTAGATAGCACTGTCGCAATTTGTTCTGAGCAATGCTTAACAAATTTTGGTGATATATTATCCTAACCAGGGCTCTTGTTTTCTTTAATATTATCAATAACATCCAAGATATTTTCTACGCTAATATTTCCAAGTTGAAAACGGTAAGGTAATTGATGCAGAGTTCCTAAAGAATTAAATGTATCACCTTATCGAATCACAATTTCATTCTTAAGATTTTTCACTGATGTTAAAAAATAGTCATTAAAACAATTAGCTTTGTTTCGATCTAAATGTATATTTGCACCTTGAGAGTCATTCAAATTAAACTTATTGCTTTTCAATAAGTTGGATAAATTTCCAACCCTTTTTAGGGCATTTCCAGCTTTGTTAATACTCCTAATATAATAGTTATCTCTACAATCCTTGTTTACAACTTTTATAATTTTGCTTAGTCTTTTTAAAATATCTACAAACCCTTTTTTATGCTTGCTTTTACGTCTTTTTTCCAATAATCTTTCTTTGAATAATATTATTGCAAGTTCTTGTTTACCCATGGCGTTAATTCAAAACGAATAGACTTTTTGTAATTGGAGACTACGACTGAATGTTTAACTGCAGCCGACAAACAAGTTATCAAGTTATTTGTTAAATTAGAGGCATTAAACTCTATATAATTATGTGGTAAATTATATTGTAGGTATTCTTTAGCTTTCGAATAGTCGCAATAAATTTTTGATTTTTGTACACAATCTGTGATAGTCCTTTTATTCCCAATTTTACAACTTAATATATTGTGGCCTGAAAGACTACATTCTATTGCATCAACATATATTCTGTCAAAGAAATTGCTAAAGACATGATCTATACAGGTATTACTAACAGGTCTTGTTACCATATTATGTGCACTAAACTGTTTAACAAATCAATGTTTGAATCCCCTACTAATATTAGTGGACTTTCAGCACAATCATCGAAAATAGTCTCTAGTATGCTTAAAAAGTCAGCAATATTGCACTTTTGTGACCTATAGTAGGACACCAGTTTCATAGGCTTGTGATTGATTTTGAAATTTTCAAACGTTAAGACTATAAGTTCAACAAAATTAACACTCCTGCAAATTTCAACCGAGAAATTCCAATTATTTTTTACATACAATGACGTTCCTCCGTATCCATCATCTCTACAACAATGAGTCACAGAAACACCAGGCAATGAATAAAGCTGTACAATACTTCGGTCAAACCATGTTTCTTGCACAGCAATTACGTCAGGTAATTTAGGGAAACTAGCTATTAAAGATTTAAACTGATGAAATTTATCTACAGATGAAACACTTCTGATGTTTACGCTCACTATGTTAACAAAATTTGAATTAATAGCATTTATATATATTTTTTATATTTCGAGAATTTACTAAAATATTGATTTTTTATCATAAGATTTATAATTTATGTTAATCCAGTAATAATATAACAATTTATTTATTTGATTATACATTATCTTCGTTATAAAGAAGAAGCATAAGCTATACATTCTTCATCATTACCATAGTCCTCAGGAATTTCATTTCTGCTTTGTGTTGTCAATCTACGATGCCAATTTTTGTTTGTTGTTGCTTTGAATAAAATATCATCTACATCTTCTTCAGATCTGATCAGCTGTGGCTTAGAAATATCCCTTTTTTTACAATAAACTTTGTCTTCAAAGCTATAAGCATGTTGATAACCAATGACTTTTAGAAACTTAGCATGATGCCAAAGATTCAGTGTTTCTTTGCTATGATAATCACTTATGAAAATTTTGCGCGTTTTTTCGCTTTGTTTCAATTTTGACTTTGAAGACATTAATTTTTTCTTTTTCTCTTTAGATAAAAATTTTACCACTGCAGTTTGTTTAGCATGGGATTTTGTGGTTTTGTTACCAATAAGGAAAGCTTCTTCAATATCATTTCTTTCAAAATTAATTCCAACAGCTTCAGACAATTCAATGACTGCATTTGTGGCATTTTTGCTACTTGCCACTTTCATACCACTAATAATACAGTCATATTTTACCCGATTGTCGTTTAACATTTTTACAGACGTTTTAAGATCTTTTATCTCGTTTTTTAACTTGCTATTTTCTTTTATTACTTCCGAAATTTTCTTTTTATTGTCTTCAACGTCTTTTAGAACTTCATCAAATTTTATTGACGTATAATTTATTGATTCAGTCAGCTGGTCAAGTTTATTCAGTTCTTCTAATTTTGACAACTCTGTTTCTATTTCATTTAACTCTTTTATTATTTCTCCACTACCTTCTTCACAAGATTTACATGTATACTGATTGTATCAATTTATATCCTTTCTTATGTCCTTTTATATCCTAAAACTGCAGTTCGTAACAAAATTGTTTCGTTCCATTTAACAATAATTTTCAAAATTGTCTCATTGTATATTTCGTAGCAGACCTCATTGGTTAAAGTGGGCCAAAGTATCATCATGTGTGGTTAATTGCCATACTATTCTTATGCACTAATTGTTCCTTATGTTCTTGTAATTGTTCAGATTATTACTCGCAAGGTTTCTTCGTTTTAGTAAGTTAATAAAGCTTTTGAAATATAGTGAAGCTAAATAATTTATTTTACTGGTGGCTTATCGTTTCTTTCAATATGGAATGTTACAAAACTCGTTTGTTTCGAAAATTCGTAGCAAGATGCGTTCTTTCCAAACTTCAAAACTTAATTTTTGTTGACTTAAGAAGTACTTATTTTGAAAATTTTAAGTTTTTAATGAAAATATCATATTTAAGAACTAGTAGGTATCACATTATTTGGCTCATTTACTAAGCTGCAGCAAGTTTTTTGCTTTTTACCAAAATATTGTAGACATAGAACGAACGACTTTTGCTACTCAGCTCTTCGTATGTATGGATATCTATCCCTTCTGTATATTTTGTGTTTTGTGCTATGGATGTATGTATGTTACAATTTGTATTTGAATTGTTTAGTTTATTTTTGTTGTTGTGCACAACTGTTACCATTTCTCGATGTTTCCTGATTATTTTATTTCCGTTAACTTGAATTTTAATTGTTTTGTATTGACCAGGGATGTTATATTTTATAAATCAGACTTCAAATGCTGACTGCCAAGTATATACAGCCAGGTTGTCATTAAGTTTGAATCTTAACTTCAAACTGCGTAACACTGTCGCCCACTAAAGCATGTTAGTGCCGAATAGGCATACGATCACCTCTTCCATAGTGCACCAATCGTTCTAGGTGTACTTTCTTCATTTTAGACCTTGGGTTATTGAACTTCTGTATCCGGTATGCGACGTCATTCACCCTCTTAGGCACTTTATACGGTCCATCCCAGTGAGTCTGTAGCTTAAGGGACAATCCTTTCTTCCTTTGTGAGTTATAAAGTATAACCAGTTGACCTTCACTAAATCCCTTAGAATTCGCAGCGCAGTCATATCTAGCTTTCATCTTATCGCTGACCATCTTTTCGCAGGTATTCTTCTAAAGTAAGATTGAACCTTTCTATCATGCTATCATACTGGGTGCAGCGGCGTCGTTCTGGTTTTCTTTATCCCATACAATTTGCACACATCCCGAAATATGGTTAGATCAAAATTTCTTGCTTGGTCAGAATTTATTTCTGTTGGAACACCATAGCGGCATACTCAGTAGTATGCTTGCCACGTCTCAAAAGCCAGCCAAGCTTGACACTCATCTAAAATTAACTTGCTTTCAAAAAACTATCTTGACAATTAAAATAACGTATACTTATAAATTAGCAGAAAAACTGCTAAATTTTATTTAAAAAAAACAATAAAAAAATTACAAATTACACAAAAACTTAAAGAAACAAAAACGTATAACAATTCAGTCTACGTCAAATAATATAAGCATCGTACAATTAATTTACATTTAACTATGGACTTTTAGTAACAAACAGGGCTGCCGTTTTCGGTTATTTCTAACCAAAATTGGTAATTTTTTTCCAATGTGAAGATGTGAATATTTTTTTCGTTTTGGTTACTTTTTCCGAAAATAATAATAGGTATAAATACTTTCATATTTTTCTTATTAAATCTTTAAATCACGGGTTATAAAATTATTGACATTGTTATTTACTTGTTTGTATTACGTTTGTTGCATAACAATGGCAACGCTTCTCAGCTCTGTGTTAATAAAAATATACACAAGCTCAGAACTTTCCCGATTTTAACGGTTGGCAACGAAGAACAAATTTTAACTCAATGGAAATTGTAAAGATTTTCCAATTTGGCGATATGCAGATAGTTGAATTTTTTAGATAAAGTATCGAAGTACAAAAATGGGATGAATGAAAAATGTTTCGAACAACTTTTTTAGTTCTTTTGTCCTTGGGGAAAAAATTTGCTTTACCCATTAATAGACAAAACTTTGCACCACTGGAGATTATAGCGGAAGTTGAAGAGTGTATTCAAAAATTAGATGAAAATATGAATAGAGACAAGGAGATGATAAGGACCAGTTTAGCTAATATGATATCATTTTTTAGAAGAAACATTAAAAACAACCGTCGTGAAAAATTAATTTTAGCTATTTTTGACCATACTAACCAATTTCTAAAAAAAACATAAAGACATTATAATAACACAAGCTGATAAGGGAAACAAAACAGTTGCACTTTATAAAGAAGAATATAAAACCAAAATGAAGAATTTGCTGGAAGACAGAACAATATACAGAAAAATAAAAATAGACCCCACTACATTACTAATTAAGAATAACAACAAAATAGTAATGGAATTGTATAAAAAAGAGTATATAGATAGTTTGCAAAAATACAAACTAACTTGTTCCGCAGGCATAGCTCCGAGAATTTATGGTCTTTCTAAAATACATAAAGAAAACATGCCTCTACGACCTATAGTATCATCTATGCAACTCCCTTGCTACCAATTAAGCAAATACATAGGACAAATTCTTAAAAATATAATTTCAAAAAAATACAATATTAAGAATTCTTTTGAGCTGAAAAAGCAACTTCAAACAATAGACTTAGAGGATAACGATTTGTTAGTTTCATTCGACGTAATTTCCCTTTTTACTAACATCCCAATAAGTACTGCCATACGAAACATCAATGAAAAATGGGACGATATTAAAGAGTACACATCTATTCCACGATCCAAGTTCTTAGACATCCTGAAATTTTGCCTATACGACAACAATTATTTCATTTACGAGAATGACATATATAGCCAAATCTTCGGCATGCCAATGGGAAACCCCCTTTCACCAACTATTGCAGACATCATATTAGATAAATTACTAGACGTAGCATTAGCGGAATTAAAACTCCATAATATTCATATAAAATACATAACTAAATATGTGGATGATATCATAGCCATTATACATATTGACCACAAAGATATAATACTAGAAACACTCAACAAATTCCACCCAAAGATAAAATTTACCATTGAGATTGAAAAAAACGGCGAATTACCTTATCTAGACACGAAATTACACAAGATTGGAAATAAAATAATATTCGACTGGTATACGAAAAGTTCATCATCCGGTAGAATTATGAACTTTAATACCACACAACCCAGAACACAAATCATAAACACAGCGAAGAATTTCATACAAAGAGTATTAGACATCAGCGACAAACAATTCCATACCAAAAACATTAAAATAGTTACTCAAATTCTAAAATGCAATAGTTTCCCAACAGGATTGAACAAATCCCTTATAAAAGCCTATAAGCCTACATCAGATAACAAACACGCCAACCAGAACCAAGAAAAACAATTTTTTGGTATTAAATATATTCCCGGCCTCACTGACAATAGAACAGTAAAAACAACAATAATATACGAAAATGTTATAAATTTTGCATACAAGCCCAAAATAGAACCCAATAGAAAAACTACAACAAAGTAATGTAGTCTATGAAATACCATGCAAAGGTAATGATACTAACAGCTGTAATTTGTTATATATTGGCACAACCGAAAGAAATCTGGAAACAAGAATAAATGAACATAAAAATGATATAAACAAAAACAAAGGGAATACAGCTCTCTCACAACACGTAATACAAACACAACACAAACCAGACTTTGAGAATATACGAATATTGGACAAAATAAACAACACCAAGAGAAGATATATAACAGAAAGGTTAAGAATTCAACAAAAAATAAACAAAACATTGAACATCAAAGAGGACATGGATAACTTAAGCGCCAGTTATAAGATAGCGATCACACAACATCTGTGATTTCAATACCTGCTTATGTGTTTGAAAAAGTAAACAAATCTTCCAGGAATATGAAAATATAAAATAAATTTTTAATGTAATATTTTATTTAGTACATGTAAGTCAATATATAAACAACTGTCAATTTACTGTTTAAAAAAATAGTTGATATATCTTTTTTATTAAATAGACGAAGATCCTTTGAAAAAGTGAACATAAAATTCACGAAACGTCGGGACAAATATGAAATAAAAAATTGCATTTTTATTTACGTAGTAAACGGTAGGCCAGCAGCTAATAACTTCCAGCAGCTAATAACTTCCAAAAATTTCGTAACATTTTCAAATCATAAACAATATGCAATCTAAGGAATTATGCAAAAATCAAAAAGTTGCGCATTACATATGGTCTGCCAGAGATACAAATGAAAAATTTTTATAAAATTTTGAATCTCAGCACTGTGAATTCATTTTAAATCTACTGATATCCATTTCTAAAACAATAACATTTTCATAAAAATATCGTTTTACAAAAAAAAAATATTTTTTTAAACCTCTGAAGTACAATTTTTTTGTTTTGAAATAAAAGCTTTAGCTTTGTTTTTAAAATAAAATTTTTGTTGTGTTTTTATAAACATGTTTTCTTAATATGTATGTTAAACTATTTCATTTTTTATTAGAATTTTGGGGAATTGTTGTTATTAATCTCTTTAATTTTAATTATATGCTAGTTCTTTTTTCCCAAAATCTTACTAAAAAATTCAAAGTGATCAATTGAGGTGTTTTTGGAAACGTAAAAACATATTCATATGCCGTTCAATATTTCGATGCTGAAACAGGAATACATCAGAAAATTTTATATTTTTATGAAGACCCAAAAGAGGCCGCTAAAGACATTTTTGGCAATATCGTAAGAATAACAACTAAACATAAGTAGTTATGAACTGTATGTGCGAGACCAATTAAAATTCTCAAATTTCGGCAATTAAATTTAAAATTTTGAAATTTTAATTGCCAAATTTATGTTAATTGGTTTTTTTTAGTAATTTGATACTTTAATGTGTGTGTGTGTGTGTATTTTCCCACGGTTAAATAGGGGTGTTCACAATGTTGTTGCTTTTTATAATGTTGGGGTAGGCGTGGGAATTTTTGTCTGTCCATATGTGACCTTGGGAATACATGTCCGTCGGTATGTGAGCGTGGGAATTTTTGTCTGTCCATATGAGCCCTTGGGAGTTTGTGTCTGTCCATATGAGACCTTGGGAGTTTGTGTCTGTCCATATGTGAGCGTGGGCACTTCTGTCCGTCCATATGTGGTCTTGAAAATACATGTTTGTCCATATGTGAGCGTGGGAATTTCTGTCTGTTCTGGTGAATAATAAAATTTAAAAGCATTTTTAGGAAGTACAATATTTCAAAAGTGTTGTATAAATGAATGGCCTTAATGTTTGTGGTTCGTTTCTTCTTGCTGGGGTGAGATTTCTTCTTTTATTTTTTGCTTGTTTTTAATTTTGGTGTGTGTTTGCTTAAGATATTTTGTCCAGCAATTCAGCTTTTCTTTTTTGTTTGCAATGCTTGAGTCTGGGGGAATAATTTGATTATTCTGATCTTGAAGACGTTGTGGAAAAAAATTTACTATTGCATAAATATTGAAACTGATATTTTGTTTATTTTATACATGACATTCATCGATGGATTTTATTTAGGGATCTGGATGGTGGTGCGATTTCTGTATTTTGTAGAATATGAATATTTATGCTATGTTTAAGTGTGTGTGTATTTTTGTATTCTGAGTGGCGATTGTAATGTCTGCCTGTCAGACAGGCTGTGTGTGTGTGTGACGATTGGTGAGTCTGTATGACCGTCCGCTTTTTTGCTTTCCTGGATTTAGCGCAAGTAGGTCAGTATGAAATGTGATAAGATGTACATACTGATGCGTACAAAAATATCTACAAATTTATTTCATTTACGCATATACATACAAACAAATAATAAGTGTTTATTCTTTGTGCCCAAATATTCCCTTGACCATTTGAATGAATGAACCATTGTGTATGATTGTTTGTGTGTTCTCTGAAAAAAAAATATGTATGTAGGTTTTTATTTGAAATAATTACATAAATATTGTCTACGTAGCAGTTTCATTCCCGTAAACATTTTGTATCGCAGAGGCATGCATAAGCATGTCCCTGTACTCTGTATATATCACATTCCGTTCAAAACTGTGCAACGTATCTGCATGCACAAGCATGTCTCTGTACTCTGTAGATATCACTTATCAAAATTTTTGTTTACATAAATATTGTCTACGTAGCAGTTTCTTTTGCCACAAAATTTTGGAACGTCCCTACATGCATAAGCATGTCTACGTATTCTATGCATATCACTTATCAAAATGTTTGTTTACATCAATGTTGTGTACGTAGCAGTATCATTCCCTTAAACATTTTGTATTGTAGAGGATTGCATAAGTTCCATCTCATATACCCGCTGTACTTCTAAGACTACTTTAAAAAAATTTTGCAACCAATGATTTTTGTAGCTACAAGTTACTAACTACGCAAATACTGAAAACTACTTTGTTGAAATGTAGCGTACTAGACCATACTAAACATTTTCACGAATTAATGTAAATCAAATTTGTTAGGACTAAAGTCAGTACATTTTTGTATCGAAAACCAATAAGTCGTGAATGCTTCAAAAATCCTTGTGTTTTAAAAAATAATATTACAAACTTAAAACAGTTATAAATGCATTTCAATAAATAAATATAAAAAAAAATATGAGTTCTTCAGTTTTTCGTTGTAATATCTGTAATAAGCAATACAGGCTGACTTCCAAAACGTTCGTATACAAAGTTTGTATACAGTATTGCTACCGTATTTAAACCCCATACACATGCAAAGTTCCGAAGCAATGCATCAACTATAAAACCGATGAATTGCTTGCTTTCTTACTGCATAAAAAATGCTTGGTGGCGGCGTTTTGAAATAGTATACATTGAATAATTATTGTACTGCGGCGTTATGAAATATGATGCTTTGTTTAAACACAAAGCAATTAACGTTTTGGAAGTCAGCAACAGATACGAAAAGTCCTATTTAGAACATTGCAAAAGACATGTTCAACCCCAAGGTGTGCAGCAGTCCGTACAACCCCAAGATGTATATCATTCCATACAACCCTATAACCCAATAGTCCACAACAATTTGCTATATCAGTATCCCGTGCAGTATCAGTATCCAGTGCAGTATCAGTATCCAGTGCAGGTTCCAGCGTATCCTTTGTATCCGTATCCAATGTCAACCAACCAATTCACAGCACCTATGGAAATTCCATATCCTATTGAATATAGCGTACCTATACAGTTGCAGCAAAATAATATGTCTAATTATTACCCAAGCTATTTGCCTGTAGAGAATCCTCCTCAAGACATGGATATAAGTCAAGTTATTCCTTATGATCAGACAAATACACAAAATGATGAAGTAGAAATGGATATCTCAATTTCTGCGGATGATCTACTCTCTCAAGCTCCAAATTAATGCAAATATTATATAATAAATAGTGCTTTTAAAAATAATATTACAACATTTGGAGTTCCAGTAAATAAAGATTGTACTCTATTTGAAGATGTTATTGTGGATAATAAACCTATCATCAAAGAAAGACTTGAAAATAGTCTTGCCGTGCACAACATAATTAAATTTAATATTACCCTTATTGGAGAGTATATTAAAATTATAAGCGATGATATGGAATTGTGTACTATTTCTCACCGGGCAAAGATGGATCTTCTGTGCATTGGAGATGATGTTGAAGAAATTATGGCAAAGCAATTTCAAGAAATCCACAACAGAATGTCTGAATTTCAAGAACGGGATTCAGGATGGACTTTAATTAGAATTGTTCGCCTCGAAATCGGTATAAATAAGTCATCTTTGGTGAGAGGATCGAACTGGATAAGTACGCCGGAGAAATTAAAAAGTAAAATGGCATGTATAAATGTTGAAAACAATGGCATTTATTGTTTTAAATGGGCAATAATATCTGCACTGGATACATCTGATATTAAACACAAAGAACGTTGCAGCTCAGACAACATTGCAGACGTCGCGCTGATATTATTCACTTGCAAAACGGAATTGAGCTTGATTTCAAAAATTTAAAGTTCCCGTTAGCATTAAAAAGTATCAGGATATTTGAAGAAAGTAATCCAAATATTAGCGTCAATGTGTTCGGATACAACGATGAAAGGAATGAGATTGTTGGACCATTCTATAACACCAAGAATGAAAAATCTCAACATATTAATTTGTTATTATTAGAAAATGCTGGAGGATATCAGCATTATATTCTTATAACAAATATATCAAAGTAAGTAAAGAAATATACATTTATTTACGTAAATATATTAATATTAATTCTTATAACTTTTTTCTTTCCACAGACTTTTAAAATCTCAGACTTTCAAGCACTGCAAAAAAATTGTGTTTTGTAACAGCTGCCTCCAATATACCCACAATGAGAGGAAGTTAAAACAACATAAAGAAGAATGTGGGAAAATTGTTGCGGAGCTACCGTCTGAGGAAAAAGCGGTGTTGCAGTTTAAAGACCACTAACGACAAATGGATGTACCATTTGTTGTGTATGCAGACCTTGAATGCATACTGCAGGAGGTTAGTATTAGAGTAAGTGATAAAAGTAATTTTATCACTATATACCTTGTGCATATAGTTATTATATTAAATGTAAGCGTAATGATAGTTTAGATAAATTTAAATTGTATACGGGGAGGGATGCAGCAGAAAAGTTTGTAGAAAATTTGATTGCAGATTGTGAAGATATTTATAATGAATATCTAGTAAACAAAAGGGAAATGGATGCTTTATCTCCTTTCGAAAATTTTAATTTCCGAAATGCGATAAATTGTCACATTTGTCATAATTATCTAGGCAATGATAGAGAGCGAGATCACTGCCACATAAGTGGTAAATTTAGAGGCTCATAAGATTTGCAATTTAAAATTTCAAGTTCCTAAATTTATACCAGTTTATTTCCACAATTATTCTTCTTATGACTCGCATCTTTTTGTTAAAGAGTTGGGCAAAAAGTCCGACAATATAAAAGTCCTTCCGCTCAACAAAGAATTATATATATCACTGTCTACATTTTCAGAAATGATCGACAACTACAACCTTGAACTTAGATTTTTAGATACAATTCGTTTTATGCCTGAAAGCTTAGAATCTTTAGCTAATAATCTTTCAGAGCAAGACTTTCACATTATAAAAAATTCAAAACCAAAACAGAGATTGATCTTGTGAGAAGAAAAAGTGTTTTCCCTATGATTTTCTAAATTCTTTTGAAAAATTTAATAATGGTGAACTTCCAGCAAGGAAAGATTTCTTCAACCAGCTCAATAACAAGGAGTGCTCGATTGAAGACTATGAGCATGCAAAAGAAGTTTGGAATGCTTTCAGCTGCAAAACCTTGCAAGATTACATGGAAGTATATTTAAAAACGGATGTGCTTTTACTTGCAGATATATTTGAAAGCTTTAGAAAGGTTTGTAAGAACATCTACCTCTTAGATCCATGTCAGTATTACACTGCACCAGGACTATCGTGGGATGCTATGTTGAAGCATACAAATATAGAATTAGAGCTTTTGACGGACATAGATATGTACAATTTCTTCAAGAAAGGAATACGTGGTGGACTTGTACAACCCAGTAACCGATATTCAAAGGCTAACAAGAAATATTTACCTCATTTCGATAGAGAGAAGCCGTCAGAATTTATTGTGTATTTAGACGCAAATAACCTCTACGGTGGGGCTATGTCTGAGTATCTACCTTATGGCGGATTCAGATGGCTATCAGCTGAAGAGCTTAATCTGGATCCCAAAGCCATAGATGATAGTTCAAGTGATGGATATGTCTATGAAGTTACTTTAGACTATCCTTTTCATTTGCATGACTCTCACATTGATCTTCCTTTCTGTCCAGAAAATAAAAAAATTTTGCACACAAAGAACATTAAATTAGTTACAGATTTTTCAACAAAACAAACATATGTCATACATTATAGAGTTCTTAAACAATGTTTGCAGTATGGTCTAGTTCTAAGGAAAGTGCATCGAATTCTCACCTATAAGCAATTAACCCGGTTGAAAAGTTATATATACTTGAATATCAAACATAGGGCTACTGCAAAAAAAGTTTTTGAAAAAAAAAAAATTTTTAATTGTTAAATAGCGCAGTATATGGTAAAACTATGGAGAATGTGGAAAAGAGAAAAGATGTACGAATAGTTACGAACTGGAATAGGACAAACTGTAATCATTTAGGAGCTCAAGATTGCATATCTAAACCAAATTTTCATAGTTTGTCAATATTTTCTGAGAATATGGTAGCGATTGAAATGAATAGAGTGAAAACCTATTACAATGAACCTATATATTTAGGATTTTGTGTATTAGAGCTTTCCAAATGGAAAATGTATGATATCCATTATGGGTACATGCAACCCAAATTCAAGACAAACCCATCATTAAACTATATGGACACAGACTCTTTCATTTACACAGTCTAAACTGAAGATTTCTATGCTGACATAAAAACTGACGTCGACCATAAGTTTGATACATCAGATTACCCAAAAGACAATGTATATGGATTTCCTCTGGTAAACAAAAAGGTGTTGGGTATGATGAAGGATGAGAGTTGTGGAAAAATAATGAAGGAATTTGTAGGATTGCGATCGAAGATGTATTCCTTTAGTGCCCAGTATCAAAATGATATTAAAAAATCGAAAGGAGTAAAGAAATGCATTCTTAATAATTATGGTATAGCTTCATATAGAAATTGCTTATTCAATAAGTCGACTGTGTATGATGATATTGTTACAAAGATTACGGAAATGGAATACTCCAGAATATTCAAGATCATTCGAGGCTGTGCCAATAATAAGTGTAAACAACAACAACGAAAAACCTAGCAACATAAATGCTAAGAGATGTTATTCTTAATGATCTTGTATGCAAGCATTCGCTGCTAATAAAGCTAAACAGGTTCACAAGTATACACAACCATATACACATAGCAGAAGAAGAAACAAAACCACACAACACACAGAACACTCATACATACAACCACACATAGTCACCATAGGCAAAACACACAGGTCAGCGTTCTCATGTATACTAACACACGTATATAGCTACGTGTTAAGGAAAGCACAACCAACAACAACCATGCGCAGAAGTTTCGCGAAGTTACCAGACGACGTAATTTTTGCTATATAAAGGCGCTGCCAGAGCTCAGCGAGTGAGTGTGATTTCAAATATAGATGTGTTAACATCGCTAAGTGTTCAGTAGTACAAATACTTGTGTTAATAAAGTAATAAATAAAGTGTTGCCGCATTATATTTCTAAAATTAGTTTGTCTGTGTTTTAATTTGATGCAATTAAACGAATCCTTGAAGGATAAGTAAAAAAACCGTTTTTACGAAAAGGTCTAAAAACGTAACAATTGGTGTCAGAAGTGGGATTGCAAAAATTATTAAAAGGACATTGCAATTTAAGAAAAAAAAAACATTAAAATAAATTAAAAGAAATAATCATGAAATTTGATGAGCTAAAAGTTGAACAGCTGAAAAAGGAGCTCAGTAAGCTGGAATTGCCAACTGCAGGTAACAAGGCTGAACTGCAGAAGAGCCTGATAGATGAGTTTAAGAATCGCGGCATGGATATCGGGACACACGAGTTTGAGGACAAAGACGATGTGCAGGTATGCCCTCCTGCCACGACCAGCAGCATGGACAAAAATTCAATGTTCGTTGCTATGATGATCGAAATAAAACAAAACTCTCAGCAGATGCAGGAGGCATCAAGGATCTGCAGTGATAAGCTTGTAGCCGAAATAACTGAAATAGAACAGAACTCTCAGCAGATACAGGAGTCAAGTAAAGCAAAGAACAAGATCCTGGTAGAGGTTTCTGAAGCCATTAACAAGAGGATTGATTCTATTAAGAATAAATTCTCAGAGCTGGCGGATAGAGTAAAACATCTAGAAAGCGGTGGCTTGGAACAGCATGCAAAGGAGTTCGAAGAGAAATTGCATGCTCTAGAGGACAAAGTGCATAACCTGGAGTGTAGTGGCGAGCCAGTACGAGCAGTTGCGGAGGTTTCTGCGCGGATAAGAGTGCCATGCTTCGATGGCAGCGTACCTTTAGGCATCTTCAAATTCCAGTTCGAGACGGTTGCTAGCAGAAATGGATGGGATGCTGAAGAAAAAGCCATAGAGTTGATTTTGTCCTTAAAGTGTACAGCCGCAGAGGTACTTGAGACTGTGTCAGTAAGCAGCAGAAACAACTATAAGTATGGTGGCGAGCACAAGCGCGATTTATACAGAATGGAATTACGATGTAGAGTTCAGAAGCCTAATGAATCTCTACAAGATTTCGCAATGGAAATCGAGCGTTTAGTGCAGCTCACATATCCAGGCGAGAGTCACCCGTTCTTGGACCACTTTAAAACTGAGGCTCTCGTTAACGGCATTCGCGACTCTGATGTTAAACTGGCGGTGTGCGCTACGCAGAAATCCACTTTCATTTGCGCTGGCTCAAGAGACTGCAAGGATGGTTTTCAAGCCACAGATATGTAAAGTGCGGAATGTGGAGGTTTTGTCTGCGGAGGATAACAACCTAGTTGCTAGCTTTAAGGAGGCAATGCGACAACTTCTGGCAGAAAGTGCTACCAAAGAAAAGCCTAAGTGCTTTAACTGCGGAAAGATCGGTCATTTTCAGCGCAGCTGCAAAGCATCAAGGAAGAGAGGTAGATCTGTTTCGCCACCAAGAAACATCATTGAGCATAGAAGGGGCACAAAGCATAACAATGCGGATGCTCTTTCAAGAAGACCATGCTGTTTAGAGTGTAAACATTGTGTTAGAGCCGAGAAAAAGGGAGGAGTTGTTGATGTTCGGCGAATGCACATCGGCCCTGATAAAGACTGGACAGCGGCACAGAGGGACGACAGCATACTAAGGAAAATTATAGCGGCCAAAGAAGAGAACAGACGACCGTCTTATTGAGCTTAGTGGAACAGCCTCAAGGTAATAAAAGGGTGTTTATACCGCATATGGGAAAGAGTAGATGGCAAAACAACTTCAAATTTAATAGTTGTGCCATACTCCAAGATAAGTATAGTTTTACAAGAGTTTAATAATGGACCTAGTGGCGGTCATCTTGGAGTGACAAAAACACTTGAGAAACTGAAGCAGCGTTTTTATTGGGTTGGATGTCAACAAGCCGTAGCCGACTGGATAGCAAATTGCCCACAGTGCATAGCAGCCAAATGCCCAGTAAGAAGAAGCCGGGGACAGTTACAACAATACAACTCAGGAGCACCATTCGAGCGGATCGCAATGGATGTAGCAGGTCCCTTTCCCGTCACTGAAGCCGGAAATCGTTATGTACTTGTGGTAATGGACTATTTTAGTAAATGGCCAGAGGTATATGCTATACCTAACCAGGAAGCAAAGACAATTGTAAATGCATTCGTCAACAACTGGGTATGTCGCTATGGTGTCCCAATAGAATTACATTCCGGACAAGGAAGGAATTTCGAGTCTGCCATATTCAGGGAAATGTGCGAGTTATATGGGATAAAGAAAACCAGAACGACGCCGTTGCATCCACAGTCTGATTGCATGGTAGAAAGGTTCAATCGCACCTTAGAAGAGTACCTACGAAAAGTAGTAAGCAACCATTAGAGGGATTGGGATGAGCACATTCCCAAATTTTTGATGGCATATAGGTCAGCTGTACACAACTCAACATCGAGAACGCCAGCCAAAATTATCTTCGGGACGGAATTAAAACTAACTGGTGATTTGGAATTTGGTGTTAGGCCAACTGTAGAAGAAGGAGCTATTGGGTCCCAAGGGAAGGAGGACTTAAACGAACTGCATGAGTTCGTGCGTAATAGAATCAAGATGGTCAGTGACAAGATGAAGGCTAGGTACGACCGCGCAGCAATTTGGAAGGGATTTATGGAAGGACAATTGGTTCTACTTTATAACCCACAACGGAAGAAAGGATTGTCCCCAAAATTACAGACTCACTGGGATGGCCCGTATAAAGTGATTAAGAGAGTGAATGACGTTGTATACCGGATACAGAAGCATAATAGCCCAAGGTCGAAAATGAAGATAGTACATCTCGAACGATTGCCGCACTATGGAAGAGGTGATTGTATGCCTATTTGGGTCGAACAGGCTTAAGTGGGCGGCAGTGTTACAAAGATTAGAAATAGATTTAAATAAAACGACAATGTGGCTATACGTACTTGGCAGCACTGCCAATTAATCTCTAGTTGTCAAACTGTTACAACCCTGGTCAATACAATATAGATAATATTCAAATTAACGGAAATGGAATACTCCAGAACATACAAGATCATTCGAGGCTGTGCCAATAATAAGTGTAAAGAACAACAACGAAAAACCTAGCAACATAAATGCTAAGAGATGTTATTTTTAATGATCTTGTATGCAAGTATTCGTTGCTAACAAAGCTAAACATAGAAAAAAAGAAACAAAACCACACAACACACAGAACACTCATCCATACAACCACTCATAGTTACCTTAGACAAAACACACAGAACACCCATACATACAACCACACATGGTCACCATAAGCAAAACACACAAGTCAGCATTGTCATGTATACAAACACACCTATATAGCTACATGTTAGGTAAAGCACAACCAACAACAACCATGCCCAGAAGTTTCGCGAAGTTACCAGATGACGTCATTTTTGCTATATAAAGGCGCTGACAGAGCTCAGCGAGTGAGTGTGATTTCAAATATAGACGTGTTAACATCGCTAAGTGTTGAGTAGTACAAATACTCGTGTTAATAAAGTAATAAATAAAGTGTTGCCGCATTATATTTCTAAAATTAATTTGTCCGTGTTTTAATTTGATGTAATAAAACGAATCCTTGAAGAATAAGTAATAAAACCGTTTTTACGAAAAGGTCTAAAACGTAACAATATGTTAATATTTAAATCAAAAGTTCATTATATTTATACAAATGAAATAAATAAAGTAGTGTTAAGTTATGCAGACGATAAAAGAAAAAATAAGAAGTGATAAGATGAGTACATATGCATGGTATCATTTTCGAATCGAGGAAACTAATCCCGATTATGAACTTGACATGCTACTGTGGGAAATTTCAAGACTAGAAGAGGAAGAAGCAATGCTATAACTGTATCTATATTTTTAAATAATAATTTTTATATATATTTAAGTAGTTAAATCTATTAATAAGTAAAAAAATGGTTGTATTGTTAAGAGAAATAAACAAAAATTGTACAAATATATTTAAAATGAAAAACATTCAGAATTGGTTTTATTTTGTTTTGTGATTTATTATTTAGTTTCATTGAAATATTACATAAAACGAATTAATTAAATGATTTATCATAATTTTTCTTAAGTAAAATACGGAGCACCGGCAGGTATCTGGCCCTTCCGCACAATCTGGATGTCTTCATGGACAAGACTTAAAGTGACCATCGTCCTTGTCCTCATCTTCCATTATACCAAAATCATCATTTTCATTCAACATATCGAGAAAACATTTTCACCATTTCCATGTGTTCGTATAGTTGACATCCCTCAAAATCAACTAAAAATTGTGCGAGCTTGTCTCTTATTTGATTCATGTTGTTTTTTATTTTAAATTTAATCTTCTTATTAGCAAAATTTATTGCGATCCGTTTGACTGTTACTATGCAACTATAATTGCTCATTTCAACGAAATGTACTAAGGTGCATATTATGAAATTTAAAAAACGAAGTCTGAGCGTTTTTAATCCAAAAAATAATTTAAAATTCGACTCAAAAAAATGTATACGTATTTATGACATCTCTCTATCCTTTTTCAACTACTTAGTTTTAAATACTTATATAGATTTCATTTTTCCTCACTTCATTGTATAACGATTTTCTGTTAGGCTTCTAAGGTCTAGAAAGCTAAAATCGAGATTAGTTTGCAATAAAAGTTCAAAGCAATAAGTTGTGAAAAATTTCTACCGCAACGGATCTAGTGGAAAAATTTAATTCGTGCAATACAAAAACCTTAATACATATAAAGGATCTAGATGATTCAATCAAATACAATATCCTTCGTGCACAGCGGGTAACAACAAAGTACGGAGAAACAGTTCAACTTGAGCTGGAAAACCATATAATGTTTCTCCCGAACCGATACAATGCATTAATCAATGTCGAATTAGAAGATCTTTCGAATAATAAATATCGACTACAAAGAAAAGGAGAGCGAAACCTGATCTTAGAAAGCGAGATGCACGAGTTTTTGATACCAAACTCCCAGTACCCTGTTTGGCAGTAAAAATAAAAAATGTTATGTATATTTTGTAACTAATAAAATAAAACAACGAAAGAATTTTTTAAAATATACAAATATATTCTTGTGTCTTATTTCAACTCTTTAGTTGCTTCATAAAGAAATTTTAAACATAAATGACCACAATTAAATGTATTAAAGTTTTGATATTGATTATAGTTGTATTTAATATTTCTACCTAGATATTTGATTAATTCTAAAGGAGGTTGTAAATTTCCAAAGCTGTCGAAATATTGTTTTTTTTCCTATAGTATGCTACCCAATGAGTACCTGGTCCTGTTGATAAATCTAAATTAAATATTCCACATTCTACTGTCCTTGGCCGTTTGGTAGAGAGTCCAACATATAAACTCCTCTAAAGTCTGGAATATTTCTTGAAAATTTTCTTAGATCAGATTCTGATAATGGTCTATTGAGTAGCATTTCTAATAGTTTTTTGAATGATCTTTACAAGCAAGTCCATAACCCTTTTTATAAGGTTTAAGGTACAGTCCTTCTCCCACAGCAATAGACTCCATTGCTTTATTGTGTCTGGTGACTTCCTCAAGTTGTTTTTTTTTGCGCCCTTTGTTGCATTTACAGCCTCTTCTATAGCGGCACCTCTAGTTGTTAGTCTACCAAGTGCACCTAGAGCAGTTAGAATCGGAATTAGCGGTAAAAATCTACCAATTTTTGGAACGTTTATTATGCGTGGTATTATAACGCGTGCCTTTTTCCCTTTAAGAGATTTACTGATAGCTTTACGAGCAATCTTAATGGCTGAATTAATGTCTTGTGGTTTTTCCTTCTTCAATATCTTTGTTGCTGATTTAATTGTTTCATGAAACAGATTTCTGTCATTTATACGAATTCGTGGTGATGGTCTTTTCACTGTATTCCTTTTCTTTGCTCCAACACCCATACCAAGTTTAGTTTTTGCTTTCATTGTGTTGGTGACTATATATGAAAATCTTTTTTCTGCAAGATCACTATCTTTTGAAAGAACTCTTTCCCAAGCCTTATTTTCAAGAATTTTGTCAGATTGATGTCTGCTGTTTAAGTCTTTATTTTTCGAATAAGCAATATCGTGATTTTTGAAAGCAGCATCCAATAAGTTAATTCCTTTATCTCCACTATCTAAACGTTTTTGTAATCTTGTGCCAGGTCCACAGTACTGATGTCCAGGAAGATGTAATTCAAAAGGCAGAGAATTTATAGCTTTATTTAGTAAACCTTCTCCAACGATAGTTTGCTTGTGACTAAAACTTTTGCTATAAAGTACAACCATATTACTTTAATCTACAATAAAAGATATTGTTTGCAAATTTCGCAAGTAATTATTAAAAAGCGCTTCGTAAAACAACATAAAAATATTTTAGTTCGTAATGCTGATATTTATTCAAATGACAGTAAAAAAATAAGACATAGTTCCTTGTTACCAAATTCTATTCGAGCATTAATAGTTGGTCCTTCAAATTGTGGAAAAAGTAACATAACGATTAGTTTGCTGGAAAGTCCTAATGGTCTCAAGTTTGAAAATATTTATTTGTACTCAAAATCTTTATATCAACCTAAATATGAATACCTAAAGAAATTAATTTCACCAATTAAAGGAATGGGATACTACACATTCGCAGATAACGAGTACGTTGTTCCTCCTAGTGAAGCTAAAAGCAATTCTATTATGATATTTTATGATGTTGCATGTGAAAAACAAAACAATATACGTGCATATTTTTGTATGGGTCGTCATAAGAACGTAGACTCATTTTACTTGTGTCAAACTTACACGCGGATTCCAAAACATTTGATAAGAGATAATGTAAATGTAATTATTATGTTTAAACAAGATGCGACAAATATGAAACATGTATATGATGATCACGTTGCCAGCGATATGAACTTTGAAATGTTTCAACAAATTTGTAGAGAATGTTGGAAGGAAAAATACGGATTTTTGATGATAAGTAAAGATAATGAACTAAACAATGGTCGTTATAGAAAGTCATTTGATTATTTCATCATAATATAATTTACTGTTCATCAAATGCACCCTTCAGTATTTAATCTGACTTCAAACTTTATACATGTGATTATTGTAACTGATCAGATAAGCTGATCTGATACCTGTTAAACTGAGCTGATAAGCTGATCTGATACCTGATAAACTGATCTGATATCTGTTAAACTGACCTGATAAGCTGATCTGATACCTGGTAAGCTGATCTGATAAACTGATCTGATACCTGTTAAACTGACCTGATAAGCTGATCTGATACCTGATAAGCTGATCTGATACCTGATCTGATAACCTGATCTGATACTTGACAAACTGGTCTGATACTTAATAGCTAAAATGAATGAAAAAATTCTTAAACACTTGGTGACAACAAGAAATATCTTGAAGAAAAAGCTTCGTAGTATAAAAGCTGGTGAAATAGATACACATCAGCAATTAACAGATACATTCAAGCCCATTCAATAGCCCTAAACATATTTGTATACTGATTAAAAAAGAACAGAATGATAAGAAAAGTGAATACGAGGACAGTGCGAGTTTTCATCCTGAGAACTCAACAATGAAGTTGGAAAAAAGTACCCCTAAGAAACTAATTGAAGAATCAATGTTTAAACAATCTAATAGTAAAAGTAGCAGTAATTATGATGAATATGACTTTTACTCACAAAATTCGAATAATGAAGAAAGTTATCCTGACTTATCACTATTGCAATCGAGAAACGAACTAGATACTAACTATGGTCCACATAAAGATAATAATAACGAATGGAGATTTGGTAATAGCACCATCGAGTTAAATCAATATAAGATACAGGTTGGTGGACAAATATGGGCGCTCACGCCAGGACTCTTTTCTTTAATGTTTCATGAAGCACCAAAAAACGATGACAAATTCGAGCTTGAAACCTATAAAAAAAATATTACTTACTACCAATGCTCACAGGAGAGACTATAAGTCTGATGGTCAAATCAAAGGGAGCAAAGCGCATAAGTACAAACATATTATTGGAAAACTTTTCAAAGGAGAAAATCATACAAGGCCATCAGATGTAACAAAAACTAATTATTTAGGAAGGGGTTTGATGCAGTTTAACCCTTATAATCCAAACTATATATACTGGGATGATCCAAACGAGTTGGTAGATCGACTTAGAGTACTGCTTGCATCACAGTCTGCAGGCCACACTAATCACAACAACGAAATTGTCTCAATTATTGAAGAACTACGTGAAGCTAATATAATTGTATAAACTACATACATACATAGATTTTTTATATAAAACATGTCCGTTGATAAATTTTGGCATTATATTAACGATAGAAGTGAAGTAATTTCAACCAAAAATGCACCTAAGTTGTTGCGCTTCTTTATCGATACGAACAAAAACATTGATGTCCAATACAAGAGAATCAAAAATGTTGCAAACGCTCTGGAGGAAAACGATGTTATCAGCAAATTGTTTCTGCAAACTGAACTCAAAAAACAGCAACAAGAAGTAGCTTTCCAGTTAGAAAATCTTAATGCTTATTTGCAGGACGTCAATACCAAAATGGATGATAATAAATCACTTATATATATATATATATATATATATATATATATATATATATATAATAAAGAGCTACGAGAAAAAATTTATAGAATAGAAAATTACATGGTCGTATCAATAGCTGAAAGTGCACCAAAACAGCGACTGGAAAAATAAAATGTCTTCAAAAAGAAATATTGAAAATGAATTGCATAAGCAGGCTCGAAAACGTTTTGCACGTCGTAGAGTTGTGATGAAAGGAATAGACGATCTGTGTCAAGCGGATTTAGTTGAAATGGGGAACTATTCTACATACAATAAAAATTATAGATTTTTGCAAACTGTAATTGATACATTCTCCAAATATGCTTGGGTAGTACCTCTGAGAAGAAAGACAGCTGTTGACACAACGCAGGCTATGGAGACCATTTTTCAATTGGGGCGTGTGCCAAAGAACTTACAAACAGATGATGGTAAAGAGTTCTTCAACAAACACTTTAATCAATTGATGGATAAATACAACGTCAATCACTACTCAACCTATAGCATCATGAAAGCATCAATAGTAGAACGATTCAATAGAACATTAAAAGGAATGATGTGGAAAGAGTTTAGTTTTAATGGTTCATACAACTGGCTTGATATATACATAGATTTACTTAATGCATACAATAGAAGAGTTCATCGCACCATTAAAATGCCACCGATTGAAGTCAACTCGAAGAATGAAAAACAGCTTCTAAATACAGTATACAGCCATTTAAAGATGTACAAAATGTTAAAATTTAATGCAGGAGACCATGTACGTATTAGCAAATATAAACATATTTTTGAACTCCAAATTGGACAACAGAAATTCTCACAATAAAAAGAGTTCAGAATACATATCGTACAACATACATATTAGAAAATTATATTAGAAATCCTATTAAACGTGGCTTCTACACTGAAGAACTGTCAAGAACTAGATTTCCAAATACATATTTAGTTGACAAAGTGATCAGAATGAAAGGAGACAAAGTATTAGTTAAATGGTTGGGATTTTCTAATCAACACAATTCCTGGATAAGCAAAGATGAAATACTGTAGTTAGAAAACGAAATAAATAACCATCTGCAATGATAACAACGACAATAACATCAATATTTTTTAATAACTAATGATAATTTTAAAATAAGATTATGAAATATATATGCAAATTATTCTTATAAACCATGCTGTGTAGTAAACTTTATTTGTTTGTAAACAGGCTGTTCTAATGTCAATAACACTTACTCTGAGCTCTAACTCATCAGTGCTATATGCTAATTATTTTCCTCCCATTGACTTAAATGATATATATGAGTGTGCGCTAACTGATTTTCATTCGTACAACAGTATTCCAAATGTAGACTCCTATAACAATATGTTTCATATAAAGGAACATGTAATTGAAATGAAATTGAATGAAAATTGGATCTTATGAATTGAAAGATATAGCTGACTACATAGAAGAGCAATACAAACGACTTAGTCCTGGAGAGCATATTTTTATAGAAGCTAACAACAATACGATGCAAGTTAAAATAAATAGTTCTAAGGACCCGATATATTTCAATAAAGAAAATACAATTGGGAATCTTTTAGGATTCAATAGTAAAATCCTAACACCGACCGATGATCATTACTCAGATCTTCCAGTTAATATTTTTAAAGTAAATCTCTTGCGAATTGAAAGTAGTATCGCTACTAACACATACATGAACAATTCAAAATCACATATACTTCATGAGTTTCCGATTAATGTAGCTGCAGGCTATAAAATAGATGAGATTCCAAGGAATCTCATTTATTTACCTGTAAACACCAAAGATTACAATACGAATACATTTAAGGCCAACTAAATAATGATAATATACAATACAAGTATATCACAAAATACGACAGTCACCTCTCATCCACAGATATTACAAACTAAACCACAATTCAAAAGGTCTGCTCATCAAAGGTCATTTACAACAGCAAACAAAAGTTTTCTCAAGTCTCTGAATTTCAAACTGAAAACAAAATGAGCTCAATAATAAACGTATTGGATAAGCCATTGTCTGACGAAAATATAATAAAAAAGGACTTTCATACCTACATACCATATCTACAATCGTACAACAATAATGATGAGATGCGAATCTTAATACAAAATCAAGATTTGTACGTGTTACCTAGTGAGAGCTATATATATGTGGAAGGTTTCGTTGTAGATGAAAAAACTGGAAAGTTTTCCGAAAATTTTAAATTGTAAAACAACTTTGTTGCACATTTATTTGACGAAATCCGCTACGAGGTTAATGGCATTGAAATCTATCATACAAGGTATTTAGGAACAACAACCACAATAAAAAATTTGGTATCTCCATCACCAACTGAAAGCGTTGTAATGCAAAATGGTGGATGGCATAAGACTGATGATTTGAATCTTAAGAACGGATATTTTAATTTTTATGTACCACTAAAAATGCTTTTGGGATTTGCTGAAGACTACAACAAAGTTATACTTAATGGAAAGCATGAATTGATACTCTTGCGCAATAAAAATGATGAAGCTCTTGCACACTCGAGGCTTTCTACTGAAAAATCTATACTTATAATTTCACTCATCTCCTGGAGAATTCCACACGTACAATTATCTGATCAGAGCAAGTTGAATATGATTAAAATTATTAACAATGGTGCTTCTATACCGATGGCATTTCGTAGCTGGGATTGTCATATGAATCCACAATTGAAGACAGGGACAAGTCATATTACAAGTCATATTTGGAATGTTAAATTAGCTGCAAGTAAAGAGCGACCACGTTTTGTATTGGCCGCATTTCAACGAGATAACAAATTTGTTCACTGCGACCTGACTAATTTAAAAGTACATTTAAATTCAACCTCTTACCCCTATGATGATCTTAACATAAAATTTAAAATTTTTCCACAAAGCTACTATATGAAAGAGCCTCAACCATTGTTAACTACTCAGGAGTTTAAAGCCAACGCCCCAGTTATTGTATTAGATGTAAGCTATAAGAACGAGTCAGTCAATACCGGACCGATTGATATAAAAATTGAATTTGAAACAGCAACAAATATTCCAGCAACGACATCAGCTTACTGAGTTCTTATTCATGACCGCGTAATAGAATACATACCAATAAAAGGTCAAGTCCGGAAGGTCTTATAAATTAAATAACATGCATGGTGATATTATTTTTGAAGACTTGCAAGGTTTCAAAAATAATTCAAATGACTTCATCGCAAAAGTACTAGCTGTAGTTTTCAGCAACAACGAAAGCCTCAATTTCATCATAAAACCTTCTTTCGATTTCGCATGTTTATTAGCAAAAAAACAGAAAGAAGCAGTTTGGTTAACAAAAAACTATCATCATATTAACTGGAATGATGGATCAGTCTCATTTCAAAGCGGTTGCAAGTTTTTAAAATCCAATATAAGAAATTTACAAATATATGTTAAGGGGGAAGAGAAGACAAAATGGCTAGAAAAAAATGATTCATCAAACAGTTTATAACATTGAAGACATTGGCTGCATTAATTTCAAACAAATGGAAACTAAGCATTCAATATATCTCTATTGTAGCTATCACGACTATGGTGTTTGTGCCTTAAGGAATGCAATTTTACTTAAAAATTAAAATGTTAACAAACTTTTAAATAATTGCTTATAAAAATTTAAATAGATGTCTTTTTATTTCAAATAAAAACCTACATACATATTTTTTTCAGAGAACCCACAAACAAACATACACAATGGTTCATTCATTCATTCAAATGGTCAAGGGAATATTTGGGCACAAAGAATAAACGCTTATTATTTGTTTGTATGTATATGCGTAAATGAAATAACACTTAAACATAACATAAATATTCATATTCTACAAAATACAGAAATCGCACCACCATCCAGATCCCCAAATAAAATCCATCGATGATCGTCATGTATAAAATAAACAAAATATCAGTTTGAATATTTAAGCAATAGTAAATTTTTTCCACAATGTCTTCAAGATCAGAATAATCAAATTATTCCCTCAGACTCAAGCATTGCAAACAAAAAAGAAATAACTGAATTGCTGGACAAAATATCTTAAGTAAACACACACCAAAATTAAAAACAAGCAAAAAATAAAAAAAGAAATCTCACTCCAGCAAGAAGAAACGAACCACAAACATTAAGGCCATCCATTTATACAACACTTTTGAAATATTGTACTTCCTAAAAAAATGTTCTAATGTTCCTAAAAATTTCTTATTTTATATTAGGCTATAGCACACATAGACAGACAGAATTCCTACGCTCACATATGGACAGACATAAATTCCCACGCCCACATACCGACGGACATGTATCCCCAAGGTCACATATGGACAGACACAAACTCCCAAGGTCTCATATGGATAGACAAAAATTCCCACGCTCACATGCCGACGGACATGTATTCCCAAGGTCACTTATGGACAGACAAAAATTCCCACGCCTACCCCAACATTATAAAAAAAAACAACAACAATGTTAACCCCCTATTTAACCGTGGGAAAATACACACACACACACACATTAAAGTATCAAACTATTAAAAAAAACAATTAACACAAATTTGGCAATTAAAATTTCAAAATTTTAAATTTAATTGTTGAAATTTGAGAATTTTAATTGGTCTCGCACATACAGTTCATAACTACTAAAATAACCTTAACATTCAGCAAATTGCAGCATACAGAGCTGATAACGCGGCAGTTAATTACGGTGTTCATAATTCCGTGTTTAAAAAACTTAAAGATGTAAGCCTGAAAATTGTAAAGACAAATTGCAATTGCCATGTTATATATATCTGCATCGAAAGTGCTTTAAATGATTTATCTGCCGACGTAGAAAACATTGTGATTAAAACCTTCAATGAATTTAGCTCATCAGCTTTGTCAAATGAAAAGTTAAAGAAAGGTTTTCAGTTTGCATGTATCGAATACAAGCATCTACTTCCGCATGTACCCACTCGATGGCTTTCCCTTTTGCCCGCAATTGACCGATTATTATATTCTTGGCCTGCGGTTAAAACGTACTTTTTGAAAAAGGGGAAAAACATCTGCAGAAAAGAAATCTATCATATGGAATGTCAGATACTGAACTAAATAATGCGGATGAAGAATGCATTTCTGAAGGGTTATCAGAGGCGTATTTGTATTTTATTATTCATAATATACCATTCAGGTATATTATGGCTTGAAAATGATTCTTGTACAATAATGGAACTTTACAGCATAATGAGTAAGCTTATGAAAAGTCTTCAAAGCCGAAGAAAGGATTTTTTATGGAAGTAGAGTTTTTGTTAATTTTAAAAATATTTCAAATAATGATGTTCAAGCATTTAAATTAGAAGCAAATAAATTTTTAACAAATGCTATTTCATACTTGCACCAACGATATAATTTCGGAGATGAATCAATGTACAAACAGATATCAGTTTTAAATTTGAAACAATCTCTTTTGTCATGGGATACATTATCAGAGCTTCAAAAATTTTACATATATCAAACTCTATTGATAATGACATATTATATACATATTATTGCTGTCCTCGAGTAGTGTTTGATCAATTGCCAAAAAATATACCGATTGACAAAATATGGTCTTACTTTTTCAAAAAATGTGATAAAAATAACTTGATAAATATATTTAAATTTATCTCATTTATTTTTTCTATTCCTACTACTAATGCTTTTTGTGACAGAACAATTAGTACATTAAACAATATATATTCTAAAGAAAGGAATATAATGGGATTAATGGGATTTGACCTTATAACTGTTAACAACACAGAACTTTGACGAACATTTTAAAAATTTTCAAAGTTTTTACTAACGCCTAAAGGAACAGAACTACTTAAGTCTGTTACCAGTGCTGCCACTTAAAAAAAATATTCTAACCAAAATATTTGAAAAAGTTACCAAATTTTAAATGCACTGTTTTATTTGGAAAAAAACATAAAATTTTATTTGAAGTTGAAATGGAATGCAAAGTTAATAATTACAAAACAAGAAATGTAATTCATTTACATATTAAAGAATTCTTACTACTGAAGAAACAACAAGCAATTTATGTACATATTCGTATATATATTTTTGTTTTACAAGAGTCAAATTTCCATATATAATTCATTTTCTTTAAAGTACTTTATTCATGTATTATTATTTCTATAATTTTTATTTCTAATAGGAAGGTTACAATAGACTAAATTTAAACTTTTCAAAACAAAAACCTAATAAGTTTTTATCAAGACAAAACTGATTTTTTTATATAAAATTTTAAGCTTGTCTTAACAAATTTTAATATGTATAGACGCTTAGTTATACAAAAACGAAAAATGAAATACTTTAATTTTAATTGTATGCTAGTTCTTTTTTCCCAAGATCTTACTAAAAAATTCAAAGTGATCAATTGAGGGGTTTTAACTATTTTCTAGCATATAATTAAAATTATATGCTAGGAGCTAGTGTTATTAACAGTTATAAAGCCAAATCCCATTCTATTCCTTTCTTTAGAATATAAATTGTTTAATGTTTAATAGGAATAGAAAAAATAAATGAGATTAATTGAAATATATTTATCAAGTTATTTTTATCAAATTTTTTGAAAAAGTAAGACCATATTTTGTCAATCGGTATATTTTTTGGCAATTGATCAAACACTTCTCGAAGACAGCTATAATATGTATATAACTTGTCATTATCAATAGAGTTTGATAAATGTAAAATTTTTGAAGCTCTGATAATGTATCCCATGACAAAAGAGATTGTTTCAAATTTAAAACTGATATCTGTTTGTACATTGATTCATCTCCGAAATTATATCGTTGGTGCAAGTATGAAATAGCATTTGTTAAAAATTTATTTGCTTCTAATTTAAATGCTTGAACATCATTATTTGAAATATTTTTAAAATTAACAAAAACTCTACTTCCATAAAAAATCCTTTCTTCGGCTTTGAAGACTTTTCATAAGCTTACTCATTATGCTGTAAAGTTCCATTATTGTACAAGAATCATTTTCAAGCCATAATATACCTGAATGGTATATTATGAATAATAAAATACAAATACGCCTCTGATAACCCTTCAGAAATGCATTCTTCATCCGCATTATTTAGTTCAGTATCTGACATTCCATATGATAGATTTCTTTTCTGCAGATGTTTTTCCCCTTTTTCAAAAAGTACGTTTTAACCGCAGGCCAAGAATGTAATAATCGGTCAATTGCGGGCAAAAGGGAAAGCCATGGAGTGGGAACATGCGGAAGTAGATGCTTGTATTCGATACATGCAAACTGAAAACCTTTCTTTAACTTTTCATTTGACAAAGCTGATGAGCTAAATTCATTGAAGGTTTTAATCATAATGTTTTCTACGTCGACAGATAAATCATTTAAAGCACTTTCGATGCAGATATATATTACATGGCAATTGCAATTTGTCTTTACAATTTTCAGGCTTACATCTTTAAGCTTTTTAAACAGGGAATTATGAACACCGTAATTAACTGCCGCGTTTTCAGCTCTGTATGCTGCAATTTGCTGAATGTTAAGGTTATTTTTATTTGTTATTCTTACGATTTTGCCAAAAATGTCTTTAGCAACCTCTTTTGGGTCTTCATAAAAATCTAAAATTTTCTGATGTATTGCTGTTTCAGCATCGAAATATTGAACGGCATATGGAAACGTTTTTACGTTTCCAATATTTGATGCGTCGCACAGTGGGTTAGAATAGCATGTTTTCTTGGATCAAATCAGGGAAGCTATGTTCGGATAATTTTTCTTTATTTTTCAGTTAATACCATTAAAATAAGTAAAAAAAAATGTTTTCTAAGTATATTTGAGTATAATTTTATTAAATAATGCCAAATATCAGTGTAGGTATATAGTGCAAGGAGTACATATTAGAACTTAAACATTACATTTTATACATCTTAAAGTTAATCATCAACATCATCATCATCATCATTATAATCATCGTTATCATCATCATCATCATCGTTATCATCATCATCATCATCGTTATCATCATTATCATCATCATCATTAGCAGCATCAGCAAGTTCAACATCACTGTTCTTGTTCGGAGCTGCAGGTACAATTAAATCAATTGCCTCCTCTGGCAAGCCTTGAACCTTCTTTGTAGGCAATTTTTGCATGCTTGAAATAATTGGGTCAGAGGTTATCAAAAACATATTAAGAATGTCTTGGTTTGATTTTTCGCGAATGCACTTTCGTGAATGAAACTCCCTATATTTTTTAAAATCTTTATTTTGAGCTTCTTGCGCTTCTTCTGATAACTGCCCAATAGGTAAAATTGCATTTGACACAATTTCGGGTCCGTGAATAAAATACTTGTGCAAAGTGGGAGGCATATTGTACCAAGGATACGTTTCAACAAAAAGTCGTCCTGTATTGTGTGCATATATTTTAAATTTTTCATTATTAATTTCATGGCCACTGGATACAGCAATAAGCAACACGTGCATTTTTTTTTATTAAATTAACATCTATTTTTGTTATTTCGGCAGATTTTTCAGCATTTTGAAAAAAACGTCTTGCCGTATTCCCATCATTCGTGTTTCCAAAACCAGGTTTGGGTTGGTCAACTACTAATCCCATATTCTCTTTAAATTTTTTCTGAATTTTTTTTTTTGTTTCAGCTACTGTTCTTTTTTCAGAATCAGTCCTAGCCTGCCACTTTTGTAAAGGTATTTTATATGCCACGTGCAAAAGACATTCGAAAAATCTAATCCAGCCATGAAGAATGGAAAGGCCAAATCTTAAATTGTCTACATGCACAGGTCCTTGGATCATGGCTTCTATATTATTAAAATCCTTACTTGTAGCGCCACATAAGTAACACTTTTGTGTTGATGTGGTTTCTGTTAAGGCATTGCAAACTTTTCCATCTACCATTGCCAAAGTTAATTTGTGGAAAACATGTACAACTTTCTCACCAATCGTGACAGTTGAACAGGTTAAATTCTGTATTTCCTCTTCAACTCTTTTTTGTTCACTAATTGACACATATGCGGTTTCTTTGGTAAATTCAGTTTTCAAGGGTGTGCAAAATCTAGTTGAAGACGACCGTGGATTTTGCCAAATTACCTTCTCCTCAAACATAAGCCTAAGTGGTACAATTGTGGTTAAAAAAACTGATGAATCACTAGCATCAGATCCATGAAAGGCTTGTTTGTATGAGCTATGGCCAGAGCTTCCATCAAAGCCCCATTTTGAATATAATACTACATTCAAGTTCGTAATGCCTAATGAGTCAATAACAGTTTCTTGAAGTTCTATTAGTCGCTCCGCTGTGTGATTAAGAAGACCTTGTAAAGTTACTTCAACGGAGGTCTCGCTTATTTTAAAGCTGGTCGATTCTGGGTAAGTTTTTTGTTTTTCAGTTTGAATATTGTTGTAGGAGGGAAATATTTGAGGAGCAGCTTGTCTAACAACATTGTATTGATTTCGTGTCAATTTAGCTTCTACAAAAACAGCCAAAGCTTTTGTATTCGATATTTTCAAGGTGGAAAGTGGTTGTTTCAACTTTTTTTTTAATTTATGCCCTTGCAACACTTTTCATATATTGGCTCGCAACACTTTTGATTCCTCGACATAACCTGCGCTTTGTAATTTAACCTGTGAAGCATAAAGTAACTCTGGCAATGATATGGTGTCTCTTAAAATCTTTGTTTTTTTATATTTACTCCAACCACTGGACTCAGTAAAACTAATTTCTTTTCGACCACGTTTTGCAGTCGGGGCAAGAGTAAAACCAATAGAGGATTCCAACCAGATTTTATTTTGAGCAATAAACCTCATTTCCATTCTATGCGCTCTAGTCCACCTAGATTTAAATTCATAAAAGAAAACATCCATTCTTTTATTAAAATCACACATATTATCCTCAGAGCAGTTGGTGCGTTTTTTGATTTCTTCAGCTAAAAATTTCATCTTGTCATTCATTGTTTGAGCGCTTGAATTCATCATAATATCAAATAAGCTTCGACGAGTATAAAAAACAACGTTCGAACTTGTTTCTATAAAAAACAAAAAATAATTCTAATACAAAAAAAAAACCTTTCAAAAATCCCTTTTACCCGATTACTTAAAACTGTACAACACGATCACTATTTGTCAAAACAAAGAATATTATTAAAATAAACTAAAACAAAATATTATTGAAACAAAGAATATTATTAAAAGAAACAAAAATAACATCATTAATATACTGAAAAGAAGAGCACAAATAAATGGAAAAAAGTAACATGAAAAACAACAAAACACAATACACAACAACAGCAGTAGTCGCGAGATCAATGTGATTTTTAGCTAATTTGACTGCTGCAACACGTGCATTAAACAATGCTTAGCTTCTAAGAGGCACAAAAAGGCAGCGTAAGATTTTGCAATATAATAGACATTTATGTCTTCTTTAATATAAACTAAAAATTATGGCACGAATATGGACGAATAATAACTATTTATCCATTTAAACTATAAAAATGCTAATATATTTGGCATTTCCAATATAAATAACTAAATCTAAAACACTTCCACACACAATTTGACACACAAATGTTAACGAAGTATTTGCAAAATAACCTGAACTTGATGGTTCCATTGAAATATTGTTAACTTTTGCAATACTTTTTAAAATAAATAAAGTTTTCAACGGGAAAGTTTTCACTTTTTTTCAGCCTTTTTTGCACAAAAATTTCTATAAAGTTTGACTTTGAAGTTTCACTACAAAAACACCAGAGCACTTTTGACATTTATTTTAACGACAAGTGATGTAGAATTTTATATACTCTAACCGGGCAAAAAAAATTTTGACAATACTTAAATTTTTTTTTTTTAATTAATCCAAGAAAACATGCTATTCTAACCCACTGTGCAGCGTATCGATTGCCTTTTAAGACTTGGCAAGTTAGGAATGATAAGAAAACACTATATAATAAAAGAAAAAAAAACTTATTCAAGATAAATTTCGATCTGAGATGGGATTAACAGTTGATAAAGTGAAGTCTAATTTTGGCACCAGTAATGATGGCAATATAACTCGAAATTTTTTTTAACGAATTCAAAAAATCGTCCGAGATTACAGGAGTTAATAAAAAATTTATATTGATATTAATATCTAACTTTAAACAGCTAATGGAGGAAACTCGAGAATTATATTTAAATAACTATGATTGGTATTATATGCCATCAACTTTCCATAAACTTCTCATTCATGGTTGTGAAGTTATAAAATATTTTGATTTACCTATTGGCAATATTTAATAGCATTTTGTTCAAAATATTTTCTTGGTATATTTTTGAAATGCTTTCTGAGGATGGTTTAGAATGTCTACATAAAACAAAAAGAAAGAACAGACTTGAGCACACTCGAAAAAATATCAAAATCAGGATCTATTGAATAAACTCCTAATTTCTTCTGATTCATTAATTTCATCTAATAGAAATACAATAAATACAAGCAACTCTTTCAACAATAATCAAGAAATTAGTAATATATAATAGTAGATGAATCTTTTAACATTGATGCAATACAATAAATACAAGAAATACAATAAATACAAGCAACTCTTTCAACAATAATCAAGAAAATAGTAATATATAATAGTAGATGAATCTTTTAACATTGATGCAGATTCAGAATCTTATTTTAGTGTAGTAAGAAATTTAGTAGTAGTAAGAAATTGTTTACAATTGTTATGTTATTTGAACCTGTTTGTTACTTTATTATTAATCTTTATAGAAATATGTTTTTATCTTAAATAATAATTTAACCCGATTCATATGATGTTATTTTAATACCAATGGTTATAAGTATATTCAATACTTTAAACAATAAATATACTAAAAAGTTTAAATAATGTTATACTCAAAAAAGGTATACGACAACACTAAGTAACACTGCTCAGCAGCCAAATCTTCCTTTTTAAAACTATGTGGACTATATGGGTTTTGATGCGCTAAACTCGAATCCGTTTTCGGTTTTTTTCCATCAGGTCCAGACTTTTTTTAGGGGCGTGGCACTTTTTTGCCCCTAAATTAGCCAGATACGTAGACATATTTCATCCAGCTCGGGAACGAGTCTTCCGATTTTAACAAATTAAACACCAAAAAATGTGTAACAAATTTGAATATTTGCTTTAAATTTTTTTTAATTTCATTTTTAATATGAAAAAAAATTACGAATTTTGCAGGAAAAAAAATTGTTTCTTGAATAATTTCTGAATAATTCCAACACGATAAGAGATAAAGAAAAACTGTATTTGACTAATATAAAAATAATTTTATCACACATCTTCTGGTGTCAGGTACCTGGCTAATTTCAGGGCAAAAAATTGTCACACTCATAAAAAGAGATCTGGACCTGATGGAAAAAAACTGAAAACGGATTCGAGTTAAGCGCATCAAAATCCATATAATGCATAAAGTTTTATTTAAATGAGCGACAAAAAGTAATTTTTTGCAGAGCAGTGTAATTAGAGATTGGATATATTTTATTAAAAAACTATCACACTTTATCATATCTTTATGTGAAATGATAGATTAAAATTCAATAAAATAATAATTACTGTAATGGGGAAATTTTTGGTATATAATTGTCCTCACACCGGACAAATAAAAGGATTTCTAAAAATGTTAATTCATTTTTGAAAATAGTAGGCCAAGCTACCAGAACTCCTTCGATTTTTTTCCAGTTGTACCATGAGGACCATTCACTGTGGGACGTTAAAATATTGAGAAGTCCATCAGCATGCGATTATGATGCAGATGAAAAAAGTAAGTTTTAATAATGGTGAATAATAATATGGTGTTACAAATTACTTTTAATAAATTTATTTTTAGAGCTGACTGAGGTAGAGGATTTTGGACGAATTCCTGAATGAAGACGATGCACGCGTTTCGGAATAAGATGCCATAAAAAAATAATGTGGTTGTAAGTGCTTCAATTTCTATAAGCTTTTAAATATAATTAGTAATTGAAATATTTTTTATTAGATACAACTTGGGAAAATTATATTTCCACAACTTTGCTGAAGCCACTTCACAAGGCGCTAAAAGAGCCAAAAGTGAAGGATTCTTGGATTCAAGTGGCCGATGTAAAGATAGAGAAACATCAAATAGAAAGGAATTACATAAGAGAGAAATAGAGGATGGAGTTGCAGTATATGAAGGAAAAACATGAGCTCGAGATGGAGAAATCGAGGCTGGAAGTTTATTATATGAAGCTAAAAATAAGAGAACTGGAACCTGATCCGAAAATTTGAACGTCTTGGTTTATTTTTTATTGTTGCGTATGGCTGCGCTGGTCCACCGCCAGTAGCATACGTTTGCCTTTTGTGGAAGGCAACATTTTGTTTGGCTGTTGCTTTTATATATTATATTATATATATATATATATATATATATATATATATATATATTAATTATATTATACTTAGATTTTAGCGCTTTGTGGGATCGAAAAGCATGGCTGAATTTACTATTAAACTCACGTTCTATACTCTTCCGTGCATTTAACTTATCTTCCGTACCCACTCTATCTGTTTTCTTTTAGTTTTATAACACCGCAGTAATTTTTAACAGCATCTAACAAATAATCAAACTTATGATCTCATATTAGTTGATGATCTCGTTTAGTTGAATTTATTTATAAGTTATTTTTTTCACATTGAATTTGTTTTTTAGTTTTGTAATTTAGTTTTTTTAAATTGAATTTGTTTTTTTAGTTTTGTAATATTGTATTTTAAATTGAATTTGTTTTTTTAATCTTTGTTAATAAAAGTAATAAATTAAATTAAAATTGTAACTTGTTTTTCTCACTTCTATGTATCGCATGCTTCGCATTATAGTAGGTTTTTGATTGCATGTTATGCAATACAGCATTGTTTCCAAACACCGTAGCTTCTTTCTAAACAGTTACGAGTTAGTCTTTGTGACTCATTGTAGAGATTTTCTTCTGCTGTTTGTACTTTTAATAGGGGAGTCATAGTGAGATCTCTATTTGGATACCTACTGTCAGCCACAATCAAACAATTTTTAAATTCTTTGTTGCAGAATCTGGAATATATTTTCGAATTGGCCCATATATTTGAGTCATGTGAGGATCCGGGCCATCTAGAAACTATATCAAGTATTCTTAAGTGGGCATCACACATTTTTTGGACGTTCATGGGAAAAAAAACTTTACGGTTGCAGATACATACCTGGAGAAATTATTTTGACATGCGTACAGTCAAGTGCTGCAACAACGTGAGGAAATTTAGCAATATCGTAAAAATTTCGCTTCTTGCTTGAAATTTCCCTTTGTGTTTTCGGAAACATTATAATACAACTCCGCATTAGGGCAGATTGTGTCTAAGCTTTACGTCAGTACCTACCGATATGGCTTCCCTGACCGTGGTCTTAACACCGGGTGAAATTAATGTTCACCACCACCCCTGTCACTCTCAGGGGTCACCTGAGTGTCCCTCAAGGACACACACGTTAAAATCTTAATCATTTAGTATTGCCATATATACCAACTTCATACACCTTGCTAAGGTGTTCGGGCCCATATTAAACCCTTGTTACTTCCGAGGAAAGGATGCCATCAGCACCAAGAGGAATCAAAGGTCAAAGTCATAAGACTTATCCCTCCTGATACTCCCAGCACCAATAACACACCACCACTTCCGTAACGTCTCCTGATTCGCAGCAGCCCATAGAGTATGAATATGCCAGAACATTAGCCCTTCTCTGACACCTCTCCCAGCATTTGGTATCAATCCACAACCACCACGTGGACTCAATGAAGACACCTTAACAAATATCTGGCCAAAGAATCAACCAAAGTCTCATCTGTGGGGCTTAACTAGATCCCGTGGTACCAGTATAAGGAAACTGGTTACGCCTCGCAGGTCAAACCAATATAGGTTTGATATTTGATCCATTGTATGGCCGGACCCAGGTATCCTTCCACCTGTATTTCTTATCTTTTCCCCAGAAAGCACTGCAACAAGTTGTTACGACTGACCAAGTTGCCTATTGTACCCCCCGGGGGGTCCGCAATAGGGCAATATAATGTGTTGTTATCCTAACAGCATTGGATACAGTTGTTGTTGAAACAGCGTACACATCGGCGATCGTTTTGAGCATCCCGCCGGTAGCGTATAATCCTAATGTTATGAGTAGCATGTTCGCCTCGTTTCTAGAATAGTTCCTTTAAAACTCCAAACATATAACATGTGGTTTCCTCAATCTTGTTGTACTTATTATTGCAGCGATTTCTGCGTCACTCAAGTCTTCTTCATCGGAACTCATTTTATTTTATTCATTTTATTTTAGTGATAATTAACTTTATTTGTGTTGATTTAATTTTTTTGGCCAAACAAAGAACATAACTGCTTTATCAGCCTATGTTATCGACAAAAATCATTCTGTGGATATCGATAAAGTTAAAATATTAGACAAAGAGAAAATATAAAGAAAAAGGTATACCATCGAAAGCTTGCGTATGCAGCAAAATATAGAAAGAACAACGAACATAAAAGATTATACCGACAATATCAATGCTAGCTGTATTGTTGCTATTAAATAAGATAAACTGCAATACCAACTTTTAAAATTTGACTGTACTTAAAATATACCTGTGATATCAATTTAATGTAAGTAAATTGTACTAGTATTGTTGTAAATATGTATCTAATGTAATAATAACTATAAAATTGTGAGTATAACTTTATTAATTCAAAATATTTTCCAAATTGTAATTAAGTAATGCTTTAAATTAAGTAGACAAAAAAAAACCCCTGAAGAAATAGAGAAACAATTGACGAAACGTTGGGTAAAAATGTAATAAATTGTTTTATTAACATTGAACATGTGAACTTTATTTAAATAACTTTATTTAACTTTATTTTAAAATCTTTAAGCAAATTTTTATCAATATCACATTGTTCTTTTTTCTTGATAAAAGAAACAAACGTCAAAATTATATGCTTACTAAACGCAATTTAAGTTACATTTAAATGGCCAACGAGGGGCATTTAAGCCTTATTAAAGTTTGCGGTGAAAAGCGAAATTTGGTATTTAAATGGCATTTAAAGATAAACTACTTTTAAATAGCCAATACTTCAGGCCTAAAATTGTCATCAAGTTTTATTTTTTTTTCGGGGCTTATCTGTTGTTTTTCCTAGATAATTGAGTGATGGATGAACACGGTAACACTATCTAAAATAGAACATCTAAGATTTTAATTATCAGACAAAACTTCGACATCAGTGTATAACTCCTATGGATAATATTAATTAAAAGTTAGTTTGTATTGATTAGAATTTGTGCAAGTTAAGCTTACGTCAAGACTTATCTTGTTAAAATTTTTTATAGATGGAGTGAGTGGTTTCATTTGTAGGTGTTAAAAGTTTTAAAGATTAGCTGTATATCCAAAACGTTGTACTATTTTCTATTCTTTCTGCACTCTCGCTACTTTTTTTGCCTTCAATTCTTTAGAATATTCTGTATTTAAATACGTTTTTAAAATGTTCCACTTTTAATATTTGTAGATGCATATACTGAGACTCTACATGGTCGACTTTTATAAATGCAGGCTTATGTTTCTCGTAAATTTTGGATTCTATCAGCTATAAACTTAGCAAGAAGAGTTAAAAATCGCTGTATAACCTGTTTTAAGTACAAAGCAAACGCAGCACAGCAAATAATGGGCGAATTTCCTAAAGTAAGACTTCACCCTAGCAGACCTTTTAAGCATAGTGGTGCTGATCCTATTACGATAAAATAATCTACAGCTTGCAACTCTATGACCTCGAAAGGGTACATCTGTCTTTTTATTTGTATGGTGACAGAGGCTGTACATATGGAAGGTGTTACAAATTTATCTTCAAGACTCTTTCATAGATGCTTTTCGAAGATTCGCAGCACGATGTGGAATGTGCACAGACCTATACTCCGACTGTGGGACGAACTTTATTGAAGCCAATAAAGAGCTGAAATTCTTGAACTATCGTGGTCGTTCTTCACTTTCCACGTACTTGGTAAAGCAGCTGGCAAATACTGGAACTCAATGGCATTTTATTCCTCCTGCTTCTGCCAACATTGGGGGTTTCTGGGAGTCTGGAGTTAAATCTACAAACTGCCTCAGATTGAAGGCTGCCTTAATTCTAGGTCTCTTTGCCCACTATCTTCAGACCCGTCCGATTGTCAAGCATTAATACCATCTCACTTCTTAATGGGAGAACCTACGCTATGCATTCCAGACGAAAATCTACTAGAAATCAATGTGGATCGACTTGCCCTATGTCTCAAAACTCGTTTTAGTACAATGTATTTGTTATTGTAAAAAATTTGTACTTTAAGGTAAAATTTTAAACACAAAATTAAATCAAATTGCTTTTACTGATTGAATACGAAAAGTCTGCCTTGCTGCATATTTGTGTAACATCTGAAACAAAGAAACGTAATAAATAAATTAATAAACGAATAAAAACTGAGCTCAACACTTTATTCTTTAATAAAGAACAAAAATCTCCAACATATAAAATGGGTGCCGAAACCCGGGAAGTTCCCTAAAACATTGATTGGATCATCGATTAAGACGTATCTAGCTTTGCTTGCTTTTGGAATAATCTATTTAATCAGTTCTCGTGCCTTTAAGAAAAAAATGGAAGACGTAGCACGAGCTGTGGAAGAACAACAAATTTTGCTTCAATATATACAACGTCTGGCAGAAAAAATGTTAGTTGAAAAGCAATAAGTATTGGTATTCTTCAAAGTTTTCTAGCAGAACTAGACGGAGACTACAGACAATCTAAGTACACTCACCAACAGATTTGTGAACATGTAAATGACACATCTATTCCAAATGACACGGTGTCATATTTATCATCTGAAATGCATTATGACTTCTATGATGTATATTTAGCTACTAAAGGAAAACTTTTAGACAACATGGCTGAAATTAAAAATCAACAATCACAAACTCTTCTTTCAAGTACTGTTAGCACCTTAGTAGTATAAATATGGGGATTCCGTATCAAAAATCCCATACATTTTTGGGATCATGTCATAACCCAGCAAACCATATAGTCTGATAACGATAATAATTTGTATGCAAACATTTCCAATAGCCTACTGTATGGTTAGCTGGGTTATTTCTATTAGGGCGTATCCGATCGCTGAGCAGCTGTGTACATACATATGTATGTACATATTTCTAAACACGCGTACATATGTATGTATGTATGTATGATTATCTTTTTGACGAGCGCCTCTCGGGCACATTTTTGTCAACTGGGCTGGCACGACTTGGCTTGGTTTGGCTTGCCTGGAGTTGGGTGGGGGTTTGGGTGGGGGTTTGGCTGAGGTTTGGGTGGGGTTTGGCTGGGGTTGGTTGGTTAGGATTTGTATTATAATTTTGTATGAGAAAACTAACAACGATGATATAAGTGCCACCCTATTGTATTGTTGTTCTGTTGTGGTTTTTTCATTGATATATATGAATGTGTTTGAAACAGTTGATTTAATTAAGTTGTTTGAATACAAAAGCTTGATTCTAACCATACACAACAAAGTTGATTAGAAATAAAAATCAAAAAAATACTATTTATGTATATACATACATATATTATTTATTAATTTGTTTGAAAATTTTATAACATAATAAAAAATAGTAAAAAAGAAAAAAATAAATCTCATATTGAAGTATATATAATATTATTGAAGTTCATCTTTATTGATCCAAGAATTATGTTGATTGGAAAATCCCAACCATTTTACGTACGCCTGGTGCCCCTTAGTTTTAATAACATTTTCAATCAAGTATGTATTTGGAAAATGTGTCTTTAATAGTTCATGTTCATAGAATCCACCAACAATCGGATTCCTTTGATAGTCTTCCAATAAATAGGTAATGGGGTTTGTGTTCTGTAAAGTACGAATTTTAAAAATTTCAGTTGTCCAGTTTGGAGTATATCCTTTTGAAAAAATATGTTTATATTTGCTAATTCGAACGTGATCTCCAACTTTTAGTTTACCAGATTTATATATTTTGGGATGATTATAGACTTGTTTTAGTATAGAACTTTCATTTTCTGCGTTAACAGACTTTGGTGTCATTCCAATTGTTCTATGCTTTTTATTATTATATTGATTAATTAAATCCTTGCATATATGTATCCATTGATAATTTCCTTGTAGACTAAAATTTTTCCACATCATTCCTTTTAGAGTTCTATTAAATCGTTCTACAATAGACGCTTTCATGATACTATATGTAGAATAGTGGTTGATATTATGTTTTTTCATCAAGTTTTGAAATATTTTATTATAGAACTCTTTACCATTATCGGTTTGCAAGTTTTTTGGAATTCTCTTTAGCGAAAAAATAGATTGCATAGCATTGGTTATATCTTCACAACTTTTAGATTTTACAGGTACAGCCCAAGCAAACTTTGAAAATGTATCTATAACTGTTAAAATAAATCTATAGCCTTTGTTATATTTTGAGTAAGCACCCATTTCAACAAGATCTGCTTGCCAAAGATCATCAATTCCCTTGACCACCACTCGACGTCGAATGAAATTTCTACGTGCTTGCTTATGAAGCTCCTGAACCACTTCTTGTCGCTCCATTTCTAACGTCTATCTTACAGATTACATCAATTTAAATGCTGTTGATATTGAATTTAAATCAAAAACGATTTATATTTCTATGTTTAAATGTTTTGTAATGAGTTTCGTTTTTTCATTTAGACGTTCTTCAACTGAATCAATTTTGTAATTAAATAATGATCTCATTTCTTTTAGTGATTGATTGAGATTATCTAGTATTATACTTTGATCACGTATTAATTTACTTAAACGTGTTTCTACATTATCAAATTTTTCTGTATTCAACACGTTTTGTTGTTGTATTATTTCGTTAAAAAAATCCTCCATTCCCTTAATTCTCTCCATATACATTGTATCCAGTTGTTTCTTTATTTCACTTAAATAACTTTTCATGTAAATTTTGTTTACAGCATCGTTTTCCAATACAGGACTAGCAATATTTTTTATTCTTCGCAAGTTAAAGTTGAAATTACGATCACTATCCAAATGAATCTTGAAATGTTGATTTTGGTATCTTGCAGATTTTTCAATATAATGTCCAAACTTATCGATAGGCATTTTATGAATATGAATTGTTAAACATTTTTAAGTCTATTTATATAATAATTTTTGCTTCTCTCAATTCCTCAATAATTGATACAATTTCATTATTATGATTTGAGTGACCAGCTGTTGTTGATGAAATCAAAAGACGCAATCTATCAACCAATTCATTAGGATCATCCCAATAAACATAATTATGCTTTTTTCTATTCAATTTCATTAAACCTTTTCCCTTATGAATTTGCTGTTGTTTAAATAGGTTTTTAATAATTGTTGTATATTTAATTGAACGATTTCCTTTAATTTGACCATTAATACTGTTATTTCGTTTATGGGCATTAGTCATCTCCAATATTTGTTTATAATTATTTAAATCTCTTTTATTATAACTGATTGGTTTCTTATAAACTAACAATTCATATAAGCCTGATGTGAAGGGCCATTTTAAATTACCTACAGTAATATTGGTTGAATTGAAAGCGATGGGTTCATTACCCAGTCTCCATATTTGATTTTTATCCTTATGAGGACCATAGGTTTTATCATATATATTTAAGTTAATTTTTGATAAATTGTATTGAATACTTTGATTGGGATGTATTGCAATGGTGTTATCATCATCATTGTTATCATCCTCATTATCAACATTATCATTATTATCATCATCATCATCATCATCATGGTCATCATGATCATTTTCATCATCAAATGATTGAAACGTGTTTGAACTTTTCTCGATTTTCTTGTTATTAGAGCCTGAAGAAAACGTGTTATAATCAAGCTTACTCTTTTTATATGGTGTACTGAAGGCAACTTTATTATTCTCAAGATCATGTTTAAAAGAGTCATCCGGATATTTTTCATGTTTTATAATGGTGTTATTATTATTATTATTAGTTGATTGAACTAATTCTTTTAATGGTTTTGATATTGGTTTCAATGTCTTTTCCAACAATTCATCATTTGCAATTTCTCCAAGCAAAATATTCCTATATTTCTTTTTTAAAATATTTCGAGTTTTAATAAGATTATTAACTAGATTTGTGTTCATATTTATAGATAGAATTAGAAACAGATTCAAAACAGATCAGTTTAGCAGTTAGCGGTTTAATAGTTGAGAAGCTATTAGTTTAATAATTAATCTTGTACTGATTTTAAAATATCTGTAATGTTTCTTTTATAGATTTATAAATATATCGAAACCTTTTCTATATCGACCATTATTCATAGAATCATCTTTGTTAATAACTAGAAAACCATATTTTTCTTTCCAACACTCGGCACATAACTTATGAAATGTTTTGAAAGTCATATCAGAACCAACATGATCATTGTAAATATGCTTAATATTCATTACATCCTGTTTAAAAACTATAATCATATTAGCATTATCGCGAATCAAGTGTTTTGGTATACGTGTATAGGTTTGGCATAAATAAAAACTATCAATATCTTTATGACGGCCCATACAGAAGTAAGAACGTACATGATTTTGTTTCTCACAAGCTATATCGTCGAATATAAATACTGAATTTGGTTTAACTTCGTCTGGCGATAGAACATCATCATTATTGGAAAATGATGAAAAATGTATCTCCTTGATAGGTTTAATTAGACTTTCTAAGTACTTATATTTCGGTTGTTGTGTTGACTTTGAATATAAGTAAATATTTTGAAATTTCAATCCATGAGGACTTTCAATAAGACTGATCATCACATTTGTTTTTCCACAATTTGATGGACCCACAATAAGAGCTCGAATAGAATTCGGTAGTAATGAGCTATGACGAATTTTATTTGATGAACCGAGCTCTGATTCGATATTCCTTACATTAATCCTTTTATGTTGTTTAAAAAAACGCATTCTGAAATCTAATGATAGCATAATATATAAACCAGTCTCTTTTATTTGTTTTCAATCAATTTGATTTTAATCCTTAATCGATAAAGTGTCAATAGATATGACAATCATTTATAAAAAGATATTCAATCGTCATCCATACTTCATCGGTAAAGGTTTTCTGAATAAAATAATTAATAAACTTCCTATTGAACTTCATTTACCCGGTTATCAATTTTGTGGACCTGGAACAAAATTAAAGAAACGTTTAGAGAGAGGTGATCAAGGAATCAATCCATTGGATACTGCTTGCAGAGAGCATGATATAGCATACTCAAACAATAAAGATTTAGAGAAAAGACATATTGCTGATAGAATCTTAACTGAAAAGGCTTGGCAAAGGGTTAATGCTAGCGATAGTAGTTTCGGTGAAAAATCAAACGCTTGGTTTGTTACTACTGCAATGAAAACAAAAACAAAATTCGGAATGGGTAACGTTATTAGTAAAACTAAAAGATTGTCTTCAGTAAATAAACATCAACTATTTAGACATGCATTGAAAAGTGCAAGAAAGAATATAAAAAAAACTGAAAACTTGAAAGATGCTATAAAGATTTCACGAAAAGTAGTAAACAATATTTTCAAGGGCAAAAAAAATCATTAATAAAAACACCTCGAATTATACCTCTACCTAAATCTGGAGGTTTTCTTCCACTTGCACCTATATTCGCTGCACTGGGCGCACTTGGTGGTTTAGCTGGTGGTGTATCTGGCATTACAAAAGCAATCAATGTAGTCAAAAATGGAAAGGAACAATTGACTGAAGCAAAACGACATAATAGTACAATGGAAGCCATTGCGATGGGAAAAGGCATGTTCTTAAAACCATATAAAAAAGGATTTGGATTATATTTAAAAAATTATCAACAAAATTTTTAATGAAGCTACCTAAAAGAGCTCTTTCTGATGTAGACTTGAGAAAATATGCAAAACATATTCCAAATTTTAGAGGCGTGTTTATGTGTAACACTCTTCCAAGCAAACCATTTAAAAAAGAATGTGGAATAATCAATCTGGATACTTCAAAGGGACCTGGTACACATTGGGTAGCATACTGGAAAAACAACAATCAAATCGAATATTTTGATAGCTTTGGCAATTTGCAACCACCGAAACAATTAATAAAATATTTAGGAAAAAACATTAGTTATAATTATGATAGATATCAAAATTTTAATACAATAAATTGTGGTCATTTATGTTTAAAATTTTTGTTTTCGAAGCTAAACTAAAAAGAAACTATAAATGTTTTAATAAAATACATTGATTAAGAATTAAAAAGATCTTGTTTTATTTATTTTTTTTAATTTTAATTTTTCTAATTTATTATATTATAATTAAATAATTTTTCTAATTTCACTTGTTAGAGGTGAGTATTCGATTAAGCGATCATGAATAACTAAACAGTATGCTGATGTTTTTTCTGGAATTGGTTTGTTTGCTTCAGTATCAAATTCAATTCGTACATCAATAGGTCCAATCTTAACAGTTTCATTTTGATGTGAAACATCAACAACAATAAGCGGTGCGTAAGACTTGTAATCATTAACATCCAGCAATGGTTCAGGTTCTCGCATGTAAAAACCTTGTTGAAATTTTGCATACATATTATATAGTACAGAATACTGGCCATTCTCAAAACGATTATTTAAATCATCATATGGATATGACTCTGAGTTTAGATATACTTTTAAATTAGAGATATTACAATGGTCAAATATATTTCCTTGTTCTTTACTTTTCACTTTTTGTAAACCAATTATAAGAAATCGTGGTCTTTCGTTTTGTGGAGAAAGCTTCACATTCCATAAAACCTTTGTATTCGTTGGTAGTGCAGGATTCACATGACAATCCCAACTACGAAATGCAATTGGTATAGAATTTTTGCTGTTGATTATCTTAAACATTTCCAATTTTGCAAAGTCTGATAGTTGAATATGCGGCATTTTCCATGTTATATCCAGAATTGTTAATTTCAACTGATCAGTTGTATTTGTAGAATAATATGATCTCTCATCGGATGTAGAACGTTGAAGAATGAGTTCATGTTTCGAATTTAATAGTATTTTGTTATAATCTTCAGCAAACCCCATCAACATTTTCAGAGGTATACAACAGCTAAAATGACTTTTTTCTAAAACAAAAGTTTCGTTAAGACACCAACCAGCGTTTTTTAGTGTAGCACTTTCAGCCTTATTCAATGATACAAAATTTTTCATGGTGGATGAAATTCCAAGTTTGCGTGTACGATCAACTTCAAAACCATTAATTTCATAACGAATTTCATCAAACAAATATGAAACAAAGTTGTTTTTAAATTTCACATCTATAGCTGGAACCTCTTTGTTTGCTTCCTTCTTTACTATAAAACCATGAATGTAAATCATACTCTCACTTGGTAAGACAAAGAGATCCTGATTTTGAATTGGTATACGAATTTCATCATTGTTGTTGAATGATTTTAGATATGGAGAGTAACTATGATATTCTCTTTTTACAATACTCTCATCATATATGGGTTTTTGAAGGACATTTAGTATTTCATTCATGGTTGAATATTAAATCCTAATGATTTTAAGTATTCTGTATTATATGATGTTAACGGGTTTTTTCTTTTTATACTTTCTCGAATGTGAGTTGATGAGGGATTAAATGGAAATCCTCTTTGCATTACGTTTTTATTGTAAATGATCATTATTCTGGTTTGAAGTGGAGTCTAAGAGTGATTTTTTCTCCTCTAAAATTTATAAGTTCACCGTCTTGATTTAAGATTCTAATCGTTATGTTGTTTATTTGCTGACAGTTGACAGGAAAATAAATAAAATTTCGAGGTTTTTCGCTTATTTTATATCCTGGAGGAACATCAAGAGGAAATTCATGAATAGCATGAGTCGAAGTGTTATTAATAAATGATCCGGTTGTTAAGTTGCTTTCAATGCGTATTGTATTAACATCCGTAATATGTGTAGGTAAGTCAGATTCAAATAACCTTGTAGTATTCAATTGATTAATATCTACAATCGTCACTTCCACAGATTTATCATTTTGAAGATTTTGATCAGTGTTATAATAGTCAGTTGAATTTACTTCTAATTTACTTTTGCTAAATCCGAGCAACTTTCCTATACTGTTTGGTTGTGAAAAATCTATATTCATTGATGAGGTTATTTCAGTTTTAAGTGTGTTATTGTTAGCTTCAATTATTAGATAAATTGATTCATCAATATCTTTTAAGCTTGAGTTTAAGAAAGAATCAATATCCTCAAGTTCATATGAACCAACCGGAATAGTAATAATATGATTTCCTATATGAAACAAATTGTTGTGAACATCTACATTGGGTATGGAATTGAATGTTGCAAAATCAATAAGTCCACAAACATATTTTGTAGGGAGTTCAATTGGAGGAAAATATTCTCCAACCAGAGTTGAAGTGTTTCCGTTTAAAGATATTGTTATTGACATTTCAAGTATTCAGAATGAACTGATGTTTGATGATTATTTTATCTGATTTAAGTGTTAAATAATAAATCAAAAAATGTCTTTTATAATTTTATGTTTTCTATATTAATATTTGATTTAATAAACTTTCTTAATAGTATTACATTTTTTTCAGCACATATACAATATTTTCTATGATAACAACAAACATTTACAGATTTATCATTTTGATATAATGTTTTTAAATTTGGACAATTTAGATCATCTAGGTTATAAAAATTAATTTTATCTTTAAAAATATTTTGCATCCACTTAATTTTTTCTAATCCTTTAGCATAATAAATAAAGTTTTTATCTTTAACATGCGCAATATAATATTCCACAATATTTGTTAAGGTTGAATCACCATCTTTCCATTTTAATCCATGATGATGATTATAAAACCAATTAATTGAATCTTTTTCTTTTGTTGTCAACAATGAATATGGAAAAGGTGGCTTAATAATAAATGTTTGTACTTGTATATCGTTAATTGAAATACTCAGTTCTTTTTCGATGAATTTATTGTTGAGATAAAAACCTTGTACATCTACAACTAATATTCTCTCCTCGGACATTGTGCAATACTAATCAAGTCACAACGACGACGACGACGACTGTAGAACTGTTTATAAAGTCTATGTTTTTAAATTATTATAAAAATTCATTATACATAATGCTTGTTCCCAACTTTTATCGATAAGGGAACATTTACAGGTATCAGGTCCACAAGTTGTTTCATTGTTGGACCACACACAATTCGTGTAATGATATCCAAATTTTGATTTACTTTTCTTATAAAATGCATATTCATCGAATTGAGTTTTTAATTTCTTCAAAATAATCTCATGTTCATACCACAAAAACCTTTCTTCATTCAAGAAGTCATGTAAAATTTTCGAATAAAACTGATTATTCATTATTTTTCTTATTTTAATTTTTTTATTTATGTTAAATAAATCTTCTTAACACATCAACAACAAAGTTTATATTAAGTAGTAGTAAACGTATTTCATCATATTAGTTAATTTATAATATTTCCATATCCAAATCATGTGTATAATCTTGAATGTTGATTAATGTTATATCGGATCGGTATGTAGTATCATCCTCAGAAACCGCCTCAATTTCACCATTACTTAAAATTCTTTCGTATTCAACTTGACGGTATTCGAAACATGAAATATTTAATCGACGTTTCAAGTAATTGCTGTCATATGTACAACGGATTCTCAATTTTATATTATCTTTGTATTGAAGTTGAAAATGTCTATAAAATGGAGCCGAACTTTCAATTATTCCTGCAATATTTTTTTCTTTTTTTACTAAATCTTGCCTAAATGCTTCAATAGCTTGTTCGACAGTAAAAGATTGATTTATAGGTGGTGGTGAGGAGTCTTCTTGTTCTTCGTTTGATTTATTTTCTGCTTTTGTTGTTAACTCGATGTTTTTATTTAAATCATTACTATACTTTAAAAGTTTGAAATTTAGTTGTATGCTCACAGTATCATTATTCGGTAATTTTATAGCAAATTCTGTATTTTTAAGTTCATTTTCACTCAAATCAATAGGTAATGAAGCTGAAAACACTTGTATGATATAGATATATGAAAACAATATGATAAAAATATTTTTCATTTTAGTTTTTCTTTTTAATATATATGTTCTTAGGTTAGCGATATATTTTTGAATGAGATGATAAGAATTGTTTCTTATATTTATATACTAATTTAATAATCTTCATATTGAAATGAGTCATCACCACCGCTAGCACCACCAGCTGCTTTCTTAACTATACTATTATTAACCATTTTCTGGGGGAGGGGAGGTTTTTGTTGATTTTTATTCAATGAATGGATACCAGTCTTAAGATTTAGTTGCATATTCATCTATTTCACTATAAACACATGATGGTTTGTATGAGTATACATTTATATCTTTAAAACCACCCTCATAGACTGTTCCGACTAGTGATATCATACCACCAATAACCTCAATTTTTATATGTTGATTGTGACTAAATTGAAATATTGGAATATTTGTTGGCATTTGTTGTCCTCTATTAAGAGAAAAAATTTGCGTTCTAGTCCCTCCTTCTGCGGTTAGAAACACCTGCATTATAATATCCAAAACTATTGCATTTATTATTTGAAAAGTTTTCCACTGTGCATGACAAGTACAATATTTATCACCAGTTTTTAAAAATTGACCCCAATACATATTTAAAAAAGTTTTTAATTCAACTAAATCTCTCATTATAAATAACGTATATATATATATATATATATATATATATAACACAAACTTGGATACAATAAGATTAAAACACCAGCTGTTTATATATTATTACATACATACATACATACGTATACTTTTTTAATATTTATGCTTAACCGCAATTGATAAGAAGTTATTAAAATATCTAAAAACACCTTATAATATCAATTATTGAATATAAAGAATCAGTTTGAAAATTCGTTTTACAGTGAAAAGTTAAAAGCAAAATAATGAGAGCAAGTTTAAGAAAATTGTTTCAAAATCCTAATATTATATACTTACCTTTAAAGGATATGGAAGAAAATACTGCATATGAAATCAATAAGATAGAACGAGTAGATACAAAATATGGTGAAAGTATAAGATGCCTTGTAAATAAAGAATATCATATTTATTTACCTAAACGATTTCTGATTATTACTAAAAATCAGATGGATTATCTAAACACAACTCCACACATTTTAAAGAAAGTTAAAGAAGCGAAGGGATCATATACTCTAATCGTTAAAAAGAAGAAGCAATTTGCATTCTACAACGACTTGTATGACAGTACTGAAGAAGAAGATGTTGATGATGATCATGATGATAATGAAATAGCAAACACATTTTAAATAAACCTCGAAACAGAAACTTTTTTAAAATTATAAAACATACATATCAATAAAAAAACCTCACAAACTCTAAAATTTCTCACGTATTTGTTAAATTAGGAACTTTATAAAACATGAAAACCGCATATGTATATCAATAAAAAAAACCCTCAAACTAAAATTTCTCACATATTTAATAAATTAGGAACTTTATCAAAATGAAAAACCGCAACGAATGCTTTTTTAAAATTAAAAACCTCTCAACATTTTTCCTGTTTAGAAACAAAATTGTATTTCTGAATTTTGTATAAAAACCTCCACTAATTTTACTTTAAGTGTCATTCAAGTTAAGTAAATCATCAAAAATGGAATCACATTTAAAAAAAATTTTTCAAAAATCACAAAATAAAACCATTCTCCCTATAAAGGAGATGGTTTTTAATCATAATTATAAAATAATAAAGATGGAGCGTGTACAGACACGCTTTGGGATGAAAATTCGGTGTCTGGTAGAGGGAACTCATTATATATACCTACCGAGTATATTTATTGAGACGATAGACGATGATGCTATTGCAGAAGTTAATGTTAATACATACTACATTTCCAAAATAAAGAAAGGAAGCAGTGGGTTATACTATGAATTAACCATTATTGCGGAAACATCAGGTAATTTCTGGTAAAATAATTTTTATTTTTATTTTTTGATTATTAAATATAATAATAATAATTGATTATTTTCGTTTAAGCTCAAGATACACCAGAGAAATAAATTGAGTATTGAAGACAAAAACAACAACAGCAACAACAACAACAACAACAAACATTACTTTGAATGATGAAGCTGCGATTTTTATAATTTTTTTATTTTCTTTTTTAATAATAATAATATAGTATAACATATTTACTTAAATAAAAATGTTAATACAATTTTAATTTAACCATTTGTTTGTTTGTTTGTTCATTTTTTATTATTTATACACTTGACCACAACTTTTTATCAAAGTTTTATTTTTTAACAAAAATAAAAAGTATATAAGAACATTTGTTAATGAGTTTTAATGAAACAATTGATTTTCATCATTCAAAGAAAACGTTTTGCACACAAAAAGTGAAAAAAGAAAAAAAATATTTGTTATTATTTTATTTTTTGTTAGATAGTAAAAACATTATAATTACTCCTACACTTGATTGTAATGTATTAGTTTAATGATGTTCATTTTGAAAATTGTTTTAAATTGAAACAAATTACTATGAGTTGTATTAGAGATATTAATATATACCGCAGTAAATGAATTTTATTTATTAAATACTAGCAAAAAAATCACAGACTTTCGTAAACCTCCCTAATGTAGTTTAATTCATATTGTATTAACCCTCTAACGAACACATTCAATGTTACGACTTCACTTCAACAAAAATAACATCCACCACGATTTCCCCCTTACTTTGAATGATAAAGCTGTTATGATGTTAATAATAATAATATAGTATTTCTATATAATAAATATAATTTAAAATAAAAAGTAAAAATGTTTGTTTTATTATTATTTTATTCTTTATTCTTTTATATTAATTCATTTACAATTATAAATTCTCATCAACTTCTTAATCTATATATTTACATCTAGGAAAATTTGATTATCATCATCATCATCATCTCGCATAATATCACTATACAAAATTAAATTTGATGATGATGATGATGGTATTCTATAATGTCCCCATGCATAAGTATTAATACCATTATCTCTTATAAATCTCTTATCATCTAAATAGCTTAACGATAATTTACTAATATGTTGAGTATAAATGTTGTGAACCTTAGATCTAAAGATATACATGGAATCATAATATAATTTTTTATCTAACAAACATTTTCTAAAATCAACTATACTCAATTTGTTAGTAACACACTGCTTAACCCCTTTAATTTTTTTAATTTCTTTTTCTTCTACATCTTTTTTAACTGAATACATTTTTGCTCTTAAACCAATGAATTCTTTGATAACTTTACCATTACACTCATCCTTCATCACGCCTAAAACTTTCTTATTGAGAAGTGGGATATTGTAGACATTATCTATCGGATATGCAGACGTATCAAAATGAGTATTTATATCGCCTTTAATATCACTGTAGAGATCATCTGTTTTAATATCATAAATAAAGGAATCAGTATCCATATAATTAAGTTTAATGTTTTCACGATATTTTGGTTTTATGTAATCATAGTGAAAATTATACATTTTCCATTTAGATATTTCTAAAACAGAAAATCCAATATAAATGGGTTTATTGTACACAGATTTAATTCTTTTCATTTGAATGGCATGCATATTATCATGAATCTGAAGTGAACTATGAAAATTTGGTTTAGCTATAAGAGCCCTAGCTCCTAAACGTTTACCCCTACTCTCCCATTGACATACTATTTTAATATCTTTTCTCTTGTCAACGTTTTCCATAGTCTTTCCATATACTGAATTATTTAACAATTTAAAAAAATTTTCTTCAAATGAATTTTTAGCCAGAGACCTATGATGATTATTTAAATCAATATATTTTTTCATCCAATCTGATTGATTAAATTGAAGAATTCTATATATTTTCTTTAAAATTAGTCCATGCTGTATACACTGCTGCAAATTACGATAATGTATTATGTAGTGGCTTTTATTATTTAAATCAGTTATTAATTTCTTTTGTTTCATGCTTTCGATTTTCTTATTTTCAGAACAAAATGGAAAATCATTATGATAGTCATGCAGCATAGATGGATATTCTAGATCCACTTCTAATATATATCCAAGTGACGAATCTTCTGCTATATTATTAACGTTAAAATTTTTCAAATTCTCAACCCATTTGAAATTCTTATAGGGCAGGTATTGTGACATTGCATAACCATATAAGTTATTAACATCTAAATATATTAGATAATTTGATTCTTTGCTAGAATCATAATCACTAATATATTTATTATTAGCTACTGAATGTCGGTTAGAACACTGTACAATACCACCCCTTATACCTTGAAGAACAAAATTGTAGATATTAATATCTGTCAACAACTCTAATTCTACTTTGGTTGTTTTTAGCATTGCATCCCAGGATAGACCTGGAGTGGTATAATATTGACATGGATCTAAATTATATATGCTTACACAAACTTTACGGAAATTTTCAAATATGTTACAAAGTAAAAGAATATCTACTTTTAGATATAAAAACAAATAATCCTTTAATGTTATACATTTGAATGTTGACCATACTTTTTGTGCATGTTCATAATCCTCTACACTACATGACTCATTACTTAATTTATTGAAGAATTCTGAACGAGGTGGTAATTGAATTTCATCAAGTCGATTAATTGAACTTAAATATTCGTACGGAAAGACTCCCTTACGTCTCATTAAATTGAATTCTTCAGGATTTGGATAGCTTGACTTTACTCTCGATAAATCACTATCGGACAAATAACTGGCTAGCTTTGATATACTCGATGGCATAAACCTAAATGAATCGAGAAAACGTAACTCAAATGTATCTTTTTTTTCATTGACTGCAATACTCTTTGATATGGATACATAGAGCTCCTTATTTAAAGGTATTATATTTATATCACCTTCAATTGTTGAAAGCTCCCTTACAAAGGGATGACAATCATATGCTGAAAGATTGTGTAAAAATATAGGAATGAATTTTGGTATTTGATATTCTAGATTACAGTGGTTATGGGCTGCACCCCTATATTGACCAGTTAGATGACAATGATCAGCTACTTTAGTCTCATTAGTTAAAGGTTCAGAACAAATATAACAAGTCTTGCTTTCATAATGTTGAATCTGTTGAAGGGTTGTTAAGGGATTCATTGGCTTGACAATACTCAGATGCCCAGTGTAAATCGATAAAATGTCATGAACTAAACTTTTAAAAAAATGTTGCGGTGCATCAACACCACTGTAAATTCTAAAAATATCTAAATCTGAGTTATAAGAACACTTAATGTAGTAGCTATAAGCAAATGGAATATGTTTTTGTACTGATTTAACGTTAAACGAATTTTGTATATTAACTGATTCGAGTATACACTCAAAATCAGCATAGCAGACAAAAGGTATATTCATTTGCTTTTTAAAATTCTTAAAACTAAGCTTACTGTTTTCTGCGACGGGCATATACGTCACTACCCTATTACATTCTTTTTTATGATTGAGCAACGATGATTCCTCATGAAAATGTATTAAACAGCAATTGCATATCCAGACTTTATTTTTATGGGGTGTTAATTGACTTCTAATTAATCTGTTAAAAGTTAAATATAAAAATGAAAAAATTAATTAGTATACTTTTTGTTAAAAAGTATAATATATGTATTTACCTTGAAATATTTTTAATCCATATATAATGTGATTTTTCAACGTCCTCAAGCAACAACAAGTTGATATGATTAGATTTTTCCTTTTGTGTAAAATAATATGGACCGATTACTCTATTATCCACATCTAGACCAAACACGTTAATACTAATATCACTGTTATTGGCTTCAAAGATTTTGATTTCATTAATCTTAAGTGGAAAATTCAAGTTTTTAAAATTTAAAACAATCCCGTTTTCCAACACAAGTACTTCATCTTCAATATTGATTATTTTGTATGATGTACATCTATTTGAATTTAAAACAACTGGATTCAATGCTGATATTAGTACCCATTTAAAACAATACTCATCGTTATTTTGAACATTAATACAGGCCAACTTCTTCAGTATTGAGGGTGGTAGTGGAATATAGTTCGAGCCTTTTATACACTTGTATTGGTTAATATTCACTTCCAAATGCATAATTCGAATCAATGTCCAACCACTATCTCGCTCCTGGAATTCACTCATCTTTTTCACTATAACATCACATTGTTCATTGTAAATATTAAGAATATGATCTCTTGTTGAATACATTCCAAGAATTATCATTTAAGTCTGATGTGACTTTATATCAATCATAGATGAATTACCAACACCAACATCATCGTCTTCCTTTATCAATATATATTCAGCGAACAACTCAATGTTGAATTTTATGTTTTCATGTTTTTGTATGTGATTACATAATAATCTTATAACCTTTTCTCTGATTGAAGCTAGAAAACTATCAGGTATTAACTCATTTTCATTCTCATTTTCAATCAAATATGTTGCAATACGATTGCTGAATGAAGATTTCATACATTTTAAATTATCAACATCATCATCTTTATCTGATCTCTTAGAACAATTATATTTATGTTCATTTGTTCTTTTATGATAAGACCACTTTTTTCTTAAAATCATTTTTTCACAATCATCACAAAAAATATTTATATTTTCATCATTGTTATAACCTTCTGTTTCAGTGTGTGTGTGTCGGTGCCATTCCTCTCTATCTGAGAAATGTCTTTTACAGGTTGTACACTTAAACGATGAGGAAGGACCATTATGAAACCGTTGAATATGACGTCTTAAATTATTATTCAATGTAAATAATTTTTTACAAAATTCACAAATAAATCTACCGTTCATTTTTTACGTTGTTTTCTTTTTAGAACTTATTACGTGTGTGCGTTAGAAAGAACTTTTCAATAATATTATATATACTTCAATATGAGATTTTATTATATTTTATTATATTATAAAATTTTCAAGCAAATTAATAAATAAAATATATGTATATACATATATGCACACATAAATAGTATTGTTTTGATTTTTATTTCTAATCAACTTTGTTGGGTGTGTGGTTACAATTATGCTTTTGTATTCAAACAACTTAATTAAATCAAACACATACCAAACACATTCATACATATCAATGAAAAAAAACTCACAACAGAACTTAAAAACCACAACAGAACTTTTAACAACAGAACAACAATACAATAGGGTGGCACTTATATCATCGTTGTTAGTTTTCTCATACAAAATTATAATACAAATCCTAACCAACCAACCCCAGCCAAACCCCACCCAAACCTCAGCCAAACCCCCACCCAAACCCCCACCCAACTCCAGGCAAGCCAAACCAAGCCAAGTCGTGCCAGCCCAGTTGCCAAAAATGTGCCCGAGAGGCGCTCGTCAAAAAGATAATCATACATACATACATACATATGTACGCGTGTTTAGAAATATGTACATACATATGTATGTACACAACTGCTCAGCGATCGGATACGCCCTAATAGAAATAACCCAGCTAACCATACAGTAGGCTATTGGAAATGTTTGCATACAAATTATTATCGTTATCAGACTATATGGTTTGCTGGGTTATGACATGATCCCAAAAATGTATGGGATTTTTGATACGGAATCCCCATATTTATACTACTCACCTTAAACTCCAATCCCCGAGATTCTGTATGTGCAGAAGTTAGATTACCTAAAATAGATCTTCCAAGTTTTTCAGGGAATTATATGGATTGGGTATCATACAGGGACCTATTAACGTCATTAGTACATAACAACACTAAACTATCTGACGTACAGAAGTATTATTATCTACGTAGTTCGTGCAAAGACACCCCGCTTTCAATCGTTTCAGAATACCCGGCTTCTGACTCCAGCTATAATATGACATGGTTAGCTTTAAATGACAGATATCACAATAAACGTCAGATGGTTGACCACCTATTACAAAAATTATTGAATTTCCCCATTTCTAATGGATCTTGCGAGTCGATCAAGCAAATTCTTGATAACACCAGAAATTGTATTTGCGCTCCTAAATACTGTTGGCGTACATTGTGGTAATTAGGATGCAATTGTAATTCACAAAACAGTCGGAAAATTAGATCTACATTGCCGTAAAGAATGGGAACAAAATTTATAAGCTTCGAAAGAAGTTCCAAAAGTAAATGAATTATTTAATTTTTTGGAAACCACCTTCCGAACGCTTGACTCTGTCAACGACTCTGTACAGCCCAGATCTGATCTAATACCACGTTCTGAATTTTCTAATCGCCTTCAAAACCAGAAATGATGCAAACTGTCCTTGTTGTGGTAAACAACACCTTCTGTATAAGTGTTTCAGTTCTTTGCTCTATCGCCAGCAGCAAAACGAGATTTAATCTTTTCTAAACGCATATGCAAAAATTTTTTGAATACTGGCCGTTATGCAGACGACTGCCGTTCACATACGAGTTGTCACTTATGTCATCAACGTCATCATACAATTATTCACAGCGAATTTCAAACACGCGGTCCTACTTCTAGTCCAGTACACCATCAAGAATTTCCATCCTTGTCTCAAACATCTCCTCACACTAGACCTAACGTCAATTGTAATTTATCAATGCTTACCATTCAAAATATGCCACAAGTTTTACTCGCAACTACCAGAGTTATATTTGAAACAGATAACGGACTATATTCTCTTGGGGCCTTGTTAGATCAAGGCGCTCAAGACACATTAATAACAGAAAACGCTCTACAAAGTTTACAACTGAAAAAACACAATACCTTTGCACAAATCCACGGTATAGGTGGTAAGACTATTACCACCAGGAAATATGTTACCTTCGTAATAAGATCGCGATATAATAACACATCTAAACTTCACAGTAGTGCTTATGTCATACCTTCATTAACTGATTATTGTCCTAGCCCCATAGAAAGAAATAATCTACCGGACCTTAATAAATTTGTTTTGGTGGATCCAAAGTTTGATAGTAGCGAAGAAATAGAAATCTTGGAGCCTAAACAAAAGAAATTCGATATACCTTCAGCTATCGAAATTCGGATGGGTAGTATCTGGACCAACATCAAAGATTTCATACAATTGCGAAGTCAACATAAATTTATTCTCACTTGATAAACAACTAAGAGCATTCTGGTAACAAGAGGAACTGAAAGAGAAGCTTCAACTGATTCAAGAAGAAAAGGCTTGTGAAGATCACTTTTTAAGAACACATTCTCGATCTAGTGATGGGCGATATACAGTACAAATGTCCTTTGTAGCTGAGCTTACGGGTGAAAGCCCTCCTATGTTTGAACATACTGATTACAATGAGCTAAAACGATTAAAACATACCGAAATCAAATATCTCAAGGACGCGAGATTTGCAAGTGAGTATCGCTAATTCATGACTGAGTATGAATATTTAGGTCATATGAGCAAGGCGGGTATATACCCGCGTGACCTTAAACCGCATGGTTTCTTTCTCCCTCATCATGGTATTAGACGTAAGAGTAGCTCTACCAGAAAATTACTCGTAAATGAAGAATTGTCGCCGGGAACTGCTTTGCAAAATGATTTATCTGCTATTGTGACAAGGTGGCGCCGTTTTAAAATTGGGTTTATGGTGGACATCAAAATAACCAATGCTAAACTGAATAAACGATCACTTCTTTATTCTGTAAACAAAATCTCTTCCTACTACAAGGCATGTATACGAAATTTTCTTGGGCTATAATGATAAAATATCATTCTTTCATTGAAATAAAAGAAACACGAAACCCTTGTATTTATAAAGACTCGAAACTTTATACGCTCGAAAGGACTGAAATTGAAATTTCAGCATTACGAAAATAAAATATTTGTAAACCACTTAATACGTACTTAGTGAACCTTTATCGGTCAAATATGAGCTCTGGACGAGCAATTTGTATTTGAGTGCGACCATTTACTACAATTTTGCAATAAGTTTAATAACACAGTCGCAGAAGAGCAATCAGAATCTCTCCTAGAAATCAAGTCTAAGAAGCTTCTTACCAGAGGGTGATGTTGACACCAGTAAATGAAGTCGATAAAGATTTCAAAAAGGCCGCAAAAATAAACTTTGAAAATTGTGTAGACGTCTATTACCTATGCAATGCTCAGATCGCGGACAAAATTAAGTCTAGAATAGAAACGATTCAAACAAAAAGCTTCGCAACAGCAACTCGATACGCCATGAATAACCAGCCCATAGCGCAGGGGTTATCTCAAGATAACGAAAATATCAGCATAAAGGTTCCTCCATGGGACACAGAGATATTTTACGACAGTTACGAACACTGGCCTTCATTCAGAGACATGTTTACTGCCGTGTACATAAATCACATGAAATTAACTCCTGTAACAAAACTCTATAACTAAAGAAATAAAATGCAAGGAGAAGCGGGAGTAATCGTTAAACGATACACTCTATCAAACGAAAACTTTGTCCACGCTTGGAATACTCTCAAAACACGATATGAAAATAAACGCGTGATTTTGGGATTTTTAACCCAACAGGGTCCATTGAACTCCAAAGTCCAAAACCAAGCATTGAAGTTAACTATAAAAACTGAAATTGAAACCTTTACAATATTATTTGGGTTGACGAACTTTTATACTTGAATTTGTAAACTTTGTATTTATGTTGAATTTATATTTTTGATTTATGATGACTATGTACTTTTATATAGAGTAAGCAAGATTTCTACGTAATTTGTGCTAGTGGACAATCAGATAAAAATTCTGTTTGATATTCCTTCGGAAAAAACTGAAGACAGTGAGTCAATTAGACGAATTCAGTCTGCTGTCAATGACTCATTAGCCACATTAAGATCTCTGCATATAAAAGTTGAGAGTTGGGATCCAATTCTTATTCGTTTGATATCCACCAAGCTTTCTCATCACACACTTTCAATCTGGGAACAATCATTCGCATCTCCCCGAGAGCTTCCAGAGTGGTCCCAGATGTTCCAGCTTCTTATGGACAGGTGCGAAGCGTTAGAATGGCTTAATAGTACACAGAATACGAAGCAATGTTTTACTCCATCGAATAAACCCAACCCGAATATACAAACCTATGTGTCACAAGAAAGTTTGAACTCAGATTGTAAATTATGCAATGAGAATCATTCTTTGCGAATTTGTACCAAGTTTCGGGCATTTACAGTGCAGCAAAGAGTGGATTTTGTTTACAAAAACAAGTACTGTAATAATTGCTTATCTTCATTTCAGTTAAAAGCAAACTGTAAGAGCAAGCACACTTGCTTACATTGTAAAAAGATGCACCACCGTAACCGGAGTGTCTCGAGGTACTAGTAGTACCGCTCTTAAACAAGATATTGTTCATAATGAGGAACTACCTCACTTTTCGGGAGAAGTTCAATCCAATTTTGCGGCAAGTTATGACAATATATTATAAAGCACAGCTGAGAACAGGGGAGAACTCTTCACCCTGGCTCATAACAAGCCTTCTTATCTGAAAGGATCAAAAGTAGGTTAAATCTCCCATATAGGAAGTCATACTTCAAAATCATAGACATTGGGGTGCAAAAGCAAACCGCTAACAAAGAATGCGAGTTCGTAATATTTGTGAAAAGATAAAATGTGAGAGTTTCAATCAAGGCTATAGTTCTGCTCAAGGTAACAAAAAGGCTTCCAGCTAATAAATTTTATATCCCAATATCACCCGAATTATCTAACTTAGATTTGGCGGACCGAGTTTTAATATATCGTCACAGATCGATATAATATTAGGCAATGACTACGAATATTTTCTTAACATTTATGGCATAAACAAGAGCATATGTGGAAGGGCCTCAGTCTATAACACCATATTCGGATGGGTACTCAGTGGTCCCATCTCAATTAAAAGAGTTCAATCGTTTACCACATCTGTAATCGCCTTTGACAGCTCAGAACTCAATGGGCAATTTTGGGAGCAAGAAGAAGTTCCAACATCTCGTTCAAAGTCAGAGGAAGAGGAGTATTGTGAGGAATTTTATTCAAAAACGGCCAAACGTCAGAAGAACGGGAGGTATGTGGCGCAGTTACCATTTAAAAAAGAATTTCCCCAGGCAATATGACTTGGAACATCACGGTCTATTGCGTTGGCTTATTACGCAAGAATGGTAAAAACGTTGGCAAAAAATTCGCTACTTAAAGGCCAGTATAATGAGGTACTCACAGAATACCTAACCCTGTGTCATCCCGTTCAGTAGTAATTCAGAATATGTATCATTCATTTTACTTGCCACAGCACGCTGTGGTCCGTCCTGAACACAAGACGACAAAAGCAAGGGTCATATTTATTGCTTCCAGGAAAACTAAGTCAAATCTCTCCCTCAATGATGTGCTATACACAGGTCCAACACTAAAACGCGATTTAATAACCACTATTCTCAGTGTATTTAGCGCTGACATACAAAAGATGTATAGACAAATACTCGTACACCCAAAGGATAAAGCATAGAAAATTTCATTTTATGATGAGCCTGATGGTCTTGTTAAAGACTTTCAGTGACTTTTGAAGTAAATTGCTCACCTTATCTCGCAATTAGGACGGTGTTTCAGATCGCCTTTCATTATTATGAGCTCACGAACTCCAAAGCTGCTAATATTACATCATGTACTCTCATGTGGATGATGTCTCTCAGGTGGTCACTCATTAGAAGAAACCCTTTAAGCTCAATCACAATTATTTTATATTCCAAAAGAAGCTGACATGCCGTTGAAGAAGTTTACGGCCAATGATAAGCGTAAACTCGATCACTTAGCAAAAGATGATCTGTATGACGAGCACTTCCTTCAGTTTTATGAGTCAAGTTTGAAGAAAACACTGGGGATTAAGTAGAATGCTCTGACAGACTCATTCACTTACAGTTTTTCTGACATTCCGCATTTAGTAACCATAGTTACTAAACGTCAGATACTTTCAGCCGTTTTCAAGCTATTCGACCCGGGCAGTTAGCTTGCACCGGTAATTGTTAGAGCCAAATTACTTATGCAACAACTCTGGCTAGAGGGCTTAGAATGGGACGAGAATGTGTCCGCAGAGAGCCTACAAAGTTAGCACACTCTAGTCAAAGATATCTCAATGATGAATGTCATTCACATTCCTCGTTGGCTGTAGTTTAACTCTGTTAATATAGTCCAAATACATAAGTTTCCTGATGCATCTAAGGCAGCATACTGTGCTGCAGTCTACGTAAGATCCCAAACCAATGGTCACAGTATCTACTCGAATCTCTTAATAGCAAAAAGTAAAGTCGCACCAATTCAAACTATTTCTCTACCACGATTAGAGCTCAACGGTTTTACTATCAAAACTTGTAAATTATGTGAGCACATCCCTTGAATTTCAAGAAAAAGAGATACATCTATGGCTCATCAATAGTCTTGGGATGGTTGTCGAAATACCCATCAACATGGGAAACATACGTCTCAAACCGAGTATCTAAAATCTCTAGTTTAGTACGCAAAGGGATCTGGCATCATGTGCCAACTCAGGAGAATCCTGCGGGTCTTGAGACACAGAGATGCAAGCCGTCAGATCTCAGATCCAGCACCCTTTGGTGGCACAGTCCATATTGGTTAGGGAAACCAAAGAATGCATGGCACATAATAAAGAATTTTGAAGAAATTCGACTACTTCACGTCACCACGGAAATCATTGATATTCTTGAAAATTTTTCATCCTATTTTAGAGCTCTTAGAGTACGTTACGTTTTCCGATTTTTTCATAGAACCTTAGAAAACAAGAAATCCCATCCACACTATCGCTTACTCAAGAAGAAGTAGAGTTTGTAAAAATTCTGTTAATTTTGTTGTCTCAGAAAAGGCTTTTTGCTAAAGAAGATTTTCAATTGTCTAATTCTCAAATAATAGATAACAAAAGCCCATTGAAAACGTTAAGCCCATTTATTGGTAACCAGGCAGTATTGCGGATAAACGGTCGATTATGCCTTTTCTCTCTGCCAAATAATTAACGATATCCTATTATATTGTCAGGAAATTCTCGATTTTGTCACCTATATCAGTTACACACAATGCTTTCGCATGCAGACTGCATACACATATGCAGAATGGTCCAAACGGAATTTTATATTTCCAGATTGAAGCCTCGAGTTAAAAACATTATTCGACATTGCAACGTTTGTTTAATTCATAAAGGAGCCATGCTTTCAAATAATGGCTCCTTTCCCCCCTGAAAGATGTCAATTGTCGGCACCCTTCCAAGTAACTGGAATTGATTTGAACATACTATATGTATGCATATGATTTCAAGTCTTTAAGATTTTTAACTTAAATGTAAATTAAGCAAAATTTAAAATTTTTGCTACATAAATTATAACATGAAATATGTATTTGTTGTTTGTTACTTTATAGGCTTTGATGTTCCAATTAAAATGTTTATTTATTTTTTAACACTAAATTTACTTTTTTTTGTTTCTAACTGCTAAATTAAAGGCTAAATAATAAAAAAAATGTTTCTTAATTTTATTATAGCCACTTTAAAATTTTATATTATAGTATTATCAGCTAATGAGGCTAATGTAAATAAAACAGTTTATTTTATTTCATTTTCCCGACGATTCGTCAGTTATTTTTTGACTTTTTCAAGGGTTGGGAAATCTATTTAATTATTAAAAAACATTAGATTATTATTGTATACAATTTCGCTTGCTAAAATAGAAAACTTAAAAAATATGTTGTAATCTACATCAAATTTAAAATTCTCGATATTATTCAATTGACAATAATAATGTTTTTCTTTCATAAACACAAAACACGGCTTAAACCTTTATCACAGGTTTACTTACTTGCTATATTATAGTTAGTACTTATGTTATTCGTATCTTCTTCAAAGTTCATCGTCCTTTTTCTTTTTTGTTGAAATCGTAAACAATCTATTGTGTACCTTTTCTTTTCAATGTTTTCTTTGCCTAGGACTTTAACATTTTTAAAAACCTCATTAGCTCATAATACTACAATAAAAACATTTGCTAATAAAGATTTATTTTTTTGTTAATAAAAAATTTTTTGTTTGTTTTACTATAAATAACACAAATTTTCACTTTGAATTCAAAAAATAACTATATAAATAATAACTTACACTCATAAACAATAAACAAAAATGATTTCATTAGTTTTACAAAACGGAACTTGGAAAATTTAAGCCATGGAACAGGTGTCTGATAGTCAACCACGTCATTAGAATTGTTAGAACTATATCACTTTAGTCGTAGAGGGATAATGTGCGTATGCTAGCACAGGCGAGTTTTCGAATACATACATACAATCATATGTGTACAACCATAATTTGCTTCGCTATCTCTTCCCTAAATTTAATTTTCCTACGCATAGAAGTAGTAGGGAACTGTATGTGCTGTGACCATTAAAAATATTAAATTTCAGCAATTAAATTAAAAATTTTTCAATTTTAATTGCCAAAACTCTCAAATTTCACAAAATTCTCAAATTTCATTTTGTGTGTGTTCGTGTGTGTATTTTTTCCCACGGTTTAATAGGGGCGTTCACATTGTTGTTTTTTTTTTAATAAAATGTTGGGGTAGGCGTGGAAATTTGTGTCTGTCCATATGTGACCTTGAGAATACATGTCCGTCGGTATGTGAGCGTGGGAATTTGTGTCTGTCCATATGTGACCTTGAGAATACATGTCCGTCGGTATGTGAGCGTGGGAATTTGTGTCTGTCCATATGTGACCTTGAGAATACATGTCCGTCGGTATGTGAGCGTGGGAATTTGTGTCTGTCCATATGTGACCTTGAGAATACATGTCCGTCGGTATGTGAGCGTGGGAATTTCTGTCTGTCCATTTACACTGTGTACGCCTGGTGAATAAAAAAATTTAGAAGCATTTTTAGGAATTACACTATTTAAAAAGTGTAGTAGCTATATATGGATACCCTTAATGTTTGTGGTTCGTTCCTTCTTGCTGGAGTGAGATTTTTTCTTTTATTTTTTTGCTTATTAAAATTTGGTGTGTTTACTTAAGATTTGTCGTCCAGCAATTCAGTGTTTTTTTTTTACTTTTTTGCTTGCAATGCTTGAGTCTGGAGGAATAATTTGATTATTCTGATCTTGAAGACGTTGTGAAAAAAAAAATTACTATTGCATAAATATTGAAACTGATGTTTTGTTTACTTTATACATGACGATCATCGATGGATTTTATTTGGGGATCTGTGTGTGTGTTTTTTGTGTTCTGAGTGGCGGTTGGAATGTCTGGCTATCAGACAGTCTGTGTGTGTGCCAATTGGTGAGTCTGTATGACAGTCCGCTTTCTTGCTTTCCTGGTCAGTATAAAATGTGATAAGGTGTACATATTCATGCGTACATAAATATCTACAAATTTATATCATTTACGCATATACATACAAACAAATAATAAGCGTTTATTCCTTGTGCCCAAATATTCCCTTGACCATTTGAATGAATGAATGAACCATTGTTTAAACATATGCATTGTTTTAATTTTTATTAATATGTAATATTTATCAAATTATGTATATATTTTTATTTATACCTCAATTTAAATTTGCCTCTACTACATCCGCTGCCTCTAACAACAATTGATCGTCTCCATACATCGCAAGAAAAAGAGGTTCTCTGAAAAAAATAAATATGTATGTAGGTTTTTTGTTTGAAATAAAAAGACATTTATTTTAATTTTTATAAGCATTTATTTAAAAGTTTGTTAACACTTTCATTTTTAACTAAAATTGCATTCCTTAAGGCACAAACACCATAGTCGTGATAGCTACAATAGAGATATATGGAATGCTTAGTTTCCATTTGTTTGAAATTAATGCAGCCAATGTCTTCAATGTTATAAACTGTTTGATGAATAATTTTTCCAGCTATTTTTTCTTCACTCCCCCCTTAACATATATTTGTGAGTTTCTTATATTCGATTTTAAAAACTTGCAAACGCTTTGAAATGAGACTGATCCATCATTCCAGTTAATATGATGATAGTTTTTTGTTAACCAAACTGCTTCTCTCTGTTTTTTGGCTGATAAACATGCGAAATCAAAAGGAGGTTTTATGATGAAATTGAACCATTCCTTGTTGCTGAAAACTACAGCTAGTTCTTTTGCGATGAAGTCATTTGAATTAGTTTTGAAACCTTGCAAGTCTACAAAAACAATATCACCATCCATGTTATTTAATTTATAAGAGCTTCCGGACTTGACCTTTTATTGGTATGTATTCTATTACGCGGTCATGAATAAGAACGCAGTAAGCTGATGTTTTTGCTGGAATATTTGTTGCTGTTTCAAATTCAATGTTTATGTCGATTGGTCCGGTATTGAGTGTTTCTTTTTGGTGACTGACATCAACTACAATAATTGGAGCGTTATTTTTAAACTCTTGACCTGTTAGAAGAGGTTGTTTGTTGGAATCTTAGATACATATCATATAGAATCGCATAGCGCTCATTTTTGAATTTTATATTAAGATCGTCATATGGGTAAGAGGTTGAGTTTAAATGTACTTTTAAGTTAGTAAGATCACAATGAACAAACTTGTTTTCTTGTTGAAAGGCAATCAAGACAAAACGAGGGCGTTCTTTATTAGCGGCCAGTTTAACATTCCATATGTGATTGGTTCCCGTATTAAAGTGTGGATTCATATGACAATCCCAACTACGGAATGCCATTGGTATAGCAGCACCATTATTAAGTATTTTGATCATATTCAATTTACTATGATCAGATAATTGAACATGTGGAATTCTCCATGATATTAGTGAAATTGTAAGTTTTGCTTTCTCGGTGGAAACATTCGAGTGTACAGGATATTCTCCGTTCTTATTACGCAAGAGTATCAATTCATGTTTACCATTTAATAAAACTTTATTGTAGTCTTCAGCGAATCCTAAAAGAAGTTTGAGTGGTACATAGAAATTAAAATTTCCATTTTGAAGATCTATTTTATCAAGTTTATTCCATCCAGCATTTTGCAACACAACGCTTTCCGTAGGTGATAAAGAAACCAAATTTTTTATGGTACTGGTGGCTCCCAAATATCTTGTATGATCAATTTCAATACCATTCAGTTCATAGCGGATTTCATCAAAGAGATATGTAACAAAATTATTTTTCAACTGAAAGTTGGGTGTAGATTTCGATGTTTTTTCGTCTACAACAAGTCCTTCCACATATATATAGCTTTCACTGGGTAACACATATAGATCTTGGTTTTGTATTGAAATTCTTATTTCATCGTTGTTGTTAAAAGACTGAAGGTATGGTATGTATGTGTGATAATCCTTTTTGATAATATTTTCGTCAGATATTGGTTTATCTAAAACGTCTATTATTGAACTCATTTTGTTTTCAATTTAAAGTTCAGTGACTTGAGAAAACTCTTGTTTGCTGCTGTAAGCGATTTTTGACGAACAGATCTTTTCAATTGTTGCTTAGATTGTAGCGTTTGAGAATTAGATGTTGCTGTAGTATTCTTCGATATACTCGAGTTGTATAGTATCATTATTTAGTTGTCCTTAAATGTATTCGTATTGTAATTTCCTCACCTCTGAAATTAATTAAGTCGCCGTTTTGATCAACCACGCGAAGAGCTAGTCAACTTATCTCTCTGGAGTTTACTGGCAAATAAATAAGATTTTTGGGAATCTCAACTATTTTATATTCAGCCGGTACATTAATCGGAAATTCATGTAGTGTATGAGCTTTAGAATTATTCATATAAGTATTAACCACAATACTGCTTTCAATCCTCAAGAGATTCACCTTAAAGATATTCACTGGAAGATCAGAGTAATGTTCTTTGCTTGGCGTTAATATTCTGCTATTGAATCCTAAAAGTCTACCTATTGTATTTTCTTTATTAAAATATATTGGTTCTTTAGAGCTGCTGACTTTGACTTGCATTGTATTGTTATTAGCTTCAATCAAAATTTTGTTTTCTGGTCTATATCGTTTGTATTGTTCTTCTATATAGTCAACTATATCATTTAATTCATAAGATCCGATCGGTATTTCAATTACAAGTTCACCGATATAAAATATATTGTTGTAGACATCCACATTCGGGATACTGTTGTATGAATGAAAATCAGTTAGAGCACATTCATAGGTTCCGTTTAAATCAATAGGAGGAAAATAATTAGCAGATAGCTCTGATGAATTGGACCTCAGAGTCAATGTTATTGACATTGTGACTGTGTGATTGTAAATAAATGAGGTTAAACACACAGTATGATTTGTAAGAAGCAGTTTCGTATTTATTGTTTATTTACTTATTTTAAACTAAATTAAATATTGATGCAATTGTTGTTGTTGTTGTTGTTTATTTATTGTATTCTTCCATTTACAATATCTCATCTTTGCTTATCCAAGAATTGTGCTCATTACCAAAGCCCAGCCACTTGACAAACACCTTATGTCCTTTAGTTTTGAGAACCTTTTCAACTAGGTATGTATTAGGATATCTGGTTTTTGAAAGTTCTTCTTCATAGAATCCACCTTTAATAGGATTTCCGCGATAGTCTTCTAATATATATGTTGTAGGATATGTATTTTGTACTCTTTTAATTGTAAAGATTTCTGCTGTCCAATTCGGAGTATAACCTTTTTCAAAAATGTTTTTATATTTGCTTATGCGTACATGATCTCCTGCATTAAATTTTGACATTTCATACATCTTTAAATGACTGTATACTGTGCTTAAAAGCTGTTTTTCATTTGTTGAATTTACTTTAATCCGTGACATTTTAATGGTGCGATGAATTTTTCTATTGTATGCATCAAGTAAATCTCTATACATATCAATCCAATTATATGAACCATTTAAGCTAAATTCCTTCCACATCATTCCTTTTAATGTTCTATTGAATCGTTCTACTATTGAGGCTTTCATAGTGCTATATGTTGAGTAGTGATTAATATTGTATTTATTCATCAACTGACTGAAATGTTTATTGAAAAATTCTTTACCATCGTCTGTTGCAAGTTTTTCGGTATTCGTCCCAATTTGAAAATATTCTCCATTGCCTGAGTTGTTTCGAATGCATTCTTTCTTTTCAAAGGTACTGCCCAAGCAAATTTTGAGAATGTATCAATTACAGTTAGCAAAAATCGATAATTTCTATTGTCTAAGGAATAATTTCCCATTTCAACTAAATCAGCTTGCCAAAGATCATCTATTCCTTTCATCACAACTCTACGACGTACAAAACGTTTTCGAGCCTGCTTATGCAATTCATTTACAACATTTCTCTTTGAAGACATCTTATTTTTCCAGTCGCTGTTTTAAGTGTGTTGTGATCTACTTGATGCACTTGCACCTATTGATACGAACATGTAATTTTCTATTCCATAAATTTTTTCTCGTAGCTCTTCAATTTCCATATCAAAAAGTGATTTATTACCATCCATTTTCTTATTGATATCCTGCAAATGAGCATTAAGATTTTCTAACTGGAAAGCTACTTCTTGTTGCTGTTTTTTGAGTTCAGTTTGAAGAAAAAATTTACTGATAACATCGTTTTCCTCCAGAGCATTTGCAACATTTTTGATTCTCTTGTATTGGACATCAATGTTTTTGTTCGTATCCATAAAGAAGCCCAACAACTTAGGCGCATTTTTGGTTGAAATTACTTCACTTCTATCGTTAATATAATGCCCAAATTTATCAACGGACATGTTTTATATAAAAATCTATGTATGTATATAGTTTATACAATTATATTAGCTTCACGTAGTTCTTCAATAATTGAGACAATTTCGTTGTTGTGATTAGTATGGCCTGCAGACTGTGATGCAAGCAGTAGTCTAAGTCGATCTACCAACTCGTTTGGATCATCCCAGTATATATAGTTTGGATTATGAGGGTTAAACTACATCAAACCCTTTCCTAAATAATTACTTTTTGTTACATCTGATGAGCCTGTATGATTGTCTCCTTTGAAAAGTTTTCCAATAATATGTTTGTACTTATGGGCTATGCTCCCTTTGATTTGACCATCAGATTTATAGCCTAACCTGTGGGCATTGGTAGCAAGTAATATTTTTTTATAGATTTCAAGCTCGAATTTATCATAGTTTTTTGGTGCTTTATGAAACATTAAAGAAAAAAGTCCTGGCGTGAGCGCCCATATTTGTCCCCCAACCTGTATCTTATCTTGATTTAACTCGATGGTGCTATTACCAAATCTCCATTCGTTATTATTATCTTTATGTGGACCATAGTTAGTATCTAGTTCGTTTCTCGATTGCAATAGTGATAAGTCAGAATAACTTTCTTCATTATTCGAATTTTGTGAGTAAAAGTCATCCTCATCATACTTACTGCTACTTTTACTATTAGATTGCTTAAAAATTTTTTCTTCACTTAGTTTCTTGGGCGTACTCGTTTCCAATTTTATTGTTGAGTTGTGAGGATAAAAACTTTCATTGTCATCAATTCCAGTTTCCTTATCACTCGGTTCTTTTTTAACTGGTCTACCAATGTATTTAGAGCTATTGATAAATTCTTTTAAAGGTTCTGTGATAGGCTTGAATGTATCTGTTAATTGCTGATGTGTATCTATTTCACCAGTTTTTATACTACGAAGCTTTTTCTTCAAGATATTTCTTGTTGCCACCAAGTCTTTAAGAATTTGTTCATTCATTTTAGCTATCAGGTCAGTTTAATAGGAAGCAGATCAGGTTATCAGGTCAGTTTAACAGCTATCAGGTCAGTTTATCAGGTACCAGATCAGCTTATCAGGTCAGTTTATCAGGTATCAGACCAGCTTATCAGGTCAGTTTAACAGGTATCAGATCAGCTTATCAGGTCAGTTTAACAGGTATCAGGTCAGTTTATCAGGTATCAGATCTGCTTATCTGATCAGTTACAATAATCACATGTATAAAGTTTGAAGTCAGATTAAATACTGCAGGGTGCATTTAATGAACAGTAAATTATATTATGATGAAGTAATCAAATGACTTTCTATAACGACCATTGTTTAGTTCATTATCTTTACTGGCAACGTGATCATCATATACATGTTTCATATTTGTCGCATCTTGTTTAAAAATAATAATTACATTAGCATTATCTTTTATCAAATGTTTTGGAATCCGCGTGTAAGTCTGACACAAGTAAAATGAGTCTACTTTCTTATGACGACCCATACAAAAATATGCACGTATATTGTTTTGCTTTTCACATGCAACATTATCAAAAATCATAATTGAATTGGTTTTAGCTTCACTAGGAGGAACAACGTCCTCATTTTCTGCAAATGTGTAGTATCCCATTCCTTTAATTGGTGAAATTAATTTCTTTAGGTATTCATATTTAGGTTGATATAAAGATTTTGAGTACAAGTAAATATTTTCAAACTTGAGACCATTAGGACTTTCCAGCAAACTAATCATTATGTTAGTTTTTCCACAATTTGAAGGACCAACTATTATTGCTCGAATAGAATTTGGTAACAAGGAACTATGTCTTATATTTTACTGTCATTTGAACAAATATCAGCATTACGAACTAAAATATTTTTATTTTGTTTTATGAAGCGCATTTTAATAACTACTTGCTAAACTTGCAAACAATATCTTTTATTGTAGATTAAATTAATATGGTTGTACTTTATAACAAAAATTTTAGTCACAAACAAACTATCGTTGGAGAAGGTTTACTAAATAAAGCAATAAATTCTCTACCTTTTGAATTACATCTTCCTGGATCCAGTCCAGTATTGTGGACCTGGCACAAGATTACAAAAGCGTTTAGATAGAGGAGATAAAGGAATTAACTTATTGGATGCTGCTTGCAAAAATCACGATATTGCTTACTCGAAAAATAAAGACTTAAACAGCAGACATCAAGCTGACAAAATTCTTGAAAATACGGCTTGGGAAAGAGTTCTTTCAAAAGATAGTGATCTTGCAGAAAAAACATTTTCATATATAGTCACCAACGCAATGAAAGCAAAAACTAAACTTGGTATGGGTGTTGAAGCAAAGAAAAGGAATACAGTGAAAAGACCATCACCACGAATTCGTATAAATGACAAAAATCTGTTTCATAAAACAATTAAATCAGCAACAAAGATATTGAAGAAGGAAAAACCACAAGATATTAATTCAGCCATTAGGATTGCTCGTAAAGCTATCAGTAAGTCTCTTAAGGGGAAAAAAGCTCGTGTTATAATACCGCGTATTATAAATGTTCCAAAAATTGGTGGTTTTTTGCCCATAATACCGATTCTAACTGCTCTAGGTGCACTTGGTAGTCTAGCAACTGGAGGTGCCGCTATAGCTAAAGCTGTAAATGCAACAAAGAATGCAAAAAAACAACTTGAGGAAGCCACCAGACACAACAAGGCAATGGAGTCTATTGTTGTGGGAGAAGGACTGTACCTTAAACCATATAAAAACGGTTATGGACTTGTTTGTAAAGATCATTCCAAAAACTATTAGAAATGCTACCCAACAGACCATTATCAGAATTTGATCTAAGAAAATTTTCAAAATATATTCCACACTTTAGAGGAGTTTATATGTTGGATTCACTACCAAAACGACCAAAGACTGTAGAGTGTGGAATAATCAATTTGGATTTATCAACAGGCCCAGGTACTCATTGGGTAGCATACTATAGAAACAAGAATGAAAAACAATATTTCGACAGCTTTGGAAATTTACAACCTCCTCTAGAATTAATCAAATATTTAGGTAGAAATATTCAATACAACTACAATCAATATCAAAACTTTAATACATATAATTGCGGTCACTTATGTTTGAAATTTCTTTATGATATAACCAAAGATATTAAATAAAACACAATCATATATATTTATATACATATTTAAAAGCATTTTCTTTTTTATTATTATTATTTTTTTTCTTGTTAATTACAAAATATTTGAACATAACATATTTTTTACTGCCAAACGGGGTACTGGGAGTTTGGTATTAAAAACTCATTCATCTCGCTTTCTAAGATCAGGTTTCGCTCTCCTTTTCTTTGTAGTCGATATTTATTATTCGAAAGATCTTCTAATTTTGCATTGGTCAATGCATTGTATCGGTTGGGGAGAAACATTATGTGGTTTTCCAGCTCAAGCTGAACTGTTTCCCCATACTTTGTCGTTACTCGCTTTGCACGTATGATAGTGTGTTTGGATAATTCATCTAGATCCTTTATATGGATTAAGGATTTTGTATTATACGAATTAAATGTTTCCACTAGATCCATTGCGGTAGAAATTTTTCACAACTTATAGCTTTGAACTTTTATTGCAAACTAATCTCGATTTTAGCTTTCTAGACTGTAAGAAGGTTAACAGAAAATCATTATACAATGATTTTTTTGTTTTATTTTTGACAAAAGACGAAGTGAGGAAAAATTAAATATATATATAAGTATTTAAAACTAAGTAGTTGAAAAAGGATAGAGAGATGTCATAGATACGTATTCATTTTTTTGAGTCGTATTTTAAGTTATTTCTGGACTAAAAACGCTGACATCGTTTTTTTTTAATTTCATAACATACACCTTAGTACTGGTTCGTTGAAAACAATTATTAGTAGAGAACTAACAGTCAAAAAGATCGGAAGTAAATTTTAGTAATAGTATAAAATATTTCATAAAATCATGAATGACATTAGAAACAAGCTCGCACAATTCTTAGTTGATTTTGAGAGATGTGTAATATACGAACACATGGAAATGGTGAAAATGTTCCTCGATATGTTGAATGAAAATGATGATTTTGGTTTAATGGAAGATGAGGACAAGGACGATGGTCACTTTAAGTCTTGTCCATGGAGCCATCCAGATTGTGAGGAGGGGCCAGATACCTGTCGGTGCTCCGTATTTTACTTAAGAAAAATGATGATACATCATTTAATTAATTCATATTATGCAATATTTCGATGAAACTAAATAATAAATCACCAAACAAAATAAAACAAATTCTGAATGTTTTTTCACTTTAAATATATTTGTACAATTTTTTTGTTTATTTCTCTTAACAATACAAAAATTTTTTTACTTATTAATAAATTTAACTACTTAAATAAATATAAAAATTATTACTTAAAAATAGGGATACAGTTATAGCATTGCTTCTTCCTCTTCTAGTCTTGAAATTTCCCACAGTAGCATGTCAAGTTCATAATCAGGATTAGTTTCTTCGATTCGAAAATGATACCATGCATATGTACTCATCTTATCACTTCTTATTTTTCTTTTATCGTCTGCATAATTTAATACTACTTTATTTATTTCATTTGTATAAATTTGATGAATTTTTGATTTAAATGTTAGCATATCATCATACACAGTCGACTTATTGAATAAGCAATTTCTATATGAAGCTATACTATAATTATTAAGAATGCACTTCTTTACTCCTTTCGATTTTTTAATATCAGTTTGATGTTGCACACTAAAAGAGTACATTTTTGACCGCAATCCTACAAATTCCTTATTACCTTTCCACAATTCTCATCCTTCATCATACCCAATACCTTTTTGTTTACCAGAGGAAATCCATATACATTGTCTTTTGGGTAATCTGATGTATCAAACCTATGGTCGACGTCAGTTTTTATGTCAGCGTAAAAGTCTTCTGTTTTTACTGTGTAAATGAAAGAGTCAGTATCCATATAATTCAGTGATAAGTTTGACTTGAATTTGGGTTGCATGTACCCATAATGGAAATTATACATTTTCCATTTGGAAAGCTCTAATACACAAACTCCTAAATATATAGGCTTATTGTAATAGGTTTTCACTCTATTCATTTCAATCGCTACCATATTCTCAGAAAATATTGACAAACTATGAAAATTAGGTTTAGATATCCAATCTTGAGCTCCTAAATGATTACAGTTTGTCCTTTTCCAGTTCGTAACTATTCGTACATCTTTTCTCTTTTCCACATTCTCCATAGTTTTACCGTATACTGCATTATTTAACAATTTGAAAAAATTTTTTTCAAAAGTATTTTTTGCAGTAGCCCTATGTTTGGTATTCAAGTCTATATAACTTTTCAACCAGGTTGATTGCTTATAGGTGAGAATTCGATGCACTTTCTTTAGAACTAGACCATACTGTAAACATTGTTTAAGAACTCTATAATGTATGACATATGTTTGTTTTGTTGAAAAATCTGCAACTAATTTAATGTGCTTTGTTTGCAAAATTTTCTTATTTTCTGGACAGAAAGGTAGGTCATTGTGAGAGTCATGCAAATGAGAAGGATAGTCTAAAGTAACTTCATAGACATATCCATCACTTGAATTATCACCTATGGTTTTAGGATCCAGATTTAGCTCTTCAGCTGACAGCCATCTGAATCCACCATAAGGTAAATACTCAGACATAGCCCAACCGTAGAGGTTATTTGCGTCTAAATACACAATAAATTCTGAGGGCTTTTCTCTAACGAACTCAGGTAGATATTTGTTGTTAGCCTTTGAATATCGGTTACTGCATTGTACAAGTCCACCACGTATTCCTTTCTTGAAGAAATTGTACATATCTATGTCCGTCAAAAGTTCTAGTTCTATATTTGTGTACTTTAGCATAGCATCCCACGATAGTCCTGGTGCAGTGTAATATTGACATGGATCTAAGTGGTAGATGTTCTTGCAAACCTTTCTAAAACTTTCAAATATATCTGCAAGTAAGAGAACATCCGTTTTTAAATATACTTCCATGTAATCTTGCAAGATTTTGCAGCCGAAAGCATTCCAAACTTCTTTTGCATGCTCATAGTCTTCAATCGAGCACTCCTTATTATTGAGATGGTTGAAGAAATTTTCCCTTGCTGGAAGTTCACCAACATTCAATTTTTCAAAAGAATTAAGAAAATCATAGGGAAAGACACCTTTTCTTCTCACTAGATCAAACTCTTTTTTTGTTTTAAATTGTCTTGTAATGATGTGAAAGTCTTGTTCTGAAAGATTATTAGCTAAAGATTCTAAGCTTTCAGGCATAAAGCGAATTGTGTCTAAAAATCTAAGTTCAAGGTTGTAGTTGTCGGTCATTTTCGAAAATCTAGATAGTGATATGTATAATTCTTTGTTGAGCGGAAGGACTTTTATATTGTCAGATTTTTTACCCAACTCTTTAACAAAAAGATGCGCGTCATAAGATGAATAATTGTGGAAATAGATTGGTATAAATTTTGGAATTTTAGATTTTAAATTGCATCTATTATGAGCTGCTCCTCTAAATTTACCACTTATGTGGCAGTGATCTCGCACTCTATCATTGCCTAGATATTTATGACAAATATGACAATTTATCGCATTTCGAAAATTAAAATGTTCGAAAGGAGTTAAAGCATCCATTTCCCTTTTATTTACTAGATATTCATTATAAATATCTTCACAATCTTCAATCAAATTTTCTACAAACTTTTCTGCTGCATACCTCCCCGTATATAATTTAAACTTATCTAAACTATCATTATGCTTACATTTAATATAATAACTAAAAGCACAAGGAATGTGCTTTTTGCGATACCTACTTTTGTCACTTACTCTAATATCAACCTCCTCCAGTATGCATTCAAAGTTTGCATACACAACAAATGGTACATCCATTTGTCGTTGGTGGTCTTTAAACTGCAACACGGCATTTTCCTCAGACGGCAGCTCCGCAACAATTTTCCCACATTCTTCTTTATGTCGCTCTAACGTCCTCTCATTGTGGGTGTATTGGAGGCAGCTGTTACAGAAGACAAGTTTTTTGCAGTGCTTGGTAGTCTGAGATTTTAAAAGTCTGTGGAAAGAAAAAAGTTATAAGAATATATATTAATATATTTACGTAAATAAATGTATATTTTATTACTTACTTTGATATATTTGTTATAAGAATATAATGCTGATATCCTTCAGTATTTTCTAATAATAACAAATTAATATGTTTAGCTTTTTCATTCTTGGTGTTATAGAATGGTCCAACAATCTCATTGCTTTCATCATTGTATCCGAACACATTGACGCTAATATTTGGATTGATTTCTTCAAATATCCTGATGCTCTTTAATGCCAACGGAAACTTTAAATTTTTGAAATCAATCTCAATTCCGTTTTGCAAATATATGATATCAGCGCTGATGTCTGCAATGTTGTATGAGCAGCAATGTTGTGGTCTTTTAATATCAGATGTATCCAGTGCAGATATTATTGCCCATTTAAAACAATAAATGTCATTATTTTCAACATTTATACATGCCTTTTTGCTTTTTAAGTTCTCCGGCGTACTTATCCAGTTCGATCCTCTCACCAAAGATGACTTATTTATAGCGATTTCGAGGCGAACAATTCTAATTAAAGTCCATCCTGAATCCCGTTCTTGAAATTCAGACATTTTGTTGTGGATTTCTTGAAATTGCTTTGCCATAATTTCCTCAACATCATCTCCAATGCACAGAAGATCCATCTTTGCCCGGTGAGAAATAGTACACAATTCCATATTATCGCTTATAATTTTAATAAACCCTCCAATAAGAGTAATATTAAATTTAATAATGTTGTGTACGGCAAGACTATTTTCAAGTCTTTCTTTGATGATATGTTTATTATCCACAATAACATCTTCAAATAAAATACAATCTTTATTTACTGGAACTCCAAATGTTGTAATATTATTTTTAAAAGCACTATTTATTATATAATATTTGCATTCATTTGGAGCTTGAGACAGTAGATCATCCGCAGAATTTGAGATATCCATTTCTACTTCATTATTTTGTGTATTTGCCTGATCATGTGGAATAACTTGACTTATATCCATGTCTTGAGAAGGATTATCTACGGGCAAATAGCTTGGGTAATAATTAGGCATATTATTTTGCTGCAACTGTATAGGTACGCTATATTCAATGGGATATGGAATCTCCATAGGTGCTGTGAATTTGTTGGTTGACACTGTATACGGATATAAAGGATACGCTGGTACCTGCACTGGATACTGATACTGCACTGGGTACTGATACTGCACTGGGTACTGATACTGCGCCGGATACTGATACTGCAAATTGTTTTGGACCATTGAGTTGTATGCATATGTTGAGGGTTGTATGGACTGTGCGATTTGTTGATATGGTGCTATGGGGTTGTACGCAGATGTTGGGGGTTGTATCGACTGTTGCACTTGTTGTGGTTGAACATGACCTTTGCAATGTTCTAAATAAGATTTTTGGTATTTATATACCTTATTACAGATATTACACTTGAAAATTGATGAACTCATTTTTTTTTTATATTTTTATTTACACTTATAAAAATTATTTTGTTTATAGTGTACTTTTTTATTAAAAAATATATTGATTGCTTGAATAACAACTAATATTACAAGGATTTTTATATATATATATATATATATATATATATATATTTAAATTCTGTCTTTGCTTAAATTATATGACACACTCTTATTTTTTGATATACAAATAATATGTTTTTTGAGAATATGTATTTATTTTCTGTCTTAGATTTATTAATAACACACAAGGAATTTTTTAATAGTCACGACTTGTTACTTTTAGATACAAAAATGTACTGAATTTTACCCTAAAAAATTTAGATCAATATAAATCCGTGAAAATTTTGTTTTGGTATAGTACGCTTCATTCCAACAAAGTAGCTTTGCGTTACTTTGCAAAAGTAGCGTATCTGCTGATAGAAACGGTTAAGATTAAAAAATTAGAAAAGAAACTGCTACGTGGACAAAACATTGTGGTATCTGATATACACAGAATGCCGAGGCATGCTTATGCATGCAAATAAGTTAGAAAATATTTAGGAGAATGAAACTGCTACGTAGACAATATTTACATAAACAAGCATTATGATATGTGATATACACAGAATACGGAGGCATGCTTATGCATGTAGAGACGTTCCAAAATTTTGTAGCAAAAGAAACTGCTACGTGGACAAAACATTGTGGTATCTGATATACACAGATTGCCGAGGCATGCTTATGCATGCCTCTACAATACAAAATGTTTAAGGGAATGAAACTGCTACGTAGACAATATTTATGTAAACAAAAATGTTGATAAGTGATATCTACAGAGTACAGAGACATGCTTGTGCATGCAGATACGTTACAAAGTTTTGAACGGAATTTGATATATACAGAGTACAGGGACATGCTTATGCATGCCTCTACGATACAAAATGTTTACGGGAATGAAACTGCTAAGTGGACAATATTTACATAAACAAGCATTATGATATGTGATATACACAGAATACGGAGGCATGCTTATGCATGCAGATACTTCACAAAATTTTGTAGCAAAAGAAACTGCTACGTGGACAAAACATTGTGGTATCTGATAAACTACAAAATTTTTGAAGCTTCACAAGTTTTCAAAGCAAAATTATCAAATTTTGAAGTAGAGCTTTTATTTGTACAATGAAGCCCTTCCGGTACACACCATTATATCGGAGACTTCAGCGTCACCATTTGAAGGAGTATTTAAGAAAAGCCAGACAGGAAGAGTTCGAGAAACATCTTGAAGGAGATGAGGAACTTTTGTTAGCGGTGTCTTCGCAGCCAACATCTGCACCTGAGACATCAAATCCTTCGAATGCAGAATATGATGAGATGCTAACAGGCGATGAGGATCACTTTTTAGCGGTGTCTTCGCAGCCAACCACAACAGACCATCGAAGAGAGGTAGCAATCAAACCTCAAATAGAAATATTGAGTGTTGAAATACTACCAAAAATAGATATACCTCTTTTTCTTGCAATGTATGGAGACGATCAATTGTTGTTAGAGGCAGCGGATGTAGTAGAGGCAAATTGAAATTGAGATATAAATAAAAAATATAAACCTAATTTGATAAATATTACATTTTAATAAAAATTAAAACAATGCATATGTTTAAACAATGGCTCATTCATTCATTCAAATGGTCAAGGGAATATTTGGGCACAAAGAATAAACGCTTATTATTTGTTTGTATGTATATGCGTAAATGAAATAAATTTGTAGATATTTATGTACGCATGAATATGTACACCTTATCACATTTTATACTGACCAGGAAAGCAAGAAAGCAGACTGTCATACAGACTCACCAATCGTCACACACACAGACTGTCTGACAGCCAGACATTCCAACCGCCACTCAGAACACAAAAAACACACACACTTAAACATAGCATAAATATTCATATTCTACAAAATACAGAAATCGCACCACCATCCAGATCCCCAAATAAAATCCATCGATGATCGTCATGTATAAAATAAACAAAACATCAGTTTCAATATTTATGCAATAGTAATTTTTTTTTCACAACGTCTTCAAGATCAGAATAATCAAATTATTCCTCCAGACTCAAGCATTGCAAGCAAAAAAGTAAAAAAAAAAAACACTGAATTGCTGGACGACAACTCTTAAGTAAACACACCAAATTTTAATAAGCAAAAAAATAAAAGAAAAAATCTCACTCCAGCAAGAAGGAACGAACCACAAACATTAAGGGTATCCATATATAACTTCTACACTTTTTAAATAGTGTGGTTCCTAAAAATGCTTCTAAATTTTTTTATTCACCAGGCGTACGCAGTATAAATGGACAGACAGAAATTCCCACGCTCACATACCGACGGACATGTATTCTCAAGGTCACATATGGACAGACACAAATTCCCACGCTCACATACCGACGGACATGTATTCTCAAGGTCACATATGGACAGACACAAATTCCCACGCTCACATACCGACGGACATGTATTCTCAAGGTCACATATGGACAGACAGAAATTCCCACGCTCACATACCGACGGACATGTATTCTCAAGGTCACATATGGACAGACACAAATTCCCACGCTCACATACCGACGGACATGTATTCTCAAGGTCACATATGGACAGACACAAATTCCCACGCTCACATACCGACGGACATGTATTCTCAAGGTCACATATGGACAGACTCAAATTCCCACGCTCACATACCGACGGACATGTATTCTCAAGGTCACATATGGACAGACACAAATTCCCACGCCTACCCCAATATTTTATTAAAAAAAAAAAAACAATGTGAACGCCCCTATTAAACCGTGGGAAAAAATACACACACGAACACACACAAAATGAAATTTGAGAACTTTGTGGAATTTGAGAATTTTGGCAATTAAAATTGAAAAATTTCAAATTTAATTGCTGAAATTTAATATTTTTAATGGTCACAGCACATACAGTTCCCTACTACTCATAGAGCGAAACTGATTACATTTTCCTTAAGTGGCCAACTGTTTGTTCGTTTTTAGGAGGACTACCTTAAATCTCTTCGTAAGAGATGCAAATGGAAAACAAAAGTTCACAATTGGGCAATTTGATAGTTATAATTGATGACTAACAGCACCCTTGTGAGTGGAGACTGGGAAGGATGGAAAAAGCATACCCAGGCTTCGACTCTAACATTCGTGTTGCTGATTTACGTACAGTGTCAGGAACTATAACTCGTCCGGTCGTAAGACTATGCTATCTCTGAATTTTAAAGGACAATTCAGAAAACTGATCTATTTTAATTTCATTTTGTCTCATATTCACTACAAACAAATTTTACTCGTTTCTCTCTATTGCATTTTCTTATTATAATGGTTTCTGAATTGTCATGACGTAATTCAAATACTAATTTCTTCTTGTTTATTACCAGGAAATACTGCTAACTCACATCATGACTCCAAACAAAAGCAGCCGATCTAGTAGCAGGTATCGCCGAATTCGTCAGCCAAGCCGCGATTCTGAGATACATCAATGCTTGATGTGCAAAAAATTTAATCCATTAAAGTACTGCAAGAAATTCTTAAAATTGAGTACAAGAAAAAAATTACAGTTCGTGGAACGGCATCACTACTGCAAAAAGCCATACAATACTGGAAAAAGCCATACCATCAGAGGGTGTACGTCGTTTGATACTTGTTGAAAGTGTAACTTTTTACATCATACCTTGCTACATGCGGTGAACAAAAAAAAAACAAACCCGTTGTTCAGCTACCAATGTAAGTCACGGCAAACAAAGTATAAGGATACAACTACACCAAACTTTTGTCTGAATCGATTAAGTCGCTAGCTCAAGTCCTCTGTGCAGCGGAATCATCAAAAAGTGTTGAATAACTGCAAGGCCGGCGGCATGTTCAATCATGATCCGACACTAAACAACAACATAAGTTATCTATATATTAGTTTATTTATATTCACATTGTCAATCAGGGTGCCAACCAATAAATTTTATATATTGAATTCAATTATACCTATACTTGACAATTCTAAAATTTAGAACAAAATGTATTTAATCGAATCGGTTTAAAAAAGCAACAACACATCTTATACCATCGTACTTACTTTTTAATTATTGAACTCTTACTTACCAATCAACCTTCAAGGAACTCTCTTCGTTGATACAACCTTTGGAATTTATACTTACTCTCAACCCTGAAATTTGCTCTTATTCTAAACCCAAATTTGTACTTATTCTAAAACAATGCATTTGTACATAATATAATACTTCCTAAAGGTTGAAACTAATATAAATAAATCCGTTATGAAGAAAACAAGAAAAAACCCTACACGTCTTCTACATACTGGGTAACCCTAAAGGTAAGGAGCGACGTTTGTTCCATAATCCGCTCAATATTGTCATCTCTATATAAGAGATTTCTTTTTAATAACTAAGATTATTACAATATATATATATGTATATATATATATACATATATATATATATATATATATATATATATATATGTATATAGATATATATATATATATATATATATATATATATGTATGTATATATATATATATATATATATATATATATATATTTATATATATATATATATATATATATATATATATATGTATATATATATATATATATATATATATATATATATATCTATATACATATATATATATATATATATATATATATATGTATATATATATATATATATATATATATATATATATAGATATATATATATACATATATATATATATATATATATATATATATATATATGTATATATTTATATATATACATGTATATTATATTATATACATATTATACATATGTATATATATATATATATATATATATATATATATACATATATATATATATATATATATGAACAAAATGTTGGGCTATAAATTTTGCGCTAAAATAATTTTGTTTAGATGAACTCCAAACAAAATTATTAATATCGATTATAAATAATTGATATTGGGAAGTGGGAAAGGAAAAATAAGAACCAATATTAAATTTTCCTTTTAATGATAGGGTTTATTTACAGGAGTTTGAGTAAATAGAGTTTACCTTTTGGGCAGATAAATGCTTTGGGGCAGATATATGCTTTTGGGCAGATAAATGCTGCTCTCGTTGATGCTGGTTGAAGAAGAAGTAGTCATTTAATTTTTAAATTAAGAAAAAGGAAAGTTTGGCTTTTGGAAAAACCGCGCAACATATGGAATTTTTCGAGTGTCAACTCGAGCAACATTTAGTACATTTTCAGTGTTACAATATTGTCTAAATTTAACTGGGTAAGTACACAGGAAGAAAAGGTTATAAGAAAAGGTTTGTATAAAAGGTAAGTAAGAGAGATGTTTCCAAAGTAAGTATAAAAAAGCTAAAAATAAATCGTATATTCATACAATATACTTATACTTAAGATTTGCATATTCAAATCGATTATAAAAGGTTTAATTTATAATTCAATTATAAAGGGTTTAATTTATAAGGAATAAATATAAAATTCAGTGCAAATAATTTATATTAAATAATAATAAAAAATGATTTTGTCCAATATCAAATTTTACATGCCGCCAGGCCAGGCCTTCAGGCAACATATGGCGGGTTGGTGGTTGGGCAAAGGACATTTGCCAATGATTTAATCGCCTCTATAATGGCTGTTGTTGGGATTGTTGTGGCTGTAGGTGGATTTGGTGTTTGTTGGGGAGTTGGTTTTCGCTGTTGTTGTGTTTTCTCCTCTTTCTTGTTAGTCCGGCTTTTCGGTTTCTTCTTCCGGGTCACATGCAGCAAGGTGTGGTGCAATTTTCTACATTTTCTGCAGGTATCGTTTGATGCACATGCCTTCACATCGTGGCTTCTCGCCAAGCAGTTCACACAACATTGGTATCGTTCTACGACATTCATCCGTTTTTTCACCGACATGGTTAAAAATTTTCGACAGAATCGCAAGCCATGAAACGCATCGCATAAAACACAACCATAGACTTCTGGGTCTCTTTTTCTTCTTATGGTTTTTCGGGTGCAAATGTCAACTGGACGAGTGGATTCTAATCTGCGGTTCGGTCTAATATGGAAAAACAAATACGAATTAGAACTTATAATTTAAGGTAATTAATGCCTACATGATGTATGGTTGATCTCAAATTGTTCATACAAATTAAAGTATGAGGTAGTTTAAATTCTATTTTTCTGTATGTGGATAAAACGTGTAATGAAAACAAGAAAGAATAAAGAAAAAGGATTTTAAATATATTCGGCTATAAGTAGATCTTATGAGGTTTTAAACATCTCGATTTTCCATATAAGGAAGAAAACATAACTTGACTATTGGGCGTGTTATGACTCCAGAGGCGATGCGCACATCAGCGATGCGGACATTTCCATCTGAACCTGGGTAAGTTTTGTCTATTCGTCCCAGTCGCCATTCCTGTGGAGGAAGGAGATCGTCCTTTACTACTAAAAGATCTCCAGGATGAAGATTTGGACTTGAATATCTCCACTTATAGCGCTTTTAAAGAGCCTTGAGGTAATCTTCTTTCCATCGTATTGAGAATTGATGGTGCAGAGCCTTCAGTTTCTCCCATCTGTTGATGAGCGAGATATTTCGACTGTCGGGTTCCGGGAAAGCCATAATAGGAGAACCTCTTAAAAATGTCCGGGAGTCAGTGCAGTGATGTCTGAAGGGTCTTCTGACAGCGCTGAAATCGGGCGGGAATTAAGTATTCCCTCTATCCGGGCAAGGATAGTAGAAAACTCCTCAAAGTTGAATTTTTGAGTTCCAGCAATTCGTCTGAAATGAAATTTGAAGCTCTTAACGGCGGCTTCCCATAAACCGCCCATGTGTGGTGCGTGTGGGGGAATGTACTTCCATTCAAATCCTCGAGAAAGGTACTTCTGGGCAACATCATGAGCCGCCGTATTAATAAACCTTGAAAATTCACGTCCTAGCGCTCTACTAGCGCCCAAAAAATTTCTGCCATTGTCAGAAGTTACCCTGTGGGGGAGTCCCCGCCTCCCAACGAAGCGAGCGAATGCCGCCTGAAAAGCATTTGGGAACAAATCAGAGCATGCTTCCAGATGAATAGTCTTCGTGCTAAAGCAAACGAAGACACATACGTATCCCTTAATAGTACTAGCCCTTCGCAAAATTGACGTCTTTAGTTCAAAAGGGCCTGCGAAATCTATACCTGTCACATGAAAAGGTGGCGTGAGTGTACATCTTTCTGGAGGCAAGGGAGCCATTATCTGCGAGCATGATTTCTGTCTGTGTATTATACAGACCTTGCAATTACGAATAATAGCTTTTATTCCCGGCTTAATTCGAAAGACATGAAACTCTAATTGCACCATCCTAATCATTTGACTACAGTCAGCATGAGCGAGTACATTATGAATAAACAAAAGATATAACTGGCAAAAACGAGAATTTCTGGGCAGTATTATGGGATAACGCTCATTATATGGCATCGACGACCGAGATAGTCTGCCATTCACTCGTAAAAGTGAGTCCGAATCGAGAAAAGGTTTCAAATTCTTTAAAGAACTTTTATTTGGTAGAGGCCGTGAGTTACATAATAATTGGTACTCCTCATTATAAAAATTCCTTTGGGCTAGAGAAATAAGACGCTTTTTGACAAATTTCATTTCGTCAAAAGTGAGATCGCCAGGAGAAGATTCTGGTCTATTAGGTTCTGAGAATTTCGAGCTTTTCGCTAAGCATCTGGCGAAAAATCGAAAAATGTAACATATAACTCGCAACGCTCGGTTATATGAAGAGAACTTACACAAAATGTCATCTTCTTTGACTTCTGTGTGTAATGATTGAGTCTGAATTTTCGAGTCGGCAATAACTTTCAGGGGATCTCTATATGGCCACTCTGAGGATGGTTTTGATAACCATGGCGGCCCATGCCACCAGAGCGAGCTTTGTTCCAGTTCTTGAGATTTACAACCGCGAGTTCCCAGATCAGCGGGGTTGTCGTGTGTTGGCACATGTCGCCATATAGCATCCGGAACCAAACGGTGAATCTGAGAAGTGCGATTTGCCACGTATGATTCCCATGAGGATTGGGGTTTCGAGAGCCAACCTAATACAATGGACGAGTCCGTCCACAGGATGACCTCACCGATGTTGAGACGAAGTGAATCCTTAACATATTTTACGAGGTTTTCCAGTAAAACTGCGCCATTCAATTCTAGTCGCGGGAGACAAATTGTCTGTATCGGGGCTACTTTACTCTTAGCCAGCAGCAAATTATTGAAGCTGTTGTGAGACATAGTCTCACATCGAATATAAATTGTGGCACAGTATGCTACCTTTGATGCATCTGAGAACCCGTGAATAGAAATTGAAGCAGATGGAGTACTGTGTAACCAACGTGGGATGGAAATTTTATCGATGAGAACGAAATCTTGCACCAGAGAGTTCCATTTATAAAGGGATTCAGATGAAACATCATCATCCCATTCTAACCCCTCCAGCCATGACGGCTGCATTAAAAGTTTTCCTCTGATGACTATAGGAGCCAGCCATCCAGCAGGATCAAATAATTTTGCAACTGAGGATAAGATTTGTCGCTTTGTAATTCTGACCGTTTGTTCAATCGGGGAAAATTTGTACGTAAACGAGTCAGTGACTGCATTCCACCTTATGCCAAGAGTTTTGGTAGAACTGGTGTCGTGGAAACGGAGAAAATCTGAATAATAAAGATCCTCCTTTGGCAGATTGGAGAGTAATTGCTGATCATTTGCCGTTATCTTCTTTAATGGGAGCCCTGCTGAACTTAATGAAGCTATTAGCTTAGTTTGTGCAGATAAAGCTTCGTCAGTGGAGTAACCTCCTGAGAGTATGTCATCGACATATGTTTCTGTGCGCAGAATTGAAGCTGCCTTTGGAAAAGCTGATTCGGAATCGGAAGCGAGTTGTAATAGGGTCCGAATAGCTAGGTATGGGGCACAGTTGACGCCAAACGTTACAGTCTTCAATTGATAATCCTTAATGGGGCCGTTAGGGTGGGGTTGAAATAGAATTCGCTGAAACGGCCTATCAGCTGGGTGCACAAGGATTTAGCGATACAAGTTTTGAATATCACCACTAAAAACGTATCGATATTTTCTCCAATTAATTATAATTGATATTAAATCATTCTGTAGAGTAGGGCCTGTGTGCAGAACATCATTGAGAGAAAATTGAGATTTCGATTTCCGAGAAGCATTGAAAACAACTCTAACTTTAGTAGTTTTATGTTCAGCGCGAACTACGGCATGATGCGGTAAATAATATGAGCCATATTTACCGTGTGAAACGACTTCATTTGATGGAACCTCCTCCATGTGGTCCAAATTTATGTATTCTTTTAAAGTCTCTGTATATTGAGCTTGAAGCTCGGGGGTTTTTGATAAATTTTTCTCCATGCTCGAGTATTGAGCCAGAGCTGTGAACCGGGATGAACCAAGAGAGATTTTTTCTGGAAAATCCTTTTTGAAAGGTAGCCTTACCAAATATCTACCATTTTCGCTACGTGTAGTGGTTTCTGTGTAAAATTTTTCGCAAAATTCATCTTCGACCGATCTGGGCCTTGCCGTATGAATTTCTTCCTGTTCCCAAAACTGCCTTAAAATTTTATTAAGCTCAACAGTCTGGGATACGAACACTGAGGTCATGAACGTTTGAACAGGTGTCGATTTTATAGGGCCACTTAAAACCCATCCGAAAATGGTATTGTAGGCCGAAGTCTGACCACATATATTTTTTCTAATGCCATCAATGTTGAGAAAGTGTTCACAATCACTGCCCAGAATAAGATCTATTTGAGCAGCCCTATTGAAAGTAGGGTCAGCTAGATCTAAGTCCGCGAGTTCCGTTGAGACCGGGATTTCAAAATTGCAAGTTGGAAGCCGCTTGGTCAGTTTTGGGAGTATAATAGCCCTTATAGGTACGCGCAATTTGTGTCTTTTGGCGTATAAAACAAAATCACATTCCTTATTAGCGACCTGTTTTTGACCACCTATACCTACAATTTCAAAATGAGAACTCCTGTATGAGATCTGAAGACGAGTTCTTATTCTTTCTGTCAGAAATGTTCTTTGAGAACCAGGATCAATTAGAGCCCTTACGGTGAAGAGTTCACCCCTATGTTCAATTTGTGTCAGAGCGGTGCGTAACAAAATATTTTCACTTCCGGTAGAGCAATTAGCATGGACACGACTAGAAGTGCTGGGAATATCATTTTGAGTAGCTTTTGAAGCCGATTGAAGGCTATCTTGAGACTGGCGTTGTACAAATTTAGTGTCATGATTTGGTGCTTCCGTATGTATTTTGCCTGAGCCGTGCGTTGAGTTCTGAGAATTTTGCCCCATGTGCAACAAAGTGTGGTGATTTTTCTTGCAATGCATACATCTATACTTGCTACCACAGTTTGACTTGAGATGAGAAGCAGCCAAACAATTGTTACAAAATTTGTTCTTAAAAACGTAATCAACTCTCTGTTGCACACTGAACGCTTTGAATCTGGGGCATGCTCTCAAAGGATGACCCACATTGCATAGTCTGCAACAAACAGCATCCAAACTTTCCTGAGACACATGCGTCTGCACCTTAGCTTGATTCGGTTTTGTTAGCATAAAACAATCTTTTGATGTTTTAATGCTATTTATACGTTCAACCGCCTCGTATCTGTCAACCAGAAATTGCGACATCTGGCTCCATTGCGGAAGCAAGTGTTACTTCAGGCAACTTTGTGGAGATAAGGCGAATCAATATGGGGTCCCAACTGTCCACTTGAACGCCAAGTGTTCTGAGTGTTGCGAGTGAGTCATTCACTGAAGACTGGATTCTTCGAATTGATTCACTGTCTTCACTAGTTGCCTCGGGTATATCAAATAGAATTTTGATCTGGTTATCAACCAGAACACGTTTATTTTCATAGCGGGTTCTCAAAGCATCCCATGCTAATTCGAAATTTTCGTTAGAGAGAGGATATCTTTTAACAATATCCCCCGCCTCACCTCTTGTCTTGTTACGTAAGTGATACAATTTACTAACGGGTGTAAGTTTCGAGTGCCTTATGTATACTGCTGTGAACATGTCTCGAAACGAGGGCCATTGTTCATAGCTCCCTTTGAACACCTCAGTGTCACAGGGAGGCAGCTTAATGCAGTATGAGCTATCTTGAAGCTGATCATATTGGAGGGCTTGATTCTGCACAGTATATCGGGAGGTCGATTGACCTGCAGGGTAATGTCCAGTTTCCAATCGAAAACTTTTCATTAACTCTAAAATTTGAGACGAGCATATATAATATGAGTCTGTGCATTCATCAAAAATTTTCGTAATCCCAGCTTTGACTGCCGACGTGAAAGCGGGATCCTTTGACATCATGAGGATTTCATAGGAGGAGTCGAGCCTTCCCCATCTGGATTCCAATTCTTTAAGTTTAACCTCAAGAATGGATTCGTTAAGGTCAATATTTTCAGATTCCTTAAATCTGTCGCAAAAATTGAGCAACCTATCCCTATCATAATCGAATTGCTCTCTTGGAGAGGGGTCTTCAATGGATTTAGTTGCCATTTTGATGTAGTGCTATTAACGTTTTTACTATGTGTAAACTCCGTGAAATTATTCAATAAAACAAGAACCAAAATAAGGGTTAGTTGCAGTATATAATGGCAGGGCCAAACTAGGGACTATAATATAGCAATAGTTTAAGTTTTAAATCGGATATCTATTTGAATTACAAGAGCACGGAAAAATTTCAAGTTATGAAATATCAGGGGCTAGACATTCAATCTATTTTAGAGAATAGAATTAGGGGCTATTTTGAATAGCAATAGAATAGAATTCTAGCAAATAAAAATTCAAAGGGTTAGAGTGACGCACATTAGTTTTCAAAATAAAGAATTATTAACTTGTCAAACAAATTAATACGGACTGAATAATTCCCGAGAATATGAGTAAATTCATAGCATCAATAAGATTCAATGTTATTACATATTTCCCTTCCATTGAATTAAAGCATTGTATTCAGTTTTAAGAAATCAACTTAAATATTACTTGTAGTTTCTATTTGCCGGGCAAAAATATACCGTGCCTCACCAACTTGTTCAAAGTGCAAACCGGTAACACTGTTGAAATTTGTATAAAGCAGGTATGGAAAAAAGGCAATTGATATATTGAATTCAAGAAATGAATTTCAATTTATTTAATGTATGTACACTTCAGATAATGAGCAGAGATGAGTAGATAGATGTGTATGATTTTTCTTTTTTACTAATAATAATTAAATGAATATAAATTTCTATTTATATGTGTGTATGAGTAAACTGTTATTAATTAATTTATATTGTTCTTAGTTTTAAAAATTAGTTAATTTTCCATACTTATTACTGTAGGTAGTGGACTTTTCATCCCTTGTTTAGTTATTTGTGCTAACTACTGTTTCAATTCCTTTGTTTGTACATATGTATGTATGCATGCATGTGAATATTTATTTAACTTTTATTGTTGCTCCAAAAAATTTGTAAAACTATTTAAATTTATTTTTGTAGAATATGTGGTAAATTTTACAAAGAATATTTTATTGTGCAATTTTTTCAAAATAATCAATTTAAATTTTCTGATTGAAATAAGTTGATGTTAATATTTAATTTCTTGATGAGTTGAAATATTCAAGAGAAAAGTTCACTGATCTTGTCTTGGGCTAATTCTGTTTATATACATAAGTATATATGTATGTATTTTTCTTCCTCCTTTTATTCCTCTGTCCTTATTATTTTATATTTTAAGAGAACTGATCACAAACAACTTTTGATTTAGCACAACTACATATAGAGTGATGATTTCTAATTTAACAGCATATGTACATACATATTTTATAAAGAACATTGTTTTTCACTTCTCTGACCTTGAGGTTAAAGGCCTTAAATTTAAATTTTAAATATATTTTCAAGAGGTAAGTATGTAAGAAATTTGTTCCGATTCCTTTGTTCCTTTTCTCCTTTTTAAGTAGAATATGTACATATGTATGTATATTATTTAGGTATTTATAGGTATATGATCAAATGCATGAACGGTAAGTATGAGAATGAGAAGTTATGGAAAAACCGTTAAGTATGTAGGTATGTATTTATTAATATATTTGTTGATGTAATATTCGTTTAGACTAGTTATTTATATATGTATTTAAAATAAACGGGTTTCATATACATACATATTATTGAAACAAATTTTTGTATAATATGTTGAAAATTTTATTTTCTACTTACATAAATGAGTATGTCGGTAATTTCCTTGAAGGCGTTTAGGAATTTTAATTTCAAATTGCTTCTTGTAGGAGTTTTTCAGGACCAAGTGAATATAATTTTTATATTTTTCGTTTTCTTTCTTTAAATTTTACTTTTCGAATTTTACTTTTTGAATTTTACTTTTCTTTTTAGCGCCCTTTTAATTTAGTTTTATGTACGTGTACATATGTACTTCAAGTTTTATTTATTAATTATAGTATACACATGCACGCATCCACAATATATTTTTCTTGGGCTGTGGTATTATTTCTTAAAAAATCTTTTCGTTTTTCAATATTGATTTCGTTTATGCAAAAGCTTTCTTTATTTATGCAATATACATATATTTAACTAAATACCATTCACTTAAATTTGCTTTTATTTGCACTGTTAAGATTTTTTTTTTTTTTTATTTACTTCTTTCTACTCACTGTGTAAATAATGGACTGTATGGTGGTTGTTTTAAGTTTTTGTGTTTTACCTCATGTGTAGCTTTTTCTCAATTTCTCAATTTAGAACAGGAATGAGTTTCTCTTTTGTATATGAGTAAACATCTTGGTAATTTTCGCTGGATAACTTCTTTCAGCCTTTAAGGACCATGAACAAAATGATGGGCTATAAATTTTGCGCTAAAATAATTTTGTTTAGATGAACTCCAAACAAAATTATTAATATCGATTATAAATAATTGATATTGGGAAGTGGGAAAGGAAAAATAAGAACCAATATTAAATTTTCCTTTTAATGATAGGGTTTATTTACAGGAGTTTGAGTAAATAGAGTTTACCTTTTGGACAGATAAATGCTTTTGGGCAGATAAATGCTGCTCTCGTTGATGCTGGTTGAAGAAGAAGTAGTCATTTAATTTTTAAATTAAGAAAAAGGAAAGTTCGGCTTTTGGAAAAACCGCGCAACATATGGAATTTTTCGAGTGTCAACTCGAGCAACATTTAGTACATTTTCAGTGTTACAATATTGTCTAAATTTAACTGGGTAAGTACACAGAAAGAAAAGGTTATAAGAAGAGGTTTGTATAAAAGGTAAGTAAGAGAGATGTTTCCAAAGTAGGTATAAGAAAGCTAAAAATAAATCGTTTACAATTCATACAATATACTTATACTTAAGATTTGCATATTCAAATCGATTATAAAAGGTTTAATTTATAATTCAATTATAAAGGGTTTAATTTATAAGGAATAAATATAAAATTCAGTGCAAATAATTTATATTAAATAATAATAAAAAATGATTTTGTCCAATATCAAATTGGACATATATATATATATATATATATATATATATATTGAGAAATCCTTTGGATAACAATGAAAGTATTTATAAGGCAAAATGAAAAATAAAATCTCAATTTAATTGTTAATAAATTAACTATTTGACATACATGTCGTGATTCATTACCAACAAAAAAAAACGGACAAAACTTCAACAGAGATATGGGACAGTACAAACATTCATATATTTTTTATTTCAGTTAAGGCACATATATTCTGATTTTACGATTAAAAACGTAACAGAGAACAAAGGTTAGTTTGAGTTGTTAGTGCCATTGTCGAAAGAATGCACTTGGGTCCGTTCATTCGTTCCCGTTGTGATACCCTAAAACAGGAACTACTCATGAGTTGTCCTCTGCCGCTTTAAGCCATCCTGTGGACGCTAGGAAGGCCAATATTCTAACAAGCCCCACACTCGCCACGCTATCTAGATCTGGCAGGAATTTGGAGAGCAGTTCCACTGCCCTTACGCTGTTCAGGGCAGGGCACTGACATGGAAGATGGAGTACTGTTTCCTCCTCCTCCTTCATCATTACAGCTTCTGAAGAAATCGTTGTATTCCACACCCATCCTTCATGCATGGGTCCCAAAGTCACAATGTCCAGTTAAGACATTCACAAGTTGACGAAGCCGTACCTTGTTGATGTTTCGAAGGTCACGTATTCTGCGTGGGTCGTAGAGGAGCCATGTAGCCCTTGCCACGCGGCAGTTGGTCACGTCGTCCCATCTTAACTGAGCGAGTTTGTATGATTCACACTGAACTAAAAACTTGCAGTACGATAGGGGAATGCCTGTGAAGCTTTGTCCCTTCCCTGGCAATTCCGTCAGCAATGAGGTTGCCAGGACAGTCGGAATGTCCTGGTACCCAAACAAGTCTCACCCTCGAATGTCTCTCTATGGCCGCCTTACTATCGGTAAAGATATAGATATCGTTCGATATCCTATAATACCTCAGGTATTTAGCTGCACAAGTAATAGCAGAAATTTCGGCTTGAAGGATACTGCAACCAGCCCGAAGCCTAAATGAAGTTTTTACGTTAAGGTTCTCTACGTAAAAACCCTCGCCTACATTAGTTCCCCTCTTAGATCCGTCAGCGAAGATTCTAACGGAATCTAGGAGAAATGAAAGTCTGGAAGTATATTCCCTGTCCTCGACAAGAGAATGGAAAAAATCCGCCAAAGAAAGGTTTTGGTATACAATAGCCAACGTTTTCATGGATCCTGATGTGTTGGTATTTCATCAGAAATGCCAGGAATGCCGTAGTCAAACCTTGACCATGGGCACGCAGCATTCAACCTAACCACAGAAAATGGGCCAAACTATTTGGCCAGAATGTCCACTGGGAGCCAATTCAACATGGTGAAGAGTGTCCCAGTTGGAGTCGATCGTAGCGAGCCTGCCATCATCCTCGCCGCTAGACGAAAGATCTTTTCAAAGCTCCTGCGATGAGTATCCTTCTCCATCGCATTTCACCACACCAGTACTCCGTAAAGGAGTATCGGTTTCACAACAGCTTCAAATATCCAGTTGATCTCTATGGGGTTTACATACCAGTTAAGACCAACTGCCCTTTTGCATGTATAAATGGCCACTAGAGTCTTATTCGCCCTCGCTCGGATGTTTGGGTTCCATGATAGCTTGCTATCTAGGACTACACCTAAGTACTTGGCGTTGTCGAATATTTTCAAGGGAGTACCGTTCAACTTCGTATGCGTGAAGCCGTCGATCTTGTACCTCCTAGTGAAGAGCAACAGCTCAGTTTTGGCTGAATTTACACTGAGCCCACTACTGGTACTCCATTTGCTCAGGATTGCAAATGGAGATATAGTATCTAAGTGCTTACCGGAGATTGCCACCGCAACATCATCGGCGTATGCGACCGTCTTGACTAGTCTGCGCGCCAGAACTAGCAGCAGCGAGATAAAACACCTCCCTGTGGAGTGTCCCGATTGACTGCTCTGTATTCAGTTGCATTCCCAATCGAGGCCCTGACGACCCTGAAGGTAAGCAGATTTTTAACAAACCTACAGATGCCAATATCAATCCCTACGGCCAGCATTCCTTCAATGATGGATGCAGGATTGACGTAGTTGAAAGCACCCTCAATGTCCAGAAAGGCTACCATAGTGAATTCCTTGTGTTCAAAAGATTTCTCTATGTAGCCTACTAGAGAATGCAGTGTGGCTTCCACAGACTTGCCCTTCGTGTATGCATGCTGTGAGTCTAAGAGAACATTCCTAGGTATGGTCATTCTCAAATGAATATCAATTGAGACTTATAGCTCTTAAGTCCCTTGGTGTAGTGTGGGATTTCCTACCCCCTTTCGGGATAAAGATAACCCTAAAAATGTGCCAGCATGCTAGTAAATAAGCCTTCCTTAGGCACTCTTTATAAATCACTGAGAGCCAAGGTAGGACAATGTCCGCATTCCTCTGTAGGTCAGCTGGAATTATTCCATCTGGCCCTGGGAACTTATAGGGATCGAACCTGTTAACGCAGTGCACTGTGTCGATACTCAACGGAAGTGTAGCTGTGCCGTCGGTTGAGCGATCAATAGCAGCTCCTGTTACAGACGCTGCTTGACTTTCAGGAAAATTAGTGTCAAGTAATAGCTTTAGCGTTTCCTGACTGCTCATGGTCCAGCTACCACAGGGTTTCTGTATGTGGTTTGGTACAATCGTTGTAGTTGATAGTATCTTACTCAGTCTGTTGGTTTCAGAGGATCCCTCAACTCCAAAATGGGCATTTTCAAAATTTTGCTGAAATGAGAAATTTCTTAATAAGTTTTTAGTTTTTAAACATCTACAACTTTTTTGTTTTAAAAGATTTCTAAACAAAATAAATTTTGTACAATTACCTAGCTTGTTAGCTAAGCTTGTTGTTAAGTTGTTTGGTTAAGTTGTTCTTTATTTAATAGTCTTTATGCTAATGCTACCTTTTTATTATATTAAATCAATATATATGCTTATAATTATTACTTAAGCAATAAATCTAAGCAAATTTTTATGTAAGAGAAAATACCCAACTATTACCAATAGTGATATGATTCTACGGTGTCATCAGTTCCTTGTATGTGGATAACCTGTGCTTTAAATAACTTAACGACACATTAATAAAAGTAATATGAATCTACGGTATGATTAATTATTTGCAGGTTAATAACCTTTACTTTGAATTAGTTGGCGAAAACCTTACTTATACATTGGGCATTTTCACTACATTGTAGCAAAAAAATGTTTAAGACTTTTTTAAAGGCCCAAATTTTCCTAAACCCTCCCACTAAATAGAGCATAAATTCTAAGTTTGTAAAAGTTTGTTTAGAGACTAGTACTATCTTATAGTCTGAACTCTCCTCTACACTCCTATACCACATTGTATACCCGGCACGATCCGACCGTGAGCACCAGAGCAATTTTTCTGATGCAAGGTCAAATATTTTTAGAGTAAAAAGTTTATATCCTCTTGTGCTCAATTTTGAGTTATTTTTTTATCAGATGGTTTTTATGAAAAACGGATTTCAGATGGAAAAGTAATTTGGTATAAAAAAGTTTTTTTTTCGGAATCGCTTGGGCATAATGAATATGTTGATATTCACAACTGCCTCTAATAAAGAACATATTTCAACAAATTATGGCAAAAACCATTGACTTATAACAAGCGCTGTTGCAGGTAGAAGTCGTGCAACAGCCATTAAACCATAAAACTCAATAAAATTTAAAAGGAAAATTCCTGGAAAAACGATACTTCAAGGCTGCACGTCTATTTTTTGTCCTGTGGTCTTCGCTTCCTTCATATGTGCGCGTGTGTACGTGGTCGTTTCTTGATTGTGCAATTATCTAAAAATCAGTATATGGAATTGAAGAAACGGGCCAATGAAAAGAATTCTGAAATATTCCTAGAGTATAGGGATTTAGTCACAAACTGATATAACATAACTGTCACTTCCACTTCAGCAGAAATAAAATTGCAAGGTTTTCTTAAACACTCTGCCGAACGGTTGTTACATACTCTTGATGCTGATCGCTTGAAAAAACTTGGAAATATCAGCATTACTTTAATTTCTAAATGTGGATGTGATGGGTCCTCTAGTCGAAGACAATACAAGCAATGCAATGCTGAGTATACTCGTACATCAGATGCTGACTTATATATGGCATCTTTCGTTCCATTGCGCTTAACAAAAAGTTACACCGAGCTGGAGCCATCAACCAGCAGAGCAAAAGAAACTAATGTATGGAAAAATTAAATACCCTCATCAACGAAGTATTGCAGACCAATAAAATTTACATTCAGAAAAAAAGCAAAAGAGGTCATAATTGAAGAAGTCCAAAAATAAAAGATCAAACTGATGCCCTTCAGCCTGCTGTATTTACAGTTGATGACCAGGAAATCGAAGTAAATTTTAAAATATGTCTTACAATGATTGATGGAAAAGTTGCACAAGCTTTGACTGATACAAAAGAATCGTCAAGCTGCGTTATATGCCAAAAGACATCAAGTCTATTAAGCCATCCCATTCCAGAAGATTAATGTTTTAAGGCAGCATTAAGGTGGACCTTGAAATGAAATTTTTGCGATATTTTGGTAGATGAGGGCTCTATTCCGTGCCTTTTTGAAAAAAAATGACAATGCCGAAAAAAAAATTAAAAAAAAAAAAATTAGAGGTTGCGCACGAGCCGAGAAAAAGGTCCACTTTGCCAAAATTAGGGGGGAAATTGCCATAGGTCATCAGGGGTCACCCGTAGGGGGAAGAATGTATGGCCGACCCCCATTAACTTTTTACCGCCAACATTTTCCCCCAAGACACCCACCCTCTAGCTCCTCCCCTTAGGGGGGTCACCATACAAAAATGGAGGTTGCTCAGTATTTTCGAAAAACACTATAGGTCATCAGGGGTCACCCCTAGGGGGGCAAAATATATGACCGACCCCATTAACTTTTCATCCCCAACATCTTTTCCGAACAAACTTACCCACTATCTCTACTCCTTGAGGGACTCCCCATACAAAAATACTGAAAATCTATGTATTTACAGTTGCACAATATCGAGATTTTTTTGATTTTTTTACAGAAATTCCACCAATATTCCACCAAAGTTAAGATGACAACACAACTTAGATCGCGCGACGATATTTTTTTGATTGGTTATCCAAGCATGAATATTACGGGGAACAAATTACCGTCGAAGAAGCAAGTGCTAAGAATGCATTTCTTCAACATTCGCAAACGAAACATGTCGAAGAAAAATAATGCGGTTATAGTCGCGGACGCAGTGATGATTTTTTGGCGCCAAGCAGCTATTCCGACGAAAGCCAGAGGAGATGTTACAAGAAAAATAGCTGCGCTGCACGATGAGTGGGATGCTTTAAGAAAGTCATCTCACAGAAAGACTGAGTCCACTAGAGAAAAAGAGAATAAGTTTTCTGATAGCTTGGATAATCTTTTCGACATCGCACACGCCAACGCCCTTGAGAAAATGACAAATACCGAAGACATTGAGTTTCTGCTAAAGCAAAGAGAAGATGGCCGGCCAGGAACTATGGGAGGTGTGGACGCTACTGATACTCGAACGAGGAAAAGAAAAGCTGAGCGCGAAGAATAAGAAGAGTTGCGACGCAAACGTGCAACGGAATCTAGTAGAGATCAGTTCGCTAAAGGCGGTAAGTTATTTCGCGCTTTGTGTGTTCGTCCAATGTTTATATTCAAATGAAATTCTTTCAATTGCAGTGGTTAAATTTTCAAGCAGTGATTCAAGCGATGATAATGGGAGACAGGACGAAAACTTCCCGGCAGAAGCTGGCCCATCAAATGTTGGTGACATAAGAGGTTACAAACAATGTTTTACTGAACGAGTCCTATCAGCTTTGGACAAGTGCAAAGTGACTGACCGAGACGCGGTCGGCATTATGATAGCGGCGGCAGAAGCATTTGGACGCGATCCTCAACAATACACAATAAACCGTACGTCGCTTCGGAGATGTCGGCGTTCAAATCGAGAGAACATGCTGGGTTATGTGAAAGACAATCCAGAAGTAAGATCGCATAGATTTATTTGCTCTCATTCAGAATTCTTATTCTTCAACGCGTTTCATTTATCTCCAGCTTGTCGCAGCTAAATCCTTCGTAGTCCATTGGGATGGCAAAATGCTTTTGGATTTTGTGGGTACAAAGAAGGTGGACCGTCTACCGGTAATTGTCTCGTACGGAGAAAAAGAACAACTTCTTGGAGTTCCCAAAGTAGAAGATGGGAAAAGAAAAGGCCGCAGAATAGCAAATGCCGTTTATCAACTGTTGGCATCTTGGCATATGACACATCGAATACAAGGACTTTCTTTCGACACGACATCAACGAACAGTGGCCCATTCTCCGGAGCCGCAGTTACTCTTGAGCGGCTGTTGGAGAGAGAAATCTTATATTTACCTTGCAGACACCACGTATACGAACTGGTGCTAACGGAAGTTTTTGAGACAAAAATGGGAAAGACCAGTGCAACAGGCGTTCCTTGCTTTGACCGTTTCAAACAGGAATGGGACGCTGTAAAGGTTAAACCATTCCATTCTGGCTTGATAGACGATCAAGTCGTCAGAAAAATTCCTGTGGCAATGCAAGTCGGCATAAAGGAGTTTTGCTTAGATCAATTGAAGGAGAAACACCCTCGCGATGACTACAAAGAAATGCTACAATTAATTCTTTTGTTTCTGGGTGAAAAACTTGAGAATTACCATTTCCGAGCTCCAGGACCCGTTTCCCATGCTCGATGGATGGCAAAAGCCATTTACAGCCTCAAGATGTTTTTGTTTCGGAGAACTTTTCACTTATCTGTATGTGAATTGAATGGTATTCGACACGTTTGTATTTTTGTGGTGCGACTTTACGACAAGGCATGGTTTGGTTCTTCTCGAGCAGCTGAGGCGCCGAATCAAGATTGGAAGTTTTTGAAGGACATCGTCGAGTACAAGTCCGTTGACCAGGATTTATCTCGGGTAATGATAAAGAAATTTATCGGTCACCTATGGTATCTCGCCGATGAGCACATAGCCCTTGCCTTTTTCGATGACAAGGTTTCAAATGAGTTGAAGGCCAAAATGGCCCAAGCATTGCTAGAAAATGAGAATGACGAAGGTGAAGAAGATGAAGAAGACGAAGAAGGTGAAGAAGATGAAGAAGACGACCCGGTTCCCCAGCTCCTCGCGTCGTAATCAAAAGCATCAGCGTTAAAAAAATCGAGGTGAAATTCAAAGATGTGAATGAGGAATTCTTGGCTAAAGACTTGAGCAACCTCGTCTCTCATAATACCAAAAATTTATTTGTACTATTTGGAATATCGCAAGATTTCATTCTAGCAAATCCAGCAACCTGGAAATCTCGCGCAGACTATCAAGAAGGTCGTAGAATTGTAAATAACTTGCGCGTTGTGAACGACACTGCCGAAAGAGGAGTAAAAATGATACAAGATTATAATAGAATACTGTGTCAAGGCGAAGAAGAGAAACAGTATTTACTACATGCTATCGATTCTTACCGCAAGAAATACCCATCAGCGAACAAAAATATGTTAATTTGACTATATTATATTAAAAGTGCTTAGTAGTACTACTCAATTACAGCTTCTTTTATTTTTGTATGGGGAGTCCCTCAAGGAGTAGAGATAGAGGGTAAGTTTGTTCGGAAAAGATGTTGGGGATGAAAAGTTAATGGGGGTCGGTCATATATTTTGCCCCCCTAGGGGTGACCCCTGATGACCTATGGTGTTTTTCGAAAATACTGAGCAACCTCCATTTTTGTATGGTGACCCCCCTAAGGGGAGGAGCTAGGGGGTGGGTGTCTTGGGGGAAAATGTTGGCGGTAAAAAGTTAATGGGGGTCGGCCATACATTCTTCCCCCCTACGGGTGACCCCTGATGACCTATGGCAATTTCCCCCCGAATTTTGGCAAAGTGGACCTTTTTCTCGGCTCGTGCGCAAACCCTATTTTTTTTTTTTTTTAATTTTTTTTTTCGGCATTGTCATTTTTTTTCAAAAAGGCACGGAATAGAGCCCTCATCTACCAAAATATCGACACAAGGTCCACCCTAGGCAGCATACGATTTTGGATTGTCCCCTCTTCATGCGAGAATAAGTTTTATGGAACATAGAAGGAACATGAATGATGGAAATACCGCAAGATTTTTTTCAGATCCAGAAACTGAAACATGTATCACAGGTGTAGATTTGGAACTAATAACGCGATTCAACAAAAAATTCCAAGTTTTAGCATGCAGCAGAGAGATAAATGCAAAAAAATTGGAGAATACACACAAAAATAGCTATAATTTGTAGTGAGATATACTCATAGAGGTCTATGTCATCAACTGTCTATAAAATTTTGTACCATGGGGAGCAAATAATTAAACACAATATGTTGTCAATAGGAGATCTATCAGAAGAAGTAAAGACTACAGATTTTTTTCGCGAGCACAACACAAGAAAAATTTCCAGAAGTTGTACTAATGTAGATCTGATTACTATTTTATTATGGTCATCAGATCCATATATGTCCAATATTCGACATAAATGGAAAACCAACTCTATTGAATTAGATATAGAAGCTAAACTACTTCTAGAATATGAAAATCAAGGCGACTATAAAAAATTTCATAGGGATCAAACTTTGGCACTTTCTGACAAAATTTTAATATTTTAATATATGTAAGTTGTAAACGTGACTTAAAATATCATGTTGTGTGTAAAACAAACTTTTATAACAAGTTTCAATACTTCACTTTTGTACCAAAAATAGCAAAAAACTAAAATGCGTCTTAAATCCATCATAACTATTTTTCCAACCTCTCGATTTTAAAGGTTTTTACTTAAGCTTAAAGTCTATTGTTTCACCTAGTAAACAAAAAAAAACGGCGTATCGAAACTCCAATTCGATCAAAATTTATATATTTTTGACCGCCTTCTCGCGAAATGGTTCACTGTGTGGCATCCTAGTGCTCGACGCCCTGGCCACAACTCCACGCATCTTGACATTGGGTGGGCCGCCTATGTGGTCATGTACCATATAGCTCGAGACCAACCATACTGTTCCAGACGGAGTCTCCAGAGCTGCAGAAACGGTGTCTTCATCGCTGTATTCAGATAAAATGAAGATACTCAGTGTTTTTAGCCAAAATGCACGATATTAACTGTATTTTTGGCACATATAAGCTTGTAACACTTGGTTTTCAGTCCTTGAACACGACCATGGTGGACTTAGGGTTCTTGTAACATGATCAGCTCCTCCTTTCACTCATCCAGCCGGAGGAGCAAAGCAGCGGATGCTGCTTTAGATTGGTGAAGGTTTATCTGCGTCACCTTCACCATCAGCAGCGACAACGGTTGTGTTGACGTCCTCTTGGATGGATTCTAAGAGGGCATCACCGTCCTCATTCGCAACTTCCATCCGTTGGAGTAAATTACCCACCAAGTCAGACACTGAATGGGTGTCCCCTGTGCCGGATAGAGCTACGTCCGACGTACCCGCTTCATCTTCCCTTTGGTAGCGATTCTTTCTGAAATCGCTCCGATACAGACGCAACAAGATCGTACTGAAACAGTAGAACATCTTGCTGTTTCTCTTCCGTATTGGTGTCACTGATTCTTTGTTCAGAATCAGAACCACCCTCCTCTTAGACTTTTGGGTGCATCCACCTTAGCTACCTTCCAGTCATGAGTAGGTAGATCCGGGTTGCAATCTTTAAGGATCTCGAGGATCTCCTTCGGGGAAGAAGGTTCAGAGGGAACTATGGTCATAACTCTAGGCCTTCTAGGTATTTCCTCAACAGGAACCACATCCAGCTTAGAGCCCTTTCATACTTCCCCTATCGCATCGATGGCCCTCATTAACAGTAACGCTGAGCGTTTGTCTGTACAGGCCATCAACTTCACGCTTCGCTGTTGCCAACCAGCATCCACACATTGAGGCGGTGATCCCGGATTGTTCTTGCGGATTTTCCAAAACACACCTGCCAGTTTTTGGCTAACCAGGTCCCGTTTAGCATGGGACATGGCACCATTAGACACATCTCCATCGAAAATAGTCCTTACAAGGCTGCCTTTGGTAACCTCGCTAAAGAGCCCGACTGGGTGTGCCTTGGACGCTTGGCCCCAGAGTTCTTAGCCGCCTCATTCTCTTCCTCTGAAGGTTGCCGTTTAGGCACCGCTACCTTCTCGGTTGCGGTGGAGGGTCCTGGTTTCGGCCCAGTGTGAGCCGTAGCCCACTCGAGAGAGGCTGCCTGCTTTTTAGAAAGCGGGTCAACCTGGATCGCACCTAGAAGCGAAATTGTCGTTAAGGCGGAGCGCCTTTCGTTAGCAGCCCCGTGAGATGGATTTTGCGCTTAGGTTTTGATTTTGTGTTGCCGGGGTTTGTAGTGGGTGGCACAGTAATGGGGCTCGAGGTTATCCTCTTAGCCCTTTCCTGCACAGAATGCGCATGAGAAGCGATGGGTTTGGACGGCTTAGATCTCTCCATTACCTTCACACCCGAATAAGGGAATTTTACCGTTTTACCGGTGAGGACCTTTGCAGATTTCGAGATACTTGGGGCTGAAGACAGAGGTACCTCGCTGCTTGATTTTGGACAACCACCTTGTTCCGGCCATGTTGTCTTTTTTGTTTTCAGCAGCTGGCCTGGTTATTCCTTGACGGCTACCTTTAACATCAGTAGCTTGGAGACTAGTCCGGCCTGATGTAGACACCCGACCAGCCTGAGCAGCAGTAGCATTCGATTCACCACGGCCTGCTACTTGCGCCGTGGGTATAGGGTCCCTGGAGATTATGAAACCCCTGACCGGGTACGTTTGGTTGGGCCCTAGAATTGGTATGTTCGAATATATTGTTACTTCTACATTTTATACCTACTGCCAGGTTTCAAAAAGCTGCCGCCCCAATGGGGTACAGACGCAGACCATCAGCCGCCCCACTAGGGGAAACAGACACTGATGGATTTGGTCAGGCTCATAGCACCGAAGATACAAGGACAAACCCGATAGCCGCCCCACAGGGAAAAACAGACGCTATCGGATACTGGGAAGGATTGTTCTAAGTCGGCTTGTTGCTTGGGCCCTCTGGAATGGGTGACCCTACCAGGGGCTGCTGATACGATCCAAGCAACTACGCCTAAGCCTCCACATCGCGACAAGATGACCATCCATCGTGGAGAAACAGAGTACAAAAGAAGCTTAACAATATTCAGTCCTTTTTTAAAATAATATGTCCTTTTCTAAAATAAATTAACTATATGCAGTGTTTTTAAGATAATATAACAATACTCAGTTTTTTTCTAAAATAAATTAATTATATACACTGTTTTTTAAATAGAATAATAATATTCAGTATTTTTTTAAAATAAATTAATTCTATACACTTTGTTTAAATAAAATAATAATATTCAGGCTATTTTTTAAATAAATTAATTATTATTAATATTTAAAACAATATAAAATTTTTTCCAAAATTACTACGTGCTATATTACCTATAACTTTTGGTAGAGGAGAAAAAAAAACTTGTATCGTCGTTTTGAAAGTTTACATCTGGATTTCATTTGAAGGGGCATTAAAGTTTCCCAGCTCTAGCACATTGTTATTGTTATTTGGCATAAGAATCCATGTGATCATTAAAAATCTTTTAAAAGAGAGCAAAAAACACCATTAAAACAGGGATTTAAGGGGTTAAAATGTTTCGCAAAAATATTATCCGTTACATTACAACAAAAACAATGAAAAGCAAATTTAAAACAAAAATCAAGTGTCAATTTGCGATGCATATATTGTGTACATAATTTATTTTGTGATTTGAGTGTTTTACTTAAAAAACAACAAAAACCAAAGCAAACAATTAAACTTGACGTGTAAGATTTATTTTGGCAAAAATTTCTATTTGTTTGGAAAAATTTGATTTGTTTTGCTATATCTGCGGTAAACATACTATACCGGAATATAAAGTTACATTTTTCAATACTAAAGTTGAAGACATCTATAAAAGGTATTTTAGGCTAGAAGTTTTTTCCGGATGAACTGTGGACGCTGAAGCATTGCTCTCGCATTTGTTATAATGGCTTAGTTTTGTGGTCCAAAGGTAATTAATTTTTTTGTTCTAAAACTATAGTTTTATTTTTGAACTCTCGCTGAAGGTCAACGAAATTCAATACAGTTTGGTATTCCTATGCGGTAGTTAGATACAGGTGAACATAATGGCGCTACATGCTACGTGTGCCAAAATAGTCCTATATTAAAGTTGAATAGTAGAATAAAGTAGAACTCCCAGTACCTGTGCTACAACTTCGAAGTCCTAGTCATTATGTTGATGGAACAATCGCTGAAACAGGCACCTTTAATGCACAGGTAGTAATTACACAGGAATTGAAGTTATCCCAAGACCAATATTAATGTCGCAAGAGCATTTAAATGCAATGGCTTGGAGACTGAATCTGTCTAAAAACAAATCCGAAGTTTTAGCTGCAGACTTAAAAAGTCTTCATCTACTCGAACCTGTTGTCAATATTACCTGCTTTCGTAAGCGTCAAGATAGCTTTCTGCCGTTCTTTAAAGTAAACGATGATAACAAGTTTGCTTATTGCAACTATATTAAAGGAATAATGAATGCAATGAATTTTGAAAGTCACCACCAGGACTGGCGTGTATTTATTGATTCATCTAAAAAGAGTCTAAAAGCTGTACTTCTGTAGTACGATAACTACAAAAATCCTATTCCTATTGCCTATGGAATAAACATTAAAGAAAGCTATGATTCTATAAAATTAATACTGGGCTCCGTAAAATATGGAGACCATAAGTGGCGGATCTGTTGTGACTTAAAAGTCATTAGTTTCCTTTCAGGTAAGCAGGCCGGATACATTAAGTACGGCTGCTATTTATGCACTTGAAAAAGCAGATGGAAGGGCAACCAATATTCCAATAAACAATGGTTGTTGAGAGCAGAGGCAACATTAGGAGAGCACAAAATCGTTCATAAGGCATTAGTACCAACTGAACAAATTATTTTACCACCATTGCATATCAAACTTGGTGTGGTAAAAAACTTTGTTAAATGTCTGGATACAAATGGATCAGCATCCAATTTTTTGAAAACAATGTTTCCAAAATTAAGCGAATCAAAGATTAAAGAAGGTATGTATGTGTTCTTCAAGTCGTTGCTATTGTTAAAAGCCTTAAAATTTGTTTCATACCAACAGGTGTTTTTACTGGTCCAGATATAAGAAAGATAATGTAAAACGCTGATTTCGACGAAATACTCTCACCAATTGAGCTCGATGAGTGGAAAAGCATTAAGGAAGTGATAAACAATGTCTTAGGCAAAAATAGTTCTTCTACTGCTCGAATGTACGTACACAACATGCTTAGAGCATTTGAAAAACTAGGCGTTCATATGTCCACAAAAACTAATTTTTTAGATTCCCATATGGATTACTTTGAGAACGAGTTGTCAACAGAATCTGACGAGCATGGTGAAACATTTCATCAGACATGCGCACCCATTGAAGAACGCTATAAAGACAAAAGCATTCATTCGCTTATCGCTGAAATATGCTGGCCATTGTATGATAATGAAATGGAATTGCCTAGAGCTAAAAAAATGTCATTAATGAATACTTCCTATTCAAAGTTGCTATCGAAGGCAAAATAATAAACATATTTGTGATTTTTAGTTAAACTCTCGCTCTTTTTTAAGAGAAGGACAAATAAGACCCATACCTTGAGGAGTTAGAGGGTTAATAGATATGCTACAAAAATGTTCTCCGTAACATTTTACACAAATTTGCTATCAAGTTTTATACCTAAAATGTAAGGATCACATGGATTCTTATGCCGATAAGCCATAAGAATGTGCCAGAGCTGGGAAATTTTAATGCCCCCTCAAATGAAATCCAGATGTAAACTTTTAAAACGGCGATACTGTATCTATTTTTTTTTTTCTCCTCTGCCAAAATTTATAGGTCGGACATTGAAATTTTTTTTGGGGTTTTTTGTTTTCAGTCTTCTTTTTAATTAAATTAATTATATACACTTTTTTTAAACAACATAAAATTGCAGACGACGATTCCATGGCGCATCACCTAGAAGAAACTGAAATGGAAGGAAATAATAATTCATATACAAATTTGCGTGGAAGATCAGCAGCAGTTATTTTAAAAAATTTTATAGAAAAATATGTTTAAGCATTGATTCAATTAAGCATTAACAAGTTTTAAGGTACTTACATATGCATATGTAAGTATGTGCACATGTATGTACACTTACTTATGTATGAATGTACATACATACACTCATGTACCATACATTTATGTATATGAAAATAAACAATGTCAAGGTTTCTAGTTTTCTTCTCCTCATTTAATACTTGGAGTTTGTGGGGTTGTTCGCGGCATTTTAAATCAAAGTCTACGATATGTTTTATGTTTTCGGCAGCCACACGTTCCACTTGATTTTTCTAAACAAAATTTATAAATAAGTTATTTGAACACAAATATGTATACATGTGTAGGTACATACCTTTTTCTTTTTGTGTGCATTTTTAGTTGTTGTTTGCACTGGTTAGATTGCTTCCGTGATTTGTTCGTCCGCGATCAACTTTTTAGTTGCTGGTGGAATCTATGAAAATAAATACGTTTCAAAACTTAATTTTGCTAACAAAAAATAAATTCTGTTTCTTTAATCTTATCTCGATTAGAACATCGAAATCGAATTCATTTGAATTCCTCTACCAGTTTTGCTCAATTCTCGGCAATGAGCAGCAGCTTCCTTTTTCGCCTGAACTTAGTGATACTCCACTGCGATTTCAGCTGAGATAAACTCTGTTTGTTGCCATGGCACATTTTATTGAAACTAAAACAGCAAAATATTTTTATGAAATGTGATAAAAATACACTTTACTCACATCTCTTCAAGATCCGCCCATGCTTTTTTCTTTTTCCCATTAGTATTAGTATCCGTGTTTTTATTTTCAAAATCGGCTACTCTATATTATTTTATATTAATTATATTATCTCTATATTAATTTTTTCACATCTAATAAAAAAAAAATAGATTTCCTGAAGAAGTCACACAAAGAAGTGACGAAACATCGAAAACCAATTTATAATTTAATAAAAATAAAGAGACCTTAAGCTGAAAAATATTAGTCCATATTATATATATATATATATATATATATATATATATATATATATATATGTATATATATAAATATATATATATATATATATATATATATATATGTGTATTGTAACGACACGTTTTCCGCTGGGTGCTAGGATAGGCTCAGCGGCGTCCAGGGGTCGTTGATTTTTTGTAGTTAAATAAAACACCTTCGTTTCTTCAGTTGATTTCCAATGTTTATTTATACTAAATATTTCTTAAAGTATCCTTACATCTATGTATACTTAAGTATGGGGATGGAACAGCGAGGAGTCCCCAAATGGTCCAGCGACGGTGTCGGTGGAGGTCAGAGGCTGGACGACCGATGCCAATGTTCTCAGCCTACAGGAGCCGCCTCAAGGATCGAAGATCGCAACGGGAGAGCCCTGAATACAATCCTCGTCTCCACGACCTTTACTGGAGAGCAAGTGCAGGATCGACAATTGCAACGGGAGAGCCCTGAATACAATCCTCGTCTCCACGACCTTTACTGGAGAGCAAGTGCAGGATCGACAATTGCAACGGGAGATCCCTGAATACAATCCCCGTTTCCCCACTCCGACTGAAAAGCAAGAGTAAGTGGTTATTCAGCCGGGTGATCCCTCGCTCAATAACCGCTCCTTGCCTTGAGAACAAATAGTTATGTAGCCGGGCGATCCCTCACTCAATAACTAATTCTTCCCAGTAGTAGGAAAAGACTCACATTTCTCTATAGGTTTCTCTAGCTACTTTATACTACAAGATGTTTATCAAGTACGGGTGAGCCCTCTACCTAATAAACTAGCTCTTGTCGCATCGCAAGCTGCCAGCCAACTCACTCTTGTTTAACAATTGTTCGCCTTTTATACTATTCGTGGCGCGCACACAGAAATACACACAACAACATGCATGTACACAGAACAGTGAATATTTCAAGTTCTGTTGTTAGCTGCGGGAGTGCGAATGTCTGTGAGAAATACTTCCAGAGAGGCTGTCAGCTTTAAATGCTTTTAACATGATTGTGCAGGTATATAACTCTCAGTACACCCTTACATACATATTCGTTTTATTTATTTTAGAGGACAAAAAAAAATTTATAAAAGAATACATGATCAATTTCCATGCGCGCGTGTACATGCGTAAATATATAAAAGAAACTGTACTCCAAACATGAGAATAAAAAGAAAAAAATTCCATTACAATAAACTTAAATACTATTCTTTACATAGTCCGTACAGTTATATTATTTGTTCAAAAACAACTTAAATAATCATTCCAAACGAATTTATTATTGTTGCGGCAAAAACGAGCCGGTCGACTTTTGTCGTCACACTGCCCCTCTTCCTAGGGAAATCTAAGGCCGACGCCAGATGATCTGGACAACTCCGTTTCGGTAGATGTTTACGCGGTAAGCTTGTCCCTGAATCATTTCAAAAAGCCGCGTGCGGGATGGTAGGTGCCCTTGTTGGACCGCACGTTGGTTCCTCTGCTGCAATTGTTCAGGTGCTTGATGTATGCTGATCACCCTTGGACTAGTAGGCAAGGGTGGCGTGCGCGCCGGTTGTTCTATAGACAACTGCAACAACTGATTATGTTGGTGTTGCTGTTGTTGCTGCTGCAAAACTTGTTGATGCGATGTGACCTCTTGTTGTTGAAGTGTAACTACTACTTGTTGCTGCAAAGAACTTTGCTGCACGTGAGCTTGAGGCTGTGCTATTTGTTTCTGTGTAGTATGCGATGTTATAGTTGAAGTTACTAAAGGCGTTAAGCCCGTTGTCATTTGCACTGTATTTGCTGATGCTGCAGCAGTTATTTGTTGTATAGTGTGCATTGTTGGAGCTGTAGTTTGAAGCGAATTTAATTCACTTATAACTGGATTTATTTCTTGCTCAATTTGCGGCAAAACTCCTGCTGGTATAACTGGATGTGGTACAGGGGGTGGTGGCATTGGTGCATTTGGGTGATTCATTTTCATGTGACGTTTCAAATTACCGCGTTCCACAAAAGCTTTACTACATAGAGTACAAGCGTGTGGGTTTTCGCCAGAGTGGGAGCGCATATGTGAAACCAAATGTCCTTTACAAATAAACGTTTTTGAACATTTTTCACACGAAAATGGCCTTTCCATTTCTTGACCCTTAGTATGGCTGCGCTGGTGGAAGAGTAAGTTTCCCTTAAGTGGAAAGAATTTTCCACAAGTTTCACATGCAAATGGTCGATCACCAGTATGGCAGCGAGACATGTGGTGTATTAAATGTTCCTTGCGAGTAAATGGTTTATTACAGACATTGCAGCAGTGTGGATTATCACTTGAATGTTGACGCATATGGTTGTTGAGATGTTCCTTTCTTGTGAATGTTTTCTGACAATATTCACACTGGTGGGGCGAATCACCAATATGCAGTCGTAAATGATTCGTGAGATGCTCCTTCCTTGTAAAATTTTTCTTACAATAACTGCAGCGATGAGGCGATTCACCGGTATGTTGACGTACGTGATTCGTTAAGTGTTATTTGTGCTTAAACGTCTTCGTACAGTATGTACATTTATGTGGAGATTCACCTGTATGTTGGCGTACATGATTGACCATGTGATCTTTTCGGGTGAAAGCCTTGGTACAGTAAGTGCACTTAAAGGGTGTCTCACCTGTATATTGTCGTATATGATTTACTAAATGCTCTTTTCGCGTAAAAATTTTCATACAATATGTACAACGATGTGGCGATTCTCCAGTATGTTGGCGAACATGATTTAATACATGTTCCTTGCGTGTAAACGTTTTCGAACAGAAATCACAACGATGTGGGGTTTCCCGTGTATGCCATAATATATGATTAGTAAAATGCTCCTTACGACTATAGCTTTCACCACAAATTTCGCAACGAAACGGTGTGTCATTTGTGTGCGAACGCATATGATTTGCTAAATGTTCTTTGAGTGTATACTTTTTACCACATACTTCACATTGATGTGGAGTTTGACCAGTATGCCACATATAGTGATTGACATAGTGTTCTTTGCTAAGAAAGCGGTCTATTTTCTGTTTCAGGCTGCGGCTCAATTCGCTGCGTACTGCGTACATTGGTTCACTGTGTGGTTCTCTTACCTTGTCATTGGTTTCCTCCTGTCTCTCGGGCTTCCCCTTCTGTTCTAATCTTACGACCAGGCCGGTACAAACTAGGGTGGTGTTCACCTTCTGGAGAAAATCGAGGCCTAATATGATGTTCTCGGTGGCATCATTCATGATGAGGAAGTTGTGTGGGAGGGTCGCGCCGCCTAATGTAACATCACACTGTACACCCTTTGAGATTTCTTTGCAGGAGCCATCAGCCAAAAAGACGGCAATATCCACGTCTACGTACGTGGGATTATGGTACAGTTTCTGTACCAGCGTGGGAGAAATGAAGCTTCTGGTGGCCCCGGCATCGATGATTGCTGCTACCTGCCGGTTCTCGATGAGAATATTGGCTTTGATCTTCTCATCTTCATATGACAAGTGTGTGTTATTGGTAATAGATTTACGCTTCTGTGGGGGTGTGTGTTTTGGGGAATACTTTCGAGTTCTGTGGCCAAGTATATGAGTTCGTCCAGATTTGTGAAGTCCTTACGCCGGATATACCATTGGTAGTCCGATTGCGCATTTCGGAAAATGCGTTCCAACTTTTGCTCAGGCGTGAGGTCGGAGTGGCGCATCAGATTTTGCAGGGCGAGCACGTAATCCTTAAATGTTTCTCGGGGTTTCTGTATCCTCTTCCGAATTTCGTCGTCCAATTTTTCGAAAAACCTTGGAGGGAGAAAAAATGTCAAAAAATCTGCCTTGAATAGTGACCACTGGGCCCATTGTTTGTTGTTATTTCTAAACCAACACAGAGCCTTCTCCGGGAAGAATTCTGACATCACCTTTAGTACATCTTCGAGGCTTACCACATACAGTTTTGAAAGCTCCTCCGCCCGTTCTACGAAGCCTAATGGGTCATTTCCGCCATCATATTTTACTCCCCACTTGCGAACCATCTCAATGATTAGGGTGGAAGTTTCCGTTGTCATTCTGGGCATCTCAGAGAGGGTTTCATTTTTTATCGGCGATGTGGGCACACTGGCAGTTAATCTTGTTGGCACTGCTAGACTATCACCTTGGCTTGTTGACGCAATACTTTCGTGCTTCGACTGTATCTCTAGTAATTTCTGGAATCTCACCTCCTCGTGCTCCGACAGTATAAACTTAGCAAACCTCTTTTGAAGTTCTTCTACGGTTCCACTGGTCATCTGTTCGAATTCAGATAAATACGATACGATATCATCTTTCTTCAAGGAATAGACCCATGAAGTTTTCAAGGGCTTTTCTTTGGTGAAGTTGTCAATCGACATTCTGGATTATTACCCTGTCGCCAAAAATGTCACTAGGGTTATTTTTTTTTATTTATTTTTTTTTTAATGAACAAATCTGTCCCAATTGATGCAGGTAGACAGATAAGTCCCTGCTCGGGAGCCAATGTAACGACACGTTTTCCGCTGGGTGCTAGGATAGGCTCAGCGGCGTCCAGGGGTCGTTGATTTTTTGTAGTTAAATAAAACACCTTCGTTTCTTCAGTTGATTTCCAATGTTTATTTATACTGAATATTTCTTAAAGTATCCTTACATCTATGTATACTTAAATATGGGGATGGAACAGCGAGGAGTCCCCAAATGGTCCAGCGACGGTGTCGGTGGAGGTCAGAGGCTGGACGACCGATGCCAATGTTCTCAGCCTACACGAGCCGCCTCAAGGATCGAAGATCGCAACGGGAGAGCCCTGAATACAATCCTCGTCTCCACGACCTTTACTGGAGAGCAAGTGCAGGATCGACAATTGCAACGGGAGAGCCCTGAATACAATCCTCGTCTCCACGACCTTTACTGGAGAGCAAGTGCAGGATCGACAATTGCAACGGGAGATCCCTGAATACAATCCCCGTTTCCCCACTCCGACTGGAAAGCAAGAGTAAGTGGTTATTCAGCCGGGTGATCCCTCGCTCAATAACCGCTCCTTGCCTTGAGAACAAATAGTTATGTAGCCGGGCGATCCCTCACTCAATAACTAATTCTTCCCAGTAGTAGGAAAAGACTCACATTTCTCTATAGGTTTCTCTAGCTACTTTATACTACAAGATGTTTATCAAGTACGGGTGAGCCCTCTACCTAATAAACTAGCTCTTGTCGCATCGCAAGCTGCCAGCCAACTCACTCTTGTTTAACAATTGTTCGCCTTTTATACTATTCGTGGCGCGCACACAGAAATACACACAACAACATGCATGTACACAGAACAGTGAATATTTCAAGTTCTGTTGTTAGCTGCGGGAGTGCGAATGTCTGTGAGAAATACTTCCAGAGAGGCTGTCAGCTTTAAATGCTTTTAACATGATTGTGCAGGTATATAACTCTCAGTACACCCTTACATACATATTCGTCTTATTTATTTTAGAGGACAAAAAAAAAATTTATAAAAGAATACATGATCAATTTCCATGCGCGCGTGTACATGCGTAAATATATAAAAGAAACTGTACTCCAAACATGAGAATAAAAAGAAAAAAATTCCATTACAATAAACTTAAATACTATTCTTTATATAGGCCGTACAGTTATATTATTTGTTCAAAAACAACTTAAATAATCATTCCAAACGAATTTATTATTGTTGCGGCAAAAACGAGCCGGTCGACTTTTGTCGTCACACTGCCCCTCTTCCTAGGGAAATCTAAGGCCGACGCCAGATGATCTGGACAACTCCGTTTCGGTAGATGTTTACGCGGTAAGCTTGTCCCTGAATCATTTCAAAAAGCCGCGTGCGGGATGGTAGGTGCCCTTGTTGGACCGCACGTTGGTTCCTCTGCTGCAATTGTTCAGGTGCTTGATGTATGCTGATCACCCTTGGACTAGTAGGCAAGGGTGGCGTGCGCGCCGGTTGTTCTATAGACAACTGCAACAACTGATTATGTTGGTGTTGCTGTTGTTGCTGCTGCAAAACTTGTTGATGCGATGTGACCTCTTGTTGTTGAAGTGTAACTACTACTTGTTGCTGCAAAGAACTTTGCTGCACGTGAGCTTGAGGCTGTGCTATTTGTTTCTGTGTAGTATGCGATGTTATAGTTGAAGTTACTAAAGGCGTTAAGCCCGTTGTCATTTGCACTGTATTTGCTGATGCTGCAGCAGTTATTTGTTGTATAGTGTGCATTGTTGGAGCTGTAGTTTGAAGCGAATTTAATTCACTTATAACTGGATTTATTTCTTGCTCAATTTGCGGCAAAACTCCTGCTGGTATAACTGGATGTGGTACAGGGGGTGGTGGCATTGGTGCATTTGGGTGATTCATTTTCATGTGACGTTTCAAATTACCGCGTTCCACAAAAGCTTTACTACATAGAGTACAAGCGTGTGGGTTTTCGCCAGAGTGGGAGCGCATATGTGAAACCAAATGTCCTTTACAAATAAACGTTTTTGAACATTTTTCACACGAAAATGGCCTTTCCATTTCTTGACCCTTAGTATGGCTGCGCTGGTGGAAGAGTAAGTTTCCCTTAAGTGGAAAGAATTTTCCACAAGTTTCACATGCAAATGGTCGATCACCAGTATGGCAGCGAGACATGTGGTGCATTAAATGTTCCTTGCGAGTAAATGGTTTATTACAGACATTGCAGCAGTGTGGATTATCACTTGAATGTTGACGCATATGGTTGTTGAGATGTTCCTTTCTTGTGAATGTTTTCTGACAATATTCACACTGGTGGGGCGAATCACCAATATGCAGTCGTAAATGATTCGTGAGATGCTCTGTAAGTATGTGTTGTGAGGGGTGTTTAATGTTTTATCCTATAGGATTCTTAATTTATTAAAGAGCCTTAGAATCGATAGTCGGCTCTATATGATGGCAAAGTCAATTGCCGAACTGAGAAATAAAAATGCTTCTGTTTTAGAGTCAAGATTATTTCTAAATTTTATTAATAAAACCTTCAGCTTATATACTATTCTTATTCTATATATTACAATAACAATTCTTATTTCTATTTCTTATTTCAATATCAATCGCAATATCATATTGATTACTACTAACCCAATTTGCTTATTTTGCACAATTGCAAATTCGGTCAGTGAACTTGTTTCATAAATGTAACCTAATTTTTATTTTGTGTTTATGTCAGTTTGTTTTCTTTATAGTTTTTTTGTTTGCTCTAATTTTTGTATTTCCGTGTGGTGTCATATTTATGATTATATTATGAATGTGCTACAATGTGTATGAATGTACTACAATGTGTATGATTACATTATGAATGTACTACACCCCTACCGTTTAAAGAAAAAAATTTTTTATTTGGTAAAAAAAAAATTTTTTTTTGTCTTAAGTATTAAATTACAATAGTGGTATATAAAATTTAATTACAAAAAATTTTTCATTGACAATATAATATTACATAATTAAAATAATTTTATTCTATTCTTGTGTACGGTCAGTGGCTTGTTATTTTTCAAAATTGTGATATTTACATTTTCTGTGTTTATTACTTCAAAAGGACCGATATATTGATTTTCGCTCTTCTTGGCGTTTTCTTTTCTTAAAAATACCTTATCTCCTATTTTTACATTAATATTATTTGTATTCTTATCTTTAATATATTTTTGTTTTATTTTGCTTTCTAATAAGTTTTTATTTGCCATATTATGTGCATGTTTTAATTTAATTTTTAGTTCTGTTAAATAATCTTCATAATTGTAAAATATTTCATTTGACACTGGATCATTTGGCATAGTCGCTAATCTTCCATATACCAATTCAAATGGAGAAAAACCTGTGGCTGAGTGTGGTGTTGTGTTATAGGCGAATGTATAGTATGGAATCCATTCATTCCAATTGTATTGTTCCGTGAAGGAACGCATGTATTCATTTAATACTCTATGATTTCTCTCAATGCCACCTAGAGTCTCATGGTGATATGCTGTTGACGTCACATGATTAATTTTCATAAATGTACATATTCTCTCAAATAACTCGTTTACGAATTCAGTTCCTCTGTCCGTTTTAATTGTATTGAAACATCCATATTTTAATATAAACCTTTCTACCAATACCTTCCCTATCTCTGATGCTTCTTTAGTTTCCATTGGGAATGCTTCAATGTATTTCGTTAGTTCACATTGCGCTGTTAATATATATCTATACCCGTTTGACACTCTTAATGGACCTACTGTGTCTAATTGTATACTCTGAAATGGTTTTGTAGGTGTATTAGTAATCTGAATTGGTGCCCTCGTATGTTTAATAATTTTGTTCTTTTTACAACTTTCGCAATGACTGATAAAATCCTTAACCATTTTGTACATGTTTTTCCATATGTACTTTTGTCTTATCCTAATGACAGTTCTACGTACTCCCGCATGTCCGCCATGTGGGGTTTCATGATAATCTTTTATAATTTCCTCTTGCCTTACCTTTTCCAGTATTTTATCTGGTTGTTTAAACAATATAATTTCTATAGGTCTCTGCCTATTTTTATTTTTATTTTGCATGCTATTATATATTCTAATTAATTCCTTTTCATTCACATATTCAAATATTCTATCATCCTTCGCTAGCGTTACTGTAAAATTTTGATTATCCCGTAAAATCTTAGTCAACTTCTGCAAGACTGAACCTAAATTCGAGTATGCATTTTCATTGCCAGATATTATTACGCGATTTTTCAAAATTTCAATTTTTGGCATGCTTCTTTTCGTCTTATCTATAACGAATTTTAATCTTGGGTATCCTTTCACTTGTGAAAACGAGATACCATTCCACATATAAATTTTCTCTTCCTTACACTTTTCTTCTTTCTCAGTTTCATTACTGTCTTGATTAAGGCTGGGTATACGATCGTCCTTTGACTTTTTTTTTAATTCCTCAGTCATTTTCCTAGTCATTATATTTATAGATCTTGGCATCATCTCCTTCAAATCATTGGAATCTATTTTAATTCTTGACAATGCATCGGCATTAGTGTTTATCTTTCCCTGCTTGTATATGATCTCGAAATCGTAATCCATGAGATCCAATCTTATTCTTGTTAGTCTTGATGAAGGGTTTTTATGTGTAAATAAAGATACTAGTGGTCTGTGGTCAGTAACCACCTTAAATTTTCTGCCGTACAGGTATGGTCGGAAATGGATAATTCCCCAATGAATGGCTAACAATTCTTTTTCTATAACGGGTTTATTAATTTCATATTTATTAAGAGAACGGCTTGCGTATGAGATTGGCAAATCATTATTTATTTCACCCTGTGAAAGTATTGCTCCTAATGCGTAATCTGATGCGTCAGTAGTGAGTATAAATTCCTTCTCAAAATCTGGGTATTGTAATATTGGTGGATTTGAAACTATGGACCTCAACATATCAAAAGATTTCTGACAATTTTGTGACCAAACAAATTTCTGGTTTTTCTTTAATAGCTCATTGAGTGGCCTGGCTATCTGGGCAAAGTCCTTTACAAAACGTCTATAATAATTGCAGAAAGCTACGAATCGTCTTGTGTCATCTGCATTTTGCGGAACAGGGTATGTCCGAAGTGCTACACTTTTATTCGGGTCTGTCATTATTCCCTTATCTGTAATAAGATGTCCCAAATATACTACTTCTGGTTTCAAGAAATTACATTTATTCGGATTCAATTTAAGATTATGGTTTCTTAACCTCTGAAATACCTTTGTCAAATTAACATTGTGGTGTTGCAATGAACATCCAAAAACAATTATATCGTCTACGTATATAAATGCATGGGAGTCTAATCCCGTTAATGCTATTGTCAACATTCTTTGGAAACTATTGGATGATATTTTGAGACCAAATGGTAGTCTCTTAAATTGATAGTGTCCATTACTTGTAGAAAATGCTGTAAGTGGTCTTGATGTCGGTTCTAGTTCTATCTGATGGAATGAACTTGTCATATCCAGCGTCGAAAAATATTTCGCCCTTCCTATTCTGTCCAATACGTCATCCATCTGAGGTAACGGGAATTTATCATTTACCAATTTTTTGTTCAACTGGCGATAGTCAACAACCAGTCTCCATTTCTTTTCATCGCCGTCGCTTTTCTTCGGAACCAAAAGCAACGCGGAATTGTAAGGGCTAACGGATGGTTCGACTAAATCTTCCTCTATTAACTTATGGACCTGTGTTTTGATTTCTTCCTGTTGTGATTGTGGTAGTCTATAATTTCTAGTATAAACAGGTGTATCGTCCACAGTCTGTAGTCTTTGCTTATAAAAATTGTTCGCTGTCAAATGATCTCCTTCCAAATAAAAAATCTCCTGGAATTCTCTACATATTTTTTCTATAGTCTCTCTTGCCGTGGCATCTATCGCATCTATATTCAGCAATTTTCTCAATTTCTCCCATCGAGCTTGTTGTCCGTCATACATACTCCTTCTCGAACCATATTTCCTCTGGTGAAGAATGTTGTAGTCTGATAAAGGCTTTATCTGCAAATCTAATTGCGATATCACAACTTCCTTGTCCGAAGCATTTAAGATTCTAACGTGTTTTGTTCCGTGTTTTGGAATTATTGTGTTACCAACGAAAACACTGTCACCGATCTGCCTAGCACACACAACACTGTCTTCCTTAATCTGCAAATTTACTGCCTGTATTATCTCTGTTCTAGGTGGTATCGCGAACCTACTGATGTCTGCTCTCAGTGGCAAAACGTATTCAGTTTCACCCACAACGATTGTTAATGTGTATGTCTCATAATCTATCTTCGCAAAATATTTAGTAAAAAAATCTCTACCCAATATACCGTCTGCTGCTATCGGGAATTCTGTATTTACCACCTGATATTCGTGGCTTATCATATCCTCCGGAAACATCAGTTGCAAATCCGAAGTACCCATTGTTTGTATCGTCTTGTTTTCAATACCCTTAAGTCTGCACGCATTATGTTCTTTAATTATCTTGCTTCCTATGAAGCCTTCTTTACAAATGGATATATCTGCACCCGTATCTATCAAAAATTTTATAAAGTGTCCTTCATCAGTTTTAAGTGTAACGAAATGTGGTGCGTCCGTGTATGAATAGTAAGTTTTTAATGCATATTCTCTTAAAAGTCTTGCTTCCCCTACATCTCTGTTTAAATTTACTCTTGAGGATTGCAGGGGTCCGCCTCGTTTCCCTGCTCTTGAGCAACATAAATTCTTCTCTGATTCCTATTTCTGTAATTACTACCTTTCTGTCCATTATTGCCGTAATTGTTATTTCTTGGGTGGCCGGCACCATGGAAATTGCCTCTTCTTGAGTTGTTAAAATTTCCATAATGATTCTTAGGGCTTTCATTATTATTACCTCTGTTACTGTAAACATTGACGTTATTATTATGAAAGTTTCTGTTATGAGAAAATCTCTTGTTTCTATTGAATTGCATAATTGAATGTGATGGTGTAACCACCTCTGAAGCTATCTGAATTGCTTCATTTAAGCTCTTGGGTCTAGCTGCCAAGACAGTAGCTCTATGTGGTTCATTCAAACCATTTTTAAAGGTACTAAGTGCTACCTGATCATTCATTTTAATGATTGTTTCCCTACTTTGGGAACCCAGTTCTGTAATTTGTAGCTCATTCAGGCAAGCTATGAGTGATTCTATTTTATTAGCGAACTGCGTTACTGAATTATTTCCTTGTGTTTGTTTTGCTAAATCAGTATGTACCGAAGATAGTGTCTTTCTTGGTGAGAATACCTTCCTAAGAGTGGCTTTGAATGTTTCGAGAGAATTCGGTGTTTCTTCTGAAATCAATTTGTTTCTTACTTTATCTGTTAACTTAGTTGCCAGTACAAACTTAACTAACTTACTAACCTCTTCATTATCTTTAAGTGTATCAGCATAGAAATCTATTATACCTATGAAATTACTCATTTGTCCTAGGTCACCATTGAATTCTGGTATTATTTTGGACGCGTCAAGTATGCCAAACGATGCCATTTCTGTAATGTCTTTTGTTTTTAAATATTTTAAAATTTTTTCTTCAATTTCATTAATGTCCTTTATAGAATAACCTTCATTCTTTAATGCAACAGATTTTAACTCCTCAACTGTGCTTAAAGTATTTACTATATAATTTTCTGTATAGTTTCTGTTAGGACTTTTCTTTAAATTCTTATATATACTTATCAATCTATCCATTTATTATACATTTTCTATTCTGTTAGTAAATTTGATTGCTTTCTTTCTCATATATTCTTTATAATATTCATGTATTTTTCCTAGTACCAAAAATGTCAAAAGTATCAATATTATTTGTTGCAAATGATCCTGAGTCACTGTAAGTACGCCCCTATTGTTTTCATTTACAATGATGGCCTCCTTTGAAAACCATCCACCCATATTTGGATTATTATTATTATTATTCTATTCTTTATATCATATATTTTATTACTACATATATATTTATATATTTTTTTTTATACATTTGTTACATTAATTCAAAAATTTTCATTACGTATTTCTTATTGTACGGATCTCTTTTAAAAGCCTGGTTTTCTCAGCTTTGTTGCCGGTCAGATGAAACTTCCTGTATGTTTCGGCAATTAGTTTTCGCTTCTTCACCGCTTTACCGCCTCTTTTCTTTCTTTTTTCTTCTTCCTTCTTGGGAATTTCGGGACTATGTACTTGTGCCTTGGATTTCTGTAGGCGTTTAAGATATTCCTGGATGGGTATCTTCTTTTTGCTGGGACTGTATTCGGGGATTTCTACAACGGGAACCACAGGCTGAGGCACGTATTCCAACAACTGCTCCCACTTTTTGAAAAGCCGATCGCTTTCGTCTTTTGTGGTTTCTGTCTTATCCATGCAAACAAATTTTGATTTTCTCAAACAGGATTTAAAGTATTTGGCAGGACATCTAACTAATTTATTTTGTTTTAAAGGATAACTAGCTAATTTATTCAGTTTGGCAGGATCGCCATGTAAGTATGTGTTGTGAGGGGTGTTTAATGTTTTATCCTATAGGATTCTTAATTTATTAAAGAGCCTTAGAATCGATAGTCGGCTCTATATGATGGCAAAGTCAATTGCCGAACTGAGAAATAAAAATGCTTCTGTTTTAGAGTCAAGATTATTTCTAAATTTTATTAATAAAACCTTCAGCTTATATACTATTCTTATTCTATATATTACAATAACAATTCTTATTTCTATTTCTTATTTCAATATCAATCGCAATATCATATTGATTACTACTAACCCAATTTGCTTATTTTGTACAATTGCAAATTCGGTCAGTGAACTTGTTTCATAAATGTAACCTAATTTTTATTTTGTGTTTATGTCAGTTTGTTTTCTTTATAGTTTTTTTGTTTGCTCTAATTTTTGTATTTCCGTGTGGTGTCATATTTATGATTATATTATGAATGTGCTACAATGTGTATGAATGTACTACAATGTGTATGATTACATTATGAATGTACTACAGCTCCTTCCTTGTAAAATTTTTCTTACAATAACTGCAGCGATGAGGCGATTCACCGGTATGTTGACGTACGTGATTCGTTAAGTGTTATTTGTGCTTAAACGTCTTCGTACAGTATGTACATTTATGTGGAGATTCACCTGTATGTTGGCGTACATGATTGACCATGTGATCTTTTCGGGTGAAAGCCTTGGTACAGTAAGTGCACTTAAAGGGTGTCTCACCTGTATATTGTCGTATATGATTTACTAAATGCTCTTTTCGCGTAAAAGTTTTCAGACAATATGTACAACGATGTGGCGATTCTCCAGTATGTTGGCGAACATGATTTAATAAATGTTCCTTGCGTGTAAACGTTTTCGAACAGAAATCACAACGATGTGGGGTTTCCCGTGTATGCCATAATATATGATTAGTAAAATGCTCCTTACGACTATAGCTTTCACCACAAATTTCGCAACGAAACGGTGTGTCATTTGTGTGCGAACGCATATGATTTGTTAAATGTTCTTTGCGTGTATACTTTTTGCCACATACTTCACATTGATGTGGAGTTTGACCAGTATGCCACATATAGTGATTGACATAGTGTTCTTTGCTAAGAAAGCGGTCTATTTTCTGTTTCAGGCTGCGGCTCAATTCGCTGCGTACTGCGTACATTGGTTCACTGTGTGGTTCTCTTACCTTGTCATTGGTTTCCTCCTGTCTCTCGGGCTTCCCCTTCTGTTCTAATCTTACGACCAGGCCGGTACAAACTAGGGTGGTGTTCACCTTCTGGAGAAAATCGAGGCCTAATATGATGTTCTCGGTGGCATCATTCATGATGAGGAAGTTGTGTGGGAGGGTCGCGCCGCCTAATGTAACATCACACTGTACACCCTTTGAGATTTCTTTGCAGGAGCCATCAGCTATATATATATATATATATATATATATATATTTTTTTTTAACATATTTTTTATTTTTTATTTTTTTTTGTGGACATACATATATCATAAGTATCAATTTAGTTAATCTCGTCTTGTTCAAGTTCACAGTTACTGGAAAAACTTAGTTGAACAATTTTAGCAATTTTATCTTTTGCCAAAATAGTATTTAACCCGGCTACGGAAGGGTTGCTATTGTTGCCTTCCTTTTGCCGCAGTACAGAAAATTTATTTTCTAACTTGTCCTGATTAAGAGATTTTGTCATGGCATAATATAAATCACATAAATCACCCCCTTCTTTTAAAATGTCATTAACCAGTAAATGTACTGAATTAAGAGTGAGTTTCATACCATTAAAAAAAACACGCTTTTTTCTGGTCAACTAATTCCACGTCATCCAGATATTTTATAAAATTTTTTATAAATTTGTGAGATTCATTGTTAACTTAAACTGCAGATCTGTAACAGTTATCGCCATAAATGGAACCACTATTAAGACAATCGAAAATCCTACCAATTTTTTCCACAAACTGAGCTGTTGAAAGGGCCACTTCTGCGGAACAGCTCGTAAATTGTGAAGTTTTGCATATTGTTTTAATAGCAGCTATAACAGTTCTGCTATAAAATTGAGTTGCGAAACTCACACGAATTATTTCAATTATACTCCAGTTAGAAAACAATGCTTTACCATAAAAACACACGCATGAGTACCAATACTTAAGTTGTTAAAAACCTGTTGTTTCGAATCCATCTATTTAATCTAAACTCTGATTATACCTTAACTCTTTTCTTATGATCATTTCGTCCATAACCAAAACTATTTACATAGAATCTCTTTCGTTCAACTGTGCGCATTTTTGCTTTACGACCTCAAAGGCATTATCCCTTAAAAATATATATGTATGTGAATAAGCAAATAAGCTTAACAATTGTTTGTATTAATTTAGGGTAAAAATATATGTATTTTATTTGTGTAGAAACAAATAAATATCGACTCGCACCGAAGTGTTAATACCTACATACATGTGCAATATCTGATGCAATTTTTGAGGACTACTTTCAACTTCGTAAAATAAAATATCCAGTGTATATATATATATATATATATATATATATATATATATATATATATGTATGTATACCTTACCTTATTGGCAATAAAATATATTACAAAAAAGTAGTTTCCTTTTTTAACCTTCTGAGCATTAGATGACATATACTTATAGATCTCCCATGAAGAATGCTCACGCAGTAAGGTTATTATAAAAAGATTAAGCATATCTATTCAACGTAAAAAAAAATTTTTATAAAACCTTTTCTACTGAAAATTTTTTGATACACAAACTTTTCGATATAAAAATTATCCATATAGAATATTTGATAGAAAATGAGTTGTAATGAAAAATTTTCTTTCTGTATATATCTATTTTACAAAAATATTTTCATTATAAAATTTTTTCTATTGAAAGATTCTTATTACAATTTTTTTATGAAGAGATGTAGCTTATGAAGTTTTTTATAATCAAAGAATTTTTTTTCCATAGAAACATTTTTGTTCTGAAATTTTTTCTACTAACATTTTTATTATGAATGAATTTTTTACTATAAACAATTTTTCATTATAAAATATTTTTTATCTAAAAATATTAATAGAGATATTTGTTACAAAAATATATGAAACATTTTATAATATTTTCTATAGAAAAAATTTCAGCGTATGCAGCCTAAACATTGTTGAAGATAAAAATGTATGTACATTTGGAAAAAACAAAACAATAAAAGGACAGTTTTCTTCGGCCTTTGCAATAGTATGAAAGAACTGTTCTAAATAAATAACAGCTATGCTTATTTATGTATGTATGTAGATATATTATACAAATATACAAACATACACAACACATAGTGTTAGAAAATATATTAAGTTACTCAAAAATTGTGTTAGCAAAAAACATGAGAAAGATAATAAATACGCCATTGAATTTCGTTGCTACATACTTGTCCCTCGCATCCTTGAGAAGCACAAAATTTTTGAATTTTAATAATATATGGCGTGCAACATCTTTATATTATAGAGTCCTTGCTTCCGCTTTTAATTTTTTATCCAAATGAATGAGCTTTCAAAATTACGGTCGCATATATAAAGATTTTTGTGTAATCTTCTTCAGGAATTAGACATTTTCCATGCCAAATTTGCCCTAAAACGAAAAAAAAACCGTACACCTTTAAAATGACTTCTAGATCATTTACACATCTTTACACACGCACATAAATATTGTAGCTCAATCATTAAGAATGTTTTGAAATGAAAGTAGAATTTTTTGTAAAGATTTTCAAACAAGTTTGCATGTGTGTTCGCTTATGTTTTTTTCCATCTTTCCTTCAGTACCTTAAGTTAAATTTGATGAAACCAACCTTAAACATGTTCGCTGAACAACGATCCAACACGTTGGTTTCTGCTTTTTTTCTTCGTTTTTATACCCTTCACAAAAATGTGAAAGGGTATATATAAAGTATATATATTCTGGATCCTTATGAACAGCGATGACGATTGAGCGATGTCCGTCTGACCGTCTTTCTGTACGTGAAATCGGGTTTCCCAAGCCCGCAGAAGAGCTAGAGACTTCGTTCTTGGACTGATAGATTGGAAGTGAGCTAACTTAGAGTGGTATTGAACTTCAGAAGGAAGGAAGGACGGTTCCAGAGCTGGGACGCGTACACCTATTTCTCGACGTAAAATTAACACCAAAAACCGATCTTTTTTTTGTTTATTTGAAATTTGAACCTATTTCACGCTTTGGGACTCCTCAATTGTCTATTAAAAACTTAAAAAAAAAAAATTTCCAGGGATGGGAAATTCGGTATTTTGTGGTACATATAATAACTAAAATATTTAAAAATTTTAGGTTTTTCTTGAATAAAACCGTCTTTGGTGTAATGAAGATTTGCATCGATGAAAAAAAAAAAATTTTTAATATAAAGTTCCCATCCAGGGTTAGGAAATTTAAATTTTTTTATACAATATGCTAACCAAAAATCAACTGCCGTCGTTTTTTCCTAGTAAAAACTATTTTTTATTTCGGAAAAACAAAATTGGTATCAAAAATTAAAAAAAAATCGAAATTTCGATTCCAGGGTTCGATACTGCAATATTTTGTAGTACATGAAAGTAACGAAAGTGGTTAAAAATTTGTAGTTTTTCTTAAATAAGACCGCTTTATACATCATGACGACTTCCATTGGTAAAAAAATAATTTAAAAAAATTAAATTTTCGCTTTCAGGGATCGGAAATTGAGTTTTTTTTTGCACATTCGGTATTTCGTGGTACATATAATAATTAAAATGTCTAAAGATTTAAAGTTTTTCTTAAATAAAACCGTTTTATACATCAGGAAGATTTGCTTAGATGGAAAAAAAATTTAAAAGTTAAAAATTCTCATCCAGGGTTGGGAAATTTAAACTTTTCATACATTAACATACCCAAAAAAAGACAAAATTGGTATCGAAAATTTAAAAAATCATAATTTAGATTCCAGGGTTGGGAACCGCAATATTTTGTAGTATATGAAACTGACAAAAATGGTTAAAAAATTTTAGTTTTTCTTAAATAAAACCGCTTTATACATCATTAAGACTTCCATTGGTAAAAATAATTTAAAAAAATAAAATTTTCGCTTCCAGGGATCGGAAATTGATTTTTTTTTTGTACATTCGGTATATCGTGGTACATATAATAACTAAATTGTTTAAAAATTTCAAGTATTTCTTAAATAAAACCGTTTTATACATCATGAAGATTTGCATTGATGAAAAAATTTTTCGCTTCCAGGGGTAGGAAATTGAAATTTTATAAAAATCAAAGGGCGACTAACGTAGTTTTTTAATTAATTAAAACTATTTTTTAATTCAGGAAAAGACAAAATTAATATCAAGTACTTAAAAATATCTAAATTTCGATTCCAATATTTTGTATAACATGAAAGTTGCCACAATAGTTAAAAATTTGTAGTTTTGCTTAAATAAAACCGCTTTACATATTATGTAGACTTGTATTGGTAAAAAAAATTTGAGAAATTAAAATTTCGTTTCCAAGCGTGGGATATTTTGAATATTTTTTTATTTATAAAAGTAACCATAATATCCAACTGAAGTTGTTTTTATTGCTCTTATAAATTATAAAGCACAAAATTGGTACTTAAATATATGTGTAATGCCCGACGTACGTTGGTGAGGGGTATATAAGATTCGGCACAGCCGAATATAGCACTTTTACTTGTTTCCCTTACCGCCGGCACCAATAAAGATATCAAAATTTTGTTTCGTGGTTTGTTCGACATACGTCTTCTTATAGTGCATATTCTTTGCTTTTACATACCTTAACACTGAAATAAGAAAATTTCATGAATTAGACCGTTATTATATAAAAACAAAAATGTTTCAAATAACAATAATAATAAGAGTAGTAGTAATAATAATAATAATAATAATAATAATAATAATAATAATAATAATAATAATAATAATAATAACAATAATAATAATAATGATAATAATAATAGTAATGATACTATTAATAATAATACAGTTTTCCTAACACTTCCTTCGTATAAGTGGGAACCTTGCTACTGTAAAACATCTAAAATATGTGTACTTATATAAATAAATATATTCGCATCTATATATGTAAGTATGTAAATATAGTATACCTTGCAATATTTTATCAAACAATATGAGTTTGGATAAAGACCTTTCATCCTAATTATATTTCTGAAGTAGGTCTTCAGTGAAAAGAGCGCGAATGACAAGGGTAACGCCGTCGCTTACTCCTTTAATTTTATTCAAATATATCATTTGTAAGGAAATATGAATAGATATTAAAGAACAACAATAATTAAGTATACATTTTACGGCCCTTTTCACAATGTATGATCAAATTATTTTTAAGGAAAAATTATCTAATTGACAATTTTCTTAACAGAAACTTTTTAACCAATGGTTAATCATTTGCTTTTCACCATCATTTAGTTACTTAACCAGTGGTTTCTGTATTTCATATAGCAACATTGGAATTTTGTGTTTACGAAAAATAGTGTAATGAAAGACTTAAATTATCAATTCTAATTTTTTCATTAGCAAAAAAAGGCGGGCTTCAGTATTTAAAAAAATCTAATTTCTTAAATGTTATCCGATATTCGAAATTCAAATTGAAAATACTTCTCTCAGAAATATATAAAGTTTCTCAAAGGACTTTTTTCATTCATTTTATTTCGAATTTATATTCATTTTTACTTCAGCATGTATAGTTAAATAAGATTACATTGAGATTACATAGTTACATAAGATTACATCGCGTTTTCGAAAATTATATCATATACTAACCAGAAGAACTTGTTCGGCTAAATTTAACAGCAACTTTTCGGTTAACATTTGTGAGTTAAATTTCATACATTGTGAAATAAAATTTCAGCTAACTGCCAGTTAAAGTGTCAATTAAACTTTAATAACACGTTGTGGAAAGGGTCGTTAGTGTATTACCATTGCTTGGGAGAAATCGGGTAAATCCAATTTCTCCTCCAGCTCCATATCAGCAGACATGCATTTTGGCGACTTCATCCATGTTTTTGTTGTATGTTCTCCCTGTCATACGACAAATGGATTGCTCCACCTTTTGGTCGAAACTTCGCATTCCATCATAATTTTTGCTTGTGCTAACATCTCGGGCTCCGAAACGATCTGGTAAATATTTTTCTTATAAAAAATCAGTATGTTTGTATCTATCAATTGTTTGACGAAATAGGCGTAACCAATAGGAAAAAATATGAAAGAAACTTTGGTTAAAAGTAGTGGTTACGCTCATTTCGTCAAATATTTGATAGATGTGAAGTTATTTTTAAAGTTGCTACAATTTGTTCAATCTTAGCAGCAATTTGCTGCTGGTTTGCAAAAAGGGCAGATTGTCCATGGCTCAAAATGCTTTGTTGGTTCATGATTGTGTTTTGCTGAAAAGAACATTGCATTTTAAATGTGTTCTTACATCTTCCCCGATTTTATTCATTTTGGTCAATAATTCGGGCATGATACCACAAATGAAAATGCTTGGCTGTCATGCCCAAATAAATTTTGCGAAACGCTAATGTAAAAGAAAATATTATCGTTAACTTTTATTGTTCTCATTATTATGAAAATAATAAATAATTGTTATTACTATTATTTTTCTTTTAATTATTTATTTGTAATGTTATTATTATCGATATTGTATATAATATTTATTGTTATTATTTTAAATTAATTGAAATGAAATATAAAAATCAATGAAAAAATTCATGAAGCAAGTGGTACCAAATAGGTATAAGCAAGAACTTATTATTCTGCGGAATGCAAAAATATTTTAAATCTATATCCTGTCTATTCACTACCATAGTTTCATCGCTTAAACTACTTGCTACAACAATACTAAGTCCACTAAATGAATCGAATGGTTGTTGTTGTTCAAAATAGCCAAAGTTCTGTAGACTTCCAATTATGAACTTCGTCCAAACTCCTAGGTACGCGACAAAATTCTGATGGGACATACTTAGCGACATAATTTATTCTAGTATTCATATTCATTACATTTGATTTACTAATTAAAATTTGAAACAATTTCTTAGCAACTCCCAAATCTACCAAATGCATCGAAACTAGAGGAAACTGTCTAAATTTTGTGGTTTCATAACTCCTAAAAAACATCCTATCATAAAAGGGCTAATATTGTAGAAATCTACAATTGATCTTAGAATAAGACACAAAACTCTATTGGAACTTTTAACAATCTTCAAGCCATCTATGCTTATATCTATTGAAATCTCTGTATATCTAAATATTCCCCTATGGGAATGCTAGAAATTTTAATTAGTGTTCCTTTAAAAGTGTTTTTGCAGATAACGGCAAATCTTCCACCCCTACACGCCTTAAAGTGTGCAACAAATCTTTTAAAGCTATGTGGGTTATGTTATTTCTAACACCCTACAATTTTAATTCTTCACACTTATCTATACTGTTCGTTTCTACAATAGGGGCTGCTTTAACTCCTGATACACTATTGTCACTATCATTGTCTGAAAATTTACTACACTCAACATAACTTCTAACCAAACTACCTGCAGATGTAGATGGTACTTCTACGGAACTAACACTACCACTTATCACAGGCACACATTGTAAATTTCTTGAAATTTTAGTGTGATTTTCACTTTCAATTAATCGTTTCTGTTGAAAGAGCTAGAAGCCAAGCCAGCAGTTTCCAATGGATTTTGAATGAACTGTAAATGCGTATAAAAAGACTTGATTTATCAAGCAAATATATTTATATTAAAATTCTTTATAAAATATAACAATTCATTAGGATATATTATTCAATTAAATATTTAGGGATACATACTCTTTGGATTGAAAATTACTGGAAAATGCAAATATAAAAATCCTTTAGCTCAAGAAGTGCTAGGTTATCTCGCAATGTAGATTCAACATAAAATGACGAAAGCGCCAAATAATTGAAGGTTTCGTTAAATAAAATATGTATAAGTGGAACAGATTATTACATTGTAATTTGTACTAAATAAATGATGCCAAGTTATAATAAAAAAATCATAGCGATCTTAAGAGGTGTCTTGACATACCCTCCGTAGTATAGCAAGAAGCATCTTCGCCTCCAGACTCCTCCTGAGAAGTAACTTCAAAAATAGCTAATTTCGTTGCTGGTCTGTCTAGAATTCCATCGCTTGTAAGTATTTTTGTGCTCCTCACTTGCCCATCACTTGCCAGTCTCGTCTCCAAAAGTTTGCCACGCAGCCAAACATTAGGAGGCACGGAAGCAGTGATGTCAGATGTAGGGAATTTTCCCTTTTTGTAGGGATATTTTGAAAAATTATAAAACGTAGGGAAAAAGGGAGGGATTTTTTATTTTAAGCGATATGTGGGAATTTTTAAGATTTCCTTTTTTTAATACATTAATAAAATATAAATTAAAAATATTCAGCATTCCCAAATATTTTCAAAAAGAAAAGCCCTACAACAAATTTTTTACAATCTGGTAGTCATCAAAAACACTGAAAGTATGGCAATATCATCTTGATAAACAGAAAAGAGAGCATTACTTTATTTTTTGCTTCTATGGTTAAATTTGTGATTTTTAAGTGCACTTTTTGTAAATATATACTTATTTGTATTTATTTTAATTTTAAATTTTATAAATACTGGAGACTTGTGCATTATAGCACATTTCTAGAGGATATAATAAATACAAAAATACTAATAAAATAAATCAGTACACATATATTCATACATACATACATCAATGTAAGTAAACAAAAAATTAACATTTTATGAAAATTTTCTATAGCAAGATTTTATTTGCAGAATAATGTCATCTGCTGAGGAAACAGATACTGCTTGTAAAAGCAAATATCGGAAGAAGAGATTTTGTCCGATTTGGCTAAAGGACGCCAACTTTAAGGGTTGGCTGGAACCTATTAAAAATGATGAATTTAAATGCAAGTGCAAAGGCTGTGACAAAGTTCTTAATTGTGGAAAATCAGATCTTATACAACTTAAATCTAGTATGTATTGTACCTCAATTAATTAATGTACAAACCATTGTTAATGTAAATAAAATTTACATTTGTTAAAAAAATATTACTTTCTTTATTAACCCCATTAAATTTATAGCGAAGGGAAAAAAAATTAAAAGTAGGGAAAAAAATTTGGACAAAATTTTTTCCCTACTTTGTCTAAAAAAAAGGGATTTTTTTTCAGACACGTAGGGATTTTTTTAATTATCGTCTGACATCACTGCACGGAAAGGTCCGGAAGGGTCAACAATGATGACCAAGTCCCCCTGACTTAAAGGTCGACGTCGATCATGCCATTTAGTCCTACAGGTTAACGATGGTAGATATTCTATAAGCCACTTTTTCCAGAAAATATTTTCATATTGGTGTGAAATTACCAAGGATTACTCTAGAAGTGAACCACTATCACTACAATTTGACATAGGTTTTAGGCCTGAAGACTGCTTGCCCAGAATCTGTATCTACAGGAATATAGGCTAGGGGCCTTGAATTTACAATGTTTTCTATTTCTAGCAGCATACTATATAAAAGCTCATCGCTTGGTGATCTTGACGGAATTATTTGATATAATATGGTTTTTATAGAGTGTACAAGACGCTCCCAGGCACCACCCATGTGTGGTGAAACTGGTGGATTGATATTCCACTTTGTTGTTGTAGTAAAACTTTTGACTAGTTTGTCCTGATCAACATCTGCCAATGCCTCACGAAGCTCTCTCTCTCTCTCTCTCTCTGCACCAACGAAATTGGTTCCATTGTCGCTGCAGAATTCGTGTGGGAATGGCTAAGGTGCATGATATTGTTGCCAGAGAGTGTGCGACCTCAATATGCACTGCTCTTACAGCCAAACAAGTGAATAGACACCCATAACGTTTTTCTTTGTGACGGTTAACCGTTATCAAGATGGGACCAAAGAAATCTATTCCGGAATATGTAAAAGGTGCTACATGTGAAGCAACACGAGCTCGAGGTAACGCAGCCATCTGTGGGTTGTGTAGTAAAGCCTTTTTAATTTTGCACATTTGACAAGAACGAACTACAGATTTGTATATTGGACTAAGCTTTAAAATAAAAAATTTTTGTCTGACTTCGTTGATAACAGTCTCATGATTCATGTGATGATAATTGTGGTGATAATGTACCAAAATAAGTTTTGTAATGTGCAGAATTATTGTATGTTTTTGTTCCAGTGGAATATCAGCTTTGTCGATTCTGCGATGGACTCGTAATATACCGTGCCCCAAATATGGGTTTTTTATATATATTGGTGAATTTATATGTAGTTATGTTAGAATTTAATACAGAAATTTCATTAGAATATATTTCAAGCTGAGACTGCTGATATAAAATATTTTCAGCGCCTTGTAGTTTGACTTGGGTTAATTCACCTTTTTGCTTTTTTATTGAACGACAATTGTGTATAAAACGAAGAGCACAGCCTGCAGCACGAACGAGACGATTCCACTTTGAAAATCTGAATACGTCGAAGATCGCTTCACATTTTGTTATTTAAATGCATGGTGCACACGCTCTTCTTCGGTAGACTGTGAGATTGAGACTGATTGTGGCCATTCATATTCTGGGGAAACGTAAAAATTCAGGTACTTTAAACCATCTAGAAGAATTCGACAACTTTGGAATTTGTGACCATTCAGTAGCATCAATAGCAACAATTTGCTTGCTTGAAATCCATCTCCGATCTCTGATTGATGATAGTTCTAAAATCTTTGTTATGCGAAAGGCAACAAATTGATTATACCTACGGTGATCGAAATTTAAACAACGGTCGGTCCAGTAATATTTTTTACTAGTTATTATATCATGATTTTCTCAGACATATTTGGGAAAACAAGAATCTATAAGGGCGGCCATTAGTTCGAGGCGTGAAACTGATGTTATCTTCATAGACGCAACTCTGATTTTTACTCCAGTAATTGAGCCGATGACATCATCACCTCTTCTTAATCGAAAATAACATATAGCTGCGTAACCGTCCTTACTTGCATCCACGAAGATGTGTAGTTGAACTTCAATGTTGCTATAGTTCTCAAAATACTTTAAATAACAACGAAGAATTTTTTTGTTTCTATTTCGGGTAAAATATTAACCTATTTTGACCATTTGGACTAGCCCGGAAAAATTTTTTCATCCCAATCTGTTTTTGATCGCCAAATATCTTACAAAACTAATTAATATACATTAGAATATGTCCTATAAGACCAAGGGGGTCGTAAATTGACATCACTAATCGCAACAGTTCTCTTTTTGTGGGTACTTTTTGATCAGAGAAAATGCCACTATCTCTCAACCAAGGGGATATTTTAAATATTATGGCATCTTCATGATGCTCACAAGAAAAACCTAATACCTTTTCCATATCCTTTTTATTATTTAAATTTAAGCATTTAGAACCAAATCTAGGTTCTGAGGATATGGATCTTAGTACTAACTTGCTGTTAGATATCCAATTGATTACATTAAAGCCTGCTTTACGATGAACATAAGTAATATCATTTAAAATACTTATAGCCTCTTCCAAATCATCTACGGGTATTAGAAGATCGTCAACTTAGTGGTTTTCCTTTATTGCTTTTGCAGCCAGCGAAAATTCATTTTCAAATTTATTTGCAATGAGACTTTTCATGTATTGGCAACTGCTAGGGGCACATGTTGCTCCAAAAATCGTAACATTTATCACAAATATATTGGAACTCTTCCCTTTTACGCAATCACGCAAAGAAAACGTTGGACATTATAATCTTCCGAAAATGTTCCTGGAGGAATATTTCTTTTATGTCACCACAAACAGCCACAGATCTTTGCCATAATTTAAAAACTATTGAAGGCAAAGAGGCCAAATAACTAGGTCCCTTCAGTAAATAAGAATTTAAGGCCATACAATTTGAGGTAGCTGCTGCATCCCCAAACAACCCTCGTTTTATTTGGTTTGTTTTTATTAAAAACTGCGAAAATTGGAAGGTATAAAATTTTCTTATCACCATGTTTAATATCATGGGAATCTAATTTAGGAATATATCCTTTTGCCAAATATTTAAAAATAGTTTCTCTGAAAACCCTAAAAAGTTCAAAATTAATTAATTTTCGTTCTCGACAAATTAATCGTTCAATTCAATAAAACCAAACTTCAACAAGAAAGAAACCTCATAATGCCCAGAATTCTTATATTTTGCAAACCTTTCTAATAAATCTAACGCTCGCGTTTCAGATTCAGCTACAAGTGAGTTCTTTATACTATTACCCACACTATCTAATGAGTAAAAACTTCGAACCATCTCATCTCATTTATCTACTCTAGCAGAGTAATCGCATATATGAAAATTGAAGTTGGTACTTGCCGTTTTACTCTCTGCAACAGTGCGGTAAACAAACCATCCAAGTTTTGTACAAACAGCAACAGGCTCATTTGGTAATCCCTCACGGATTTCGCTTGAGACTTCAAGATTAAAATTATTTTAACACTGTGACTTTGTACGGGAAGATTTAGCAAGTGGCTATAGCGCTCCGATAATGCTTTATAATTCAGCGACTGAATGGGCAAATTCAAAGATTTCACCGTAGAAATATAAATAGCCACACATTTTTTATTGCCATCTGAAATGTATATTTTTAGTTTTTTGGAGTTTTCTTCACTTCTTTCTATACCTCCTGTCCATCGCAAACATAATGGGCTAGGAAAACCATCAATTTCTAATTGTTTTGCTAATGACTCGTTCATTAGACGTATAGACGACCTCTCGTCAACAAAGGCAAATAACTTAATTGTTTTATTTTTTCTAAATATTTTAATTGGAATAATTTTAAATAAAATATTTTTAAGTTTTTCACTGTGTGCATTATTCACTTCTTTATTAGTTAAATTTGTGTTTTCACTTTGATTTAACACTTCATTTAATTTATTTGCCGGTACAGAATAACGATGTAATGACGGATGGTGAAAATATTCGCTCCCTTCCCTACCGCACTTTCTCCTTTTCCTAAAGTCTCTACTATGTTCCAACAAGCAGAATTTACACAGTTTATTTTTTCTTACTATGTTCCATTTTTGATCATTATCCATAGATATTTACATTGGACAGTTAGCGACTGCTCTGCAACTATCGTTGTTGTTACATATAATGCATTTGAGCTCACTGTAAGAATAAATAAACCTTTTCTGTTTGTTGTAATCGCAGTTGCTTCATTTATTGTTTTTTCTTTGTTTCTTTTATTCGTACGTTGATTTGTATGCTGCTAGCTATTATACCAATGTTAAGAACCACTTGCTAAATTCAAACAAGTTTGGTTTTTTTGTTTTTGGTAATCAGCTGCATTTTATGTGCCTTTTATATCAAATCATGTGCAGTTTTTGTATCAAATCATGCAGATGTGATGAATTCTTAAGTTCGTCAAGCAAATCACTTGCAGTGATAGTAGAGATCAAGCTTCAAACTTCAACAGCCATTGAGGTAAGTGCTTTTAAATTACTTTCATCAACTTGTGGTGATGATTTTATATTATATTAAATTTAATTTATAATCTTTTCAGGTTGACCAACCAAGAAATAGAGGACATACATAACGTCTGGTACGTTTCATGGATGGATTGGCATATGCTTTACGCTGCTTAGGTCTTCTCCCTTTAGTGATATATGAAGGCGAATAAGATTTTCTTCGTTGGTGAAGGCGCAGGAGGTTGTAGACCATTGACAAGTGGAGCAACATATGGGCCATTCTTCAGGATCACCAGTAAACATTGGGAGGTCTTTTGAAAGAGACTGTCGGGAGGAAATATTTATCTGTGAAAGGCTGTGTAATGGTGGTAAATAAGCTGCTGGGTATAGCGAATTTATCGGTGCATTAAAATTAACGTGAGATGTAGAAGAAAATGGTTGCCGTGAAATAAATTCTTGTGGAATCGAATAATTGTGTGTGTTGTTATTTGGAACAGTAAAGGTAAGTCTATAAAACATAAAAATCTGTTTTGACTGTCGACCGTGTCGGACGTACTTTTGTTGAACTCTGCTTACATTTTTTAATTTTCTGTCAAAAACTGTTTTAATAAAAAAAAAATACAATAAAATAAAAAACTTAAAAAAACTATATTCTTATTGTTGTTACATTCTTTCGCATATTTGGTGCTTACAACAAAACAAACAATCAATAACAACAATATCATTTTAATTTTTGCATATTTCAATTTTCATTAATACCAACAACAACAATCGCTGCTGTTGTGATACAATAAGTGAAAATAAAAATAATAATTAGCAATATTTGTTCCTGCTCTGCTTTAAACCTGTTTTTACATTCTACACCTGATCCTCTTTATTCGAGTGATTTCAAAAATCAACTAACAACAAGTAATAAATAACAATAAAAAAAAAGGTCACAAATAAAATATTTGTTAAATATGTCCTGCTCAAAACCTAAATGCCGCAACAAACCTGATGAGCCAATGGTATCTTGCTGGCTTTGTGATACTGTTTATCACGCTAAATGTGTTGATTTGGCTGCTCGAACTGCCGACAATCTGCGTGAAGATAAAGGCCTGCGCTGGTGCTGTAAAAAATGTATTGCGCTTGATATTGAATTCTATTCATTCTTCAAAAACACGCATATAAAGTTTAACGAAATTCAAAATGATCTTAACAACCTTTCTTTGAAATTTAATCAATACAAAAAATTACTTGAAAAAGGTCCGTGCTCTCCTAAAAGAAAGAAACCTACAACTGACATCAATACTATTGTCGATGAAAAGGCTGAAAATGCGTTATCATTGCAGCCATTAATAGCAGAAAAAAATCCCGTCACTACTTCTGAACCCTCGCCAAATTTTCCTGATTTACCTAACAACACAGCACCTGTTTCTCCTTCCTGTATAAACACTAATTCAACTTCCTCATCTGTTCCGATTAATTTTCATCCGCCAGTTCCTGTTTTTAAACCGTCAAGTACCTCAATTAATTCAAATCCATCCGTTCCTGTTTTTAATTCTTCTAACAATCCAACTCTTAAATTTATTTCACCAAAAAAAACTGTATTTGCTGCTCCGCTTCCGTTTATCAAGATTTGTCTTTACTACAGACATTAAAAAGATGTATCGACAGATCTTGGTACACCAAAACCACTACACCAGATTATACTATAAAGAAATTATCCTTCTGCTCCCCTAAAACATTACCAACTCAACACTGTCACATACGCGACACAAGCTGCTCCATATTTGGCGACAAGGTGTCTGCAACAGATTGCCATCAATAATGAAACTGATTATCCACTAGGTGCTCAAATGCTAAGGGATAATTTCTATGTGGACGACGGTCTAGGAGGATCGAACAGCTTAAATCATGGCTGTTAAGTAATTATAATATAAGTTTTCATTTTGAGATTATATATAAACCTACATCTTCTTCATTAACACCTTTTTATCTAAAGTAAACTTAACCGTGTTGTATTGTTTATACTGCTTAATGAACTGAATTTTAACTCAAACTGGTTCAACAAACGAGTCTTTGACCTTGCGTATTAAAAATTTCACAGGGCCAAAGTTTGACACTCTCTGACAAAATTTTAATTTTAAGAATTATAAGTTGTACACGTGACTCAAAATATCAAGTTGAGTGTAAAACAAACTTTTATAACATGTTTCAATACTTAATTTTTGTACCAAAAAGCAGCTAAAACATAAAAAATCCATCCATAATAATATCGATTTTATTAATCGGCCTTACTTAAAGCCTATAGTCTTACCTAGTAAACAAAAAAACCACGTATCAAAATTCCAATTCGGTCAAAAGTTATAGATATTTGATCGCCTGCTCACGAAATGGTCCACTGTGCGTCAGCTAGATTTAACTTTTTTTTAAATTTTGCTATAGATATTCCATTTTGCAGTTAGCATTTTTCAAGTATATATTTATCAGTTTCTTGCATTATTTATTTTATTCAAAAGATATATTTTTTCAAAATAGTAATTAATCTTAATATCAAAATCTGTGGAAGAACATCAGTGGCAGAAATTAAATTCATATGAATGGTTAAATAAGAAAGAATGCAACAGTTAACTTCTGGTTAAATGTATATGAATATAAAAACGCACTAAATGAAAATCCCTTTAGTGAATTAGCTACTTTTGCAACGAAGTTCCTGGTTTTTTCATCTAGCAACGCGGAAGTTGAAAGGGTTTTTAGTGGCATGAATCTCATAAAAATGAAAATTCGAAACAGAATGATGTTAAACACTATGAATTCGCTACTTTGCATTAGGTGTGGTTTGAAAAGGACGAATACTTGTTGCGAAAATAACGCATGATCTCATCAACATATGTGATAAGAATATATATTATAATGATATTGTAGTGAACATTTACTTACCTTTTAATTATTATAAGGATTGTAATAATTATAATACCTTTGAATACAAACCTGTATATACTAATCTAATTTACATCTATGAATTATATTCGTTAAGTGCCAAATAGTCGTTAAGTAATTAACATAAAAGAGAATAAATAAATGACAAAGCGAGCAATCTTCTTTAAACTTTAATCGAGTTTGTTTCATTAAGTAAGCGCACGCATTACATGGCGACCGTGACAGCCGCTCTAGCAAGTGGAAAAAGTGAAAAAAAACATAATAATAAGAAGAAAAACGAAAAAACAACCCTTGCATTAAATACAAAAAAAAAGAGGCAAAGAAAAAACAGTAAGTTAAAAAAAAAGAAGAAGAAAAAAAGTCTACAAAATTATTAAAACACAAAAAAAGAAGAAAAGTGGAATTTTTATAAATTACTTAGAAACTGACCAAAGCGTGAAAATAAATAGTTTTTCCTAAAAAAGTTAATAATATTAAACAAAAACTATAAGGGTTAAAAATGTGGAAAAAATAAAATGTGTAAATAAATTGACAATAACAAAAATCCATTTAAAAAGCTCAACAGCAAAATACTGCATAAACCATGAAACAAATACAGAGAAAAAAACTCATTTAACGGTTTATTTAAAAAATATTAATATCTACAAAAAAAGTTTTGGTAAAAGAAACTGTAAAAAGAAAAACCCGTTTTTTTTCAAAAATCGCTATATGTAAAGCAAATAACAATTCTCAAAAGTACAGTGGTGAACAAAACTAGAACAAATTTACAGTTGTGGGAAAAATATTAATAACAAACACAAATAAATTTACAAATTTACAAAATAAATTTATAAATTTACAAAAAGACCAACTAAACCATTAAATTGTTTGAAAATTAAAATAAATTTATAAAATATTTGTAATTTTATACAGTAACAATGCGTGGTAATTTTTTTAACATTAAAAAAAAAAAAAAAAAAAAAAAACTTCTTAAATTAAAAGAGTAATATAAAATACCACATATTATACAAAACAAGAAATACAAAACTTAAAACAAGAATTAACAAAATTAAACAATGAGAAAAATGCATAAATAAAAACACTCCTTAATAAATAAATGAAGAACAAAACGAAGAAAAAATTTTTCAAAAATTATCACAGCAAATAAGTCAAAACAACAAAGAACAAATCAAAGAACAAGAAAAATATAGCAAATACCAAAAATTATAACGGTCCTTATTTTCGCAAAAAAAAACAACAACATAAAACATGTCATCGACAAAATCAACGAGAAAGAAAATAATAAGAAACAACTTTACAAATTACAAGAGAAAAGACAACAACAACATACAACATGTCATCAACAAAATCAACGAGACAAAAACCAACAACGACAAGTACAATTTTAAAAGCCAGTAAGAAGAAAAAGGGGAACGAGACTTATGTACACATTACCTATATTTACATACTATTTTTATCAGTTACGTATTATTTACCTAAAACTATGTCTATATTATATACTTAAAACTAATATTTTGTATTTATATATCTACTTACGTACTTAAAACTAATTTAAAATTTATTTCTTATATCTAAATTTTTATTTACTAATAATCCTAAAATTATTCTACATAAATTATTTACATAAATACAAAATTACACATATATTATTTTTACTCAATTTTCATTTTACTACTTTTGCTGGAAAAATTTAAAAAGCAAAAACTAGAAAAAATTTGCAAATAATTTCTCGTAAATTTTTTACTACTTTTGAAATTTTTTTGATTTGTTCGAACGACTTTCAATTCAAAAATTGTAAAAATTTCAAAAATATTAGGCATTCGAACAAAGCTATTTTTGAAATACAGCACTATAATTTATGTCAACATTTAACAAAGATAAATTTAAAGAAATTGTTGAGAAATTTTATAACATTAAGAAGAGAATTTTACAAAATCGTCCATTGTCAACAAAAGAACTAAAAAGAAAAGAATATATACATTTATTAATCAATGGTTACAATGAAATTTTATCATACACAACTTTACATATACATGACCTACCACCCACTGTTAGAGAAGATGTTTTTAAGAAAATTTGGCGTTGTAGAGAACTTTTGGTTAGATGTTTTGGTAAACTAGACTGCAAAATTAAGGTACCTCATGACATTGACATATTGGAACTAGTTAACGAGGAAATATTGTCAGATTCTGATTCGGATTTAGGGGCTGTGAAAACTGAAAAAGATTTTAAGGTTCATATTGAAGAAATTGATCAAGATATTATAATAAGAGAAAAAGAAGCTAACAATAGGACAGCTCAAGGTCGTATCATTATTAAAAACAATCCAGAAACTAACATGGCATCCCACATGATATTGGCATGTGTGCCAATATCATTAGGGATAATTTTGACGGAAACCCACTAGCAGTAGAATCGTTTTTAGATAAAATTGCCTTAATAGAAGATCTTACGGACGAAAATCTCAAAAACACATTTGTTACATTTTTGAAGTCAAAATTGGAGGGCAAAGCTCGTGAAGCTCTACCGGAAAATGTTAATACTGTAGGGGACATAAAAAATGCACTGAAAGAAAAACTTAAAACGGATAATTCTAAGATAATAGCAGGCGAAATTGCTGCACTGGCTGTTAGAAACAACAATTTTACAGAATTTGCGAAACAGGCTGAAGATTTGGCAGATGCATTAAAACGATCCTTAACTATCGAAGGTATAACAAAGAGCAAAGCTCACGAAATGGCGATTGAGCAGACAGTATCGGTATGTCGTCTAAATGCAAGATCTGATTTGGTAAAATCTATTTTGGCTTCATCAGTTTTTGCGGATCCGAAAGAGGTTGTAGCAAAATTGATAGTCGAGCAGACGAATGAAACGGAAGAACATAAGGTTTTAGCACTAAAAAATCATCACAAAAATAGAAATAAAAATTTTTATCAAAGTAACAATTTGCATTTTCGAAATAACTTCCGTGGTACTTCACATCGTGGGTACAGAAATTTTCGGGGAAGCTATTACCCCAGAGGAAATAGCCATACATTTTATAACAACAGAAATCAACACAACCATAATAATCATAATGGAAACAATAATAATAATTCAAATTATAGAGGAAACAATAGAAACCAACCAAATTACCGTGGTAACAATAGAAATTCTAGATCCTATGTTAGGACTTTAAACGAGGAAGTCCCTCAACCGTCGTTGAGGGTAGTAGAAGAGGATCAGTAGAACCAAGTAGTGGAAGCGAATCAGTAAAACCAAATTTAAAAAAATCTGTTTATACATTAAATCTCAGTTATGCCGATTTTATAAAATTAGATTGTATTGACACAAATCAACCATGTACATATCTTGTTGACACCCAAGCTGATATATCTTTAATAAAAATCTCTTGCTTAAACTCCGATTCTGTTTTCAATGACAACCAAATAATTACCATTACCGGTATAACTAAGAACCCTATTTTTACTTTAGGCACAATTTTCTCAAATTTGATAATTTCAGATCAATTAATACCACAAGTTTTTCATGTAGTCAATGACGATTTTAATATTCTAGCAAATGGAATCTTAGGAAAAGATTTTCTTAAAAACAATAGCTGCAAAATTGATTATGAAGATTTTACGATAACTGTTAATTTCAAAAACACAATATCAAAAATACCAATTTTCCATGGATCAGGCGATCATACATGTATAATACCACCTAGAAGTGAAGTGTTTCGTATTTTCAATTCACAAAACATAACTGAACCGATGTTTATCAACTCTCAAGAAATTTCACAAGGCGTTTTTTTAAGTAAAGGAATCATAAACTCTTCATTTTTAGGTCATAAATGTACAGCAAATGGTCTGTTACCAGACGATAATAAAATTAAAGCTATTAAAGATTATCCGATTCCAACTGATAAAGATTCAATCAGACGTTTTGTGGCGTTCGCCAATTATTACAGAAGGTTTATCCCAAATTTTGCAATTTTAGCAGCACCATTAAACCAAATGACAAGGAAAAGTATCCAATTCGATTGGAATGAAAAATATCAAAATTCTTTTCAAAGTCTAAAATCTGCTCTTTTATCACAAAAATTTTACAATATCCGGATTTTTCTAAACCATTTATGGTTACGGTAGACGCATCTAAGCTTGGATGTGGAGCAATTCTAAGCCAAAATTTTAACGGTAATGACTTACCAATATATTTCGCTTCGAAAAATTTTTCAAAATCAGAACAGAAAAAACCAATAATAGAACTTGAACTTTTAGCTATTCATTTTGCGATAAAACAATTTCGACCATACGTCTATGGCACTAAGTTTACGGTAAGGTCAGACCACAGACCTCTAGTCTATCTTTTTAATATTAAAGACCATTCTTCAAAGCTAACACGAATACGTCTAGAGCTTTCTGAATATAATTTTACTGTTGAATATATTAAAGGTAAGGAAAACTTTGGGGCCGATGCTCTGTCGAGAGTTTCAATCAGCGAATTAAAAGATTCAAGTGACCAAATTTTTGCTATAACTCGTTCGATGTCAAAAAAAGAGAAAACTAATTTAAAACAACCTATTGAAAAACAAAATGATTCCGAATTAAAAATTTACGACAAATTTTCCCATGATTTTGACAAAAATAAGAACAAAAATAATTCGTACTAATGATAACGACAAAATATTGTGCATTAACCTTTTCAGAAAATTTAAAAAACTGCTTACTGTTGAATTTGAGTTTGTTAACGAAACAATTAATTTAGATTATTTGCTTTCGAGACTGCAGAGTATAGTCAACAATCATAAAATTTACAAAGCAGAATGGCCAAAGAATGATTAATTTTTTACAATTTATACGATACAAGAATTAAAAGAACACGGTACCAAAATTTTAAAAACTTTAGAAATTATTTTAACAGAACCAATTGAGATGATATTTGAGGACGAAAAGAAGCAAAAGCTAATGCAAATATACCACAGTGATCCTATCCTAGGCGGACACTGCGGAGGAAAGAAATTATATGCAAAGCTTCGTACTAAGTTTTATTGGAAGAAAATGACAAAAGACATTGCAAAATTTATTAAGAATTGTCCTAAATGTATTTTAAATAAAGTCAAACCCAAAAATTTAGAACAAGTTGTTTTAACACCAACTCCAACAAAAGCATTTGATATACTAGTGGTAGACACAATAGGCCCGTTACCTCAATCTGCACACGGTAATAAATATGCATTAACATTAATGTGCGATTTAACTAAATACTTGATAACAATAGCTTTACCTGATAAGACAGCACAAACAGTTGCCCGTGCAATTTTTGAAAACTTTATTTTAGTGTATGGAAAAGTTAACACCATAAAATCAGATATGGGAACAGACTTTAAAAACGAACTCTTTTCAGAACTATGTAAATTCTTTAATATAGATTTAAAATTTTCGACTGCCTATCACCATCAGACAGTAGGAACGGTGGAACGTAATCATCGCGTTTTTAATGAATATATTCGAGCTTTCCTAAATGAAAATATGTCTGACTGGGATACATATTTGAGATATTTTACATTTTACCACAATACAACAACTAATACAGTGTTTGATAACAAATTTAATCCTTTTGAACAAGTTTTCGGCAAAAAAGCAGTCATGCCAAATGAAATAAGTAAAAACCTAGATCCAGTTTACAACATTGATAACTACAGTAAGGAAGTTAGGTATAGATTACAAAAAACAAATATACTAGCAAGACAACTGATTGACAAACACAAGACAAGAAACAAAAACTACTATGATAAACTTTCAAAACCCATAACCTTGAAAATTAATGATTCAGTTTTAGTACAGAAAGAGCCATATAACAAGCATGAAAGTATTTACGAGGGTCCATATTATGTAACAAATATTGATAACACAAATGTAACTATATACGATAATATAAATAAAAATACAAAAAAGTACACAAAAATAGAATCAGAGCATGTTAAAACATATGATTTAATTAACAAAAAAAAAATATAAATGAAATACAACTTTTTTTTCTTTATCCAACTATTTTATACATATAAACGAAATTGCAATTTCTCAAAAACAAATAAAAACATTATATTTTTCTATTTTTCCTGCTATACGAATATTTCTTATTTGTGAAGTTTACTAATTTACTATTGATAAATTTTGAAAAATATTAAAGCAATTAAGATTGATCACCTTACTTGATTTAATATTTTTTTATAAAAAAGGGAGGTACATAGGTACGGCCAATACCTATTCTACTAAACTTTAATCTAATTTTAAGACTCAATTTAAACCTCAATAAATACAATATATTGTATATATTTTTCTATTACATTTTAACTTTTTAAAAAAAAAAGGGAGGTGTAGTGAACATTTACTTACCTTTTAATTATTATAAGGATTGTAATAATTATAATACCTTTGAATACAAACCTGTATATACTAACCTAATTTACATCTATGAATTATATTCGTTAAGTGCCAAATAGTCGTTAAGTAATTAACATAAAAGAGAATAAATAAATGACAAAGCGAGCAATCTTCTTTAAACTTTAATCGAGTTTGTTTCATTAAGTAAGCGCACGCATTACAATATATCGAACGAAACTTCAGAAGCTAAATAATATTCGTTGGATGACGTATTTCATTTATAATTTAAATTTATCATAAAATATGTTATATAAATTGTATTGAAATACTAAGTAATAGCCATTTATGGTTGAAGTTACTTTGATTTTTTGTTAGTTTTATAATAATTTAGTGTGATATTGAACTTCATGATACGTTTTGTTAAAAGAACTTTTTATGAATGTACATATGTAAATGTGTACGTATACTTCAATATATAGATATTCTGTGGCTTAGTTTGTTTCATTGAAATGATGTGTAAAAAGTGTTTATAGGGAAGCATTATGAAAAATAAACCATTTATAGATATAAATTAACTAAAGTAACCAAAAATAATACAATTGCAGTGGTATTCATAAATATTTAAGAAACATTTCAAACCTTTGTTTAAGCAATATTCGCTAAAATTGTATTCATAACAAAATTTTCGCTTAAAAAACCTTTTATTAAACCTTGTGTAAATAAACAAATTTTAAAATTGACTACATCCATGTTTAAACCTATTTTAAAATGGCATTCTTGAATTTTTTTCTTTCTTGTTGTTTACATATATTAAACTTTATAAAAATGAAATAATTATTTTAATATAAAATAAAAAATAAGATAAAGAAGTTATTTTATAAAAAAAACAATGGATACGTTATATTTAATGAGAGAAATAGGTAAGTATGTGTCAGTATAATTTAGAAAAAAGTTTTAGTTTATCTCTTTTAAAAGAAACAATCGCTGAAATTGCAAATGGTCAACAAACGAAAATTTATAAGAAAAGAAGCGATCTGTTTTCCATTCCCGATGCACAATTCAAACAGAAATGTCGGTTTAATAGTTAAAAATTGTAAATTTAATAAAATCCGATATTTCTGTAGAGCGTAGAGGATGCGGAACTCCGGCAGAACTTCAGGTTTTGGAAGCTTTACGTTGTTGGGGAAGAAGAGAAGTATGTTGTGTAGATGAAAGTAAAAGTTAAAAAACAAGTCGAAATTCTAGTTGCAGGATGATAGTGGAGATCTTCATGGGCTTTCTCAATCTACTCTGTGTAGGATACGTGCTAAAGTTGCTAGTGCCTTAACAAAGCATGCTAGAACCTATATAAAAATGCCATCAACTATTGAAGAGGAAGCTAAATCAGCGAAAAAATTTAAATCATCTAGCCTATGTTAATCAAAGCTCACAAACAAAAGAATGTTAATTGTACAAATTGCACTCAAAATAAATAAAATAAAACTCGTTATTATATGGTTTTTCAATTGGCATTAAAGTAGTCTGAAAAGATTCCAAATAGTTTTTAAATTAAAAGAGAACTTTTTTATGTTTTTTAAAGAACGTTATAATTCTTTTATTTTATTAAACCGTGTAAGGCAAGTGACAAAATTAAACTAAACTAATTGATACATACGATATTCATTGTCAGTCAGTTAAACAAATGTACATGATCATAAAAAGTAAAAGCAAAAGAAGTAGGTAAAGATCAATAACTACATATGTACATACAATGAAGGTATGTAAATTATATATGTATGTAATATTATAAAGTAAAAAGAATTTAAAGACTGTGACCAAAGAAAATGTTATGATGTGATATCTTAACATGCCGGCCTCCTTAATATACGATAATGTATATTCAGTCTTCAATAGGTAGTGGGTATAGTTTGGTAATGGCACGTTTATAGATTCCACCCTGAGTCTTTATTTCGGCTATGCGATGCACCCCATCATGTATAGGTATAGCTGAAATTATTCTGACTAAAGCTCATTTGTAAGGTGGAATGTTGTCATCTTGTACGACGACAAGGGTATTCGGCTTTAATGGCGTGTTATTTGTGGTCCATTTATATCGCTGCAGGAGCCAGTGTAGATATTCTTTTGACCATCTGAAATAAGTAAAACCTAGTTGTAGATAAGTCACTCACTGTTTCGATATGCACCGCCTTTGTTGTAAAGCACACGAAAATACATATGTATGATTTAATTGGTGGACGTCCACGAATTCTGGAATGAATATACACTGGGCCACAGAAGTCAATTCCAGTGGTCAGGAACGCTCGACCTGGTGTTACTCTATCCTTGGGAAGACTGCCCATCATAGGATCATTCTTGGTTGGTTTTGTACGAAAGCATCTTATACATCGATGCACTGTATTTCGACAGATATGTAAGCCATTAAGGGGCCAATAATTTTGTCTGATGATTGCCAAAAGTGTGCGTGTGCCAGCGTGCCTATGCTTAAAATTATAAAAAGAGACTAAATGTTTTGTTAATTCACATTTTTTAGGTAAAATAATAGGATGTTTTGATTCATAAGCTATGTTACTATGGTGTAAACGTCCCCCAACGGTCCATTTATATCGCTGCAGGAGCCAGTGTAGATATTCTTTTGACCATCTGTTCCAAGATAGTTGTTGTAGCTGTTGTAGTCTTCGAAAGTGTTCTAAGCGATTGTATTTAGCATTTGTAAGGTTAGGTTCAGCGAAGGACGTCAAGGGTTGACCAATTAAAAAATGCCCTGGAGCAAGCGCCTCAAGATCATTTGGATCAGATGAAAGCGGGGTTAGAGGTCTGGAATTGAGTATTGCCTCAATTTGTGCGGTAACTGTAGTCATCTCTTCAAACGTTAAAGTTGCGTTGGCTACTGCTCGTACCAAATGATGTTTGGTCTCTTTCACGGCGGCTTCCCACAAACCGCCAAAATGGGGGGATCTTGGTGGGATTGTATGCCACTCTAAACGGTCTTCCTGACAAAGTTTAAGTATGTCAGCTTTGTGACTTTCGCTTCCAAATAAATTTCTGAGTTCAGCTAGCTCGTTTTTTGCACCAAGAAAATTAGTGGCATTGTCAGACCAAATTGTTTTACACAATCCACGGCGCGCTATGAACCGACGTAGTGCGGCAATAAAGGCAGTTGTAGATAAGTCACTCACTGTTTCGATATGCACCGCCTTTGTTGTAAAGCACACGAAAATACATATGTATGATTTAATTGGTGGACGTCCACGAATTCTGGAATGAATATACACTGGGCCACAGAAGTCAATTCCAGTGGTCAGGAACGCTCGACCTGGTGTTACTCTATCCTTGGGAAGACTGCCCATCATAGGATCATTCTTGGTTGGTTTTGTACGAAAGCATCTTATACATCGATGCACTGTATTTCGACAGATATGTAAGCCATTAAGGGGCCAATAATTTTGTCTGATGATTGCCAAAAGTGTGCGTGTGCCAGCGTGCCTATGCTTAAAATTATAAAAAGAGACTAAATGTTTTGTTAATTCACATTTTTTAGGTAAAATAATAGGATGTTTTGATTCATAAGCTATGTTACTATGGTGTAAACGTCCCCCAACGGTCCATTTATATCGCTGCAGGAGCCAGTGTAGATATTCTTTTGACCATCTGTTCCAAGATAGTTGTTGTAGCTGTTGTAGTCTTCGAAAGTGTTCTAAGCGATTGTATTTAACATTTGTAAGGTTAGGTTCAGCGAAGGACGTCAAGGGTTGACCAATTAAAAAATGCCCTGGAGCAAGCGCCTCAAGATCATTTGGATCAGATGAAAGCGGGGTTAGAGGTCTGGAATTGAGTATTGCCTCAATTTGTGCGGTAACTGTAGTCATCTCTTCAAACGTTAAAGTTGCGTTGGCTACTGCTCGTACCAAATGATGTTTGGTCTCTTTCACGGCGGCTTCCCACAAACCGCCAAAATGGGGGGATCTTGGTGGGATTGTATGCCACTCTAAACGGTCTTCCTGACAAAGTTTAAGTATGTCAGCTTTGTGACTTTCGCTTCCAAATAATTTTCTGAGTTCAGCTAGCTCGTTTTTTGCACCCAGAAAATTAGTGGCATTGTCAGACCAAATTGTTTTACACAATCCACGGCGCGCTATGAACCGAAGTAGTGCGGCAATAAAGGCAGTTGTAGATAAGTCACTCACTGTTTCGATATGCACCGCCTTTGTTGTAAAGCACACGAAAATACATATGTATGATTTAATTGGTGGACGTCCACGAATTCTGGAATGAATATACACTGGGCCACAGAAGTCAATTCCAGTGGTCAGGAACGCTCGACCTGGTGTTACTCTATCCTTGGGAAGACTGCCCATCATAGGATCATTCTTGGTTGGTTTTGTACGAAAGCATCTTATACATCGATGCACTGTATTTCGACAGATATGTAAGCCATTAAGGGGCCAATAATTTTGTCTGATGATTGCCAAAAGTGTGCGTGTGCCAGCGTGCCTATGCTTAAAATTATAAAAAGAGACTAAATGTTTTGTTAATTCACATTTTTTAGGTAAAATAATAGGATGTTTTGATTCATAAGCTATGTTACTATGGTGTAAACGTCCCCCAACGCGGACAATATCATCTTCATCTAGGAAAGGTGATAAGGTTTTAATTGAACTGGACTTTTCAACTTGACCATTTTCTAAAAGGGATTTATAATCTGCTAGGAGATGAGAACGCTGACTGTTTATTAATAATTTGGTTCGAGTCGCATCTGGTTCAGATACTTGGAGTGGTCCTGATTTCCGCTTATCTACTTGGGATCAAATGTTGTTGTAAAAATGAATACAATATGCAAAAATTCGCTCGAGTTTCAGCAGGGATCCTCGATGTAGAATAGTTGTTGACAAATCAGTGTAAACAGGTTTTGATGCCAAAAAACCAGTCTATTTGGCCTTCTTTCAGGTATTTCGTCACCTCTAATGTGTGGAGGTTCTAATGAACAAGGATTATACAATGATTTTGTAAAAATTCTGGGCCTTTTTTCCATAACGATGCTGCCAAGAATTTGTTAGGCATTAGACCCCGAGAAATTAAATCTGCGGGATTTTCCTTAGTATTAACATAACTCCACTCATCAATACGAGTAAGCTCTTGTATTTTGGCTATTCTGTTGGCGACGAACGTGGTCCACGTATAAGAGGGTTTCGAAATCCAAGCTAAACTATTTTCAAACCAGTGTAGAAGTATCTGCCCGTTACGGTGATCGGTAATATGTTAAGTAACCTTTCTACAAGTTCCACCATAAGTACCGCTGCTAAGAGCTCAAGCTTAGGAATAGCAACAGGCTCCATATGCATTTTCGCTACTGTCTGAAAAAGAATGTATTTGCATAGACCTCATTACCTTGTTCGTCATCAAATGTCGAGGAACCTGATAATCGTTCAGTGTTTGCAGTTCTAAAATGTAATTTTTCCAGTGCTTTTCATAGTCACCTTCTAAGGGTTGATCCCAAGAAATTTTTAATTTCCTTAGTTGTTGCAGAAAGATTTTGCCAAGAACTACTACTGGGCCGATTAGTCCAAGAGGATCAAATATTCTACCAAGATTTGACAGCACAGTGCGTTTTGTAATTATTGGAGAGGATTCAAAAACAAAATGGTATACAAATGTATCATCATTGGGCTGCCAAATGAGGCCTAGTGTTTTAACCACTTCGTTTTTTCCAATCTGAAGATATGGCTCTTTATTTTCGCTAGGAATTTTTTCCAGAAGTTTGGATTGATTTCAACAATATTTTCTTAAGTTACAATTTGCTGCATTGAGCATTTTTTCAATATCATCTAAAAGACATGACGCTTCTTCTCACGAATTTGAACCAGTCATGATATCGTCTACATAAGTTTCCTTTAAAATAGCTGCTGAAGCTTGAGAATATGTAGAAATAAAATCGTCGGCAAGTTTTTTGAGACAGCGAGTAGCTAAATATGGTGCAGCTGAAGTGCCATATGTTACCGTATTCAATTGATAAATTCCGATTGGTTCCGAAGGATCTTCCCTCCACAAAATCATTTGGTATTTTCTTTCCTGAGGATCGATTTCAATCTGCCTGTACATTTTACTCATATCTGTCGTAAATACGTAACTGTATGAGCGAAAACGAGTGATGACAGTAAATTGGTCGGATTGAACTGTAGTCCCTACCATTAGTGTTTCATTTAGTGATAAATTTGTTGATGTTTTTGCAGACCCATCAAAAACTACCCGAAGTTTGGTGGTTGAACTGTCTGCCTTAAGAACACAATGATGTGGCAAAAAATAACCGTTTTCTGGAATATCATCACCTAAATCTTCAATTCGAGTCATGTGATCCATGCTTTCATTTTCGCGCATAAATTCGCAGTATTGCCGTTTGAGATCTTCATTTTTTTAAAGTCTTTTTTCTAAAGTTTGAAACCGACGTCTGGCTGTTTTCAAAGAGTCGCCTAGTAAAGAAGGGGGACTTCTAAATGGAAGCCGTACAATAAATTTCCCATCTTCAGCTCTTTTTACTGTTGAATCAAAATGAAGTTCGCATAATTTTTCTTCAGCTGTAAATATTTTAGAGCAGCTAGTGTGTGATTCAACTTCCCAGAACTGACGAATGATTGTTTCTAAAGCAGCTGTGGGAGAGATATTAGATTTTAAGCAGTGAAGACATATTTGTTTAGGACGTGTAATTTTGCCAGCGTCTATCAATCCAAGTTGAGTATTTTGAAGTACTGGAAGTCCAATTCCAAGTCGAATTGTTTCACCGATAAAAAGATCTAATAATATTTCAGCTCCTATTAGCATGTAAATTTTTTGCGATTTATAAAATAAAGGATCTGCGAGCGTTAGAATTGTTGGCAAACTCCAGCAAGAAATGTCGAAATCTAATTCAGGCTGACGATCGCTAATACGTGGAAGTATATAAAATTGCAGTTCAGTTGAAAATTCAGAACAATTAGACTTAATAATTGTCGATACGGAGTGTCGAACTTCAGCATTTATGTCACCAATTCCAGCAATTTCCATGTGATTAAGTTGACGTTTGATTCCCAATTGAACTGCTAGGCGCTCGGTGATAAAGTTAATCTGCGATCCTGAATCAAGCAAGGCTCTGCATAGAGAAGTAAAATTCCATTTATTTGTTATCTGTACTAGCGATGTGGCCAAAAGAATTGTGGATGTCAAATTTGCAGAGTTTGTTGCACTAATGGTGTTTTGGGCAGCTACTGATGTTATATTTGCAATATTGTCTTGCTCATTAGCAGATAGTCAGGCTGATTGATTATTGTTAGATGTTGAGGGCTTAGATTTATTAGCATAAAATGTGTTATAATGCAATAATGTGTGGTGAAGACCTTTACATTCTTTACATTTCTTTGCCTCACATGTTTGATGTGTATGACCTGATTTGAGACAATTATTGCATAAATTTCTCTCATGTATTGCATCAAAACGCTGCTTTGGTGCCAATGTAAGAAATTTACGACATCTATAGATGAGATGATTTAAACCTTTGCAATAACTGCACTTCTTTTGACGAATTGTGTTTTCTGATCCGGCTAGCGATGTTCGTACTTTTTTATGAGGAACCTGTTTGACAGCATTTGTTGATGTGTTTGACTGCGGACGATTTGACAGTCTATCTTCTAAATGGTTGCATCTTTTCTCTAAAAACGATGTTAATTCGTCTAAAGTTGGGACTCTATCTGTAGTTGCTTCGTCATTCCATTTGTCCAGAGTGCTGTTATCAAGCTTGGATAGAATGATTTCCACAAGAACGTCATCCCACTGAGCAACTGGCCTGCCAAGAGATTTTAACGCTCGCAAGTGGACACTGAAAGTATCAATCAAGTCTCTTAAGGCTGATGCTGAAACCTTTGTAATGGGTGTCAAATTGAGCAAATGTCTAACATGTTCTCGAATAATAAGTGGTTTCTTTTGATATCGATCGGTTAAAAGCTTCACGGCTACCTCATAATTTTCTGCAGTTACATCCACTGATTCAATTCTGCACAATGCACCATCCTTAAGCGATGACCTGAGGTAAGGAAACCGTGTGACGTCATCAAGAGCAGGATTCGTATGTACCAGTGCTGTAAATTTATCGTAATAAGTAATCCATTGAGTGTAGTCACCTGAAAAAAAAGGCAATGATATCTTTGGAAGCTTGAGTGAAGAACTCCCTGTTGGCTGGTTGAAGCTTTCATTGACCCTTTCGTGTTTGAGTTGATCAATTGCTGCTGATAAAGCAGGATGAAGTGTAAAATATTGTTCTTCAAAGGTTACACGTACAGTGGCTGCTTCTTCTCCAGCATCATGTTCCTCAATTACCGATTGAATATTTTAACTAAATTGTTGTTGTTTATTGCTTTTATTTTTAACAAGTAGATTCAAAACCAGTTCTTTCCTTAAATTGTCTTGGGTAATGTAATTTGTTGCTTTATTTTTTAATGTTCTTTACTATTTCTTTACTGCATTGATTCTCTGTCGACGTTCTGGATTCTCTGCTGACGTTGTTGAGTCTAGCATGTGTATGTTTATCTGTTTGTACTGCATAAAGAAATAGAATTTTTTATCAAGTCACTACCGCTTAAACAATTAAATTAAAAAACTGGAACTACGAGTCCTGTCATGGTCGCCATGAAAATATTCTAAATAGTTTTTAAATTAAAAGAGAACTTCTTTATGTTTTTTAAAGAACGTTATAATTCTTTTATTTTATTAAACCGTGTAAGGCAAGTGACAAAATTAAACTAAACTAATTGATACATACGATATTCATTGTCAGTCAGTTAAACAAATGTACATGATCATAAAAAATAAAAGCAAAAGAAGTAGGTAAAGATCAATAACTACATATGTACATACAATGAAGGTATGTAAATTATATATGTAAGTAATATTATAAAGTAAAAAGAATTTAAAGACTGTGACCAAAGAAAATGTTACGATGTGACATCTTAACATAGTCGTCATATGAGTAACAATTTTATCAAAGATTCAGATTTACCTATTACTATTATTTATCATAAAATACGTGTTGGAATAGTTTTTTTATTTTATGTAAAATATATTAATCCGAAAAGGGACAAATATGCAAATGTAGATACGAGTACTTTGTGAATAAATAATCGTTGTTTTTAAGAACTAAAGCTGGATTCACCCATGGTTTCAGAACAAAATTTACGTTCTGAAACATTTTTTTATTTGTAGTTGGACGTTTCTCTTTTAGAGAGAGAGAGAGAGCGAAAGAGAATAACATGTTTCGGAACACGAATTGGTTTAATTTTAATTCACGTTTCGAAATATTGCAACTGTGCTGCCAGTAAGTTTAATTTTTTAAGTAAAGTAGAACTGAGATGTCACAACATATTATATGTACATATGTATAATAAAATACAGAACTTGTTGTATACTTTTATATGTATAACAACGCACTTGTTTCATATTGTTTGTATATATAATAAAACACGGAGCAATTGTTTTGTATTGTTTGACATTAATAATATATAACTGTTGAATGTTGTTATAAATAATATTAAATAAATTGTGGTATTGCCCAATTGTAAGACTCACACACATAGTTTACAGCGCGAACTGGGTGAATCACTTCAGAGCATACTCTCAAATAAGTAAAAATGTTCTAGAACATAAATTTTGTTCTGAAATCATGGGTGAATCCAGCTTAAGGTACAAGTTACAAATAAAAAACATAGTGATGCCACATTAAAAAAAGTTAAATGATTTTTACGAACATTTTATATTGCTATGTTAAATTGAATTAATATTCATAGGCTAATTGTTAATTAATTTCGAACAATTAGCCTATGAATATTAATTCAATTTAACAAATGATATTTAGTTGAAATACCGATTATGAATACCAATATTTAAAAAACGTTTTTTAGCCTTAAAATGTTTTTAACTAATATACTTTTCAAACCTCAACTATTTTTTGTTTTTATTAATACCGCCGTTAAAGTTTTAGCATTATTTTAAGGACCATTATTACAACTTGGCGACAAAGTTGATGGTAGCAAATGCCAACGTTAACATAACAAGTCGATAAAGTGGCCGGTAGCAACTGTCCATTACTACAACTTGCCGGTAATTTTAAATGTATATTTCTTATTGTGTGGTAATACCGCTAGCAAATACCGACTACTTTTGAAAGATTATTTAGATCGCGAAAAATTGTAGTAGCAACGATGCACTGGTTTTTACCTTTTGAAAATATATGCAGCTTTTGTTTGTGAAAATATAAGTTTGTTTTATAAATTAAAAAATGTCAGCATCTAAGGATACAATCGTGAGAGCTGTGAGGAGACGGGCAAACAACTTTTCTAGTGAGGAAGACCTATGTTTGGTGCTACCATATTAAAAAATAAGAAAATACACTAATAGAAACATATATCCTCCTGGTAAAACTTATCGCAAAGTCGAACTGGCTTTTAATTTATCGCACATATTTAGATTAAAGGAAAGTTGTAATAATGAAAATGCATTTATTCGACCGATTATATCTCACTTTAAGATAACATCAAGTTGTAATAATGGCCCTAATGCCGATATAGCTGTAAAATATTATTGGATATGGCCACACTGGTACTGAAGTATGCCTTCAGCATTCGACAATGTAATATCAAACCCCAAAGTACATATGTATCTGCAACAGAAAACACAGAAAACTCAAAAGTGACGGTTCATATTTGCCCGTATAAGTTTTTCGTTAACACCTTGTTGCGAAGAGTAAAGCTATGCGTAGCTTTTAGAAATCAATCTGAGTGAATAGATAAACAGACATTAAAAACAGGTAAACAAACAAATTGGAGATAAAATTTTTGATAAAATATTTGGTGTTATTATAAAGGTTATGTGTTTTTTGATAATTTGCATCTGCAAGCATAATTTCATATATATATATATATATATATATATATATATATATATATGTCATTGGATTAACATCGAACTGATGTGGAAAATAAGAAATTATAATCCTTAGTGATGGTTTTCGAAAAATTTTTCCAGACTCACAAAAGTACAAAGCGATTTTGAATAGTGGAATAGTATGTGAAGGTGCAGTTGGTCTTAAAATGCAGTTCATCAATTCGTTCAACTTTTCCTGAAAACTTCGTGGCAGCAAGACGAATCGTAGCTGGAAGTAGTTTGCCACATTGCTAATGATGTTGTTTATCTGCCATGGGTGATGACGGCCAGAGAAGTACTTTATGGCGCAGTTGCTAAACTTGGAAAAGATGCAGGCTAACAAACCGTTTATTCAGAGATTTATTTGTTGTTGGACATGCAGGAAGTATGATAAATATATCGCTTAAATATGCATATACCTTAATATATTAAATCTGGTTCTTTAAAGACAGTCGGCTTAAGTTCACTAATACTTCACCAAACGCTGAAACAATGCTTCAAGAGGATATTAATTCAAATAAGTCTTCTATTAATTTTTAGCGCCCTATGTGTTTGAAACACAAACTAAAGCGAAGAAATTATGTCCGAAACCAAAAATATCTTTGAAAAGTGGTTTTTGTTTCTTAGAAGTTTTCATTAACGCAAAGTGTTTTACAAAATTAATGCCAAAGAAAACTGTATATACATAAACAAATTTATATTAACGGATTTCAAAATAAAGTTTATGTTCTTCTAATTCCTTTCTTAAGAAGAATAATAAAGTTATACTAAAATTATTTATTTCAAATGTTAAATTTATTTTAACCAAATGTTGGAAGGGACATTTTCGAATCAAAAATTCACTACTTTTCTCATAGCGACGAGTTTCATGTAAAACTACTGTGTCAGGACGAAAACGATGTGGTATCGTACCACCGCTGGTAGCTGGAACTGCCTTGTTTGCTGACTAAGTAAAGAGAATAAAAAAGAAAAAGTTTTAATAAAGATGAAGAATTAAAAACAAAACAAAAACATTACCTGAACTCATTAAATATATTCCACTACTACTTTTTTCCCATGATTTGACTTCCATATACTCTTTGGCAGAACACTGCTCTCACAAAATTCGTCCAATGCTACGTAACTTGTAGCCGGTATTGCCGGCCAAACCATTATGTTATTGCGCACTTGGAAATACTGTTGGGTTGGTTTTCCTAATTTCCATACAGACAAACATATAAACACTTAACAAACTCTATTTTGTATGAATGTTTAAAAACAAAATACAAAATTTACTCATGCTCAAAACTTCATATGTATGTACTTCTGAAGGGAGAATTATGAGTGGAAATACTGCTTGTCCTGAATCAATTCTAAGCACTGTTTGCCACTCACAAATTTTTATCTATCATACACTTACATTTTCGGATTCTTCGGAAACCTATGGACCTTCTGAACATCTTGGCAACCCATAATAAATTTGCGGCTCCTGAAATATAGATTTTGTTTTATTTTGCTTCATAAATTATTAATTAATACTTACATTATTTCTTAAATTTTTTCACCACAAGTTATATTTGTAGAAAAATGAAACTTAAAAAAATACGATTACACTCAATAAAACACACTTACATATTTTTATCAAAGTTACTATTATTTATCACTTTGCTATTTTAAAACACAATAAATTCAAGTGATGTTTAGAAAAAGGCGCAAATTTTTTAATTTTAATAAAAGTGAACGCCTTTTGCTAGCAAAAAAATTGTTTAACTCATACATGACGTTTAACTGTTTAATTGAAGAGATATAGAAATATGCATAACAATACCTCACTGTCCTTCACCAAATGAGGGATTAAGAAGGTATTGCTATTAGGGAAGCCATTCATGGAAATACGATCTAGCCGGATTTTCGTGTCATATCTGTATGGGCACTGCTACACGTGTCAGTTCATTTTGGCCCGTATCAGCTTTTGCCTAACGATAGTGCAAACGAGTACAAAACATATATATACAATGCTGAATAAGTATGTTAAAAGAAATTGGCTATACATAGTCATCTCTAAGCACATGTTTTACAATTTAAGCAAATAATGGTGGTTGAAAGTAAAACAAAAACTTCGTTTAGGACGAAAATTGTGAAATAAATAATAAAAATAAGTGTTAAGTAATTTTGAGACAATATCAAACTGTTTATAAGTAGTAAAATAATATACCAAAACTCCTAAATTGTGGCTGGCGGTTAATACTGTAAAGAAATCAACATAACAATTAGCCAAGATTCCCAAAGAATTGGAATTGTATCAAATTAATTTTGCTTTTAATTTTTATTAATGTTAGTGCTCAAAAAAGTAATTGTTAACGGTTAAGAAATGGTTAAATGTTTAAACAATGTAAATTTTCGCACTGATCATCACATAACCAATCCGGATACATAATTTAATTGGGACTATGGGAGGCAAAACAAGTGCTTAGTGCATGCTAATAGATGGCTAAGGCGCTAAAAAGACATGCTCAAGGGTGTAATGAGAACTTTAAATTATAAATTAAGCCCAGAATGAGAGTTTCATTCAAGTCACAGAAGATCGAGTCAAAAAAATAAATCTCGAATCAGAGGTACAACTTAAGTTGAACTGCTGCAACATAATTGGAAATTCCAGAGACTTTGGAAGTGGACAAAACTAGTGATAATTCCCAATAGATCCATCTGCATATTCTAAACCCCGATGATAGTGATAGCTTCGAAACCTTCCCATTTTTTCCCATTCTTTCTTCATATATTATTATACCCTTCACAAAAACGTGAAAGGGTATATTTAGGTTTGTCATTCCGTGTGTAATTTCTTCGATATCAATATGCGACCCCATAAAGTATATATATATTCTGGATCCTTATGAATAGCGATGACGATTGAGCGATGTCCGTTTGTCCGTCTGTCTGTACGTGAAATCGGTTTTCCCAAGCCCCCAGAAGAGCTAGAGACTTCATTCTTGGACTGATCGATTGAAAGTGAGCTAACTTAGAGTGGTACTGAACTTCAGAAAAATCGGAAGGACGGTTCCAGAGCTGAGAAGCTTACAACTATTTCTCGACGCAAAATCAACACCGACTATTTTTTTGTTTATTTGAAAATTTAACCTATTTCATGCTTTGGGACTCCTCAATTGTCCATTTAAAACTAAAAAAAAAAAATTTTTTTTCCAGGGATAGGAAAATAAATTTTTTTTTTTGCACATTTGGTGTTTTGTGGTACATATAATAACTAAAATGTTTAAAAATTTTAGGTTTTTCTTAAATAAAACCGTCTTTGGTGTAATGAAGAGTTGCATCGATGAAAAAAAAAAATTTTTAATATAAAGTTCCAATCCAGGGTTAGGAAATTTAAATTTTTTTATTCAATATGCTAACCAAAAATCAACTGCCGTCGTTTTTGCCTGGTAAAAATTATTTTTTATTTCGGAAAAACTAAATTGGTATCAAAAATTAAAAAAAATCAAAATTTCGATTCCAGGGTTCGATACTGCAATATTTTGTAGTACATGAAAGTAACGAAAGTGGTTACAAATTTGTAGTTTTTCTTAAATAAAACCGCTTTATACATCATGAAGACTTCCATTGGTAAAAAATTATTTAAAAAAATTAAATTTTCGTTTTCAGGGATCGGAAATTAAGTTTTTTTTGGCACATTCGGTATTTCGTGGTACATATAATAATTAAAATGTTTAAAAACTTAAAGTTTTTCTTAAATAACACCGTTTTATACATCAGGAAGATTTGCTTAGATGGAAAAAAAATTTAAAAGTTAAATATTATCATCTAGTGTTGGGAAATTTAAACTTTTCATACATAAACATAACCAAAAATGAACTAACTTCGCTTTTTCCTGGTTAAAATTATTTTCTATTCCGGCAAAACAAAATTGGTATCGAAAATTTAAAAAATCATAATTTCGATTCTAGGGTTGGGTACCGCAATATTTTTTAGTACATGAAACTGACAAAAATGGTTAAAAATTTTTAGTTTTTCTTAAATAAAACCGCTTTATACATCATGGAGACTTCCATTGCTAAAAAAAAAAATTTAAAAAAAAATCAATTTTCGCTGCCAGGGATCGGAAATTGAATTTTTTTGTACATTCAGTATTTCGTGGTACATATAATAACTAAATTGTTTAAAAATTTCAAGTTTTTCTTAAATAAAACCGTTTTATACATCATGAAGATTTGCATTGATGAAAAAAATTTTCGCTTCCAGGGATGGGAAATTTAAATTTTATAAAAATCCAACGGCAACCAACGCAGTATTTTAATTAATTAAAACTATTTTTTAATTCAGGAAAAGACAAAATTAATATCAAGTACTTAAAAATATCTAAATTTCGATTCCAATATTTTGTATAACATGAATGTTGCCAAAATAGTTTAAAATTTTTAGTTTTGCTTAAATAAAACCGCTTTACACATTATGAAGACTTGTATTGGAAAAAAAAATTTGTGAAATTAAAATTTCGTTTCCAGGCGTGGGATATTTTGAATATTTTTTTATTTGTAAAAGTAACCAAAATATGCAACTGATGTTGTTTTTATTGCTCTTATAAATTATAAAGCACAAAATTGGTACTTAAATATATGTGTAATGCCCGACGTACGTTGGTGAAGGGTATATAAGATTCGGCACAGCCGAATATAGCACTTTTACTTGTTGTATAACTGATAATGTGCTGTACAGATTTCAAGGTATTTATATTTGTCAACATATTTATTTATTAAAAACAAATAAGAACAATTTTCTTTTACCGTTTATGAAATAGTGTTTTTCCATCATGAGTGCCTTTGTCAACTTCAGTGGCAAATAAGAAAATTGGATACCAACATTATGAAAACCAATTTTTGGCTATAACACAAGTCATGGAAAACCTGCTGACTGTTTTGATAACTTCCATAAAGATGTAAAAGCAATTAGTGAACTGCATATCAAAGAAACGAATGGATTGTATTGAAACAAGCAAGAGCGTATAAAATGTAAGTATTATACTGTTATAAAAAAATTTAAACTTATGAATGTAATCTCCATCAGATTAATGGTGCATTAAACCTAATTGAAAAATATTAATCGAAATTTCTATATTTCTTTTAGGGTCGCAGTGTCTACAAAGAATTGGCTGATGAAAAAGGTTATTGGAAAAAAATCTGAAACATTAGAATCGAAAATTGTTAAAGTAAATGCAATTGTGATGGTTTAAGATTAAAAATTTATACGTTTAAAAAATATTTATTATAAAGCATGATCTGTTTTTAAATTTAGTTTACTCTCAATAAAAATTCAACTTCTTTAAAATGTAAACTAAATTTTATTGGTTTATTAACAAATCTTGTTAAAAATAAGTTTTTCTCATACCATTTGCATATCGTTGGCTCCTGAAAAATAAAAGAATTTTAGATGTTATTAAATTTATATGTGTATAAGAAAAATTTACTTACATATTTCCGCTGCTACCACCACCAATTTCAAACACTAGATCTTACAAGAATTTAATTACTTTCAATTGTTTCCCAATAAAACTGCCAAGAAATTAAATTTTTTGAAACAAATAAATGTCATTTTTATATCGTAAACATCGATTTTATCTCTTAACATCGGTCGAAAACATTACCACTACATATATACATAATTGTCATGTCTAATTGCACTGCTCAGCAGCCAAATCCTCCTTTGAATAAAACTATGTGCAATATATGGACTTTGATGCGCTAAGCTCGAATCTGTTTTCGGTTTTTTTCCATCAGGTTGAGATTTTTTTATGAGCGTGGCAATTTTTCGCCCCTAAATTAGCCAGGTACGTAGACATATTTCACTCTAACTCGAGAATGAGTCATCCGGTTTGAAAAAGTAAAACACCAGAAGAAATTGTTTTTGTTTTTTTTCTTTATCTCTTATCGTTTTAGAATTATTCAGAAATTAATCGAGAAAAATATTTTTTCGAGCAAAATATTTACTGTTGCCGATTTTAACCGCACGATATCAAATTAAAACTGACTCACTTATTGTCCATCGATTTCAACATGCACTACTACAATATATACTAGAATCTACCCTAATGTTCTCGATTTAGAATTACAGGTTAGTGAAAAATACTATATTATAATTTTTAAATCCAAGAACCATGCAAAATACCGTTGTGCTTTAGTTCCATTACTTGCTTACCTAACGAAATGCTATCATCATATATGTGTAAGCTTGGTTGCATTACAATATTGGGTACCTGCGGTAAATTGAGAATAAAATATACATTTTTCAAAAGATTTTTATGATTTACAACTTTTTTTATTTCTAAGAACTGTAGCTATCAGAAAAAAGTGAAATTTGCTTTAAGTTTTTTTTAATTCTATTTTTAAACTGGAAAAAATGACGAATTTTTTCTCGATTCATTTCTGAATAATTCTAAAACGATAAAGAAAAATTTTATGTAACTAAAATAGAACCAATTTCGTTACACTTCTTCTAGTGTTTTACTTTTTAAAATTGGATGACTCTTTCTCGAGTTAGGGTGAAGTATGTCTTCTTACATGGCTAGTCTATCGGCAAAAAATTGCCACGCCCATAAAAAAATCTTGACCTGATGTGAAAAAACCAAAAACGGATTCGAGTTAAGCGCATTAAAATCCATATAGTGCAAATAGCTTTATTTAAAGGAGAGAGACAAAAAATTATTTTTTGCAGAGCAGGGTTGTTAATCTATGGTTTTCTGTTTTCTTTATTAAAACCATTTTATCTAAAGTAAACTTAACCATGTTGTATTGTTTATACTGCTTAATGAACTGAATTTTAACTCAAACTGGTTCAACAAACGAGTCTTTGACCTTGCGTATTAAAAATTTCACAGGGCCAAAGTTTGACACTCTCTGACAAAATTTTAAATTCTTAAGAATTATAAGTTGTAAACGTGACTCAAAATATCAAGTTGAGTGTAAAACAAACTTTTATAACACATTTCAATACTTCACTTTTGTACCAAAAAACAGTTAAGACATAAAAATGCGTTTTAAATCCATCATAAATATTTTTATAATTAATCGATTTTATTAATCGGCTTTACTTAAAGCCTATAGTCTTACCTAGTAAACAAAAAAAAAAAACAAAAAACACGTATCAAAATTCCAATCCGGTCAAAAGGCATAGATATTTGATCGCCTGCTCGCGAAATGGTCCACTGTGCGTCGGCTAGATTTAACTTTTTTTTAAATTTTGCTATAGATATTCCATTTTGCAGTTAGCATTTTTCAAATATATATTTATCAGTTTTTTGCATTATTTATTTTATTCAAAAGATATATTTATTCAAAATAGTAATTAATCTTAATATCAAAATCTGTGGAAGAACATCAGTGGCAGGAACATCAGTGGCAGAAACTAAATTTTGCTATAGATATTCCATTTTGCAGTTAGCATTTTTCAAATATATATATATCAGTTTTTTTGCTTTATTTATTTTATTCAAAAGATATATTTATTCAAAATAGTAATTAATCTTAATATCAAAATCTAAATTCATATGAATGGTTAAATAAGAAAGAATTCAACAGTTGACTTCTGGGTAAATGTATATGAATATAAAAACGCACTAAATGAAAATCCCTTTAGTGAATTAGCTACTTTTGCAACGAAGTTCCTGGTTTTTTCATCTAGCAACGCGGAAGTTGAAAGTGTTTTTAGTGGCATGAATCTCATAAAAATGAAAATTCGAAACAGAATGATGTTAAACACTATGAATTCGCTACTTTGCATTAGGTGTGGTTTGAAAAGCACGAATACTTGTTGCGAAAATAATGCATGATCTCATCAACATGTGTGATAAGAATATATATTATAACGATATATCGAACGAAACTTCAGAAGCTAGGAAGGACGGTTTCAGAGCTGGGAAGCTTACACCTATTTCTCGACGCAAAATTAACACTAAAAACCGATTATTTTTTTGTTTATTTGAAAACTGAACCTATTTCATGCTTTGGAACTCCTCAATTGTGCATTTAAAACTTAAAAAAAAAAAAAATTTTTCCAGGGATAGGAAATTAAAATTTTTTTTTGCATATTCGGTATTTTGTGGTACATATAATAACTAAAATGTTTAAAAATTTTAGGTTTTTCTTAAATAAAACCGTCTTTGGTGTAATGAAGATTTGCATCGATAAAATTTTTTATTTAAAGTTTCCATCCAGGGTTAGGAAATTTAAATTTTTTTATGCAATATGCTAACCAAAAATCAACTGCCGTCATTTTTTCCTGGTAAAAATTATTTTTTATTTCGGAAAAACAAAATTGGTATCAAAAATTTAAAAAAATCAAAATTTCGATTCCAGGGTTCGATACTGCAATATTTTGTAGTACATGAAAGTAACGAAAGTGGTTACAAATTTACAGTTTTTCTTAAATAAAACCGCTTTATTCATCATGAAGACTTCCATTGGTAAAAAAATGATTTAAAAAATTAAATTTTCGCTTTCAGGGATCGGAAATTGAGTTTCTTTTTTTCTTAGCACATTCGGTATTTCGTGGTACATATAATAATTAAAATGTTTAAAAATTTAAAGTTTTTCTTAAATAAAACCGTTTTATACATCAAGAAGATTTGCTTAGATGGAAAAAAAAATTTAAAAGTTAAAAATCCTCATCCAGGGTTGGGATATTTAAACTTTTCATACACTAACATAACCAAAAATGAACTTACTTCGCTTTTTCCTGGTTAAAATTATTTTCTATTCTGGTACCGCAATATGTTTTAGTACATGAAACTGACAAAAATGATTAAACATTTTTAGTTTTTCTTAAATAAAACCGCTTTATACATCATGAAGACTTCCATTGGTAAAAAATAATTTAAAAAAAATTAAATTTTCGCTTCCAGGGATCGGAAATTGAATTTTTTTTGTACATTCAGTATTTCGTGGTACATATAATAACTAAATTGTTTAAAAATTTCAAGTTTTTCTTAAATAAAACCGTTTTATACATCATGAAGATTTGCATTGATGAAAAAAATTTTCGCTTCCAGGGGTGGGAAATTTAAATTTTATAAAAATCCAACGGCAACCAACGCAGTATTTTAATTAATTAAAACTATTTTTTAATTCAGGAAAAGACAAAATTAATATCAAGTACTTAAAAATATCTAAATTTCGATTCCAATATTTTGTATAACATGAATGTTGCCAAAATAGTTTAAAATTTTTAGTTTTGCTTAAATAAAACCGCTTTACACATTATGAAGACTTGTATTGGAAAAAAAAATATTTGTGAAATTAAAATTTCGTTTCCAGGCGTGGGATATTTTGAATATTTTTTTATTTGTAAAAGTAACCAAAATATGCAACTGAAGTTGTTTTTATTGCTCTTATAAATTATAAAGCACAAAATTGGTACTTAAATATATGTGTAATGCCCGACGTACGTTGGTGAAGGGTATATAAGATTCGGCACAGCCGAATATAGCACTTTTACTTGTTGTATAACTGATAATCTGCTGTACAGATTTCAAGGTATTTATATTTGTCAACATATTTATTTATTAAAAACAAATAAGAACAATTTTCTTTTACCGTTTATGAAATAGTGTTTTTCCATCATGAGTGCCTTTGTCAACTTCAGTGGCAAATAAGAAAATTGGATACCAACATTATGAAAACCAATTTTTGGCTATAACACAAGTCATGGAAAACCTGCTGACTATTTTGATAACTTCCATATAGATGTAAAAGCAATTAGTGAACTGTATATCAAAGAAACGAATGGATTGTATTGAAACAAGCAAGAGCGTATAAAATGTAAGTATTATACTGTTATAAAAAAATTTAAACTTATGAATGTAATCTCCATCAGATTAATGGTGCATTAAACCTAATTGAAAAATATTAATCGAAATTTCTATATTTCTTTTAGGGTCGCAGTGTCTACAAAGAATTGGCTGATGAAAAAGGTTATTGGAAAAAAATCTGAAACATTAGAATCGAAAATTGTTAAAGTAAATGCAATTGTGATGGTTTAAGATTAAAAATTTATACGTTTAAAAAATATTTATTATAAAGCATGATCTGTTTTTAAATTTAGTTTACTCTCAATAAAAATTCAACTTCTATAAAATGTAAACTAAATTTTATTGGTTTATTAACAAATCTTGTTAAAAATAAGTTTTTCTCATACCATTTGCATATCGTTGGCTCCTGAAAAATAAAAGAATTTTAGATGTTATTAAATTTATATGTGTATAAGAAAAATTTACTTACATATTTCCGCTGCTACCACCACCAATTTCAAACACTAGATCTTACAAGAATTTAATTACTTTCAATTGTTTCCCAATAAAACTGCCAAGAAATTAAATTTTTTGAAACAAATAAATGTCATTTTTATATCGTAAACATCGATTTTATCTCTTAACATCGGTCGAAAACATTACCACTACATATATACATAATTGTCATGTCTAATTGCACTGCTCAGCAGCCAAATCCTCCTTTGAATAAAACTATGTGCAATATATGGACTTTGATGCGCTAAGCTCGAATCTGTTTTCGGTTTTTTTCCATCAGGTTGAGATTTTTTTATGAGCGTGGCAATTTTTCGCCCCTAAATTAGCCAGGTACGTAGACATATTTCACTCTAACTCGAGAATGAGTCATCCGGTTTGAAAAAGTAAAACACCAGAAGAAATTGTTTTTGTTTTTTTTCTTTATCTCTTATAGTTTTAGAATTATTCAGAAATTAATCGAGAAAAATATTTTTTCGAGCAAAATATTTACTGTTGCCGATTTTAACCGCACGATATCAAATTAAAACTGACTCACTTATTGTCCATCGATTTCAACATGCACTACTACAATATATACTAGAATCTACCCTAATGTTCTCGATTTAGAATTACAGGTTAGTGAAAAATACTATATTATAATTTTTAAATCCAAGAACCATGCAAAATACCGTTGTGCTTTAGTTCCATTACTTGCTTACCTAACGAAATGCTATCATCATATATGTGTAAGCTTGGTTGAATTACAATATTGGGTACCTGCGGTAAATTGAGAATAAAATATACATTTTTCAAAAGATTTTTATGACTTACAGCTTTTTTTATTTCTAAGAACTGTAGCTATCAGAAAAAAGTGAAATTTGCTTTAAGTTTTTTTTAATTCTATTTTTAAACTGGAAAAAATGACGAATTTTTTCTCGATTCATTTCTGAATAATTCTAAAACGATAAAGAAAAATTTTATGTAACTAAAATAGAACCAATTTCGTTACACTTCTTCTAGTGTTTTACTTTTTAAAATTGGATGACTCTTTCTCGAGTTAGGGTGAAGTATGTCTTCTTACATGGCTAGTCTATCGGCAAAAAATTGCCACGCCCATAAAAAAATCTTGACCTGATGTGAAAAAACCAAAAACGGATTCGAGTTAAGCGCATTAAAATCCATATAGTGCAAATAGCTTTATTTAAAGGAGAGAGACAAAAAATTATTTTTTGCAGAGCAGGGTTGTTAATCTATGGTTTTCTGTTTTCTTTATTAAAACCATTTTATCTAAAGTAAACTTAACCATGTTGTATTGTTTATACTGCTTAATGAACTGAATTTTAACTCAAACTGGTTCAACAAACGAGTCTTTGACCTTGCGTATTAAAAATTTCACAGGGCCAAAGTTTGACACTCTCTGACAAAATTTTAAATTCTTAAGAATTATAAGTTGTAAACGTGACTCAAAATATCAAGTTGAGTGTAAAACAAACTTTTATAACACATTTCAATACTTCACTTTTGTACCAAAAAACAGCTAAGACATAAAAATGCGTTTTAAATCCATCATAAATATTTTTATAATTAATCGATTTTATTAATCGGCTTTACTTAAAGCCTATAGTCTTACCTAGTAAACAAAAAAAAAAACAAAAAACACGTATCAAAATTCCAATCCGGTCAAAAGTTATACATATTTGATCGCCTGCTCGCGAAATGGTCCACTGTGCGTCGGCTAGATTTAACTTTTTTTTAAATTTTGCTATAGATATTCCATTTTGCAGTTAGCATTTTTCAAATATATATTTATCAGTTTTTTGCATTATTTATTTTATTCAAAAGATATATTTATTCAAAATAGTAATTAATCTTAATATCAAAATCTGTGGAAGAACATCAGTGGCAGGAACATCAGTGGTAGGAACTAAATTTTGCTATAGATATTCCATTTTGCAGTTAGCATTTTTCAAATATATATATATATATATCAGTTTTTTTGCTTTATTTATTTTATTCAAAAGATATATTTATTCAAAATAGTAATTAATCTTAATATCAAAATCTAAATTCATATGAATGGTTAAATAAGAAAGAATTCAACAGTTGACTTCTGGGTAAATGTATATGAATATAAAAACGCACTAAATGAAAATCCCTTTAGTGAATTAGCTACTTTTGCAACGAAGTTCCTGGTTTTTTCATCTAGCAACGCGGAAGTTGAAAGTGTTTTTAGTGGCATGAATCTCATAAAAATGAAAATTCGAAACAGAATGATGTTAAACACTATGAATTCGCTACTTTGCATTAGGTGTGGTTTGAAAAGCACGAATACTTGTTGCGAAAATAATGCATGATCTCATCAACATGTGTGATAAGAATATATATTATAACGATATATCGAACGAAACTTCAGAAGCTAGGAAGGACGGTTTCAGAGCTGGGAAGCTTACACCTATTTCTCGACGCAAAATTAACACTAAAAACCGATTATTTTTTTGTTTATTTGAAAACTGAACCTATTTCATGCTTTGGAACTCCTCAATTGTGCATTTAAAACTTTAAAAAAAAAATTTTTTCCAGGGATAGGAAATTCAAATTTTTTTTTGCATATTCGGTATTTTGTGGTACATATAATAACTAAAATGTTTAAAAATTTTTGGTTTTTCTTAAATAAAACCGTCTTTGGTGTAATGAAGATTTGCATCGATAAAATTTTTTATTTAAAGTTCCCATCCAGGGTTAGGAAATTTAAATTTTTTTATGCAATATGCTAACCAAAAATCAACTGCCGTCGTTTTTTCCTGGTAAAAATTATTTTTTATTTCGGAAAAACAAAATTGGTATCAAAAATTTAAAAAAATCAAAATTTCGATTCCAGGGTTCGATACTGCAATATTTTGTAGTACATGAAAGTAACGAAAGTGGTTACAAATTTACAGTTTTTCTTAAATAAAACCGCTTTATTCATCATGAAGACTTCCATTGGTAAAAAAATGATTTAAAAAATTAAATTTTCGCTTTCAGGGATCGGAAATTGAGTTTCTTTTTTTCTTAGCACATTCGGTATTTCGTGGTACATATAATAATTAAAATGTTTAAAAATTCAAAGTTTTTCTTAAATAAAACCGTTTTATACATCAAGAAGATTTGCTTAGATGGAAAAAAAAATTTAAAAGTTAAAAATCCTCATCCAGGGTTGGGATATTTAAACTTTTCATACACTAACATAACCAAAAATGAACTTACTTCGCTTTTTCCTGGTTAAAATTATTTTCTATTCTGGTACCGCAATATGTTTTAGTACATGAAACTGACAAAAATGATTAAACATTTTTAGTTTTTCTTAAATAAAACCGCTTTATACATCATGAAGACTTCCATTGGTAAAAAATAATTTAAAAAAAATTAAATTTTCGCTTCCAGGGATCGGAAATTGAATTTTTTTTGTACATTCAGTATTTCGTGGTACATATAATAACTAAATTGTTTAAAAATTTCAAGTTTTTCTTAAATAAAACCGTTTTATACATCATGAAGATTTGCATTGATGAAAAAAATTTTCGCTTCCAGGGGAGGGAAATTTAAATTTTATAAAAATCCAACGGCAACCAACGCAGTATTTTAATTAATTAAAACTATTTTTTAATTCAGGAAAAGACAAAATTAATATCAAGTACTTAAAAATATCTAAATTTCGATTCCAATATTTTGTATAACATGAATGTTGCCAAAATAGTTTAAAATTTTTAGTTTTGCTTAAATAAAACCGCTTTACACATTATGAAGACTTGTATTGGAAAAAAAAAAATTTGTGAAATTAAAATTTCGTTTCCAGGCGTGGGATATTTTGAATATTTTTTTATTTGTAAAAGTAACCAAAATATGCAACTGAAGTTGTTTTTATTGCTCTTATAAATTATAAAGCACAAAATTGGTACTTAAATATATGTGTAATGCCCGACGTACGTTGGTGAAGGGTATATAAGATTCGGCACAGCCGAATATAGCACTTTTACTTGTTGTATAACTGATAATCTGCTGTACAGATTTCAAGGTATTTATATTTGTCAACATATTTATTTATTAAAAACAAATAAGAACAATTTTCTTTTACCGTTTATGAAATAGTGTTTTTCCATCATGAGTGCCTTTGTCAACTTCAGTGGCAAATAAGAAAATTGGATACCAACATTATGAAAACCAATTTTTGGCTATAACACAAGTCATGGAAAACCTGCTGACTATTTTGATAACTTCCATATAGATGTAAAAGCAATTAGTGAACTGTATATCAAAGAAACGAATGGATTGTATTGAAACAAGCAAGAGCGTATAAAATGTAAGTATTATACTGTTATAAAAAAATTTAAACTTATGAATGTAATCTCCATCAGATTAATGGTGCATTAAACCTAATTGAAAAATATTAATCGAAATTTCTATATTTCTTTTAGGGTCGCAGTGTCTACAAAGAATTGGCTGATGAAAAAGGTTATTGGAAAAAAATCTGAAACATTAGAATCGAAAATTGTTAAAGTAAATGCAATTGTGATGGTTTAAGATTAAAAATTTATACGTTTAAAAAATATTTATTATAAAGCATGATCTGTTTTTAAATTTAGTTTACTCTCAATAAAAATTCAACTTCTATAAAATGTAAACTAAATTTTATTGGTTTATTAACAAATCTTGTTAAAAATAAGTTTTTCTCATACCATTTGCATATCGTTGGCTCCTGAAAAATAAAAGAATTTTAGATGTTATTAAATTTATATGTGTATAAGAAAAATTTACTTACATATTTCCGCTGCTACCACCACCAATTTCAAACACTAGATCTTACAAGAATTTAATTACTTTCAATTGTTTCCCAATAAAACTGCCAAGAAATTAAATTTCTTGAAACAAATAAATGTCATTTTTATATCGTAAACATCGATTTTATCTCTTAACATCGGTCGAAAACATTACCACTACATATATACATAATTGTCATGTCTAATTGCACTGCTCAGCAGCCAAATCCTCCTTTGAATAAAACTATGTGCAATATATGGACTTTGATGCGCTAAGCTCGAATCTATTTTCGGTTTTTTTCCATCAGGTTGAGATTTTTTTATGAGCGTGGCAATTTTTCGCCCCTAAATTAGCCAGGTACGTAGACATATTTCACTCTAACTCGAGAATGAGTCATCCGGTTTGAAAAAGTAAAACACCAGAAGAAATTGTTTTTGTTTTTTTTCTTTATCTCTTATCGTTTTAGAATTATTCAGAAATTAATCGAGAAAAATATTTTTTCGAGCAAAATATTTACTGTTGCCGATTTTAACCGCACGATATCAAATTAAAACTGACTCACTTATTGTCCATCGATTTCAACATGCACTACTACAATATATACTAGAATCTACCCTAATGTTCTCGATTTAGAATTACAGGTTAGTGAAAAATACTATATTATAATTTTTAAATCCAAGAACCATGCAAAATACCGTTGTGCTTTAGTTCCATTACTTGCTTACCTAACAAAATGCTATCATCATATATGTGTAAGCTTGGTTGCATTACAATATTGGGTACCTGCGGTAAATTGAGAATAAAATATACATTTTTCAAAAGATTTTTATGATTTACAGCTTTTTTTATTTCTAAGAACTGTAGCTATCAGAAAAAAGTGAAATTTGCTTTAAGTTTTTTTTAATTCTATTTTTAAACTGGAAAAAATGACGAATTTTTTCTCGATTCATTTCTGAATAATTCTAAAACGATAAAGAAAAATTTTATGTAACTAAAATAGAACCAATTTCGTTACACTTCTTCTAGTGTTTTACTTTTTAAAATTGGATGACTCTTTCTCGAGTTAGGGTGAAGTATGTCTTCTTACATGGCTAGTCTATCGGCAAAAAATTGCCACGCCCATAAAAAAATCTTGACCTGATGTGAAAAAACCAAAAACGGATTCGAGTTAAGCGCATTAAAATCCATATAGTGCAAATAGCTTTATTTAAAGGAGAGAGACAAAAAATTATTTTTTGCAGAGCAGGGTTGTTAATCTATGGTTTTCTGTTTTCTTTATTAAAACCATTTTATCTAAAGTAAACTTAACCATGTTGTATTGTTTATACTGCTTAATGAACTGAATTTTAACTCAAACTGGTTCAACAAACGAGTCTTTGACCTTGCGTATTAAAAATTTCACAGGGCCAAAGTTTGACACTCTCTGACAAAATTTTAAATTCTTAAGAATTATAAGTTGTAAACGTGACTCAAAATATCAAGTTGAGTGTAAAACAAACTTTTATAACACATTTCAATACTTCACTTTTGTACCAAAAAACAGCTTAGACATAAAAATGCGTTTTAAATCCATCATAAATATTTTTATAATTAATCGATTTTATTAATCGGCTTTACTTAAAGCCTATAGTCTTACCTAGTAAACAAAAAAACAAAAAACACGTATCAAAATTCCAATCCGGTCAAAAGTTATAGATATTTGATCGCCTGCTCGCGAAATGGTCCACTGTGCGTCGGCTAGATTTAACTTTTTTTAAATTTTGCTATAGATATTCCATTTTGCAGTTAGCATTTTTCAAATATATATTTATCAGTTTTTTGCATTATTTATTTTATTCAAAAGATATATTTATTCAAAATAGTAATTAATCTTAATATCAAAATCTGTGGAAGAACATCAGTGGCAGGAACATCAGTGGCAGAAACTAAATTTTGCTATAGATATTCCATTTTGCAGTTAGCATTTTTCAAATATATATATCAGTTTTTTGCATTATTTATTTTATTCAAAAGATATATTTATTCAAAATAGTAATTAATCTTAATATCAAAATCTAAATTCATATGAATGGTTAAATAAGAAAGAATTCAACAGTTGACTTCTGGGTAAATGTATTTGAATATAAAAACGCACTAAATGAAAATCCCTTTAGTGAATTAGCTACTTTTGCAACGAAGTTCCTGGTTTTTTCATCTAGCAACGCGGAAGTTGAAAGTGTTTTTAGTGGCATGAATCTCATAAAAATGAAAATTCGAAACAGAATGATGTTAAACACTATGAATTCGCTACTTTGCATTAGGTGTGGTTTGAAAAGGACGAATACTTGTTGCGAAAATAACGCATGATCTCATCAACATGTGTGATAAGAATATATATTATAACGATATATCGAACGAAACTTCAGAAGCTAGGAAGGACGGTTTCAGAGCTGGGAAGCTTACACCTATTTCTCGACGCAAAATTAACACTAAAAACCGATTATTTTTTTGTTTATTTGAAAACTGAACCTATTTCATGCTTTGGAACTCCTCAATTGTGCATTTAAAACTTTAAAAAAAAAATTTTTTTTCCAGGGACAGGAAATTATTTTTTTTTTTTTGCATATTCGGTATTTTGTGGTACATATAATAACTAAAATGTTTAAAAGTTTTAGGTTTTTCTTAAATAAAACCGTCTTTGGTGTAATGAAGATTTGCATCGATAAAAAAAATTTTTAATTTAAAGTTCCCATCCAGGGTTAGGAAATTTAAATTTTTTTATGCAATATGCTAACCAAAAATCAACTGCCGTCGTTTTTTCCTGGTAAAAATTATTTTTTATTTCGGAAAAACAAAATTGGTATCAAAAATTTAAAAAAATCAAAATTTCGATTCCAGGGTTCGATACTGCAATATTTTGTAGTACATGAAAGTAACGAAAGTGGTTACAAATTTACAGTTTTTCTTAAATAAAACCGCTTTATTCATCATGAAGACTTCCATTGGTAAAAAAATGATTTAAAAAATTAAATTTTCGCTTTCAGGGATCGGAAATTGAGTTTCTTTTTTTCTTAGCACATTCGGTATTTCGTGGTACATATAATAATTAAAATGTTTAAAAATTCAAAGTTTTTCTTAAATAAAACCGTTTTATACATCAAGAAGATTTGCTTAGATGGAAAAAAAAATTTAAAAGTTAAAAATCCTCATCCAGGGTTGGGATATTTAAACTTTTCATACACTAACATAACCAAAAATGAACTTACTTCGCTTTTTCCTGGTTAAAATTATTTTCTATTCTGGTACCGCAATATGTTTTAGTACATGAAACTGACAAAAATGATTAAAAATTTTTAGTTTTTCTTAAATAAAACCGCTTTATACATCATGAAGACTTCCATTGGTAAAAAATAATTTAAAAAAAAATTAAATTTTCGCTTCCAGGGATCGGAAATTGAATTTTTTTGTACATTCAGTATTTCGTGGTACATATAATAACTAAATTGTTTAAAAATTTCAAGTTTTTCTTAAATAAAACCGTTTTATACATCATGAAGATTTGCATTGATGAAAAAAATTTTCGCTTCCAGGGGTGGGATATTTAAATTTTATAAAAATCCAACGGCAACCAACGCAGTATTTTAATTAATTAAAACTATTTTTTAATTCAGGAAAAGACAAAATTAATATCAAGTACTTAAAAATATCTAAATTTCGATTCCAATATTTTGTATAACATGAATGTTGCCAAAATAGTTTAAAATTTTTAGTTTTGCTTAAATAAAACCGCTTTACACATTATGAAGACTTGTATTGGAAAAAAAAAAATTTGTGAAATTAAAATTTCGTTTCCAGGCGTGGGATATTTTGAATATTTTTTTATTTGTAAAAGTAACCAAAATATGCAACTGAAGTTGTTTTTATTGCTCTTATAAATTATAAAGCACAAAATTGGTACTTAAATATATGTGTAATGCCCGACGTACGTTGGTGAACGGTATATAAGATTCGGCACAGCCGAATATAGCACTTTTACTTGTTGTATAACTGATAATGTGCTGTACAGATTTCAAGGTATTTATATTTGTCAACATATTTATTTATTAAAAACAAATAAGAACAATTTTCTTTTACCGTTTATGAAATAGTGTTTTTCCATCATGAGTGCCTTTGTCAACTTCAGTGGCAAATAAGAAAATTGGATACCAACATTATGAAAACCAATTTTTGGCTATAACACAAGTCATGGAAAACCTGCTGACTGTTTTGATAACTTCCATAAAGATGTAAAAGCAATTAGTGAACTGCATATCAAAGAAACGAATGGATTGTATTGAAACAAGCAAGAGCGTATAAAATGTAAGTATTATACTGTTATAAAAAAATTTAAACTTATGAATGTAATCTCCATCAGATTAATGGTGCATTAAACCTAATTGAAAAATATTAATCGAAATTTCTATATTTCTTTTAAGGTCGCAGTGTCTACAAAGAATTGGCTGATGAAAAAGGTTATTGGAAAAAAATCTGAAACATTAGAATCGAAAATTGTTAAAGTAAATGCAATTGTGATGGTTTAAGATTAAAAATTTATACGTTTAAAAAATATTTATTATAAAGCATGATCTGTTTTTAAATTTAGTTTACTCTCAATAAAAATTCAACTTCTATAAAATGTAAACTAAATTTTATTGGTTTATTAACAAATCTTGTTAAAAATAAGTTTTTCTCATACCATTTGCATATCGTTGGCTCCTGAAAAATAAAAGAATTTTAGATGTTATTAAATTTATATGTGTATAAGAAAAATTTACTTACATATTTCCGCTGCTACCACCACCAATTTCAAACACTAGATCTTACAAGAATTTAATTACTTTCAATTGTTTCCCAATAAAACTGCCAAGAAATTAAATTTTTTGAAACAAATAAATGTCATTTTTATATCGTAAACATCGATTTTATCTCTTAACATCGGTCGAAAACATTACCACTACATATATACATAATTGTCATGTCTAATTGCACTGCTCAGCAGCCAAATCCTCCTTTGAATAAAACTATGTGCAATATATGGACTTTGATGCGCTAAACTCGAATCTGTTTTCGGTTTTTTTCCATCAGGTTGAGATTTTTTATGAGCGTGGCAATTTTTCGCCCCTAAATTAGCCAGGTACGTAGACATATTTCACTCTAACTCGAGAATGAGTCATCCGGTTTGAAAAAGTAAAACACCAGAAGAAATTGTTTTTGTTTTTTTTTCTTTATCTCTTATCGTTTTAGAATTATTCAGAAATTAATCGAGAAAAATATCTTTTCGAGCAAAATATTTACTGTTACCGATTTTAACCGCACGATATCAAATTAAAACTGACTCACTTATTGTCCATCGATTTCAACATGCACTACTACAATATATACTAGAATCTACCCTAATGTTCTCGATTTAGAATTACAGGTTAGTGAAAAATACTATATTATAATTTTTAAATCCAAGAACCATGCAAAATACCGTTGTGCTTTAGTTCCATTACTTGCTTACCTAACAAAATGCTATCATCATATATGTGTAAGCTTGGTTGCATTACAATATTGGGTACCTGCGGTAAATTGAGAATAAAATATACATTTTTCAAAAGATTTTTATGATTTACAGCTTTTTTTATTTCTAAGAAAAAAGTGAAATTTGCTTTAAGTTTTTTTTTAATTCTATTTTTAAACTGGAAAAAATGACGAATTTTTTCTCGATTCATTTCTGAATAATTCTAAAACGATAAAGAAAAATTTTATGTAACTAAAATAGAACCAATTTCGATACACTTCTTCTAGTGTTTTACTTTTTAAAATTGGATGACTCGTTCTCGAATTAGGGTGAAGTATGTCTTCTTACCTGGCTAGTCTATCGGCAAAAAATTGCCACGCCCATAAAAAATCTTGACCTGATGTGAAAAAACCAAAAACGGATTCGAGTTTAGCGCATTAAAATCCATATAGTGCAAATAGTTGTATTTAAAGGAGAGAGACAAAAAATTATTTTTTGCAGAGCAGTGTTGTTAATCTATGGTTTTCTGTTTTCTTTATTAAAACCATTTTATCTAAAGTAAACTTAACCATGTTGTATTGTTTATACTGCTTAATGAATTGAATTCTAACTCAAACTGGTTCAACAAACGAGTCTTTGACCTTGCGTATTAAAAATTTCACAGGGCCAAAGTTTGACACTCTCTGACAAAATTTTAAATTCTTAAGAATTATAAGTTGTAAACGTGACTCAAAATATCAAGTTGAGTGTAAAACAAACTTTTATAACACATTTCAATACTTCATTTTTCTACCAAAAAACAGCTAAGACATAAAATGCGTTTTAAATCCATCATAAATATTTTTCTAATTAATTGATTTTATTAATCGGCTTTACTTAAAGCCTATAGTCTTACCTAGAAAACAAAAAAAAAAACAAAAAACACGTATCAAAATTCCAATCCGGTCAAAAGTTATAGATATTTGATCGCCTGCTCGCGAAATGGTCCACTGTGCGTCGGCTAGATTTAACTTTTTTTTAAATTTTGCTATAAATATTCCATTTTGCAGTTAGCATTTTTCAAATATATATTTATCAGTTTTTTGCATTATATATTTTATTCAAAAGATATATTTATTCAAAATAGTAATTAATCTTAATATCAAAATCTGTGGAAGAACATCAGTGGCAGGAACATCAGTGGCAGAAACTAAATTTTGCTAAAGATATTCCATTTTGCAGTTAGCATTTTTCAAATATATATATATATATATATATATATATATATATATCAGTTTTTTGCATTATTTATTTTATTCAAAAGATATATTTATTCAAAATAGTAATTAATCTTAATATCAAAATCTAAATTCATATGAATGGTTAAATAAGAAAGAATTCAACAGTTGACTTCTGGGTAAATGTATATGAATATAAAAACGCACTAAATGAAAATCCCTTTAGTGAATTAGCTACTTTTGCAACGAAGTTCCTGGTTTTTTCATCTAGCAACGCGGAAGTTGAAAGGGTTTTTAGTGGCATGAATCTCATAAAAATGAAAATTCGAAACAGAATGATGTTAAACACTATGAATTCGCTACTTTGCATTAGGTGTGGTTTGAAAAGGACGAATACTTGTTGCGAAAATAACGCATGATCTCATCAACATATGTGATAAGAATATATATTATAAAGATATATCGAACGAAACTTCAGAAGCTACATAATATTCGTTGGATGACGTATTTCATTTATAATTTAAATTTATTATGAAATATGTTACATAAATTGTATTGAAATACTAATTAATAGCCATTTATGTTGTGTGCTCCCCATGGCACAAAATTTTATGAAAATTATTTTTCAGCATATGGTATGACTGTTTTTTGTGCATTCTCCGAATTTTTTTGCATTTATCTCTCTGCTGCATGCTAAAACTTGTAATATAATGTTGAATCACCTACTGGAATGGAATAGTTTAATTGGCTGTCTTTTGGCATATAACGCAGCCTGATGATGCTTTTGTATCAGTTAAAGCTTGTGCAACTTTTCTATCAATCATTGTGAAAACAGATTTTAAAATTTACTTCCATTTCCTGGTCATCAACTGTAAATACAGCAGGTTGAAGAGCATCGATTTGATCTTTTATTTCTAGCACTTCTTCAATTATAACATCTTCTGTTTCTTTTTTGAATGTAAATTTTGTTGGTATGTAATACTTTGTTGATGAGAGTATTTCCGTTTTCCATACATCAATTTCTGTAGCTCTGCTGGTTGATGGCTCTAACCCGGTATAACTTTTTCTTAAACGCAATGGAACGAAAAATACCATAAATAAGTCAGCATCTGTTTAGGCGTTACATTGCTTGTATTGTCTTTGACCAGAGGACCCATCACATCCCCATTTAGAAATTAAATTAATGCTCGTATTTCCAAGTTTTTTCAAGCGATCAGCATCAACGGTTGAACAACCGTTTTGCAGTGTGTTCAAGAATATCTTGCAATTTAATATCTGCTAAAATGGAAGTGATAGTTATAGCATTTTGTGGAGGTAAACATTGTTTTTTGACAGAGACAAAATCTCTATGCTCTGGAAAGATCCCAGAATTGTTTTTATTGGCCCTTATACTGATATTTAGATAATATTAAATCCAAAAATAATGCTAAAGCCTCTTCTGGAGTAAATTTTTTGTCTTCATTCGGTGTAGGAATATTTTTCAAAATCCTTTTTGTGCGCCCTGGGCTTGCTTCTATAACTACTTCAATTATCCCAATTTTCGATTTCTTATTTTGTGTTGGCTTAATTTGGTAGAAAAATTAGTCCTTGCTGATAATTGCAGATATTTGTTCATTGATATTCTGAAGTTTTCGTCTTCGAGTTCTTTCACTACATTCATCAATTGGTTTTGCTGGTCGATCCTGTTTTCCACATTTGGTATATGTAGATACATTATCGAAAACAAGTTCCTTTGAGAAACATTCATGGTTACGGTCGTACATTCTTTCCTTGTTATAAAAGCATTTGTACAATTAGAAATTCTAGTGGAATTTAATTCAAACGTTTTGTCAGAATTAATTTTTTATTTTTCCTTTGTCTTTCCAGCACTTGTAACTGAAAGTCTGTTGTAACTTTAAAATAAAAGACCTTTGTATTTGAAGACCATAAGATCTATAATAATTTGGTTTGTGAAATTTTTCATCTTTTTATACAATATTAAATGAAAACATTGTTATGCTTATTAATGCGGAAATGAATATAAACTTAACATAAAAAGCAGTCAAACAAAGTTGACCTAAATAAATAGTGCAAATTAATATGAAATAATTGTACTAAATTAATATGTTAAGATATTTATGAAATAAGCATGCGTTACAGTTTGGTTTAAGTTGACATAATTTAAGTACAACGCATACGTTGTAATTTTAATTAATACAGTGAGAAATAAATTACACAATAACTTAACAATAAGTACATTCTCCCCGGCATTGACGAGTAGTCAATTAAACACAATTAGAACTAAACGTGGATTGTGAAGTTCTATCGTGGATGTAGTGTGGGTGTTGTCTCATTAATGGATGGTTGTGAAGTACGATTATTCTGTTATTTGTTATTTCAATTTCTGTTGATTCTGTTATTTCAATAGTACTAGATTTCCTGCGTATTGCAGGTATAACTGAAACCAGAATTATAGCTATTGCGCTGACGATTAATGCAGAATACGCAATTGTAGTGCCATGTTTCGAAGTTGAATGATGTTGAAAATTTAAAGTGTATATTGTTTCTAACCTTTGTTGCAAATCCTTCATTTTATTGAGTTGTATCGAGATCTGGTCTGTCATCAATCTATTATTGGTTGATTTTATGTTTTCGCCTTTTGAAAGATGCTGATATGAAAGTTCTGAGATATTTGCAAGGCTCGCGTACGATGACCCGGTAATTGTTGATATCGATTGTTGTCCGGTCATGTGAATAAAATCATGCTTGTTGATGCAGTCTGGGCTAATAGTTAATAATCCAGTTTCACATGATCACCTTTCTGCTCCGATGTTGTATTCCAGTTGTACGTTATAGCATATGAATATATCCTCCCTGATGACGTCACACGTTTTAAGTTGACTTGATGATAGCGGAAAATAGTGTCTTTTGCAGTCCTATGCAAGTTTTCACCCCCAACTTTCATTAACTTATAAAATTCTAAAAAGTCTTTTTCAGATGCTGGTAACATTAAAGATTCAGGTATATGCGCTTTGATTTGTTTTATTTCGACTTCTAGTTGCAACGGAGTCAACAGCAAAGGAAAGAATTTTCCATGATGAGTGTCAGTCAATATGTCCAGGATACATGCTTGTGTTTTTTGTAAGTTATTTGCAATAAGTGAGAGTTGCATAAAACCCACGTTAAGCAGATGTGCAACCTTAAATTGTTACAATTCTTCGCGTTTTACTAATTCATTTATAGTTGATTTGAATTTTGCAGCAGTAAGCCCTTGTATAACAATATTCATAGTTGAGTTTACAACGTGAGTTTTAGCACGAATGAGTCGTCTTCTTGTAATTTGGTGATAGTTGATGATATTTTTTCTGCATATTCAGAATCAAGTACTCCAAACAGTGAATGTGCAACATTTCCAACAAAATCAATAGCACCTTTTTTCTGTCGAGATTTGTACAGCAGTCTGATCAGTCTGATCTAGACTCAAGTCAGTTACAATGTGTTGCAAGTATTCTATTATATTGATACAACATGTATTGGATTCCATTTCTTTATAAATCTGTTTTAGTGATTTGGTGCCATTTGCTAAAAATGCAATATCAGTCCAGTATACGTTGATCCTTTTTCTTCAAAATTAATTCCCAGCCGAGAGCGCCAATGAATGATAGATCACTAACCAGTTCAAAATGAACTGCCTTTGTCGCAAAGCAACAAAATACTGCTTCTGCCTTTGTTGGTCGTTTTCCTCTTATTTTGTAATGTATCAATATCGGTCCAAAATATATATGTGTTAATGAATGACCGTGCAGGTGTGATTCTGTCTTGTGGAAGGTTTCCTATTAATTGTTGAAATAGCTTGGAACGTTCCCTGCAACATTGTACGCATTTTTGCACGGTTGATCTTGCAATGGATTTTCCTCTGATCGTCCAAAATCTCTGCCTCATGATTCTTAATAATGCTTGCGCACTGCAGTGTTTATTTTCTTCGTGTACCGATTTAAATAAGAGTGTGCAATATAATATATTAAGATAGTGCATTATTATATGGAAGAATCATTGGATGTTTTGAATCGTAAGATAGGTTTGACTCCTTCAATCGTCCTCCCACTCGAAGAACGTCTTCATTATAAACAAATGGAGTTAGACTAAGAATTGGACTGGTTCTTGCAAGTTGTAGCAGTTTTTTTTTAGTAGATTGCTTTCATTGCAAAATTCATAACCTTTGATGGCATGTATGATTGTTCTGAGTGACACCTCAAGTACTTAAGGCATTAAGTTGTGGTCTTGGTGAATATATGTCAATTGTGTTTTTTGAGAAGGGTATACGTATAATATTATTCTCTGTAACTTCTTAAATGAACCTTTATGATCGGTACTGTATACCAAACTATAGTTGTTTATGGTTGACAAGACATATATATTGAATCCTTCTTTCTTTCAAGATCAGAAGTATTTCGTAACTGTGTAAAAATAATGGTCCCAAGAACCACAAATGACTATCTGAAAGTGCCTTGGTTGATAAACTTCTTGAGACAGTGCACAAAGTTCTATTCGTGGTAAGGTTTGGTTTTGTGATTGGAGCGATACGAGACTTCGCACATATTAATTTTGTTATTACTCTACCACCCTTAAACGTTGATCGAATGTATGCTGCAGCCCCAAAGGCTCTTTCCGATGCATCTGCAAAGATATGCAGCTGAGTAGCTAGTGGGATGTCATTCTTGAATATATGGCGTGGTATTTGAAGATTGTTTAATGTCTTTAAACTATCGCGGAAATTTTACCATGTTGAGCTGAGATCTTTAGGTAGGGCTTCGTCCCATGTGAACTTAATCTGCCATAAATGTTGAATAAAGATCTTCGCCTTAACTACAATTGGCGTCAGCAGTCCAAGTGTATCAAAAAGTTTTGCCAAGTCTGAGCTTACAGTACGTTTAGTAATCACATATACAGGTTCCACTTTTACCTTCACGCAAAGATGGTCAGTTTTAGGCAGCCATATTAGACCCAGTGTTTTAATACACTCCTTCTGTGTGCTGATGAAATCAAGATTTACTTCCCGATAGTCTTGTAGAATATTTTGAAGAAGTTGTTTATTGTTCGCGCTCCATTTACGACAATTGATACCATATTTTCTTAGTATGCAAGCTAGTTGTCGCTGTGTTTCAATCGCAGTATTTAAACTGTTCGATTCTCCTAGACCGTCGTCGACATAGAAATTATACCTTAGCATTTGAGCACCTAGTGGATAATCAGTCTCATTATTGATGGCAATCTGTTGAAGACACCTTGTCGCCAAATATGGAGCAGCTTGTGTCCCGTATGACCAGTGTTGAGTTGGTAATGATTTATGGGAGCAGAAGGATAATTTCTTCATAGTATAATCCGGTGTAGTGATTTTGGTGTACCAAGATATGTCGGTACATCTTTTTAATGTCTGTAGTAAAGATTTGTCTTTGTAAACGGAAGCGGATAAGTATCGAAAATAGATCACTTTGCACAATTGGGCCAGTATACATTAAGTCATTAAGTGAGTAACTACATGATGTAGAATGAAATGGTTGGGAGTTGGTATATTGAGTTGGTATCTCTTTCTGTCATGTGTCACGTTTATTCGTATGTACTGATTTCTGGTTGGAATCGTTTTAAGCCATTGCCTTAAGTTCCCCTAATGCAGAAAGATTTTCACGAGATGGCACTTGACAACAAAACGCCCTTTTTTGTTTTTTTTGATTATTTTGAACAAATAGTGATTCACATCGTTGGTCATCCTGTGAAAGTATTTTTTCAGTTGATGCATCGTCTTCCATTCTCCACAGCCGCTCAATGACGTCGTTTAATAACTCCTCGTCAAATTGTTCTGATGTAGTGGTGAAAACTGCACAAGTTGCAGCATTATTTGCATCTTGACCTGAAGATACTTTTCCGCTGATAATCCATCCAAGTGATGTATTTAACAAGACTGGAAGATTACTAGACAATTTTATTTTTTACCTCTGTATCAGATTAAAATAATATCCAGCACCCAACAGAATATCTACTTTACCTGGCTGATTAAAGTATGAGTCAGCTAAATCTAAGTTTGGAATTTTTCACTTAGAAATATATATATGTTGATTTGGTTGAGGGGGAATAATTATCGGGATGACAAATGCTTCCAAGTTTGTTTCAAGCTTATTGTTTCTCGATTGTAGTTTCACATTTATTCTTTTTGTAACACGTTTCTTGCCATTTCCTACACCGTCAATACATAATGATGCTGTTGAAGTTGAGACACGTAGTTTCCTAACCACAGTTTGTTGATTTGAATTTAATCGTGCCTTCTTACACAAAGATCACGTCGGGGTCACCAAATGTACAATTAGGAATTCTAGTGGAATTTAATTCGAACGTTTCATCAGAATTAACACTATTTTTATTTTTCCTTTTGTCATAAAGTAAATATGTAAGTACCAATTAAAATTTACCAAAATCTCGTTTGCCCAATCAAACGATTAACATTGCGCAGAGTTGAGTAAATACTATTGCACATCAAGCAGAAACACCTATAACTACGTGTAGCGGCTCTACAGTTGTGCCACAAAACCCCGTAACATTCCCACCAACGGTCAACATTGCTGCGAAAAATTCTAGTTTATAATGTGTACGCAGTACCCAATTGTACAGCTAACATTTCCACCTTTAGTGGCTTTCAACGAAAGCAGTCCTAAACACCCGCGGTGACAATCACTCATCCTTATAGACTTACCTTTACTGTTCCAAATAACAACACACACAATTATTCGATTCCACAAGAATTTATTTCAGGGCAACCATTTTCTTTTACATCTCACGTTAATTTTAATGCACCGATAAAATTCGCCTTCATATATCACTGAAGGGAGAAGACCTAAGCAGCGTAAAGCATATGCCAATCCATCCATGAAACGTACCAGACGTTATCTATGTCCTCTATTTCTTGGTTGGTCAACCTGAAAAGATTATAAATTAAATTTAATATAATATACAATCATCACCACAAGTTGATGAAAGTAATTTAAGAGCACTTACCTCAATGGCTGTTGAAGGTTGAAGCTTGATACAAAAACTGCACATGATTTGATATAAAATGCACATAAAATGCAGCTGATTACCAAGAACAAAAAAACCAAACTTGTAGAATATTTTGAAGAAGTTGTTTATTGTTCGCGCTCCATTTACGACAATTGATACCATATTTTCTTAGTATGCAAGCTAGTTGTCGCTGTGTTTCAATCGCAGTATTTAAACTGTTCGATTCTCCTAGACCGTCGTCGACATAGAAATTATACCTTAGCATTTGAGCACCTAGTGGATAATCAGTCTCATTATTGATGGCAATCTGTTGAAGACACCTTGTCGCCAAATATGGAGCAGCTTGTGTCCCGTATGACCAGTGTTGAGTTGGTAATGATTTATGGGAGCAGAAGGATAATTTCTTCATAGTATAATCCGGTGTAGTGATTTTGGTGTACCAAGATATGTCGGTACATCTTTTTAATGTCTGTAGTAAAGATTTGTCTTTGTAAACGGAAGCGGATAAGTATCGAAAATAGATCACTTTGCACAATTGGGCCAGTATACATTAAGTCATTAAGTGAGTAACTACATGATGTAGAATGAAATGGTTGGGAGTTGGTATATTGAGTTGGTATCTCTTTCTGTCATGTGTCACGTTTATTCGTATGTACTGATTTCTGGTTGGAATCGTTTTAAGCCATTGCCTTAAGTTCCCCTAATGCAGAAAGATTTTCACGAGATGGCACTTGACAACAAAACGCCCTTTTTTGTTTTTTTGATTATTTTGAACAAATAGTGATTCACATCGTTGGTCATCCTGTGAAAGTATTTTTTCAGTTGATGCATCGTCTTCCATTCTCCACAGCCGCTCAATGACATCGTTTAATAACTCCTCGTCAAATTGTTCTCATGTAGTGGTGAAAACTGCACAAGTTGCAGCATTATTTGCATCTTGACCTGAAGATACTTTTTCGCTGATAATCCATCCAAGTGATGTATTTAACAAGACTGGAAGATTACTAGACAATTTTATTTTTTACCTCTGTATCAGATTAAAATAATATCCAGCACCCAACAGAATATCTACTTTACCTGGCTGATTAAAGTATGAGTCAGCTAAATCTAAGTTTGGAATTTTTCACTTAGAAATATTGATATGTTGATTTGGTTGAGGCGGAATAATTATCGGGATGACAAATGCTTCCAAGTTTGTTTCAAGCTTATTGTTTCTCGATTGTAGTTTCACATTTATTCTTTTTGTAACACGTTTCTTGCCATTTCCTACACCGTCAATACATAATGATGCTGTTGAAGTTGAGACACGTAGTTTCCTAGCCACAGTTTGTTGATTTGAATTTAATCGTGCCTTCTTACACAAAGATCACGTCGGGGTCACCAAATGTACAATTAGGAATTCTAGTGGAATTTAATTCGAACGTTTCATCAGAATTAACACTATTTTTATTTTTCCTTTTGTCATAAAGTAAATATGTAAGTACCAATTAAAATTTACCAAAATCTCGTTTGCCCAATCAAACGATTAACATTGCGCAGAGTTGAGTAAATACTATTGCACATCAAGCAGAAACACCTATAACTACGTGTAGCGGCTCTACAGTTGTGCCACAAAACCCCGTAACATTCCCACCAACGGTCAACATTGCTGCGAAGAATTCTAGTTTATAATGTGTACGCAGTACCCAATTTTACAGCTAACATTTCCACCTTTAGTGGCTTTCAACGAAAGCAGTCCTAAACACCCGCGGTGACAATCACTCATCCTTATAGACTTACCTTTACTGTTCCAAATAACAACACACACAATTATTCGATTCCACAAGAATTTATTTCAGGGCAACCATTTTCTTTTACATCTCACGTTAATTTTAATGCACCGATAAAATTCGCCTTCATATATCACTGAAGGGAGAAGACCTAAGCAGCGTAAAGCATATGCCAATCCATCCATGAAACGTACCAGACGTTATCTATGTCCTCTATTTCTTGGTTGGTCAACCTGAAAAGATTATAAATTAAATTTAATATAATATACAATCATCACCACAAGTTGATGAAAGCAATTTAAAAGCACTTACCTCAATGGCTGTTGAAGGTTGAAGCTTGATACAAAAACTGCACATGATTTGATATAAAATGCAGCTGATTACCAAAAACAAAAAAACCAAACTTGTTTGAATTTAGCAAGTGGTTCTTAACATTGGTATAATAGCTAGCAGCATACAAATCAACGTACGAATAAAAGAAACAAAGAAAAAACAATAAATGAAGCAATTGCGATTACAAAAAACAGAAAAGGTTTATTTATTCTTACAGTGAGCTCAAATGCATTATATGTAACAACAACGATAGTTGCAGAGCAGTCGCTAACTGTCCAATGTAAATATCTATGGATAATGATCAAAAATGGAACATAGTAAGAAAAAATAAACTGTGTAAATTCTGCTTGTTGGAACATAGTAGAGACTGTAGGAAAAGGAGAAAGTGCGGTAGGGAAGGGAGCGAATATTTTCACCATCTGTCATTACATCGTTATTCTGTACCGGCAAATAAATTAAATGAAGTGTTAAATCAAAGTGAAAACACAAATTTAACTAATAAAGAAGTGAATAATGCACACAGTGAAAAACTTAAAAATATTTTATTTAAAATTATTCCAATTAAAATATTTAGAAAAAATAAAACAATTAAGTTATTTGCCTTTGTTGACGAGAGGTCATCTATACGTCTAATGAACGAGTCATTAGCAAAACAATTAGAAATTGATGGTTTTCCTAGCCCATTATGTTTGCGATGGACAGGAGGTATAGAAAGAAGTGAAGAAAACTCCAAAAAACTAAAAATATACATTTCAGGTGGCAATAAAAAATGTGTGGCTATTTATATTTCTACGGTGAAATCTTTGAATTTGCCCATTTGTCGCTGAATTATAAAGCATTGTCGGAGCGCTATCGCCACTTGCTAAATCTTCCCGTACAAAGTCACAGTGATGTTGTGCCGCAGATATTAATTGGATTAAATAATTGTAATCTTGAAGTCTCAAGCGAAATCCGTGAGGGATTACCAAATGAGCCTGTTGCTGTTTGTACAAAACTTGGATGGTTTGTTTACCGCACTGTTGCAGAGAGTAAAACGGCAAGTACCAACTTCAATTTTCATATATGCGATTACTCTGCTAGAGTAGATAAATGAGATGAGATGGTTCGAAGTTTTTACTCATTAGATAGTGTGGGTAATAGTATAAAGAACTCACTTGTAGCTGAATCTGAAACGCGAGCGTTAGATTTATTAGAAAGGTTTGCAAAATATAAGAATTCTGGGCATTATGAGGTTTCTTTCTTGTTGAAGTTTGGTTTTATTGAATTGAACGATTAATTTGTCGAGAACGAAAATTAATTAATTTTGAACTTTTTAGGGTTTTCAGAGAAACTATTTTTAAATATTTGGCAAAAGGATATATTCCTAAATTAGATTCCCATGATATTAAACATGGTGATAAGAAAATTTTATACCTTCCAATTTTCGCAGTTTTTAATAAAAACAAACCAAATAAAACGAGGGTTGTTTGGGGATGCAGCAGCTACCTCAAATTGTATGGCCTTAAATTCTTATTTACTGAAGGGACCTAGTTATTTGGCCTCTTTGCCTTCAATAGTTTTTAAATTATTGCAAAGATCTGTGGCTGTTTGTGGTGACATAAAAGAAATATTCCTCCAGGAACATTTCCGGAAGATTATAATGTCCAACGTTTTCTTTGCGTGATTGCGTAAAAGGGAAGAGTTCCAATATATTTGTGATAAATGTTACGATTTTTGGAGCAACATGTGCCCCTAGCAGTTGTCAATACATGAAAAGTCTCATTGCAAATAAATTTGAAAATGAATTTTCGCTGGCTGCTAAAGCAATAAAGGAAAACCACTAAGTTGACGATCTCCTAATACCCGTAGATGATTTGGAAGAGGCTATAAGTATTTTAAATGATATTACTTATGTTCATCGTAAAGCAGGCTTTAATGTAATCAATTGGATATCTAACAGCAAGTTAGTACTAAGATCCATATCCTCAGAACCTAGATTTGGTTCTAAATGCTTAAATTTAAATAATAAAAAGGATATGGAAAAGGTATTCGGTTTTTCTTGTGAGCATCATGAAGATGCCATAATATTTAAAATATCCCCTTGGTTGAGAGATAGTGGCATTTTCTCTGATCAAAAAGTACCCACAAAAAGAGAACTGTTGCGATTAGTGATGTCAATTTACGACCCCCTTGGTCTTATAGGACATATTCTAATGTATATTAATTAGTTTTGTAAGATATTTGGCGATCAAAAACAGATTGGGATGAAAAAATTTTTCCGGGCTAGTCCAAATGGTCAAAATAGGTTAATATTTTACCCGAAATAGAAACAAAAAAATTCTTCGTTGTTATTTAAAGTATTTTGAGAACTATAGCAACATTGAAGTTCAACTACACATCTTCGTGGATGCAAGTAAGGACGGTTACGCAGCTATATGTTATTTTCGATTAAGAAGAGGTGATGATGTCATCGGCTCAATTACTGGAGTAAAAATCAGAGTTGCGTCTATGAAGATAACATCAGTTCCACGCCTCGAACTAATGGCCGCCCTTATAGGTTCTTGTTTTCCCAAATATGTCTGAGAAAATCATGATATAATAACTAGTAAAAAATATTACTGGACCGACCGTTGTTTAAATTTCGATCACCGTAGGTATAATCAATTTGTTGCCTTTCGCATAACAAAGATTTTAGAACTATCATCAATCAGAGATCGGAGATGGATTTCAAGCAAGCAAATTGTTGCTATTGATGCTACTGAATGGTCACAAATTCCAAAGTTGTCGAATTCTTCTAGATGGTTTAAAGTACCTGAATTTTTACGTTTCCCCAGAATATGAATGGCCACAATCAGTCTCAATCTCACAGTCTACCGAAGAAGAGCGTGTGCACCATGCATTTTAATAACAAAATGTGAAGCGATCTTCGACGTATTCAGATTTTCAAAGTGGAATCGTCTCGTTCGTGCTGCAGGCTGTGCTCTTCGTTTTATACACAATTGTCCTTCAATAAAAAAGCAAAAAGGTGAATTAACCCAAGTCAAACTACAAGGCGCTGAAAATATTTTATATCAGCAGTCTCAGCTTGAAATATATTCTAATGAAATTTCTGTATTAAATTCTAACATGGCTACATATAAATTCACCAATATATACAAAAAACCCATATTTGGGGCACGGTAAATTACGAGTCCATCGCAGAATCGACAAAGCTGATATTCCACTGGAACAAAAACATGCAATAATTCTGCACATTACAAAACTTATTTTGGTACATTATCACCACAATTATCATCACATGAATCATGAGACTGTTATCAACGAAGTCAGACAAAAATTTTTTATTTTAAAGCTTAGTCCAATATACAAATCTGTAGTTCGTTCTTGTCAAATGTGCAAAATTAAAAAGGCTTTACTACACAACCCACAGATGGCTGCGTTACCTCGAGCTCGTGTTGCTTCACATGTAGCACCTTTTACATATTCCGGAATAGATTTCTTTGGTCCCATCTTGATAACGGTTAACCGTCACAAAGAAAAACGTTATGGGTGTCTATTCACTTGTTTGGCTGTAAGAGCAGTGCATATTGAGGTCGCACACTCTCTGGCAACAATATCATGCACCTTAGCCATTCCCACACGAATTCTGCAGCGACAATGGAACCAATTTCGTTGGTGCAGAGAGAGAGAGAGAGAGAGAGCTTCGTGAGGCATTGGCAGATGTTGATCAGGACAAACTAGTCAAAAGTTTTACTACAACAACAAAGTGGAATATCAATCCACCAGTTTCACCACACATGGGTGGTGCCTGGGAGCGTCTTGTACACTCTATAAAAACCATATTATATCAAATAATTCCGTCAAGATCACCAAGCGATGAGCTTTTATATAGTATGCTGCTAGAAATAGAAAACATTGTAAATTCAAGGCCCCTAGCCTATATTCCTGTAGATACAGATTCTGGGCAAGCAGTCTTCAGGCCTAAAACCTATGTCAAATTGTAGTGATAGTGGTTCACTTCTAGAGTAATCCTTGGTAATTTCACACCAATATGAAAATATTTTCTGGAAAAAGTGGCTTATAGAATATCTACCATCGTTAACCTGTAGGACTAAATGGCATGATCGACGTCGACCTTTAAGTCAGGGGGACTTGGTCATCATTGTTGACCCTTCCGGACCTTTCCGTGCAGTGATGTCAGACGATAATTAAAAAAATCCCTACGTGTCTGAAAAAAAATCCCTTTTTTTTAGACAAAGTAGGGAAAAAATTTTGTCCAAATTTTTTTCCCTACTTTTAATTTTTTTTCCCTTCGCTATAAATTTAATGGGGTTAATAAAGAAAGTAATATTTTTTTAACAAATGTAAATTTTATTTACATTAACAATGGTTTGTACATTAATTAATTGAGGTACAATACATACTAGATTTAAGTAGTATAAGATCTGATTTTCCACAATTAAGAACTTTGTCACAGCCTTTGCACTTGCATTTAAATTCATAGGTTCCAGCCAACCCTTAAAGTTGGCGTCCTTTAGCCAAATCGGACAAAATCTCTTCTTCCGATATTTGCTTTTACAAGCAGTATCTGTTTCCTCAGCAGATGAATCAGATGACATTATTCTGCAAATAAAATCTTGCTATAGAAAATTTTCATAAAATGTTAATTTTTTGTTTACTTACATTGATGTATGTATGTATGAATATATGTGTACTGATTTATTTTATTAGTATTTTTGTATTTATTATATCCTCTAGAAATGTGCTATAATGCACAAGTCTCCAGTATTTATAAAATTTAAAATTAAAATAAATACAAATAAGTATATATTTACAAAAAGTGCACTTAAAAATCACAAATTTAACCATAGAAGCAAAAAATAAAGTAATGCTCTCTTTTCTGTTTATCAAGATGATATTGCCATACTTTCAGTGTTTTTGATGACTACCAGATTGTAAAAAATTTGTTGTAGGGCTTTTCTTTTTGAAAATATTTGGGAATGCTGAATATTTTTAATTTATATTTTATTAATGTATTAAAAAAAGGAAATCTTAAAAATTCCCACATATCGCTTAAAATAAAAAATCCCTCCCTTTTTCCCTACGTTTTATAATTTTTCAAAATATCCCTACAAAAAGGGAAAATTCCCTACATCTGACATCACTGCTTCCGTGCCTCCTAATGTTTGGCTGCGTGGCAAACTTTTGGAGACGAGACTGGCAAGTGATGGGCAAGTGAGGAGCACAAAAATACTTACAAGCGATGGAATTCTAGACAGACCAGCAATGAAATTAGCTATTTTGGAAGTTGCTTCTCAGGAGGAGTCTGGAGGCGAAGATCCTTCTTGCTATACTGCGGAGGGTATGTCAAGACACCTCTTAAGATCGCTATGATTTTTTTGTTATAGCTTGGTAGCATTTATTTAGTACAAATTAAAATGTAATAATCTGTTGCACTTATACATATTTTATTTAACGAAACCTTCAATTATCTGGCGCTTTCGCCATATTATGTTGAATCTACATTGCGAGATAACCTAGCACTTCTTGAGCTAAAGGATTTTTATATTTGCATTTTCCAGTAATTTTCAATCCAAAGAGTATGTATCCCTAAATAATTAATTGAATAATATATCCTAATGAATTGTTATATTTTATAAAGAATTTTAATATAAATATATTTGCTTGATAAATCAAGTCTTTTTATACGCATTTACAGTTCATTCAAAATCCATTGGAAACTGCTGGCTTGGCTTCTAGCTCTTTCAACAGAAACGATTAATTGAAAGTGTAGTAGTAAGTGGTAGTGTTAGTTCCGTAGAAGTACCATCTACATTTGCAGGTAGTTTGGTTAGAACTTATGTTGAGTGTAGTGAATTTTCAGATAATGATAGTGACGATAGTGTGTCAGGAGTTAAAGCAGCCCCTATTGTAGAAGCGAACAGTATAGATAAGTGTGAAGAATTAAAATTGTAGGGTGTTAGAAATAACATAACCCACACAGCTTTAAAAGATTTTTTGCACACTTTAAGGCGTGTAGAAGTGGAAGATTTGCCGTTATCTGCAAAAACACTTTTAAAAGAACACTAATTAAAAATTCTACCATTCCCATAGGGGAATATTTAGATGTACAGCAGTTTCAATAAATATAAGCATTGATGGCTTGAAGATTGTTAAAAGTTCCAATAGAGTTTTGTGTCTTAATCTAAGATCAATTGTAGATTTCGACAATATTAGTCCTTTTATGATAGGATGTTTCTTAGGAGTTAAGAAACCACAAAATATAGACAGTTTCTTCACAGACTTTTGCAGAGAAGTTGAATTCCTTCAAACTAACGGTTTAAAAGTAGGCAATAGCGACAATAAATTGCGCTTTAATGTTTGTTTGTCCTCTAGATTCGATGCATTTGGTAGATTTGGGAGTTACTAAAAAATCGTTTCAAATTTTAATTAGTAAATCAAATGTGATGAATATGAATACTAGAATAAATTATGTCGCTAAGTATGTCCCATCAGAATTTTGTCGCGTACCTAGAAGTTTGGACGTGTTTTGAACAACAACAACCATTCGATTCATTTAGTGAACTTGATATTGTCGTAGCAATTAATTTAAGCTATAAAACTATGGTAGTGAATAGACAGGACATAGATTTAAAATATTTTTTCATTCCGTAGAATAATAAGTTCTTGCTTATACCTATTTGGTACCACTTGCTTCATGAATTTTTTCATTGATTTTCATATTTCATTTCAATTAATTTAATATAATAACAATAAAAATAATAAATAATATCGATAATAATAACATTACTAATAAATAATTAAAAGAAAAATAATAGTAATAACAATTATTTATTATTTTCAAAATAATGAGAACAATAAAAATTAACGATAATACTTTCTTTTACATGAGCGTTTCGCAAAATTTATTTGGGCATGACAGCCAAGCATTTTCATTTGTGGTATCATGCCCGAATTATTGACCAAAATGAATAAAATCGGGGAAGATGTAAGAACACATTTAAAATGCAATGTTCTTTTCAGCAAAACACAATCATGAACCAACAAAGCATTTTGAGCCATGGACAATCTGCCCTTTTTGCAAACCAGCAGCAAATTGCTGCTAAGATTGAACAAATTGTAGCAACTTTAAAAATAACTTCACATCTATCAAATATTTGACGAAATGAGCGTAACCACTACTTTTAACCAAAGTTTCTTTCATATTTTTTCCTATTGGTTACGCCTATTTCGTCAAACAATTGATAGATACAAACATACTGATTTTTTATAAGAAAAATATTTACCAGATCGTTTCGGAGCCCGAGATGTTAGCACAAGCAAAAATTATGATGGAATGCGAAGTTTCGACCAAAAGGTGGAGCAATCCATTTGTCGTATGACAGGGAGAACATACAACAAAAACATGGATGAAGTCGCCAAAATGCATGTCTGCTGATATGGAGCTGGAGGAGAAATTGGATTTACCCGATTTCTCCCAAGCAATGGTAATACACTAACGACCCTTTCCACAACGTGTTATTAAAGTTTAATTGACACTTTAACTGGCAGTTAGCTGAAATTTTATTTCACAATGTATGAAATTTAACTCACAAATGTTAACCGAAAAGTTGCTGTTAAATTTAGCCGAACAAGTTCTTCTGGTTAGTATATGATATAATTTTCGAAAACGCGATGTAATCTTATGTAACTATGTAATCTCAATGTAATCTTATTTAACTATACATGCTGAAGTAAAAATGAATATAAATTCGAAATAAAATGAATGAAAAAAGTCCTTTGAGAAAACTTATATATTTCTGAGAGAGGTATTTTCAATTTGAATTTCGAATATCGGATAACATTTAAGAAATGTGATTTTTGTAAAATACTGAAGCCCGCCTTTTTTGCAAATGAAAAAATTAGAATTGATAATTTAAGTCTTTCATTACACTATTTTTCGTAAACACAAAACTCAAATGTTGCCATATGAAATACAGAAACCACTGGTTAAGTAACTAAATGATGGTGAAAAGCAAATGATTAACCATTGGTTAAGAAGTGTCTGTTAAGAAAATTGTCAATTAGATAATTTTTCGGTAAAGTTAATTTAATTATACATTGTGAAAAGGGTTGTAAAATGTATACTTAATTATTGTTGTATTTTAATATGTATTCATATTTCTTTACAGATGATATAATTGAATAAAATTAAAGGAGTAAGTGACGACGTTAGGCTTGTTATTCGCGCTCTTTTCACTGAAATATAATTAGGATGGGAGGTCTTTATCAAACCTCATATTGTTTGATAAAATATTGCGAGGTATACTATATTTACATACTTACATATATAGATACGAATATATTTATTTATATAAGTACACATATTTTAAATGTTTTTCAGTAGCAAGGCTCCCACTTATTCGAAGGAAGTGTTAGGAAAGCTGTAGAGCGGAGCCATTATATATTTACTATTAACACATTACTATTATTATTATTACTATTATTATTATTACTATTATTATTATTTTTACTACTATTATTATTATTGTTATTATTATTATTATTATTATTATTATTATTATTATTATTAATATTCTTATTATTATTATTATTATTATTATTATTATTATTATTATTATTATTATTATTATTATTATTATTATTATTATTATTACTTTTTTGGCGTATGAGGACGGATTAAAATGCCTTCGCACTTACAGTGACCGTCGCCAGCAGCGTCTCGTGTTGTGTTTCCACTAAAACAATCCCCCCTCCTTTTCTGGTGTTTGCCTTCACGGAACCGCTTTCCGCATTACTTCGTGAAGGCCCAGAATCAACGTCCCGAAAAGAGACCCTTCATTATGTGCCCACATCTGGGCCCACCATTTGCAACCATTGTGGATTTCCTAAATGGTTATGATGAGGAGCTTAAAAAGTGGAACCTTTCTGCTAAAAGTTGGTCAATGTCCCTTTTCTTTCTCCGCGAAATGGATTCAACGTAGTTTCCTACGGCAATCCACTTATCACAATCCTTCAAGCATTTTTCCAACAACGGTGTCAGGCGTAAGTTCACCGATCTGTTCGTATAGGTCACTTCGCTCCACCTGCCACCTGTCGCAATCAAAGAACGTGTGTTCAACGTCGTCATTTTCTACCGTGCAGTACATGCAGAAGGGATTTTCCGACTTGCCCATGCGGTAAAGATATTTAAGGAAGTAACCATGCCCTGACAGAAACTGTGTCAGGTAATAGTTTACCTCCCCGGAAGTTCTTTGTACCCACACCCCTATGTTGGGGATGAGCCTCGCCGTCCATCTGCCAGCGGTCTCTGCACTCCACCTGCTTTGCCATCGTTGGAGTGTCCTAGACCTTCGCTCCGCAGAACTACTAACAGGACCGACCCTCCTGGAGTCCCATGCCTCTTTCCGCTCGCGTGCCAAGAGATCAATAGGTATCTCTCCGCTTATCACAAAAACCGCAGCAGCTGAAACAGTTCGATAAGCTGACACGACCCTGAGTGCAGCCGTGCGCTGCACCACTTCCAGGGCTTTGCGTTTCGATTTGGCCATCAGTGCACCACCCCAAATCTCACTGCCATATAGCAGCGTCGAGTTTGTTGTTGCCTCCGTTTGCTCTGCGTAGGCCCGCTGGTGTTTTCCATTAGCCTACTTAGCATACCAGTCACTTTTGCCGCCTTATTGGCTGCATGTTGTATCTGGGCCCAAAAAGTGAGCAGTCCAACTTGACACCCAAATATTTAATCGCTTTCTTGGTAGTCAAGAGCGTATCAGTCACTTGCATGTCAACTTCATGCGGCATGTGCCTTCGGGTCATCAAAAATACCTCTATCTTGTTCTTTGCCAGCTCAAGACCATGATTCTCCAGCCATGTTTGGGTCCTTATCATCACTTGATTAAGTTTAAGTTTTGCGTCGGTTATATCTCGTAGCCCGCGAGGTGTATATCCTGTGGCACTTCCACATTCAGGATGTCATCGTTGGCTATGTTCCAGAGGTCGGGCCCTAGGTTCGATCCCTGCGCCGCGCCAGATGTGAGCATCTTAATCCTCTTCCCATCCGGCGTGTCATAGAGGAGTTTGCGATCCCTAAGGTAGCTCCGAAACATCTTCATCAGATATACTGGGACGCGGTACCTTTCCCGTAACGTCCTCATAATATCTGCCTAACGTAGACTGTTAAAGGCATTTCTTACATCAAGTGTGGCCAGTACGATGGTACGCTTTGGATGGTAGCGTCTGCTCTGGGCGTGTTCGAAATTCTTAATCACATAATTAATTGCACCCAGTGTCGATTTTCCCGGTCGAAAACCAAACAGTCTATCTGATAATCCCCCAGCAGACTCAACGGATTCTGCCAATCTGCGCTGCAGTAGTTTCTCCAACAGTTTTCCGGCACTATCGAGCATGCAGATGGCCGGTATGATGTAGGTTGTGTTAGGTCACCTCCGGCTTTGCTAATCAAATGGAGCTTCTGTATTTTCCACTGCTTAGAGAAAATACCTTGATTTAAGAAAGCGTTATAGACTTCGAGCATTGCATCTGGGTGATTCTCGGCGAGGAGTTTGAGTACCTCAACAGGTACTCCGTCTGGGCTGGGCGCTTTGCCCCTTTTAAGGCTTCTGGCCGCAGTTCTAAGCTCTTCCTCTGTAAAAGGGGTTGGAATGTCTGTGTATAGTTCACCTTCCTCCCGAAGTGGAGGGTGCGTGACAAACAGATTTTCCACTGTATTCTCAATTTCTTCACTCCTCATTTGTGGAGCATCGGAATTTGTATATAATTTCTTCATAACGATCTTATAGCCCAAACCCCATGAGTTGCTGTTAAGGCCATTACGAAGCTCTTCCCATTTCGTCTTCTTGCTCAAGATAATGTCATGTTTCAGAGCCTTTCAAGATCGTCTGAAGGTCTCAGCCTCCATTAATCCTTGACCATTCCTCCTAGCTCTGGTGTACATCCTCCTATCACGGAGACAAGCCCGTCTAAGTTCGGCTATCTCCGGCGTCCACCAATACATCGGCCGTCTTCTCAAATTCTGCGTCACCCGAGGCATGGATGCGTTGCAGCTTTGAGTTATGCGTTGGATCATTGCGTTTGCAAGAGATTAAGTGTCCCTTGTTCCGTTGGGAGTTGGAATCTCATCGAAATTTGTCAGCAGCCCTTCGGAATCTAGTCTTGCTAAATTCCATTTCCGTGTACTTCTCTTTCTTATATCAAGGCAGGACTTGGTCGGACTGTAATCTGGAAGGTAATATATTGATGAACGTTTCCAGTGTAGTCCTCCAATACTTCCCATCCCATCAGCCATTTCAGCCAAACATCACTCTGGCATACTAAGGTGATAGAATACTGCAGTCGTCCGCTCATAGTCGACAATTCAAACATAGTGAGTAAGTATCGTAGGCCGTATTCGATGCATTCATCGTCATCATCAGCTGGCCAGGAGTGGTGGCCAGCTGTCCAGATTTGGTCCGCGGGTGGTGTTTTTATCTCCCACCTTCCCTGCAAATCTAAAGTATATCAGCCGAGAGTTCCCCTATCCGCCACCTGGGGACGCGTCCTATGGGAGCCTTGGATTACTCCACACGGAATTATTATTATTATTATTATTATTATTATTATTATTACTATTATTTTTATTATTTTTATTATTATTATTATTATTATTATTATTATTATTATTATTATTATTATTATTATGATTCTTGATGGAGTTATTTCAGTCTCCCATCGGACGCGTCCCAGGTGGCGGATAGGGGAACTCTCGGCAGATCTATCAGATTTGCAGGGAAGGTGGGAAATAAAATACCTCCCGTGAATCAAAACTGGACAGCGGATCACCATGCCTGGTACGGCTGCTGATAACCGAACTGAAGCGAATATGGCAAACGGTACTGGCTTATGATACGGACTTGGTGCTATGGGTTGACGGTTGCAGTATTCTGACATCTTAGTAAGCGGGGCGACACCTAGCTGAAACGGCTGTTGGGCCGATGCCGCTACCGCCCACATCCCGTTGAAACTATGGCAAGTCTCCGGGTACGTTCCGAACACATTGCCACAGAGGTGGTGGTATGGGTGCAGTTGAGAGTACTCCTGCTTTTTGTGCCGAGATCCTGGCTCTGAACATAGGCGCCCATAAGAACCTATGTACGCCCTCACTGCTTGCAAAGGGACCTACGGGGATCGTTCGAGGTGGCCGTACAAAAGTGGAAGGATAGCGGCTCGGAACGGAGACCCAAATCGAATAAAAATTATTAAAAGAACACCCCCAAAAAACTTGATGAATATGGCAGATAACGAAAAAGCAGCAGAAGAAAAAAGCGCGCGCTCGTGTTTCCAGAAAAGCAGTAGGATCCTCCGGTCGTCTACATTTATGGAAGAGGAAGCTATTGCCTACCCAACGATGGTCACAGCTGACAATGGCACTTCTAACTTGTATGAAGAAGCAGTGGAAACGCCACTTACGACAGCTAAGGGCACTCAGGGAACTAAAACGTATGCGAGCGTATTAAGATTATCGGAGAGTTCACCACGTCAGGATTATATCCTGAAAATGAAATAAAACGAGGAGGAAGCGTTTTAAAAGTTAAAGGATGTGTTAAGGAAAATACGACAGGCCATGCCGAAGCAACGGAATATTAGTATGGACGTCAAAAACGGTTTCTCGGAGCTAGAGGAACTCATCGACGTGACTACCCAGTACCGACGCAACTGGAAGAAAGTCGAATTTGAGGCGCAGAAATCCAGAACAGCGGATATAAATAATGGGACATCTGCAAAACGTAGTGCTACGAACCCAGCGGAAAAAAGGCCTGACATAAGGTCAAGAAGAAAAATGAGCCGAACCACAGCAACAAAGACCCCTAATGAACTAGCCCCAGTGGTAAAAGAATTGGCCAAAACAACCACGACCGTGCGGGAGAAAAGAGGACCTAATACAAGGGTACGACCAGAGGCTGTAATCGTTCGCCCTGCAGAGGGCCGTAGTTTCGTGGAAGTCCTGAGAAATATGAGATGCGTGGTAAGGACAGAAGAGACTGACGTAGAGTTTTGAGCCATAAGGAAAACAAAAGTGGGAGCTATCCTCGTGGAAATCGGAAAAGGAGTAAAGAAAGCAAAATTCTCCGACGCCATCAAGGGTGCTCTCAAGGATACAGCGGAGGTGAAAGACTTAAGACCACAAGTCACTCTTGAAGTCCGGGATCTGGATCTATTCTCCACAAAGGAGGAAATAGTAGCTGCCCTAGAAAAGGCGATAGACTTATCAAAAGATGACATCCACGTTCGACTTACAGAGGCAAATGATCGTGAATAGAGAAGAGCATTCGTATCGACTCCCGCAGCTACCTCCAGCAAAATTCTCGAGGCCCGCCGAACAAAAATCGGTTGGACACGGTGCAGAAATAGGCTAGCTGAAGATGTCAAACGCTGTAATAAATGTTTCGCAACTGGCCATGTGCAATGGCAATGCAAGGGACCAGACAGAAAAGGAAACGAGATATGCATCTGGTGCGGAGAAACTGGCCACAAAATGCGGACATGAGTAAAATTGTCAAAGTGCTGCATTTGCTTGGAGAACGGAAGGACGACGCTAGATCACCTACCCGGATCGAAGAAATTTCCCAACGGTAAATCACAGACGCGATGAAAATATTTCAAGCCAAGGCTTAAGGGAACTGGACCAAATAGAGGAACAGTATACGGGTGGAACGAGGAAATTGCTGAGCTAAGGGCCAATTGCCTACGGTGCAGGCGCCGGTATACCAGAGCAAAACGGCATGGAACTGTGAACGCAGAGGAGCAAGCGTATAAAAACGCTCGAATTGCTCTTCGGAAAACCATTGCGGACAGCAAGCGCAGGTTATGGGAGAAACATCAACCGATATCAACCAAAACTCCTGGGGCTGGGCTATAAAGTTGTTGAAACAATGGAAAAAATGGTGACAACTCTTTTCCCAACCCACGAAATTCGCAGTGAAGACACCTTCGGCGGCGATGACCAAGTCACTGAATTTACAATAGAAGAACTTTAAATCGCAGCGTCAAGCCTTAAAAATAATAAGGCTCCCGGTCCTGATGGAGTACCAGCGGAAGTAATGAAAGAAATCGCAAGCAAACGCCCTGAGATACCCCTCAGAATGTATAATAACTGCCTGAGAGAGGGTACGTTTCCTAGAGTGTGGAAAAGGCAACGGCTGGTACTGATAGACAAGGGCAAAGGGGATACAACGTCGCCATCTTCGTATAGGCCCCTGTGCATGCTCGACAGGGCAGGAAAGCTTTACGAGAAGCTGATAAAGCTACGTCTGCAAAGGAGTCTCCAATTAAATGGAGGACTTTTGGATCGACAGCATGGTTTCCGCTTCTGAAGGTCGACTATAGGAGCCCTACGAGAAATAACCGACACCGTTTATACTACATAACGAAGGAACCACTATAGCAGGCCAGTAGTTCTGTTAGCAACACTGAACGTTAAGAACGCCTTTAACAGCCTGAGATGGTGTGATGTCATGCATGCCTTAGGCCAGAAATTCGCCATACCGCAGTGTCTTAGAAGGGTAATAAATAATTACCTTAAAGAAAGAATGCTGGTGAAATGCCACCAGATGCATGCCTAGTTGGGTATGCGGCAGTCATTACGGCAAGAGACGTGTGTGAAGCAGAACGCAGACTCAGGCAAGTGATGATCAGAGCCAGGACATTGTTAAACGAGCACGGATTACAGCTGGCGATGCAGAAAACGGAGCTTCTGCTGCTTACTACACGCCAAATACCAACAGAGGTGAACATGAGGATAGACGATGGTGTTATACGCACGAAAGCACGTATGCGGAGCAGCTGAAACATGCAACAACAAAGGCGGCGAAAATAACGGCACAGCTTAGCAGACAAATGGCGAACACTGGAGAACTAATTTCCAGCAAGCGTAGGCTTCTTATGAAGGTGAATAACAGCATACTTCTCTACGGATGCGAAGTATGGGCTGACACGCTAAAAGTGAAGCAGAGGGCTAAGAGTCTGCTGGCTGCGCAGAGGACAGCCGCACTTCGGGTGTCGTCCGCATATCGTACGGTATCAGGGCCTGCGGTGCTGGTAATAGTTAGAATGATCTCCATAGATCTATTGGTACTGGAGCGTAAGCGAATAAGGGATATAAGATCCAACCATTCCGGGCCATCAGAGAATGTAAGAGAGAGTACTATTCTCGAGATGAATACACAGTGGAATATGGCAACGAGTGGAAGATGGACGGCAAGGCTTATCCCGGACATTAGCAGATGGATAAACAGGATATGCGGCAAGCTAAATTATTATCTAACTCAACTGCTATCTGGTCACGGTTACTTCCGAAAATACCTTCACAGAATAGGCAAATGCAACACGGTCTTTTGTGTGTATGAAAGCACAGAAGTTACTGACGACGCGGAGCATACATTCTTTGCCTGTACGCGCTGGGCGGCCGAACAAGAAATGCTGAAGGAACAAGTGGGCCAATTCACGCCCGAGAACTTGGTTGAAAAAATTATCATTGATCAGACCCATTGGAACGCCGTAACTAACTACTGCGACGGATCCTATGGGCGAAGAAGATAGATCTGGATGATGTGATGGATCTGGAGAGGGTTACCTTTGCCAATGCGGAACCTGGACACAGGACAACGGAGGGTACAGCCTAATGCCGAAAATGGGACCACTCCGAAGTAATGCTGACGTGGTTCCGGGGTGCATTGTTCCCAGCCGAGGAAAGAATTATTATTGTTATTTGTAACATTTTTGTTTTTTTATAGTAACGGTCTAATTCATGAAATTTTCTTATTTCAATGTTAAGCTATGTAAAAGTTATGAAACAGATTTTGAGTAATAAGGGTATAATAAAAATGTATATTCATAAACGTTTAAAATTGCTACATTAACAATATAACATTTTTACCATATTTTTCCTTTCTGTAGCAACCTTCTTGAAAATAATGTCATATTTTGTTTAGTGATGTACACAATAAGGTTATATGGTTTAAGTAATTGGTTTGAATAAAAATAATTCTCTAAAGTGCTTAGAAAAGAAAAAAAAGAAAGTTTTGTTGTGATAATTAAAGATAAATTAACAAAGAGCGAAAAATTATTCTAAAAACCTGCGTTTGCTGTTCTTAAGGTTCGACATGTTTCTGAATACTGTACTGTTTATGCATCATTAAATAACATTGATTTGTTTGAAAAGAATTAGTGCACTAAACCAGAGAAATGGAAACCTACATAAGCAGTACGGCAAAAAAAAATTAAAAGAAAAAGATCCACCAACTGGTTGGACGAAGATAAGGTATGTGTGTTTGTTGATTTACTTATTTGCTTAAACGTATGTTTTTTTGCAGTTGTTGCAGGAGGAGCAGTTGAAGGATAGAGTAGCCGATATTGAAAATAAAAACACGGACACTAATACTAACGGGAAAAAGGAAAAGGCATGGGCGGATCTTGAAGAGATGTGAGTAAAGTGTATTTTTATCACATTTTATAAAAATATTTTGTTGTTTTAGTTTCAATAATATGTGCCATGGGAGCAAACAGAGTATCACTAAAGTTCAGACGCGAAAGGAAGCTGCTGCTCATTGCCGAGAATTGAGCAAAACTGGTGGAAGAATTCAAATGAATTCGATTCCAATGTTGTGATCAAGGTAAGATTAAAGTAACAGAATTTATTTTTTGTCAGCAAAATTAAGTTTGAAACGTTCTTATTTTCATAGATTCCGCCAGAAACTGAAAAGTTTATCGAGGACGAACAAATCAAGGAAGCAATCCAACTAATGCAAACAACAACTGAAGATGCACCAAAAAAGAAAGGGGTACATACATACTTTCATATATGTACCTACACATGTATACATATATGTATTCAAATAATTTATGTATAAATTTTGTTTAGAAAAATCAAGTGGAACATGTGGCTGCCGAAAACATAAAACATATCGTAGACTTTGATTTAAAACGCCGCGAACAACTTCACAAACTCCAACTATTAAATAAGGAGAAGAAAACTAGAAACATTGATTTAGAATTCAAGGTTTTAGTGAAACAACTTGAAATTGTAAATGGAAAAGCACAAAGTGTGTAATTGTTATTCACATTGTTTATTTTCATATAGATAAACATATGTACATGAGAGTACATATGTGCTCTCACGGATACATTACATAAGTCATTATTTCATTATGCACAAAGCAACGACCTGTACTTACTTAGCATTACCTACGCAGTGCGTTTGAGTGACGAATTTAATATGGGGCTGTCATTGGAAGTATACAATGGCCACTCTCTCGCTTACATTCCGTTGACGGAAACAGTGGCGAATATTCATCATAGCTTTCATTCACAAAAATACCATGATGAAAAGAACACTGAAGCTAGGTGAACCACCACGTTGCTGTTAAATAATGAACGTTTTCGTTATTGTTGGATAATGAACTACTTCCTAAATGCTGAGTTATAATATATTAAAAATGTCTTTAATGGTTTATGGTTTTATATAATATTATACATTATTAATTCACAGCGTCTTATAAAACTAACATTAAAAACAGAACAAAAACTTTAATTCATATGGAAACAACAAAATAACATATATAGAACTAAATGTAAAAAACAAAATAAAACTTAAATTTATATGAAAAAAACACGTTAATTCACATCTACAAAGAATTCTTAGCTTTTCTATGCAGCGAAAAGTTTTTAAAAATGCGCCTTTTCTCACTGTTAATATTGGTCATTGAGACCGCTTCGGAAATGGTTAAAATTTTATTGTCAATTTACATCAGATATAGGCATTGTGGGTGAGCGCGCTTCACATGGATATGAATGCGCTCTTGAGAGTCACACTTATTTTTAGTTACTCACAAATCACAAACAATAGAACAGTTTCAATTTTCATTATCGTTACCAGAGCGAAAAATTTAGTATAACACATATTTTCGATCAAAATGATCTAAATATTAAAAGATATATACAAATATATATGTATATATATATATATATATATATATATATATATATATATATATAAATTTTTTGCAGATATCGAATTTTCGATAAGAAAGAAATACATTTTTATATAACATGTACATATATACATTATATTGATCTTGGATGGATCTTATGTTGTTGTATTTTCTGAAACTATATCAACTCAAAATTTTTTATGAATTACTCTGAATCAGAAAGCGTTTTAGGTAATACATTTTTTATTAAAGAAGTTTAAAATGTTTTTTGCGATTTGAGAAAAATATTTTTGCTTTGCTTAAATCTATTATTATTTAAGGTTCTATATATGTGCAAACTACTGAAAAGTCGTCTATAGCAGTATTGCCGAACAAGCGCGAAAGTGTATATACTTCTGTATATGTATGTACATACATACATAAGTAAGTGTACATACATCTGTTGCACTTATAAATATTTTATTTAACGAAACCTTCAATTATCTGGCACTTTCGCCATATTATTTTGAATCTACATTGCGAGATAACCTAGCACTTCTTGAGCTAAAGGATTTTTATATTTGCATTTTCCAGTAATTTTCAATCCAAAGAGTATGTATCCCTAAATATTTAATTGAATAATATATCCTAATGAATTGTTATATTTTATAAAGAATTTTAATATAAATATATTTGCTTGATAAATCAAGTCTTTTTATACGCATTTACAGTTCATTCAAAATCCATTGGAAACTGCTGGCTTGGCTTCTAGCTCTTTCAACAGAAACGATTAATTGAAAGTGAAAATCACACTAAAATTTCAAGAAATTTACAATGTGTGCCTGTGATAAGTGGTAGTGTTAGTTCCGTAGAAGTACCATCTACATCTGCAGGTAGTTTGGTTAGAAGTTATGTTGAGTGTAGTAAATTTTCAGACAATGATAGTGACAATAGTGTATCAGGAGTTAAAGCAGCCCCTATTGTAGAAACGAACAGTATAGATAAGTGTGAAGAATTAAAATTGTAGGGTGTTAGAAATAACATAACCCACATAGCTTTAAAAGATTTGTTGCACACTTTAAGGCGTGTAGGGGTGGAAAGATTTGCCGTTATCTGCAAAAACACTTTTAAAGGAACACTAATTAAAATTTCTAGCATTCCCATAGGGGAATATTTAGATGTACAGAAGTTTCAATAGATATAAGCATTGATGGCTTGAAGATTGTTAAAAGTTCCAATAGAGTTTTGTGTCTTAATCTAAGATCAATTGTAGATTTCGACAATATTAGCCCTTTTATGATAGGATGTTTTTTAGGAGTTAAGAAACCACAAAATGTAGACAGTTTCTTCACAGACTTTTGCAGAGAAGTTGAATTCCTTCAAACTAACGGTTTAAAAGTAGGCAATAGCGACAATAAATTGCGCTTTAATGTTTGTTTATATAGTTTGATTCCCCAGCCAGGGCATTTTTTACAGGGGTAATGTGTCATAATAGAAAGAACGTTTGCCCCAAGTAATGTCAGAAAAGATTATATAAGCAGACGAGAGTATACTTTTCTAAACAGGTTGGTCTTCTGAGGACGGACATAACATTTCAATCCAGATGTCATCCTTCTCACCACAGTGCACAATTTTAAATAAAAAAATAATAATTTTTGAAGAAACTGGTTTCGGGATGGTATCCCAGTTTCCTCTAGATTCGATGCATTTGGTAGATTTGGGAGTTACTAAAAAATCGTTTCAAATTTTAATTAGTAAATCAAATGTGATGAATATGAATACTAGAAAAAATTATGTCGCTAAGTATGTCCCATCAGAATTTTGTCGCGTACCTAGAAGTTTGGACGTGTTTTGAGCAACAACAACCATTCGATTCATTTAGTGAACTTGATATTGTCGTAGCAATTAATTTAAGCTATAAAACTATGGCAGTGAATAGACAGGATATAGATTTAAAATATTTTTTCATTCCGTAGAATAATAAGTTCTTGCTTATACCTATTTAGTACCACTTGCTTCATGAATTTTTTCATTGATTTTCATATTTCATTTCAATTAATTTAATATAATAACAATAAAAATTATAAATAATATCGATAATAATAACATTACTAATAAATAATTAAAAGAAAAATAATAGTAATAACAATTATTTATTATTTTCATAATAATGAGAACAATAAAAATTAACGATAATACTTTCTTTTACATGAGCGTTTCGCAAAATTTATTTGGGCATGACAGCCAAGCATTTTCATTTGTGGTATCATGCCCGAATTATTGACCAAAATGAATAAAATCGGGGAAGATGTAAGAACACATTTAAAATGCAATGTTCTTTTCAGCAAAACACAATCATGAACCAACAAAGCATTTTGAGCCATGGACAATCTGCCCTTTTTGCAAACCAGCAGCAAATTTCTGCTAAGATTGAACAAATTGTAGCAACTTTAAAAATAACTTCACATCTATCAAATATTTGACGAAATGAGCGTAACCACTACTTTTAACCAAAGTTTCTTTCATATTTTTTCCTATTGGTTACGCCTATTTCGTCAAACAATTGATAGATACAAACATACTGATTTTTTATAAGAAAAATATTTACCAGATCGTTTCGGAGCCCGAGATGTTAGCACAAGCAAAAATTATGATGGAATGCGAAGTTTCGACCAAAAGGTGGAGCAATCCATTTGTCGTATGACAGGGAGAACATACAACATGGATGAAGTCGCCAAAATGCATGTCTGCTGATATGGAGCTGGAGGAGAAATTGGATTTACCCGATTTCTCCCAAGCAATGGTAATACACTAACGACCCTTTCCACAACGTGTTATTAAAGTTTAATTGACACTTTAACTGGCAGTTAGCTGAAATTTTATTTCACAATGTATGAACTTTAACTGACAAATGTTAACCGAAAAGTTGCTGTTAAATTTAGCCGAACAAGTTCTTCTGGTTAGTATATGATATAATTTTCGAAAACGCGATGTAATCTTATGTAACTATGTAATCTCAATGTAATCTTATTTAACTATACATGCTGAAGTAAAAATGAATATAAATTCGAAATAAAATGAATGAAAAAAGTCCTTTGAGAAAACTTATATATTTCTGAGAGAGGTATTTTCAATTTGAATTTCGAATATCGGATAACATTTAAGAAATGTGATTTTTGTAAAATACTGAAGCCCGCCTTTTTTGCAAATGAAAAAATTAGAATTGATAATTTAAGTCTTTCATTACACTATTTTTCGTAAACACAAAACTCAAATGTTGCCATATGAAATACAGAAACCACTCATTAAGTAACTAAATGATGGTGAAAAGCAAATGATTAACCATTGGTTAAGAAGTGTCTGTTAAGAAAATTGTCAATTAGATAATTTTTCGGTAAAGTTAATTTAATTATACATTGTGAAAAGGGCTGTAAAATGTATACTTAATTATTGTTGTATTTTAATATGTATTCATATTTCTTTACAGATGATATATTTGAATAAAATTAAAGGAGTAAGTGACGACGTTAGCCTTGTTATTCGCGCTCTTTTCACTGAAATATAATTAGGATGGGAGGTCTTTATCAAACCTCATATTGTTTGATAAAATATTGCGAGGTATACTATATATACATACTTACATATATAGATACGAATATATTTATTTATATAAGTACACATATTTTAAATGTTTTTCAGTAGCAAGGCTCCCACTTATAAGAAGGAAGTGTTAGGAAAGCTGTAGAGCGGAGCCATTATATATTTACTATTAACACATTACTATTATTATTATTACTATTATTATTATTACTATTATTATTATTTTTACTACTATTATTATTATTATTATTATTATTATTATTATTATTATTATTATTATTATTAATATTCTTATTATTATTATTATTATTATTATTATTATTATTATTATTATTACTTTTTTGGCGTATGAGGAGGGATTAAAATGCCTTCGCACTTACAGCGACCGTCGCCAGCAGCGTCGAGTGGTGTGTTTCCACTAAAACAATCCCCCCTCCTTTTCTGGTGTTTGCCTTCACGGAACCGCTTTCCGCATTACTTCGTGAAGGCCCAGAATCAACGTCCCGAAAAGAGACCCTTCATTATGTGCCCACATCTGGGCCCACCATTTGCAACCATTGTGGATTTCCTAAATGGTTATGATGAGGAGCTTAAAAAGTGGAACCTTTCTGCTAAAAGTTGGTCAATGTCCCTTTTCTTTCTCCGCGAAATGGATTCAACGTAGTTTCCTATGGCAATCCACTTATCACAATCCTTCAAGCATTTTTCCAACAACGGTGTCAGGCGTAAGTTCACCGATCTGTTCGTATAGGTCACTTCGCTCCACCTGCCACCTGTCGCAATCAAAGAACGTGTGTTCAACGTCGTCATTTTCTACCGTGCAGTACATGCAGAAGGGATTTTCCGACTTGCCCATGCGGTAAAGATATTTAAGGAAGTAACCATGCCCTGACAGAAACTGTATCAGGTAATAGTTTACCTCCCCGGAAGTTCTTTGTACCCACACCCCTATGTTGGGGATGAGCCTCGCCGTCCATCTGCCAGCGGTCTCTGCACTCCACCTGCTTTGCCATCGTTGGAGTGTCCTAGACCTTCGCTCCGCAGAACTACTAACAGGACCGACCCTCCTGGAGTCCCATGCCTCTTTCCGCTCGCGTGCCAAGAGATCAATAGGTATCTCTCCGCTTATCACAAAAACCGCAGCAGCTGAAACAGTTCGATAAGCTGACACGACCCTGAGTGCAGCCGTGCGCTGCACCACTTCCAGGGCTTTGCGTTTCGATTTGGCCATCAGTGCACCACCCCAAATCTCACTGCCATATAGCAGCGTCGAGTTTGTTGTTGCCTCCGTTTGCTCTGCGTAGGCCCGCTGGTGTTTTCCATTAGCCTACTTAGCATACCAGTCACTTTTGCCGCCTTATTGGCTGCATGTTGTATCTGGGCCCAAAAAGTGAGCAGTCCAACTTGACACCCAAATATTTAATCGCTTTCTTGGTAGTCAAGAGCGTATCAGTCACTTGCATGTCAACTTCATGCGGCATGTGCCTTCGGGTCATCAAAAATACCTCTATCTTGTTCTTTGCCAGCTCAAGACCATGATTCTCCAGCCATGTTTGGGTCCTTATCATCACTTGATTAAGTTTAAGTTTTGCGTCGGTTATATCTCGTAGCCCGCGAGGTGTATATCCTGTGGCACTTCCACATTCAGGATGTCATCGTTGGCTATGTTCCAGAGGTCGGGCCCTAGGTTCGATCCCTGCGCCGCGCCAGATGTGAGCATCTTAATCCTCTTCCCATCCGGCGTGTCATAGAGGAGTTTGCGATCCCTAAGGTAGCTCCGAAACATCTTCATCAGATATACTGGGACGCGGTACCTTTCCCGCAACGTCCTTATAATATCTGCCTAACGTAGACTGTTAAAGGCATTTCTTACATCAAGTGTGGCCAGTACGATGGTACGCTTTGGATGGTAGCGTCTGCTCTGGGCGTGTTCGAAATTCTTAATCACATAATTAATTGCACCCAGTGTCGATTTTCCCGGTCGAAAACCAAACAGTCTATCTGATAATCCCCCAGCAGACTCAACGGATTCTGCCAATCTGCGCTGCAGTAGTTTCTCCAACAGTTTTCCGGCACTATCGAGCATGCAGATGGCCGGTATGATGTAGGTTGTGTTAGGTCACCTCCGGCTTTGCTAATCAAATGGAGCTTCTGTATTTTCCACTGCTTAGAGAAAATACCTTGATTTAAGAAAGCGTTATAGACTTCGAGCATTGCATCTGGGTGATTCTCGGCGAGGAGTTTGAGTACCTCAACAGGTACTCCGTCTGGGCTGGGCGCTTTGCCCCTTTTAAGGCTTCTGGCCGCAGTTCTAAGCTCTTCCTCTGTAAAAGGGGTTGGAATGTCTGTGTATAGTTCACCTTCCTCCCGAAGTGGAGGGTGCGTGACAAACAGATTTTCCACTGTATTCTCAATTTCTTCACTCCTCATTTGTGGAGCATCGGAATTTGTATATAATTTCTTCATAACGATCTTATAGCCCAAACCCCATGAGTTGCTGTTAAGGCCATTACGAAGCTCTTCCCATTTCGTCTTCTTGCTCAAGATAATGTCATGTTTCAGAGCCTTTCGAGATCGTCTGAAGGTCTCAGCCTCCATTAATCCTTGACCATTCCTCCTAGCTCTGGTGTACATCCTCCTATCACGGAGACAAGCCCGTCTAAGTTCGGCTATCTCCGGCGTCCACCAATACATCGGCCGTCTTCTCAAATTCTGCGTCACCCGAGGCATGGATGCGTTGCAGCTTTGAGTTATGCGTTGGATCATTGCGTTTGCAAGAGATTCAGTGTCCCTTGTTCCGTTGGGAGTTGGAATCTCATCGAAATTTGTCAGCAGCCCTTCGGAATCTAGTCTTGCTAAATTCCATTTCCGTGTACTTCTCTTTCTTATATCAAGGCAGGACTTGGTCGGACTGTAATCTGGAAGGTAATATATTGATGAACGTTTCCAGTGTAGTCCTCCAATACTTCCCATCCCGTAATTTTCGGGGCCAGACTCTCCGTCACCAACGTGATGTCCGGCGTAGTGGGTTCGCAGCCCGGTCTTCTAAAGGTAGTGGCATTACTATCGTTTGCCACAACTAGACGCAGCCGTGCGGCTATGTCTAGGATGTACCTTCCGCGAGAATTCGTTGTTGAAGCTCCCCATTCTATAGCCTTGGCTTTGAAATCCCCGGCTATTTTAAAAGCGCCTCCCATCTCGCGTGCCTTATCTTCAATTAGCTCCAGTTTTGTTTTAAACTGCTCTATGCCTTCGGTGGGGGTTAGGTAGCAGCTCATCAGTGTGAACTGCTCTGTGCGGACGTATGCATGTCCCAAGCCGGTCCCGTATTGCGTAACAGCAAGCGTACTACCGGCGGTTATCAACAGTTCAGCCGTTCCTGTTCCATCCTCGTACCAGGATCCCCGAGATATCCTCTCGTATTGCTCACTAATTATAACCGCATCTACCTCCCTCTCCGCGACTATCTGTTATCAAAGAGTTTTCTGTCCAGCTTCTATGCACAGTGGGCATCTTTTCGAACCCGGCAGATGGTCAGTCTGGTTACGTTTCGGGTCCACGCACAGGATGCATTTGGGAGCTGCGTTGCAGTCCTTGATTTTGTAGCCCGATTCTCCGCATCTAATGCAGGTGTTTCTCCTGTCTGGGTCAGAACAGTTTCCCTGGGAGTGTCCCAATCCGAGGCAGCGGTAACATCTTTTGATGTCCGCTGGATGTATTATTTTCACCTGTATCTCTTCTTCTTCTCTAGGCAACAGTTTCCGGACTGCTGCATCTACTTCTTCCTTGAGCGTCAGGGAGTCGAGATTTCGAATCTCGATTGTAGCTCTAGGCCTTAGTTCGGCAATGGAGGCTGTGTGCCTTATATTTGCTCTTGTTGTTGGACGAAGTCAGGCTTGACCTGTTCCCTTCTTCCAAACTCTAAGAGGATAGCTCCATTCCGTGTTTTCCTCACGGTCTTTATCCTAACTGCATCGCTATTCACTTTACTACGCAGGTCTTTCATCACTTCTGCATAGCTGTATCCCGCAGCCGGTTTAATCATCACCGCTTTCGGTCTTATCCGTTGCGGTTTATGATTGTTTTAGCCGTTTCTCTCGGTTTCCTTCTTCTTGTGGGCTTTTTCCTCTTCCCGCCCTTCTTGGTGACAGTTTGCTTAGAGGAACCTCCGTTTTGTTCCCCTTAGGCCCTGTAGATCTAGCCTTTTTGCTGCTTTCGGGAACTGCTGGGCTGGTGGCCGGTTGTTTTTGGTTTGTCGACACGGATGTTGCAGCAGCCTCTACCTGTTCGGGAGCAGCTCGCCTGTGGTGGTTTGAAGAGGATCTTTCTTCTTCCGCCATCTTCCACGAGCGCCTGTGGTTCAGAGTTACGTCTAGCAATTCCGACATTTTAGAAATGCCATTTTTGACGTCGACGCTTATATTCTTCTGGCAGTTGAACGCCATACATGATGCCAATTATCTCCTTGTACTGGAGTATGGCATCCTCTTCCATCTTCCTCAGCTTTTTTATCAGCTCCAGTCTAGGTGAGCATCCCATCGAACTTTTGGAGGAGCTTTCCATCTTGGCGTTCAATAGTGCCCGAGCTTCACTTTCGCTTCCTACAACGAGCGGTGCTCTATTTCTGCTACTCGAAGCTTTGCCTGTTCGAGAATCGGTGGTCTCCTGTCGGCAGTCATTTAATGGAGTATGAAATGACACTTCTTCGTTCGTAGCCTTCGATTGCGTCTCACGATTTCCAGCTATGCGCTGGCTTGACGTGGGTGGCTTCCTTTGTAGCAAGTTACTCTTTTTAAAAGCTCCTCTTGGAGCATCATCTTGCTATCCTTACACGATTGTACAGTCGCCTGAAAAAATTATCCCCGTGGGTCCCTTTGCAAGCAGTGAGGTCCACGCGAGGGTTGACACAGGACCTCATGAGTACCTGTGTTCAGAGGCAGAATATCGGCGCAAGACAGGAGTCACCCTCAACTGAGACTGTACCACCACCGTGGTGGCGACATGTTCAGAGCGTACTAGGAGCCTATTCACAGTTTTATCGGGACGGGGGCGACTACATCAGCCATTTCAGCCAAACGTCACTCTGGCATACTAAGGTGATAGAATACTGCAGTCGTCCGCTCATAGTCGACAATTCAAACATAGTGAGTAAGTATCGTAGGCCGTATTCGATGCATTCATCGTCATCATCAGCTGGCCAGGAGTGGTGGCCAGCTGTCCAGATTTGTTCCGCGGGTGGTGTTTTTATCTCCCACCTTCCCTGCAAATCTAAAATAGATCAGCCGAGAGTTCCCCTATCCGCCACCTGGGGACGCGTCCTATGGGAGCCTTGGATTACTCCACACGGAATTATTATTATTATTATTATTATTATTATTATTATTATTATTACTATTATTTTTATTATTTTTATTATTATTATTATTATTATTATTATTATTATTATTATTATTATTATTATTATTATGATTCTTGATGGAGTTATTTCAGTCTCCCATCGGACGCGTCCCAGGTGGCGGATAGGGGAACTCTCGGCAGATCTATCAGATTTGCAAGGAAGGTGGGAAATAAAATACCTCCCGTGAATCAAAACTGGACAGCGGATCACCATGCCTGGTACGGCTGCTGATAACCGAACTGAAGCGAATATGGCAAACGGTACTGGCTTATGATACGGACTTGGTGCTATGGGTTGACGGTTGCAGTATTCTGACATCTTAGTAAGCGGGGCGACACCTAGCTGAAACGGCTGTTGGGCCGATGCCGCTACCGCCCACATCCCGTTGAAACTATGGCAAGTCTCCGGGTACGTTCCGAACACATTGCCACAGAGGTGGTGGTATGGGTGCAGTTGAGAGTACTCCTGCTTTTTGTGTCGAGATCCTGGCTCTGAACATAGGCGCCCATAAGAACCTATGTACGCCCTCACTGCTTGCAAAGGGACCTACGGGGATCGTTCGAGGTGGCCGTACAAAAGTGGAAGGATAGCGGCTCGGAACGGAGACCCAAATCGAATAAAAATTATTAAAAGAACACCCCCAAAAAACTTGATGAATATGGCAGATAACGAAAAAGCAGCAGAAGAAAAAAGCACGCGCTCGTGTTTCCAGAAAAGCAGTAGGATCCTCCGGTCGTCTACATTTATGGAAGAGGAAGCTATTGCCTACCCAACGATGGTCACAGCTGACAATGGCACTTCTAACTTGTATGAAGAAGCAGTGGAAACGCCACTTACGACAGCTAAGGGCACTCAGGGAACTAAAACGTATGCGAGCGTATTAAGATTATCGGAGAGTTCACCACGTCAGGATTATATCCTGAAAATGAAATAAAACGAGGAGGAAGCGTTTTAAAAGGTAAAGGATGTGTTAAGGAAAATACGACAGGCCATGCCGAAGCAACGGAATATTAGTATGGACGTCAAAAACGGTTTCTCGGAGCTAGAGGAACTCATCGACGTGACTACCCAGTACCGACGCAACTGGAAGAAAGTCGAATTTGAGGCGCAGAAATCCAGAACAGCGGATATAAATAATGGGACATCTGCAAAACGTAGTGCTACGAACCCAGCGGAAAAAAGGCCCGACATAAGGTCAAGAAGAAAAATGAGCCGAACCACAGCAACAAAGACCCCTAATGAACTAGCCCCAGTGGTAAAAGAATTGGCCAAAACAACCACGACCGTGCGGGAGAAAAGAGGACCTAATACAAGGTTACGACCAGAGGCTGTAATCGTTCGCCCTGCAGAGGGCCGTAGTTTCGTGGAAGTCCTGAGAAATATGAGATGCGTGGTAAGGACAGAAGAGACTGACGTAGAGTTTTGAGCCATAAGGAAAACAAAAGTGGGAGCTATCCTCGTGGAAATCGGAAAAGGAGTAAAGAAAGCAAAATTCTCCGACGCCATCAAGGGTGCTCTCAAGGATACAGCGGAGGTGAAAGACTTAAGACCACAAGTCACTCTTGAAGTACGGGATCTGGATCTATTCTCCACAAAGGAAGAAATAGTAGCTGCCCTAGAAAAGGCGATAGACTTATCAAAAGATGACATCCACGTTCGACTTACAGGCAAATGATCGTGAACAGAGAAGAGCATTCGTATCGACTCCCGCAGCTACCTCCAGCAAAATTCTCGAGGCCCGCCGGACAAAAATCGGTTGGACACGGTGCAGAAATAGGCTAGCTGAAGATGTCAAACGCTGTAATAAATGTTTCGCAACTGGCCATGTGCAATGGCAATGCAAGGGACCGGACAGAAAAGGAAACGAGATATGCATCTGGTGCGGAGAAACTGGCCACAAAATGCGGACATGAGTAAAATTGTCAAAGTGCTGCATTTGCTTGGAGAACGGAAGGACGACGCTAGATCACCTACCCGGATCGAAGAAATTTCCCAACGGTAAATCACAGACGCGATGAAAATATTTCAAGCCAAGGCTTAAGGGAACTGGACCAAATAGAGGAACAGTATACGGGTGGAACGAGGAAATTGCTGAGCTAAGGGCCAATTGCCTACGGTGCAGGCGCCGGTATACCAGAGCAAAACGGCATGGAACTGTGAACGCAGAGGAGCAAGTGTATAAAAACGCTCGAATTGCTCTTCGGAAAACCATTGCGGACAGCAAGCGCAGGTTATGGGAGAAACATCAACCGATATCAACCAAAACTCCTGGGGCTGGGCTATAAAGTTGTTGAAACAATGGAAAAAATGGTGACAACTCTTTTCCCAACCCACGAAATTCGCAGTGAAGACACCTTCGGCGGCGATGACCAAGTCACTGAATTTACAATAGAAGAACTTTAAATCGCAGCGTCAAGCCTTAAAAATAATAAGGCTCCCGGTCCTGATGGAGTACCAGCGGAAGTAATGAAAGAAATCGCAAGCAAACGCCCTGAGATACCCCTCAGAATGTATAATAACTGCCTGAGAGAGGGTACGTTTCCTAGAGTGTGGAAAAGGCAACGGCTGGTACTGATAGACAAGGGCAAAGGGGATACAACGTCGCCATCTTCGTATAGGCCCCTGTGCATGCTCGACAGGGCAGGAAAGCTTTACGAGAAGCTGATAAAGCTACGTCTGCAAAGGAGTCTCCAATTAAATGGAGGACTTTTGGATCGACAGCATGGTTTCCGCTTCTGAAGGTCGACTATAGGAGCCCTACGAGAAATAACCGACACCGTTTATACTACATAACGAAGGAACCACTATAGCAGGCCAGTAGTTCTGTTAGCAACACTGAACGTTAAGAACGCCTTTAACAGCCTAAGATGGTGTGATGTCATGCATGCCTTAGGCCAGAAATTCGCCATACCGCAGTGTCTTAGAAGGGTAATAAATAATTACCTTAAAGAAAGAGTGCTGGTGAAATGCCACCAGATGCATGCCTAGTTGGGTATGCGGCAGTCATTACGGCAAGAGACGTGTGTGAAGCAGAACGCAGACTCAGGCAAGTGATGATCAGAGCCAGGACATTGTTAAACGAGCACGGATTACAGCTGGCGATGCAGAAAGCGGAGCTTCTGCTGCTTACTACACGCCAAATACCAACAGAGGTGAACATGAGGATAGACGATGATGTTATACGCACGAAAGCACGTATGCGGAGCAGCTGAAACATGCAACAACAAAGGCGGCGAAAATAACGGCACAGCTTAGCAGACAAATGGCGAACACTGGAGAACTAATTTCCAGCAAGCGTAGGCTTCTTATGAAGGTGAATAACAGCATACTTCTCTACGGATGCGAAGTATGGGCTGACACGCTAAAAGTGAAGCAGAGGGCTAAGAGTCTGCTGGCTGCGCAGAGGACAGCCGCACTTCGGGTGTCGTCCGCATATCGTACGGTATCAGGGCCCGCGGTGCTGGTAATAGTTAGAATGATCTCCATAGATCTATTGGTACTGGAGCGTAAGCAAATATGGGATATGAGATCCAACCATTCCGGGCCATCAGAGAATGTAAGAGAGAGTACTATTCTCGAGATGAATACACAGTGGAATATGGCAACGAGTGGAAGATGGACGGCAAGGCTTATCCCGGACATTAGCAGATGGATAAACAGGATATGCAGCAAGCTAAATTATTATCTAACTCAACTGCTATCTGGTCACGGTTACTTCCGAAAATACCTTCACAGAATAGGCAAATGCAACACGGTCTTTTGTGTGTATGAAAGCACAGAAGTTACTGACGACGCGGAGCATACATTCTTTGCCTGTACGCGCTGGGCGGCCGAACAAGAAATGCTGAAGGAACAAGTGGGCCAATTCACGCCCGAGAACTTGGTTGAAAAAATTATCATTGATCAGACCCATTGGAATGCCGTAACTAACTACTGCGACGGATCCTATGGGCAAAGAAGATAGATCTGGATGATGTGATGGATCTGGAGAGGGTTACCTTTGCCAATGCGGAACCTGGACACAGGACAACGGAGGGTACAGCCTAATGCCGAAAATGGGACCACTCCGAAGTAATGCTGACGTGGTTCCGGGGTGCATTGTTCCCAGCCGAGGAAAGAATTATTATTGTTATTTGTAACATTTTTGTTTTTTTATAGTAACGGTCTAATTCATGAAATTTTCTTATTTCAATGTTAAGCTATGTAAAAGTTATGAAACAGATTTTGAGTAATAAGGGTATAATAAAAATGTATATTCATAAACGTTTAAAATTGCTACATTAACAATATAACATTTTTACCATATTTTTCCTTTCTGTAGCAACCTTCTTGAAAATAATGTCATATTTTGTTTAGTGATGTACACAATAAGGTTATATGGTTTAAGTAATTGGTTTGAATAAAAATAATTCTCTAAAGTGCTTAGAAAAGAAAAAAAAGAAAGTTTTGTTGTGATAATTAAAGATAAATTAACAAAGAGCGAAAAATTATTCTAAAAACCTGCGTTTGCTGTTCTTAAGGTTCGACATGTTTCTGAATACTGTACTGTTTATGCATCATTAAATAACATTGATTTGTTTGAAAAGAATTAGTGCACTAAACCAGAGAAATGGAAACCTACATAAGCAGTACGGCAAAAAAAAATTAAAAGAAAAAGATCCACCAACTGGTTGGACGAAGATAAGGTATGTGTGTTTGTTGATTTACTTATTTGCTTAAACGTATGTTTTTTTGCAGTTGTTGCAGGAGGAGCAGTTGAAGGATAGAGTAGCCGATATTGAAAATAAAAACACGGACACTAATACTAACGGGAAAAAGGAAAAGGCATGGGCGGATCTTGAAGAGATGTGAGTAAAGTGTATTTTTATCACATTTTATAAAAATATTTTGTTGTTTTAGTTTCAATAATATGTGCCATGGGAGCAAACAGAGTATCACTAAAGTTCAGACGCGAAAGGAAGCTGCTGCTCATTGCCGAGAATTGAGCAAAACTGGTGGAAGAATTCAAATGAATTCGATTCCAATGTTGTGATCAAGGTAAGATTAAAGTAACAGAATTTATTTTTTGTCAGCAAAATTAAGTTTGAAACGTTCTTATTTTCATAGATTCCGCCAGAAACTGAAAAGTTTATCGAGGACGAACAAATCAAGGAAGCAATCCAACTAATGCAAACAACAACTGAAGATGCACCAAAAAAGAAAGGGGTACATACATACTTTCATATATGTACCTACACATGTATACATATATGTATTCAAATAATTTATGTATAAATTTTGTTTAGAAAAATCAAGTGGAACATGTGGCTGCCGAAAACATAAAACATATCGTAGACTTTGATTTAAAACGCCGCGAACAACTTCACAAACTCCAACTATTAAATAAGGAGAAGAAAACTAGAAACATTGATTTAGAATTCAAGGTTTTAGTGAAACAACTTGAAATTGTAAATGGAAAAGCACAAAGTGTGTAATTGTTATTCACATTGTTTATTTTCATATAGATAAACATATGTACATGAGAGTACATATGTGCTCTCACGGATACATTACATAAGTCATTATTTCATTATGCACAAAGCAACGACCTGTACTTACTTAGCATTACCTACGCAGTGCGTTTGAGTGACGAATTTAATATGGGGCTGTCATTGGAAGTATACAATGGCCACTCTCTCGCTTACATTCCGTTGACGGAAACAGTGGCGAATATTCATCATAGCTTTCATTCACAAAAATACCATGATGAAAAGAACACTGAAGCTAGGTGAACCACCACGTTGCTGTTAAATAATGAACGTTTTCGTTATTGTTGGATAATGAACTACTTCCTAAATGCTGAGTTATAATATATTAAAAATGTCTTTAATGGTTTATGGTTTTATATAATATTATACATTATTAATTCACAGCGTCTTATAAAACTAACATTAAAAACAGAACAAAAACTTTAATTCATATGGAAACAACAAAATAACATATATAGAACTAAATGTAAAAAACAAAATAAAACTTAAATTTATATGAAAAAAACACGTTAATTCACATCTACAAAGAATTCTTAGCTTTTCTATGCAGCGAAAAGTTTTTACAAATGCGCCTTTTCTCACTGTTAATATTGGTCATTGAGACCGCTTCGGAAATGGTTAAAATTTTATTGTCAATTTACATCAGATATAGGCATTGTGGGTGAGCGCGCTTCACATGGATATGAATGCGCTCTTGAGAGTCACACTTATTTTTAGTTACTCACAAATCACAAACAATAGAACAGTTTCAATTTTTCATTATCGTTACCAGAGCGAAAAATTTAGTATAACACATATTTTCGATCAAAATGATCTAAATATTAAAAGATATATACAAATATATATGTATATATATATATATATATATATATATATATATATAAATTTTTTGCAGATATCGAATTTTCGATAAGAAAGAAATACATTTTTATATAACATGTACATATATACATTATATTGATCTTGGATGGATCTTATGTTGTTGTATTTTCTGAAACTATATCAACTCAAAATTTTTTTATGAATTACTCTGAATCAGAAAGCGTTTTAGGTAATACATTTTTTATTAAAGAAGTTTAAAAAGTTTTTTGCGATTTGAGAAAAATATTTTTGCTTTGCTTAAATCTATTATTATTTAAGGTTCTATATATGTGCAAACTACTGAAAAGTCGTCTATAGCAGTATTGCCGAACAAGCGCGAAAGTGTATATACTTCTGTATATGTATGGGCATACATACATAAGTAAGTGTACATACATGTGCACATACTTACATATGCATATGTAAGTACATTAAAACTTGTTAATGCTTAATTGAATCAATGCTTAAAAATATTTTTCTATAAAAGTTTTTAAAATAACTGCTGGTGATCTTCCACGCAAATTTGTATTTGAATCATTATTTTCTTCCATTTCAGTTTCTTCTAGGTGATGTGCCATGGAATTATCGTCTGCAATTTTATGTTATTTTAAAAAAGAGTGTATATAATTGATTTATTTAAGAAAAAGACTGAATATTATTCAGATTCATAGGCTAATTGTTCGAACTTAATTTAAATCTCAGAAGGACATAATGATAAATATTCCAAGGCACAAAGGAAAGTCAACATCAGTTTTATTCAACTTACACAGCAGAGCAGAACAGCTGTTTCCAAAAGTCGCAACACTTTCATTATCAGTGCTCATGTGTATATTGTGTTTGTCACCACTTTTTCAACTAAGCCACCTTTGTGCATTGGAATATTTATCATCATGTCTTTCTGAAATTTAAATTAATTTCGAGCAATTAGCCTATGAATCTGAATTCGATTTAACATAGCAATATAAATGTTCGTTAAAATAATCACCAAACTGAATACTATTATTTTATTTTAAAAAAAGAGTGTATATAATTAATTTGTTTAAAAAAAGACTGAATATTATAATTTTATTAAAAAAAAAGTATTTATAATTCATATTATTTTATTTAAAAAAACAGTGTATGTAATTAATTTGTTTTAGAAAAAAATTAATATTCTCATTTTATTTTAAAAAAGACTGCATATTGTTAAGCTTCTTACGTTCTCTGTTACGTTTTTAATCATAAAATCAGAATATATGTGCCTTAACTGAAATAAAAAATTTATGAATGTTTATACTAGGTGCGTTTGTTTACTTTTCCAGTAAAATCCAGTAGTTGAGTAAATTCTGGGTTATTTGAAAATTTTACTCTCCAGGATGTCTCTTGCACAAAAAAGTACGCGAATGGAAAAATTTCAAAAACTTGTAGGTTAATCAAGACAGCTGATCACTAAAAACGTTAGGGTTGTAAAATATGTGTTGTTTTGACCACCCAGTATATAATGTTTTTGGTACTTGAAATAATGTATTTTAATAATTACAAATTCGTAGCGAAATATTTTATTAATAGTACTCCTATGGAAGCTTTTACACTTGTTTTTTTTTTTTTTTTGGCACATAATTTATAATTTTCCTTCTGGTTAAATAACATACGACAATACATCTCTAACACATTAATGTAAATAAAGCAATTAAGAGACAAAAATTTTGCCATGGATGCCAAAAAGAGAAAACTTGATATTGTACGCTCTCCTGGAATATTTCGGAACATACAAAGTGTTTATTAAACACTTATTTGATTTGTTTCAAGTTGAAAATAGATATTTTAGTTTTTTTCTGCACTTTTAATTTAGCTTTTCTTCTTTTAAATATTTCTATTCAAAATTTTGTGCTTTTTGTTTACTTACTTTTGCTTGTTTACTTTATTGAATCATATGTTTTTCTTTTCTACTGGATTTTACTGGCAAAAATTTGTCCAGTAAAAACTTGCATACTCTCAGTCAACCAACTGTCACTTTACTCTCTCAACTGGTGCTCTCTTTTGCAAATTTATGTGTAAACGAACGCATTTCAGTAAAATCCAGTACAAATTTGTGCAAATTTTGGGGTAAACGAACACACTTACTGTCACATATATCTGTTGAAATTTTGTCCGTTTTTGTGTTTTGAGCTTTATTGAAAGGTAAGTAGTCAAGAAAAATATCGAAGAGCAAATAACTTAATTTAAACCAACTTTTAAAAAAGAGGGTAGGTAATGAATCACGAATACATTGTATGTTGATTCTTTAGTTTGTGTCAGTATATCATTGTTAATTGTGAATTGATTTTCAAATTACTTTTTGTTTTTTTAGGAGTTTGCTTTAACTGGTTGATTTCACATTATATTTTGTATGTCTAGTCGACAATTTTTCGGCAGAAGCTATACAACTTTTTATGATATAGATAAAAGATTCATTTTTTAGGGTATTCTTAATACTTACCTGGAACATCTTCGTTTTCTCAATAGCGATATTGTGAAGTACTGCCAAAGCAGCAATCAATGTTTTGCCATTTGATAAGTTTACCGTCAAACCGTCCAATAAGCAACGAAAACGAAGTTTCCAAATGCCAAAGCAACGTTCGACAGTGTATCTAGTGCTTATATGCGCAGCATTATATATAACCTCTTTTTGATTTTGTGGGTTACTAAGTGGGGTGAATAAGTATGGATAAAGCTTGTATCCACTATCTCCTAGCAAACGGCCTTTAAACTCTCCGCTTTCGAATCCTTGTTTGATTACTGATTCGTTGAAAATGCGGCAGTCGTGAGTGGTCCCTCCCCACCTCGCGACTATATATCTTATTTTTAACCTTGCATCACAAATAACCTAAAACACTTGCGTGAATGTATATAATAGCTGTAAGTTCCATCATTGTTTCTCTTTCCTCTGATCGAGATGATGGCATTTTAATTTTTCTACTACCAAAACGGGCTAAGGCGCGTGCGACTGTGGCAGAAATTCTACATACTGTTACCTGGGATAATCCGTGAAGTTCGGCAGTATCATTTTGAACCTTAAATTTGAAATTGTGCATGGCGATAAGCTAGACACTACAATTAGTACACATATACATTCCTCTCTTCGACCCCAGCATCGTAACGACACCAAAACCTGCAAATCGACAGAGGTACCAACGCCTTTTGAGTCTAGTTGATTTTCCGGCCTAACCATTTCAATCATTTTTTAAACGGTGGATTTATTGAATCTGTATCTAGATTTAAAGTGTTCCTCGGACATTTCGAACCGATCGGCCCTCTTTCTAAAAGTTTTTCTGATTCGGGCAGCTGATATATCAGCGATCGTCTCTATAATTTTCAATTAAAAACAAATTTCTTTGCACAAATTAATATTACTTACGTATTCTGGAAACCAAATCTATTAAATGCATTTTTATTTAAGGACTATCATTAATTTTTTTTTAAAGAAATGGAAAATTTTTTACAATGAAGAAGAAAGGAGATGAAGAGCAAAATGTCACTTTATCAATCGCTTAAACTAGGGTATTGGCTGCAATAAAATTTTTGTTTTACAGAGACTTTATAGCGCATTAATAGGCTATTAAACGTTTATGAATACACATTTAGCGATTTTTTACTATTAATATGTTATTAATAATTATTTATGAATTGGGGGGTAGGAATCTAAGTACATTTTTTATTCCACGGTTAGTTTGCCAAAAATAATTATATATTAATACCCTTTCATGAAAAAGTTCTTTAAAAATAAAATATTACTTAATATATATTATATCTAAAGACTCTCCAAGTACATATGTGATGAAAGCCCACATGAACGATAACTCATTCTCTTGAATATATATGAAAAAAAGATTAGACATATAAGAGTTCAACTTTTATCACAAAGATACCTAAATAAATCGCATTTTATTTATCTATTACAATGGAATTGAATTAAACCTGTGCATGGTAATATCAGACAGTTCTGGGTAATCAGCTGACCAATCATGTATGTTTCTAATATTTATCAATACTGGCTAGTTAATTGAGTATTCATTTGATTTATCAGTACTGAGCAATCAGCTGATAAGTCATATATGTGTATATACAAATTACAAAATCGTACTAGAGTGAGAGGTTGAGCTATATTTTCTAATGTCGGCAGGATAAATAAGTACGACAGAGATGCAAGCTTACATGTATATAATTGTTTACATCATTTTTTTCATATTGCCCTTAAGAAAATGATAGCAAGTTTTATATAGACAATGAGGTGTTAAGACCTCAGCACTATCAAACAAACTGCTAGTCAAATGTTTGGTAGTGTTCTTGCAACATTATTACAATAATACCTAACTGACCTATCTGGTGGACTATGCGATTTGAATATATATATATATATATATATATATATATATATATATATGTATATATATATATATATATATATATATATATATGTATTTATATATATATATATATATATATATATATATATGTATATATATATATATATATATATATATATATACATATATATATATATATATATATATATATATATAGGGTGTTGTTTATAGAGTGATACAATTTTGAGTTGACATCACTGATTTATTTGACCACCCATTTAACATCTGATAGTTGCTTTTTGTTTAGTTTGCTTTGACATTTCATTATAAGTCGACTTACATCAGAGCAACGCGTGCAAGCTACAGAAATTTTTAATCAAAATAATGGTTCTGTTCGTCAAATTTATCGTGCACTTCGTCCAATCAAAATTTTATTTCCCGATGGAGCCCATTTTTCGTTGAATGGGTACTTAAATAAATAGAATCGTCGCATTAGGAGTGAGGACAATCCACAAGCTTTTGTCGAAACACCATTATATCCACAGCAAATTACTGTTTGGTGCGCTTTATAGGCTGGCGGAGTCAGAATGTTACTGTTTGTGAAAGTTGGTGTTCCAGATTGCGCCTTGTACGCGCCTGCCCTGGCGGCCACATGGCCGAAATCATATTTGAACATTAATGTCATAAAATTATCTATCCAATAAAGACCGTTTTATTGGTATCAAAATAAACAACTATGATTTAAACTTGAACAACTCTTTAAAAAACACCCTTTATATATATATATATATATATATATATATATATACTAGCTAACCCCCTGCACACTTCGTAGTGCAAAAAAGATAATAAAAAAATTAATTCGAATTCATTTAAATCAGTGATAAACTGCTTTTATTTTAATGCTCTGTGGTAAAACACATTTGTTGTTTTTCCATTTTCGGTGTAAATATACAAAACCGATAGTTTGCCAACGCGCGAACAGGCTACATAGAACTGTCCATGTGAGAAAACTGGATACACTAAATTCAGTCCACAAATTTCTAAAGATAATGGTAATCGCAAGCGCAAGGCGAACAGGAAACTGAAGTCGTTTAAATTCAAATGGTATATCAGACGGAATCATTGGGATACGTGGAATGAATACATCTTCGCCTTTTAATATTCCAGTTAAAATAGTAGCTTCAACCATAACCTTTTAATAGCAAGTCTTGTACCATTCCACAAACGGGGTTGATTGATATTACGAGGCATAATAATAGTAGTAGTAGGATACTGTATGTGCGAGCCCAATTAAAATTCTCAAATTTCAGCAATTAAATTTAAAATTTTTCAATTTTAATTGCCAAAATTCTCAAGTTTCAGCAAAATTCTCAAATTTCATCTAAATTTTGTGTGTGTGTGTGTATCTTTTCCCATAATTTAATAGGGGGTTCACATTGTTGTTGTTTTTTTTTTTATAATGTTGAGGTAGGCGTGGGAACTTGTGTCTGTCCATATGTGACCTTGAGAATATGTAAGTATGTGTTGTGAGGGGTGTTTAATGTTTTTATCCTATAGGATTCTTAATTTATTAAAGAGCCTTAGAATCGATAGTCGGCTCTATATGATGGCAAAGTCAATTGCCGAACTGAGAAATAAAAATGCTTCTGTATTAGAGTCAAGATTATTTCTAAATTTTATTAATAAAACCTTCAGCTTATATACTATTCTTATTCTATATATTACAATAACAATTCTTATTTCTATTTCTTATTTCAATATCAATCGCAATATCATATTGATTACTACTAACCCAATTTGCTTATTTTGCACAATTGCAAATTCGGTCAGTGAACTTGTTTCATAAATGTAACCTAATTTTTATTTTGTGTTTATGTCAGTTTGTTTTCTTTATAGTTTTTTTGTTTGCTCTAATTTTTGTATTTCCGTGTGGTGTCATATTTATGATTATATTATGAATGTGCTACAATGTGTATGAATGTACTACAATGTGTATGATTACATTATGAATGTACTACACCCCTACCGTTTAAAGAAAAAAAATTTTTTATTTGGTAAAAAAAAAAATTTTTTTTGTCTTAAGTATTAAATTACAATAGTGGTATATAAAATTTAATTACAAAAAATTTTTCATTGACAATATAATATTACATAATTAAAATAATTTTATTCTATTCTTGTGTACGGTCAGTGGCTTGTTATTTTTCAAAATTGTGATATTTACATTTTCTGTGTTTATTACTTCAAAAGGACCGATATATTGATTTTCGCTCTTCTTGGCGTTTTCTTTTTATTTTTACATTAATATTATTTGTATTCTTATCTTTAATATATTTTTGTTTTATTTTGCTTTCTAATAAGTTTTTATTTGCCATATTATGTGCATGTTTTAATTTAATTTTTAGTTCTGTTAAATAATCTTCATAATTGTAAAATATTTCATTTGACACTGGATCATTTGGCATAGTCGCTAATCTTCCATATACCAATTCAAATGGAGAAAAACCTGTGGCTGAGTGTGGTGTTGTGTTATAGGCGAATGTATAGTATGGAATCCATTCATTCCAATTGTATTGTTCCGTGAAGGAACGCATGTATTCATTTAATACTCTATGATTTCTCTCAATACCACCTAGAGTCTCATGGTGATATGCTGTTGACGTCACATGATTAATTTTCATAAATGTACATATTCTCTCAAATAACTCGTTTACGAATTCAGTTTCTCTGTCCGTTTTAATTGTATTGAAACATCCATATTTTAATATAAACCTTTCTACCAATACCTTCCCTATCTCTGATGCTTCTTTAGTTTCCATTGGGAATGCTTCAATGTATTTCGTTAGTTCACATTGCGCTGTTAATATATATCTATACCCGTTTGACACTCTTAATGGACCTACTGTGTCTAATTGTATACTCTGAAATGGTTTTGTAGGTGTATTAGTAATCTGAATTGGTGCCCTCGTATGTTTAATAATTTTGTTCTTTTTACAACTTTCGCAATGACTGATAAAATCCTTAACCATTTTGTACATGTTTTTCCATATGTACTTTTGTCTTATCCTAATGACAGTTCTACGTACTCCCGCATGTCCGCCATGTGGGGTTTCATGATAATCTTTTATAATTTCCTCTTGCCTTACCTTTTCCAGTATTTTATCTGGTTGTTTAAACAATATAATTTCTATAGGTCTCTGCCTATTTTTATTTTTATTTTGCATGCTATTATATATTCTAATTAATTCCTTTTCATTCACATATTCAAATATTCTATCATCCTTCGCTAGCGTTACTGTAAAATTTTGATTATCCCGTAAAATCTTAGTCAACTTCTGCAAGACTGAACCTAAATTCGAGTATGCATTTTCATTGCCAGATATTATTACGCGATTTTTCAAAATTTCAATTTTTGGCATGCTTCTTTTCGTCTTATCTATAACGAATTTTAATCTTGGGTATCCTTTCACTTGTGAAAACGAGATACCATTCCACATATAAATTTTCTCTTCCCTTCCATTCTTTCTCAGTTTCATTACTGTCTGGATTAAGGCTGGGTATACGATCGTCCTTTGACTTTTTTTTTAATTCCTCAGTCATTTTCCTAGTCATTATATTTATAGATCTTGGCATCATCTCCTTCAAATCATTGGAATCTATTTTAATTCTTGACAATGCATCGGCATTAGTGTTTATCTTTCCCTGTTTGTATATGATCTCGAAATCGTAATCCATGAGATCCAATCTTATTCTTGTTAGTCTTGATGAAGGGTTTTTATGTGTAAATAAAGATACTAGTGGTCTGTGGTCAGTAACCACCTTAAATTTTCTGCCGTACAGGTATGGTCGGAAATGGATAATTCCCCAATGAATGGCTAACAATTCTTTTTCTATAACGGGTTTATTAATTTCATATTTATTAAGAGAACGGCTTGCGTATGAGATTGGCAAATCATTATTTATCTCACCCTGTGAAAGTATTGCTCCCAATGCGTAATCTGATGCGTCAGTAGTGAGTATAAATTCCTTCTCAAAATCTGGGTATTGTAATATTGGTGGATTTGAAACTATGGACCTCAACATATCAAAAGATTTCTGACAATTTTCTGACCAAACAAATTTCTGGTTTTTCTTTCCGCCTCGTTTCCCTGCTCTTGAGCAACATAAATTCTTCTCTGATTCCTATTTCTGTAATTACTACCTTTCTGTCCATTATTGCCGTAATTGTTATTTCTTGGGTGGCCGGCACCATGGAAATTGCCTCTTCTTGAGTTGTTAAAATTTCCATAATGATTCTTAGGGCTTTCATTATTATTACCTCTGTTACTGTAAACATTGACGTTATTATTATGAAAGTTTCTGTTATGAGAAAATCTCTTGTTTCTATTGAATTGCATAACTGAATGTGATGGTGTAACCACCTCTGAAGCTATCTGAATTGCTTCATTTAAGCTCTTGGGTCTAGCTGCCAAGACAGTAGCTCTATGTGGTTCATTCAAACCATTTTTAAAGGTACTAAGTGCTACCTGATCATTCATTTTAATGATTGTTTCCCTACTTTGGGAACCCAGTTCTGTAATTTGTAGCTCATTCAGGCAAGCTATGAGTGATTCTATTTTATTAGCGAACTGCGTTGCTGAATTATTTCCTTGTGTTTGTTTTGCCAAATCAGTATGTACCGAAGATAGTGTCTTTCTTGGTGAGAATACCTTCCTAAGAGTGGCTTTGAATGTTTCGAGAGAATTCGGTGTTTCTTCTGAAATCAATTTGTTTCTTACTTTATCTGTTAACTTAGTTGCCAGTACAAACTTAACTAACTTACTAACCTCTTCATTATCTTTAAGTGTATCAGCATAGAAATCTATTATACCTATGAAATTACTCATTTGTCCTAGGTCACCATTGAATTCTGGTATTATTTTGGACGCGTCAAGTATGCCAAACGATGCCATTTCTGTAATGTCTTTTGTTTTTAAATATTTTAAAATTTTTTCTTCAATTTCATTAATGTCCTTTATAGGATAACCTTCATTCTTTAATGCAATAGATTTTAACTCCTCAACTGTACTTAAAGTATTTACTATATAATTTTCTGTATAGTTTCTGTTAGGACTTTTCTTTAAATTCTTATATATACTTATCAATCTATCCATTTATTATACATTTTTTATTCTGTTAGTAAATTTGATTGCTTTCTTTCTCATATATTCTTTATAATATTCATGTATTTTTCCTAGTACCAAAAATGTCAAAAGTATCAATATTATTTGTTGCAAATGATCCTGAGTCACTGTAAGTACGCCCCTATTGTTTTCATTTACAATGATGGCCTCCTTTGAAAACCATCCACCCATATTTGGATTATTATTATTATTCTATTCTTTATATCATATATTTTATTACTACATATATATTTATATATTTTTTTTATACATTTGTTACATTAATTCAAAAAATTTCATTACGTATTTCTTATTGTACGGATCTCTTTTAAAAGCCTGGTTTTCTCAGCTTTGTTGCCGGTCAGATGAAACTTCCTGTATGTTTCGGCAATTAGTTTTCGCTTCTTCACCGCTTTACCGCCTCTTTTCTTTCTTTTTTCTTCTTTCTTCTTGGGAATTTCGGGACTATGTACTTGTGCCTTGGATTTCTGTAGGCGTTTAAGATATTCCTGGATGGGTATCTTCTTTTTGCTGGGACTGTATTCGGGGATTTCTAAAACGGGAACCACAGGCTGAGGCACGTATTCTAACAACTGCTCCCACTTTTTGAAAAGCCGATCAATTTCGTCTTTTGTGGTTTCTGTTTTATCCATGCAAACAAATTTTGATTTTCTCAAACAGGATTTAAGGTATTTGGCAGGACATCTAGCTAATTTATTTTGTTTTAAAGGATAACTAGCTAATTTATTCAGTTTGGCAGGATCGCCATGTAAGTATGTGTTGTGAGGGGTGTTTAATGTTTTTATCCTATAGGATTCTTAATTTATTAAAGAGCCTTAGAATCGATAGTCGGCTCTATATGATGGCAAAGTCAATTGCCGAACTGAGAAATAAAAATGCTTCTGTTTTAGAGTCAAGATTATTTCTAAATTTTATTAATAAAACCTTCAGCTTATATACTATTCTTATTCTATATATTACAATAACAATTCTTATTTCTATTTCTTATTTCAATATCAATCGCAATATCATATTGATTACTACTAACCCAATTTGCTTATTTTGCACAATTGCAAATTCGGTCAGTGAACTTGTTTCATAAATGTAACCTAATTTTTATTTTGTGTTTATGTCAGTTTGTTTTCTTTATAGTTTTTTTGTTTGCTCTAATTTTTGTATTTCCGTGTGGTGTCATATTAATGATTATATTATGAATGTGCTACAATGTGTATGAATGTACTACAATGTGTATGATTACATTATGAATGTACTACAAATACATGTCCGTCTGTATGTGAGCGTGGGAATTTGTGTCTGTCCATATGTGACCTTCAAAATACATGTCCGTCTGTATGTGAGTGGGGGAATTTTTGTGCGTCCATATTTGAGCGTGGGAATTGGTGTCTGTCCATATGTGACCTTGAAAATACATGACCGTCTGTATGTAAGCGGGGAAATTTTTGTGCGTCCATATCTGAGCGTGGGAACTTCTGTCCGTCCATATGTGAATGTGGGCACTTCTGTCCGTCCATATGTGAGAGTGGGAATTTCTGTCTGTCCATTTATACTGTGTACGCCTGGTGAATAATAAAAGCATTTTTAGGCATTAAACTATTTCAAAAGTGTTGTAGTTATATATGGATGGCCCTAAGGTTTGTGGTTCGTTTCTTCTTGCTGGAGTGAGATTTCTTCTTTTATTTTTTGTTTGTTTTTAATTTTGGTGTGTGTTTACTTAAGATATTTTGTTAAGCAATTCAGGAATTTATTTTTTGTTTGCAATGCTTGAGTCTGGGGGAATAATTTGATTATTCTGATCTTGAAGACGTTGTGAAAAAAAATTTACTATTGCATAACTATTGAAACTGATATTTTGTTTATTTTATACATGACGATCATCGATGGATTTTATTTGGGGATCTGGATGGTGGTGCGATTTCTGTATTTTGTAGAATATGAATATTTATGCTATGTTTAAGTGTGTGTGTGTGTGTTTTTGTGTTCTGAGGGGCGATTGGAATGTCTGCCCGTTAGACAGGCGTGTGTGTGTGTGTGTGTGTGACGATTGGTGAGTCTGTATGACAATCCGTTTTTTTGCTTTCCTGGATTTAGCGCAAGTGGGTCACTATGAAATGTGATAAGATGTACATATTCATACGTACATAAATATCTACAAATTTATTTCATTTACGCATATACATACAAACAAATAATAATCGTTTATTCTTTGTGCCCAAATATTCCCTTGACCATTTGAATGAATGAACCATTGTTTAAACATATGCATTGTTTTAATTTTTGTTAATATGTAATATTTATCAAATTATGTATATATTTTTATTTATATCTCAATTTAAATTTGCCTCTACTACATCCGCTGCCTCTAACAACAATTGATCGTCTCCATATATCGCAAGAAAAAGAGGTATATCTATTTTTGGGAGTATTTCACCTCTCTTCGATGGTCTGTTGTGGTTGGCTACGAAGACACCGCTAAAAAGTGATCCTCATCGCCTGTTAGCATATCATCGTATTCTGTATTCGAAGGATTTGATATTTCAGGTGCAGATTTTGGCTGCGATGACAGCTCTAACAAAAGTTCCTCATCTCCTTCAAGATGTTTCTCGAACTCTTCCTGTCTGGCTTTTCTTAGATATTCCTTCAAAAGGTGACGCTGAAGTCTGCGATACAATGGTGTGTACCAGAAGGGCTTCATTTTACAAATAAAAGCTGAACTTAAAATTTTAATAATTCTGCTTTTGGAAATTTGTTTAGCTACAAAACTTTTGTAGTTTGTCATTTTGTATCGTAGAGGCATGCATAAGCATATCCCTATACTCTGTATATATATATCACTTATCAAAATGTTTGTTTACATAACTATGGTCTACGTAGCAGTTTCATTCCCGTAAACATTTTGTATCGTAGAGGCATGCATAAGCATGTCCCTGTACTCTGTATATATCACTTATCAAAATGTTTGTTTACATAAATATTGTCTATGTAGGAGTTTCATTCCCGCAAACATTTTGTATCGTAGAGGCATGCATAAGCTGTCCCCGTACTCTGTATATATCACATTCCGTTCAAAACTTTGTAACGTATCTGCATGCACAAGCATGTCTCTGTACTCTGTAGATATCACTTATCAAAATTTTTGTTTACATAAATATTGTCTACGTAGCAGTTTCTTTTGCCACAAAATTTTGGAACGTCTCTACATGCATAAGCAGGTCTACGTATGTTTGTTTACATAAATGTTGTCTACGTAGCAGTTTCATTTTCTTAAACATTTTGTATTGTAGAGGCATGCATAAGTTCCATCTCATATACCCGCTGTACTTCTAAAACTACATTATTAAAATTTTGCAACCAACGACTTTTGTCGCTACAAGTTACTAACTACACAAATACTGAAAACTACTTTGTTGAAAAGTAGCATACTAGACCATACTAAACATTTTCGCGAATTAATATAAATCAACTTTGTTAGGACTAAAGTCACTACATTTTTGTATCTAAAACCAATAAGTCGTGAATGCTTCAAAACTCCTTGTGTTTTAAAAAATAGAAATATTTTAATGTTACATACTTAAAATAGTATATAAGTGCATTTCAATAAATATATATTTTAAAAAAATGTAAACAAATATGAGTTCTTCTGTTTTTCGTTGTAATATCTGTAATAAGCAATATAGATACCAAAAGTGCTATTTAGAACATTGCAAAAGTCATGTTCAACCCCAAAATGCGCAGCAGTCCGTACAACCCCAAGATGTATATCATTCCATACAACCCTATTACCATCAGTATCCAGTGCAGGTTCAGTATCCAGTGCAGGTTCCAGCGTATCCTTTGTATCCGTATCCAGTGTCAACCAACCAATTCACAGCACCTATGGAAATTCCATATCCCATTGAATATAGCGTACATATACAGTTGCAGCAAAATAATATGACTAATTATTACCCAAGCTATTTGCCCGTAGAGAATCCTCCTCAAGATATGGACATAAGTCAAGTTATTCCACATGATCAGGCAAATACACAAAATGAAAAAGTAGAAATGGATATCTCAAATTCTTCGGATGATAGTGAACTGTATGTGCTAGGACCATTAAAAATATTAAATTTCAGCAATTAAATTTGAAATTTTTCAATTTTAATTGCCAAAATTCTCAAATTTCACAAAATTCTCAAATTTCATTTTGTGTGTGTTCGTGTGTGTATTTTTTCCCACGGTTTAATAGGGGCGTTCACATTGTTGTTTTTTTAATATAATGTTGCGGTAGGCGTGGGATTTTTGTCTGTCCATATGTGACCTTGAGAATACATGTCCGTCTGTATGTGAGCGTGGGAATTTGTGTCTGTCCATATGTGACCTTTAGAAAACATGTCCGTCGGTATGTGAGCGTGGGAATTTGTGTCTGTCCATATGTAACCTTGAGAATACATGTCCGTCGGTATGTGAGAGTGGGAATTTGTGTCTGTCCATATGTGGCCTTGAGAATACATGTCCGTCGGTATGTGAGCGTGGAAATTTCTGTCTGTCCATTTATACTGTGTACGCCTGGTGAATAAAAAAATTTAGAAGCATTTTTAGGAATTACACTATTTAAAAAGTGTAGTAGTTATATATGGATACCCTTAATGTTTGTGGTTCGTTTCTTCTTGCTGGAGTGAGATTTCTTCTTTTAGTTTTTGTTTGTTTTTAATTTTTGTGTGTGTTTACTTAAGATTTGTCGTCCAGAAATTCAGTTATTTCTTTTTTGTTTGCAATGCTTGAGTCTGGGGGAATAATTTGATTATTCTGATCTTGAAGACGTTGTGAAAAAAAATTTACTATTCTATAAATATTGAAACTGATGTTTTGTTTATTTTATACATGACAATCATCGATGGACTTTATTTGGGGATCTGGATGGTGGTGCGATTTCTGTATTTTATAGAATATGAATATTTATGCTATGTTTAAGTGTGTGTGTTTTTTGTGTTCTGCGTGGCGATTGGAATGTCTGGCTGTCAGACAGTCTGTGTGTGTGACGATTTGTGAGTCTGTATGACAGTCCGCTTTTTTGCTTTCCTGGTCAGTATAAAATGTGATAAGATGTACATATTCATGCGTACATAAATATCTACAAATTTATTTCATTTACGCATATACATAATGTTAAGTACTCGCCCCACTGTGCAAATGGAATTCCGTCATTCCGCTCTTTTTTTTCTTTTAAACATACATTATGTGCATACATATGTACATATATATTATGTATATATTTATGATATGCAGAACAGTTACCTCACATATAAACATGGTATTTCATCATAAACGGACTGGCACTTGACATACTGACAGAAACACACGTTGTCTTAAGTTAATTACCTAATATAAGTTATAAGTTAAATAAATATTGATTGAACTACTGCGTAAACGATGTTTCTTAATTAAATCTTCCGGATTTAATATTGGCGACGAGGATGGGATTACTCCTAAAATTTAAAATCGTTTATATCTGTATGTAATTCAATCTCCAAGCAGATTTTTCTTTTCCATTTGTGTACAAGAACAGTAAATCGTTGCAAAATTTAACGCTACTTTAAGGATCATTACCTAGCAATTACTGGCGACAGCATTTGGATTATATCACCATCAAATATTGACGGCAGAAGTCCATGTCCGTAAAGACTGAAAAGGAATCTCTTGCGGCTTCATCTTCTGCCAGTTCGTCTTACCACGGCAATAAAAAAGTCATAATGGCTTCTATGGGAACAATGGAGCCGTTTGATATAAGTCGTCCTGACAATTGGTCAACATACTACGAAAGGTTTGAGCTTTTTCTTATAGCCAATGACTTACAGGCTGATCGTCAAAAGGCAACTTTTTTAACGTTGGCTGGGGCACCGCTTTATGATCTCCTGTCGTCATTGGTGTCTCCTAAAACGGTGAGTGAGCTTGAAATTACCGACATTAAAACACTATTAACGAACCACTTTTCTCCACGTCCATCGGAAATTGCGTCGTTTTTTAAATTCCACAAACGCGACCAACTACCAAATGAGAGTTTTTCAGAATACATTGCTGCTTTGAGAAAACTTGCTGTTGACTGCAATTTTGGTAACGTTTTAGATCGTATGCTTCGTGATCGTTTGGTGTGTGGGTTACGAGATGAGGCTCTACAACGGAACCTTCTCGCTGAACCTGACTTGCAATTACAAAAAGTTATAGATCGAGCAACATCTGCTGAAACTTCGTTAAAAAATGTCATGGTAATTCGCCAGCCAGAGCAAATTAATCAAATAAGTAAGCGTAACCAGCATAATAAACAGCACAAAAAAACACAAAATCAACTCAGGTCGAGTGATACCAAATCTTGCAATGGTTGTCGAGGAAATCATCCCCGCTCACAGTGTATACATAAAGAAACAATCTTTTCAACCTGTGGCATCAAGGGGCATTTACAACGTGTCTGTCGGTCATCGAAACTAAATGCTGCTACTTCACCACTGTCGAAGCCGTTCAACAAAAACCAATCAATCACATACTGGGATCGGAGTGCCGTAAGCGTTCGATAGTAGTAAAAATCAATGAACAGTCTTGGAGATTTGAAATCGATTCAGGATCAGATTATACAATAGTATCGTCAGAGGCTTTCAGTCTGTTGTGGCCAACAGCACAGCCAGTGCTACATGAGTGCAATTTAAAATTGAAAGATTTTCAACATAATAGTGTACCTGTTAGAGGTGTTGCTGATGTTGATATTTGGTATAATGAAAGGTTAGTCAAGGGTCTACCTCTTATAGTTGTTAATGGCACTCAAACTAATATATTGGGCTGCAACTGGTTTGATCAACTCGGCATAAGCATTCAAGGCGTACATATAATTGAAGAAGTGAATTATATATAAACGGTTTTAAAGAAATTCAAACATCTTTTTTCTAAAGAGCTTGGTAAATTCACTGGTAAGCCGGTTTCATTGTATATAAAGGAAAATGTCCAACCAATTAGACTTCCCGCTCGCCGTATTCCAATGGCACTTCGAGGTCGAGTAGAATCAGAGCTTAAGCGACTGTGTAATCAAGGTATTTTAGAACCGATTGAGTATTCGGACTGGGCAACACCGATTGTCCCAGTACCTAAAAGTGATGGTACTATTAGAATTTGTGGTGACTATAAGTCAACACTAAATAAGGCTCTGTTGCCACACAATTTCCAAATTCCTCCAATAAGCTCCCTACTTTCATCAATAGAAGGAGGAAAAAGTTTTGCTAAATTGGACCTTGCCCAAGCATACCAACAGCTTGTAGTCGATGAAAAGTCTGCGTTGTTACAGACGATAGTAACACATAAGGGCGCGTTTAAGGTAAATCGACTTCAATTTGGTATATCTTCAGCCCCAGGCATTTTTCAAAACTTTATTGAAAATCTTTTAAGAAATATTCCCGGCGTTTTGCCCTATTTTGACTACGTAGTAGTTATGGGTAAAAATGAATCAGAACTGGCTGAGCGTTTGAATAAAGCTTTGATGTGTTTTGATACATCAGGTCTTAGCTTAAAAAGAGACAAATGCCACTTTGGGGTAAACACAATAAATTTTCTTGGGTTTAAAGTTCATAGTCTTGGCATAAGGCCATCACCTGAAAAAATTAAATCAATTCAAAATGCACCCACACCCACAGATAAGAAGCAACTTCAGGCTTTTCTAGGGCTATTGAATTTTTATCATTCGTTCTTACCAAATAAGGCAACAATAGCAGAACCTCTGCATCGACTTTTAGATAAAAATCGCCAGTTTAATTGGGAAAAGAAACATGACATATCCTTTCGTAATTTGAAAAAATTAATCACATCTGACAGTGTACTCACACATTATGATGAAAGTCTGCCACTGGTAGTCGTATGTGATGCCTCACCTTGTGGCATCGGCGCTGTGTTGGGTCACAAGCTGTCTGATGGTTCTGAACGGCCTATTGCATTTTATTCAAGGACCTTATCGAAAACTGAACGAAATTATGCACAAATCGATCGAGAAGCAACCGCCCTTGTAGCAGGTGTGAAAAAATTTCACGATTATTTACATGGCAGAAAATTTACATTGGTGACTGATCACCGTCCACTTTTGGGAATTTTTTGCACTACAAAACCAACTCCAGCTATATTATCAAATGTTATGCTTCGCCGATGCATTTTTCTGAACGCCTACGATTTTGACCTTGTCTATAGAGAAGGCAAGAAGATGGGCAATGCCGACTGCTTAAGCCGACTACCAGACGGAACAGAGCACGATTTGGAAACCAAAGAAGATGAAGTTCTAATGATTGAACTAGCCAACACTGAAGTGGTCAATGCTAAAAATGTATCCAAACAAACTGCAAAAGATTCACTTCTAGCTAAGGTCCTCAGCTGGGCGTTAAGGGGGTGGCCAAATTTTATTCCTCGCGATGATCAAGCATACCCCTACTTTATGCGACGCAATGAGATTACTTCACTCAAGGGATGCCTTTTGTGGGGCAATAGAACTATTATCCCTCCCATGAGTCGACAAGCTATTCTTCATGCTCTACATGCGGGACATCCTGGTATCGTAAAAATGAAGGCTTTGGCAAGAAGTTATATATGGTGGCCAAATATGGATTCCCAAATAGAAAACACGGTAAAACTTTGTACTCAATGCCAAGGAACTCGCCACGAAAAAGTTAAAGCACCAGTTCACCGATGGGAAAATACTCAAACTGCATGGTCACGGTTACATATAGACTTTGCCGGGCCATTTCAAGGTAAACTGTTTTTTCTAGTGGTCGATTCGTATTCCAAATGGTTGGAAGTACACATCGTCAAATCCACATCATCACAATGTGCAATTAGATCATTGCGATCACTTTTCGCTACACATGGCCTACCTGATGTCATCGTCTCTGATAATGGAACAGCTTTTACATCAGATGAGTTCCAAAGATTTATGGAAAATAATTTGATACGCCATGTCAGAAGTGCTCCTTTTCATCCATCGACAAATGGACAGGCTGAACGCATGGTTCAGACAACAAAGATTATTTGAAGAAAATGCCACTTAATTCAAATATTGAATTGGATCTTATCCGTTTCGTATTTAATCAACACATAAGTCCACATGCTACGACAGGACGCTCACCAGCTGAACTCCTGTTTAATCGACAGCTCAAAACTTACTTTGACAAGATTCATCCACATGAATTGTCAAATTCTATAGAAAAAATAACCATTAACGAATCATTTAAAGGAGGAGACCTTGTATGGGTCCGCAACTATACTTCAGGTCCGAAGTGGATAACGGGTCACATACAATCGCAAACTGGACCAGTGTTCTACTCTGTGCGCCTTCCAGATAGTCGTATAGTTAAGCGTCATTTAGACCAAATTCGCAGCCGAATTTTTAGCGTGAATTCTGATCTGGAATTTTCAAGAAACTGGAACGATGCGACTGCTGAAGAAAGTATCGATGTAACTTTAACATCGGATAACGCAGTTGAAAGCGATGTTGAATATTCGTCTGCGCCTTCACCAGTGAAAACACTATCGCCAAACGCATTAACAGGTACTTCATCAAGCTCACCACAATCGCCGCCATCTCACCGCAAGCATACACCAACTTCTTCTGCTCAACCTACACCACGTCGTTCAAAACGTCACAGAAAAGTTCCACAATTATTTTCTGCATCTGGGCGTTAAGGGGTGTTAAGTACTCGCCCCACTGTGCAAATGGAATTCCGTCATTCCGCTCTTTTTTTCTTTCAAACATACATTATGTGCATACATATGCACATATATATTATGTATATATTTATGATATGCAGAACAGTTACCTCACATATAAACATGGTATTTCATCATAAACGGACTGGCACTTGACATACTGGCAGAAACACACGTTGTCTTAAGTTAATTACCTAATATAAGTTATAAGTTAAATAAATATTGATTGAACTACTGCGTAAACGATGTTTCTTAATTAAATCTTCCGGATTTAATACATACAAACAAATAATAAGCGTTTATTCTTTGTGCCCAAATATTCCCTTGCCCATTTGAATGAATGAACGAACTATTGTGTATGTTTGTTTGTGTGTTCTCTGAAAAAAAATAAATATGTATGTAGGTTTTTTGTTTGAAATAAAAAGACATTTATTTTAATTTTTATAAGCATTTATTTAAAAGTTTGTTAACACTTTCATTTTTAAGTAAAATTGCATTCCTTAAGGCACAAACACCATAGTCGTGATAGCTACAATAGAGATATATTGAATGCTTAGTTTCCATTTGTTTGAAATTAATGCAGCCAATGCTTCAATGTTATAAACTGTTTGATGAATAATTTTTTCCAGCCATTTTTTCTTCTCTCCCCCCTTAACATATATTTGTGAATTTCTTATATTCGATTTTAAGAACTTGCAAACGCTTTCAAATGAGACTGATCCATCATTCCAGTTAATATGATGATAGTTTTTTGTTAACCAAACTGCTTCTCTCTGTTTTTTGGCTGATAAACATGCGAAATCAAAAGGAGGTTTTATGATGAAATTGAACCATTCCTTGTTGCTGAAAACTACAGCTAGTTCTTTTGCGATGAAGTCATTTGAATTAGTTTTGAAACCTTGCAAGTCTACAAAAACAATATCACCATCCATGTTATTTAATTTATAAGACCTTCCGGACTTGACCTTTTATTGGTATGTATTCTATTACGCGGTCATGAATAAGAACGCAGTAAGCTGATGTTTTTGCTGGAATATTTGTTGCTGTTTCAAATTCAATTTTTATATCGATTGGTCCGGTATTGAGCGTTTCGTTTTGGTGACTGACATCAACTACAATAATTGGAGCGTTATTTTTAAACTCTCGACCTGTTAGAAGAGGTTGGGGTGTTTCATGTAGTAGCTTTGTTGGAATCTTAGATATATATCATATAGAATCGCATAGCGCTCATTTTTGAATTTTATATTAAGATCGTCATATGGGTAAGAGGTTGAGTTTAAATGTACTTTTAAATTAGTAAGATCACAATGAACAAACTTGTTTTCTTGTTGAAAGGCAATCAAGACAAAACGAGGGCGTTCTTTATTAGCGGCCAGTTTAACATTCCATATGTGATTGGTTCCCGTATTAAGGTGTGGATTCATATGACAATCCCAACTACGGAATGCCATTGGTATAGCAGCACCATTATTAAGTATTTTGATCATATTCAATTTACTATGATCAGATAATTGAACATGTGGAATTCTCCATGATATTACTGAAATTGTAAGTTTTTCTTTCTCAGTGGAAACATTCGAGTGTACAAGATCTTCATCGTTCTTATTACGCAAGAGTATCAATTCATGTTTACCATTTAATAAAACTTTATTGTAGTCTTCAGCGAATCCTAAAAGAAGTTTGAGTGGTACATAGAAATCAAAATTTCCATTTTGAAGATCTATTTTATAAAGTTTATTCCATCCAGCATTTTGCAACACAACGCTTTCCGTAGGTGATAAAGAAACCAAATTTTTTATGGTACTGATGGCTCCAAATATCTTGTATGATCAATTTCAATACCATTCAGTTCATAGCGGATTTCATCAAAGAGATATGCAACAAAATTATTTTTCAACTGAAAGTTGGGTGTAGATTTCGATGTTTTTTCGTCTACAACAAGTTCTTCCACATATATATAGCTTTCACTGGGTAAAACATATAGATCTTGGTTTTGTATTGAAATTCTTATTTCATCGTTGTTGTTAAAAGACTGAAGGTATGGTATGTATGTGTGATAATCCTTTTTGATAATATTTTCGTCAGATATTGGTTTATATAAAACGTCTACTATTGAACTCATTTTGTTTTCAGTTTAAAGTTCAGTGACTTGAGAAAACTATTGTTTGCGGCTGTAAGCGATTTTTGACGAACAGATCTTTTCAATTGTTGCTTATGTTGTAACGTTTGAGAATTAGATGTTGCTGTAGTATTCTTCGATATACTCGTGTTGTATATTATCATTATTTAGTTGTCCTTAAATGTATTCGTATTGTAATTTCCTTACCTCTGAAATTAATTAAGTCGCCGTTTTGATCAACCACGCGAAGAGCTAGTGAACTTATCTTTCTGGAGTTTACTGGCAAATAAATAAGATTTTTGGGAAAGTCAACTATTTTATATCCAGCCGGTACATTAATCGGAAATTCATGTAGTGTATGAGCTTTAGAATTATTCATATAAGTATTAACCACAATACTGCTTTCAATCCTCAAGAGATTCACCTTAAAGATATTCACTGGAAGATCAGAGTAATGTTCTTTGTTTGCCGTTAATATTCTGCTATTGAATCCTAAAAGTCTACCTATTGTATTTTCTTTATTAAAATATATTGGTTCTTTAGAGCTGCTGACTTTGACTTGAATTGTATTGTTATTAGCTTCAATCAAAATTTTGTTTTCTGGTCTATATCGTTTGTATTGTTCTTCTATATAGTTAACTATATCATTTAATTCATAAGATCCGATCGGTATTTCAATTAAAAGTTCACCGATATGAAATATATTGTTGTCGACATCCACATTCGGGATACTGTTGTATGATTGAAAATCAGTTAGAGCACATTCATAGGTTCCGTTTAAATCAATAGGAGGGAAATAATTAGCAGATAGCTCTGATGAATTGGAGCTCAGAGTCAATGTTATTGACATTGTGACTGTTTGATTGTAAATAAATGAGGTTAAACACACAGTATGATTTATAAGAAGCAGTTTCGTATTTATTGTTTATTTACTTATTTTAAACTAAATTAAATATTGATGTCATTGTTGTTGTTGTTGTTTATTTATTGTATTCTTCCATTTACAATATCTCATCTTTGCTTATCCAAGAATTGTGCTCATTACCAAAGCCCAGCCACTTGACAAACACCTTATGTCTTTTAGTTTTGAGAACCTTTTCAACTAGGTATGTATTAGGATATCTGGTTTTTGAAAGTTCTTCTTCATAGAATCCACCTTTAATAGGATTTCCGCGATAGTCTTCTAATATATATGTTGTAGGATATGTATTTTGTACTCTTTTAATTGTAAAGATTTCTGTTGTCCATTTCGGAGTATAACCTTTTTTAAAAATGTTTTTATATTTGCTTATGCGTACATGATCTCCTGCATTAAATTTTGACATTTTATACATCTTTAAATGACTGTATACTGTGTTTAAAAGCTGTTTTTCATTTGTTGAATTTACTTTAATCGGTGACATTTTAATGGTGCGATGAATTTTTCTATTGTATGCATCAAGTAAATCTCTATATATATCAATCCAATTATATGAACCATTTAAGCTAAATTCCTTCCACATCATTCCTTTTAATGTTCTATTGAATCGTTCTACTATTGAGGCTTTCATAGTGCTATATGTTGAGTAGTGATTAATAAAAAAAAAATTCTTTACCATCGTCTGTTTGCAAGTTTTTCGGTATTCGTCCCAATTTGAAAATATTCTTCATTGCCTGAGTTGTTTCGAATGCATTCTTTCTTCTCAAAGGTACTGCCCAAGCAAGTTTTGAGAATGTATCAATTACAGTTAGCAAAAATCGAAAATTTCTATTGTCTAAGGAATAATTTCCCATTTCAACTAAATCAGCTTGCCAAAGATCATCTATTCCTTTCATCACAACTCTACGACGTACAAAACGTTTTCGAGCCTGCTTATGCAATTCATTTACAACGTTTCTCTTTGAAGACATCTTATTTTTCCAGTCGCTGTTTTAAGTGTGTTGTGATCTACTTGATGCACTTGCACCTATTGATACGAACATGTAATTTTCTATTCTATAAATTTTTTCTCGTAGCTCTTCAATTTCCATATCAAAAAGTGATTTATTACCATCCATTTTCTTATTGATATCCTGCAAATGAGCATTAAGATTTTCTAACTGGAAAGCTACTTCTTGTTGCTGTTTTTTGAGTTCAGTTTGCAGAAACAATTTACTGATAACATCGTTTTCCTCCAGAGCATTTGCAACATTTTTGATTCTCTTGTATTGGACATCAATGTTTTTGTTCGTATCCATAAAGAAGCCCAACAACTTAGGCGCATTTTTGGTTGAAATTACTTCACTTCTATCGTTAATATAATGCCCAAATTTATCAACGGACATGTTTTATATAAAAATCTGTGTATGTATATAGTTTATACAATTATATTAGCTTCACGTAGTTCTTCAATAATTGAGACAATTTCGTTGTTGTGATTAGTATGGCCTGCAGACTGTGATGCAAGCAGTAGTCTAAGTCGATCTACCAACTCGTTTGGATCATCCCAGTATATATAGTTTGGATTATGAGGGTTAAACTGCATCAAACCCCTTCCTAAATAATTACTTTTTGTTACATCTGATGAGCCTGTATGATTGTCTCCTTTGAAAAGTTTTCCAATAATATGTTTGTACTTATGGGCTATGCTCCCTTTGATTTGACCATCAGACTTATAGCATCTCCTGTGGGCATTGGTAGCAAGTAATATTTTTTTATAGATTTCCAGCTCGAATTTATCATAGTTTTTTGGTGCTTTATGAAACATTAAAGAAAAGAGTCCTGGCGTGAGCGCCCATATTTGTCCACCAACCTGTATCTTATCTTGATTTAACTCGATGGTGCTATTACCAAATCTCCATTCGTTATTATTATCTTTATGTGGACCATAGTTAGTATCTAGTTCGTTTCTCGATTGCAATAGTGATAAGTCAGGGTAACTTTCTTCATTATTCGAATTTTGTGAGTAAAAGTCATCTTCATCATAATTACTGCTACTTTTACTATTAGATTGCTTAAAAATTTTTTCTTCACTTAGTTTCTTGGGCGTACTCGTTTCCAATTTTATTGTTTAATTCTGAGGATGAAAACTTTCATTGTCATCAATTCCAGTTTCCTTATCACTCGGTTCTTTTTTAACTGGTCTACCAACGTATGTAAAGCTATTGTTAAATTCTTTTAAAGGTTCTGTGATAGGCTTGAATGTATCTGTTAATTGCTGATGTGTATCTATTTCACCAGTTTTTATACTACGAAGCTTTTTCTTCAAGATATTTCTTGTTGCCACCAAGTCTTTAAGAATTTGTTCATTCATTTTAGCTATCAGGTCAGTTCAATAGGAAGAAGATCAGGTTATCAGGTCGGTTTAACAGCTATCAGGTCAGTTTATCAGGTATCAGACCAGCTTATCAGGTCAGTTTAACAGCTATCAGGTCAGTTTATCAGGTACCAGATCAGCTTATCAGGTCAGTTTAACAGCTATCAGGTCAGTTTATCAGGTATCAGACCAGCTTATCAGGTCAGTTTAACAGGTATCAGATCAGCTTATCAGGTCAGTTTATCAGGTCAGTTTATCAGGTATCAGATCTACTTATCTGATCAGTTACAATAATCATATGTGTAAAGTTTGAAGTCAGATTAAATACTGCAGGGTGCATTTGATGAACAGTAAATTATTTTATGATGAAGTAATCAAATGAATTTCTATAACGACCATTGTTTAGTTCATTATCTTTACTTATCACCAAAAATCCGTATTTTTCCTTCCAACATTCTCTACAAATTCGTTGAAACATTTCAAAGTTCATGTCGCTGGCAACGTGATCATCAAATACATGTTTCATATTTGTCGCATCTTGTTTAAACATAATAATTACATTAGCATTATCTCTTATCAAATGTTTTGGAATCCGCGTGTAAGTTTGACACAATTAAAATGAGTCTACGTTCTTATGACGACCCATACAAAAATATGTACGTATATTGTTTTGCTTTTCACATGCAACATCATCAAAAATCATAATTGAATTGCTTTTAGCTTCACTAGGAGGAACAACGTCCTCGTTTTCTGCAAATGTGTAGTATCCCATTCCTTTAATTGGTGAAATTAATTTCTTTAGGTATTCATATTTAGCTTGATATAAAGATTTTGAGTACAAGTAAATATTTTCAAACTTGAGACCATTAGGACTTTCCAGCAAACTAATCATTATGTTAGTTTTTCCACAATTTGAAGGACCAACTATTAATGCTCGAATAGAATTCGGTAACAAGTTTTTTTACTGTCATTTGAACATATATCAGCATTACGAACTTAAATATTTTTATGTAGTTTTACGAAGCGCGTTTTAATAACTACTTGTGAAATTTGCAAACAATATCTTTTATTGTAGATTAAAGTAATATGATTGTACTTTATAACAAAAGTTCTAGTCTCAAGCACACTATCGTTGGAGAAGGTTTACTAAATAAAGCAATAAATTCTCTGCCTTTTGAATTACATCTTCCTAGATATCAGTACTGTGGACCTGGCACAAGATTACAAAAGCGTTTAGATAGAGGAGATAAAGGAATTAACTTATTGGATGCTGCTTGCAAAAATCACGATATTGCTTACTCGAAAAATAAAGACTTAAACAGCAGACATCAAGCTGACAAAATTCTTGAAAATGAAGCTTGGGAAAGAGGTTTTTCAAAAGATAGTGATCTTGCAGAAAAAACATTTGCATATATAGTCACCAACGCAATGAAAGCAAAAACTAAACTTGGTATGGGTGTTGAAGCAAAGAAAAGGAATACAGTGAAAAGACCATCACCACGAATTCGTATAAATGACAAAATACTGTTTCATAAAAAATTAAATCAGCAACAAAGATATTGAAGAAGGAAAAACCACAAGATATTAATTCAGCCATTAAGATTGCTCGTAAAGCCGCTATAGCTAAAGCTGTAAATGCAACAAAGAATGCAAAAAAACAACTTGAGGAAGCCACCAGACACAATAAGGCAATGGAGTCTATTGCTGTGGGAGAAGGACTGTACCTTAAACCATATAAAAACGGTTATGGACTTGTTTGTAAAGATCATTAAAAAAACTATTAGAAATGCTACCCAACAGACCATTGTCAGAATTTGATCTAAGAAAATTTTCAAAATATATTCCACACTTTAGAGGAGTTTATATGTTGGATTCACTACCAAAACGACCAAAGACTGTATAGTGTGGAATAATCAATTTGGATTTATCAACAGGCCCAGGTACTCATTGGGTAGCATACTATAGAAACGAGAATGAAAAACAATATTTCGACAGCTTTGGAAATTTACAACCTCCTCTAGAATTAATCAAATATTTAGGTAGAAATATTCAATACAACTACAATCAATATCAAAACTTTAATACATATAATTGGGGTCACTTATGTTTGAAATTTCTTTATGATATAACCAAAGATATTAAATAAAACACAATCATATATATTTATATACATACATATTTAAAAACATTTTCTTTTTTATTATTATTATTTTTTTTCTTGTTAATTACAAAATATATGAACATAACATATTTTTTACTGCCAAACGGGGTACTGGGAGTTTGGTATTAAAAACTCATTCATCTCGCTTTCTAAGATCAGGTTTCGCTTTCCTTTTCTTTGTAGTCGATATTTATTATTCGAAAGATCTTCTAATTCTACATTGGTCAATGCATTGTATCGGTTGGGGAGAAACATTATGAGGTTTTCCAGCTCAAGTTGAACTGTTTCCCCATACTTTGTTGTTACTCGCTTTGCACGTACGATAGTGTGTTTGGATAATTCATCTAGATCCTTTATATGGATTAAGGATTTTGTATTGTACGAATTAAATGTTTCCACTAGATCCATTGCGGTAGAAATTTTTCACAACTTATAGCTTTGAACTCTTATTGCAAACTAATCTCGATTTTAGCTTTCTAGACTGTAAGAAGCTTAACAGAAAATCATTATACAATGATTTTTTTGTTTTATTTTTGACAAAAGACGAAGTGAGGAAAAATTAAATATATATAAGTATTTAAGACTAAGTAGTTGAAAAAGGATAGAGAAATGTCATATATACGTATTCATTTTTTTGAGTCGAATTTTAAATTATTTTCTGGACTAAGAACGCTGACATGGTTTTTTTTTTTTAAATTTCATAACATACACCTTAGTACTGGTTCGTTGAAAACAATTATTAGTAGAGAACTAACAGTCAAAAAGATCGGAAGTAAATTTTAGTAATAGTATAAAATATTTCATAAAATCATGAGTGACATTAGAAACAAGCTCGTACAATTCTTAGTTGTTTTTGAGAGATGTGTAATATACGAACACATGGAAATGGTGAAAATGTTCCTCGATATGTTGAATGAAAATGATGATTTTGGTATAATGGAAAATGAGGACAAGGACGATGGTCACTTTAAGTCTTGTCCATGGAGCCATCCAGATTGTGAGGAGGGGCCAGATACCTGCCGGTGCTCCGTATTTTACTTAAGAAAATGATGATAAATCATTTAATTAATTCATATTATGCAATATTTCGATGAAACTAAATAATAAATCACCAAACAAAATAAAACAAATTCTGAATGTTTTTTCATTTTAAATATATTTGTACAATTTTTTTGTTTATTTCTCTTAACAATACAACAATTTTTTTACTTATTAATAGATTTAACTACTTAAATAAATACAAAAATTATTACTTAAAAATAGGTATACAGTTATAGCATTGCTTCTTCCTCTTCTAGTCTTGAAATTTCCCACAGTAGCATGTCAAGCTCATAATCAGGATTAGTTTCCTCGATTCGACAATGATACCATGCATATGTACTCATCTTATCACTTCTTATTTTTCTTTTATCGTCTGCATAATTTAATACTACTTTATATATTTCATTTGTATAAATTTGATGAATTTTTTATTTAAATGTTGGCATATCATCATACACAGTCGACTTATTGAATAAGCAATTTCTATATGAAGCTATACTATAATTATTAAGAATGCACTTCTTTACTCCTTTCGATTTTTTAATATCACTTTGATATTGCACACTAAAAGAGTACATTTTTGACCGCAATCCTACAAATTCCTTCATTACCTTTCCACAATTCTCATCCTTCATCATACCCAATACCTTTTTTTTACCAGAGGAAATCCATATACATTGTCTTTTGGGTAATCTGATGTATCAAACTTATGGTCGACGTCAGTTTTTATGTCAGCGTCAAAGTCTTCTGTTTTTACTGTGTAAATGAAAGAGTCAGTATCCATATAATCCAGTGATAAATTTGACTTGAATTTGGGTTGCATGTACCCATAATGGAAATCATACATTTTCCATTTGGAAAGCTCTAATACACAAAATCCTAAATATATAGGCTTATTGTAATAGGTTTTCACTCTATTCATTTCAATCGCTACCATATTCTCAGAAAATATTGACAAACTATGAAAATTAGGTTTAGATATCCAATCTTGAGGTCCTAAATGATTACAGTTTGTCCTTTTCCAGTTCGTAACTATTCGTACATCTTTTCTCTTTTCCACATTCTCCATAAATTTACCGTATACTGCATTATTTAACAATTTGAAAAAAATTTTTTCAAAAGTATTTTTTGCAGTAGCCCTATGTTTGGTATTCAAGTCTATATAACTTTTCAACCAGGTTGATTGCTTATAGGTGAGAATTCGACGCATTTTCTTTAGAACTAGACCATACTGTAAACATTGTTTAAGACCTCTATAATGTATGACATATGTTTGTTTTGTTGAAAAATCTGCAACTAATTTAATGTGCTTTGTTTGCAAAATTTTCTTATTTTCTGCACAGAAAGGTAGGTCATTGTGAGAGTCATGCAAATGAGAAGGACGGTCTAAACTAACTTCATAGACATATCCATCACTTGAATTATCACCTATGGTTTTAGGATCCAGATTTAGCTCTTCAGCTGACAGCCATCTGAATCCACCATAAGGTAAATACTCAGACATAGCCCAACCGTAGAGGTTATTTGCGTCTAAATACACAATAAATTCTGAAGGCTTTTCTCTATCGAAATCAGGTAAATATTTGTTATTAGCCTTTGAATATCGGTTACTGCATTGTACAAGTCCACCACGTATTCCTTTCTTGAAGAAATTGTACATATCTACATCCGTCAAAAGCTCTAGTTCTATATTTGTATACTTTAGCATAGCATCCCACGATAGTCCTGGTGCAATGTAGTATTGACATGGATCTAAGTGGTAGATGTTCTTGCAAACCTTTCTAAAACTTTCAAATATATCTGCAAGTATGAGCACATCCGTTTTTAAATATACTTCCATGTAATCTTGCAAGGTCTTGCAGCCGAAAGCATTCCAAACTTCTTTTGCATGCTCATAGTCTTCAATCGAGCACTCCTTATTATTGAGATGGTTGAAGAAATTTTCCCTAGCTGGAAGTTCACCAACATTCAATTTTTCAAAAGAATTAAAAAAATCATAGGGAAAGACACCTTTTCTAATCAGAAGATCAAACTCTTTTTTTGTTTTAAATTGTCTCAAGTGGCTGGGCTTTCGTAATGAGCACAATTCTTGGATAAGCAAAGATGAGATATTGTAAATGGAAGAATACAATAAATAAACAACAACAATGACATCAATATTTAATTTAGTTTAAAATAAGTAAATAAACAATAAATACGAAACTGCTTCTTATAAATCATACTGTGTGTTTAACCTCATTTATTTAGAATCAAACAGTCACAATGTCAATAACATTGACTTTGAGCTCCAATTCATCAGAGCTATCTGCTAATTATTTTCCTCCTATTGATTTAAACGGAACCTATGAATGTGCTCTAACTGATTTTCATTCATACAACAGTATCCCGAATGTGGATGTCTACAACAATATATTTTATATCGGTGAACTTGTAATCGAAATACCGATCGGATCTTATGAATTAAATGATATAGTTGACTATATAGAAGAACAATACAAACGATATAGACCAGAAAACAAAATTTTGATTGAAGCTAATAACAATACAATGCAAGTCAAAGTCAGCAGCTCTAAAGAACCAATATATTTTAATAAAGAAAATACAATAGGTAGACTTTTAGGATTCAATAGCAGAATATTAACGCCAAACAAAGAACATTACTCTGATCTTCCAGTGAATATCTTTAAGGTGAATCTCTTGAGGATTGAAAGCAGTATTGTGGTTAATACTTATATGAATAATTCTAAAGCTCATACACTACATGAATTTCCGATTAATGTACCGGCTGGATATAAAATAGTTGAGATTCCCAAAAATCTTATTTATTTGCCAGTAAACTCCAGAGAGATAAGTTCACTAGCTCTTCGCGTGGTTGATCAAAACGGCGACTTAATTAATTTCAGAGGTGAGGAAATTACAATACGAATACATTTAAGGACAACTAAATAATGATAATATACAACACGAGTATATCGAAGAATACTACAGCAACATCTAATTCTTAAACGTTACAACCTAAGCAACAATTGAAAAGATCTGTTCGTCAAAAATCGCTTACAGCAGCAAACAAGAGTTTTCTCAAGTCACTGAACTTTAAACTGAAAACAAAATGAGTTCAATAATAGACGTTTTAGATAAACCAATATCTGACGAAAATATTATCAAAAAGGATTATCACACATACATACCATACCTTCAGTCTTTTAACAACAACGATGAAATAAGAATTTTAATACAAAACCAAGATCTATATGTGAAAGCTATATATATGTGGAAGGACTTGTTGTAGACGAAAAAACATCGAAATCTACTCCCAACTTTCAGTTGAAAAATAATTTTGTTGCATATCTCTTTGATGAAATCCGCTATGAACTGAATGGTATTGAAATTGATCATACAAGATATTTGGGAGCCACCAGTACCATAAAAAATTTGGTTTCCTTATCACCTACGGAAAGCGTTGTGTTGCAAAATGCTGGATGGAATAAACTTGATAAAATAGATCTTCAAAATGGAAATTTTAATTTCTATGTACCACTCAAACTTCTTTTAGGAATTGCTGAAGACTACAATTGAGTTTTATTAAATGCTAAACATGAATTAATACTCTTGCGTAATAAGAACGATGAAGATCTTGTACACTCGAATGTTTCCACTGAGAAAGCAAAACTTACAATTTCACTAATATCATGGAGAATTCCACATGTTCAATTATCTGATCATAGTAAATTGAATATGATCAAAATACTTAATAATGGTGCTGCTATAGCAATGGCATTCCGTAGTTGGGATTGTCATATGAATCCACACCTTAATACGGGAACCAATCACATATGGAATGTTAAACTGGCCGTTAATAAAGAACGCCCTCGTTTTGTCTTGATTGCCTTTCAACAAGAAAACAAGTTTGTTCATTGTGATCTTACTAACTTAAAAGTACATTTAAACTCAACCTCTTACCCATATGACGATCTTAATATAAAATTCAAAAATGAGCGCTATGCGATTCTATATGATATGTATCTAAGATTCCAACAAAGCTACTACATGAAACAACCCCAACCTCTTCTAACAGGTCAAGAGTTTAAAAATAACGCTCCAATTATTGCAGTTGATGTCAGTCACCAAAACGAAACGCTCAATACCGGACCAATCGACATAAAAATTGAATTTGAAACAGCAACAAATATTCCAGCAAAAACATCAGCTTACTGCGTTCTTATTCATGACCGCGTAATAGAATACATACCAATAAAAGGTCAAGTCCGGAAGGTCTTATAAATTAAATAACATGGATAAATTATTAAATAAATTAAGTAACATGATATTGTTTTTGTAGACTTGCAAGGTTTCAAAACTAATTCCAATGACTTCATCGCAAAAGAACTAGCTGTAGTTTTCAGCAACAAGGAATGGTTCAATTTCATCATAAAACCTCCTTTTGATTTCGCATGTTTATCAGCCAAAAAAGAGAGAGAAGCAGTTTGGTTAACAAAAAACTATCATCATATTAACTGGAATGATGGATCAGTCTCATTTCAAAGCGTTTGCAAGTTTTTAAAATCCAATATAAGAAATACACAAATATATGTTAAGGGGGAAGAGAAGAAAAAATGGCTGCCAAAAATTATTCATCAAACAGTTTATAACATTGAAGACATTGGCTGCATTAATTTCAAACAAATGGAAACTAAGCATTCAATATATCTCTATTGTAGCTATCGCGACTATGGTGTTTGTGCCTTAAGGAATGCAATTTTACTTAAAAATGAAAGTGTTAACAAACTTTTAATTAAATGCTTATAAAAATTAAAATAAATGTCTTTTTATTTCAAACAAAAAAACTACATACATAATTATTTTTTTCAGAGAACACACAAACAAACATACACAATGGTTCATTCATTCATTCAAATGGTCAAGGGAATATTTGGGCACAAAGAATAAACGCTTATTATTTGTTTGTATGTATATGCGTAAATGAAATAAATTTGTAGATATTTATGTACGCATGAATATGTACATCTTATCACATTTTATACTGACCAGGAAAGCAAAAAAGCGGACTGTCATACAGACTCACAAATCGTCACACACACAGCCTGTCTGACAGGCAGACATTCCAAACGCCACTCAGAGCACCAAAAACACACACACTTAAACATAGCATAAATATTCATATTCTACAAAATACAGAAATCGCACCACCATCCAGATCCCCAAATAAAATCCATCGATGATCGTCATGTATAAAATAAACAAAACATCAGTTTCAATATTTATGCAATAGTAATTTTTTTTTCACAACGTCTTCAAAATCAGAATAATCAAATTATTCCTCCAGACTCAAGCATTGCAAGCAAAAAAGTAAAAAAACACTGAATTGCTGGACGACAAATCGTAAGTAAACACACCAAATTTTAATAAGCAAAAAAATAAAAGAAAAAATCTCACTCCAGCAAGAAGGAACGAACCACAAACATTAAGGGCATCCATATATAACTACTACACTTTTTAAATAGTGTAATTCCTAAAAATGCTTCTAAATTTTTTTATTCACCAGGCGTACACAGTATAAATGGACAGACAGAAATTTCCACGCTCACATACAGACGGACATGTATATTCAAGGTCACATATGGACGGACATGTATTCTCAAGGTCACATATGGACAGACACAAATTCCCACGGTCACATACCGACGGACATGTATTCTCAAGGTCACATATGGACAGACACAAATTCCCACGCACACATACCGACGGACATGTATTCTCAAGGTCACATATGGACAGACACAAATTCCCACGCTCACATACCGACGGACATGTATTCTCAAGGTCACATATGGACAGACACAAATTCCCCCGCTCACGTAAAGACGGACATGTATTCTCAAGGTCACATATAGACAGACACAAATTCCCACGCTCACATACCGACGGACATGTATTCTCAAGGTCACATATGGACAGACACAAAATGAAATTTGAGAATTTTGTGAAATTTGAGAATTTTGGCAATTAAAATTGAAAAATTTCAAATTTAATTGCTGAAATTTAATATTTTTAATGGTCCTAGCACATACAGTTCCCTACTACTCATACTAATTCTTAAACAGAATTAATCATCTTAAACATTAATTGAAATAAGTGTTTTGAAGCAAAACACCTACTAATTCTTAAACTGAATTACTCATCTCAAACATTGGTGCCGAAACCCGGGAATCATTCATTGAAGACGTAGTGACGTTCTGTAGTGAATGCATAGCGAACTCTTAGCTTAGTACCTTTGGCTGCTGGACTTGTGCAGTACCAGCTATCTAATCTAACGTGGATTTCAACTGGTTAACTTGTGAAGATATCTCCTCGAATTGGGCTAAGTATTTTAATTTATGTAATTAGCTGAAATAATTGGTTTGATATTAACCTGCGTTACTATTGCTTATATCTTGTGATTAAAACGTATAGTATAATTAAAATCAAACAAACTTTTGTGCTACTATATCGAGTTTTTTAAAATAATGGCAGATATTTCTCACATCATTGAAGGACAGCGAATGTTGTTCACAATTTTGGAAAAAACAATGCAAACTGTCACATCAAAGACGAATATAACACGTGGCTACGCCGAAAGTGTATTAGAAGAAATCGAAGCATCCTTTAAATTATTTAAAGATGTTCATAGTCAACTCGTAGAAATGGTTCACGAAAATTCTATAAATATTTCTCAAGTACCTTACTTTTCGGAAGATTTATATTATGCCTTTCAGGACTTATTTTTGTCCGTGAAAGGTAAATTAATAGACACGTTAACGGAACAATCTAACTCTCAGTCGCCTGGCTTTCATTCAAGTACATTTGCAACAGTACCTTCTAATAGAAATGAAACAATGATCGCTGAGGCTCGTCTGCCGAAAATAGACATACCAGTGTTCTCAGGAGACTACTTATCGTGGATTTCATATAAAGACATGTTTACTTCCTTGGTTCATAACAATCAAGCATTAAGCAATGTACAAAAGTACTACTTTTTAAAAGGTTCATGTTCTGGAACTCCACTAGATATTATAAACGAATACCCAGCTTCAGATGCCAGTTATGTTTTAGCTTGGCAAGCTTTAAATAATCGCTTCCACAACAAAAGAAAAATTGTAGACACTCTTATGAACAAGTTGTTTTCAATAACACCCTCTAACGGCTCTGCTCAGAGCATTCAAACTATTTTAGATACTACACGCAATTGTCTTGCGTTATTACGCACTCTTGATATAAGTTCCGATGGATGGGACGCAATTCTGATTTACATGAATGTAAATAAACTAGATAATCAGACTCGCAAAGAATGGGAACAGTCGCTAAAGGCATGTACAGAAATTCCCCCAATTTATACACTTTTTGAGTTCCTAGAAACGTCATTTAGAACATTAGAAACTATCTCCGAGCCTCAACACTCACAGCTAAGCTTTAGTAAGTCATCTCGAGCTTCATTTCAGTCTAGAAACAAGAATAGTTTCCGACGGAATGTACATGTCTCTGTCGCCAGCAATGATATTAATTGCCCCTGCTGCGACAAACGTCACCTTTTGTTCAAATGCTTTAAATTTGCTGCAATGTCGTCTGAACATAAACGTATCTTTATAAATGAAAAGACAATCTGTCGAAACTGTCTTAGTACAGGCCACTTTAGCAGCAATTGTCATTTAACATCACGTTGTCAAATATGTCACCAGAAGCACCACACCACTGTGCATAAAGAATATGCAATTACAAAAGACAATCGTAACAACACACAAACTAACGCGTCATTGAGTTCGGTTATCTCGCAGTCGAACGAGAATGTTGTTGCAAACATAGTATGCAATTGCAACAGTTTACTTGAACAGCCTCAAGTACTCCTAGCTACGACACGTGTAGTGATTAGAACTGAATATGGAGTTTTTAACTTAAGGGCTATTCTAGACCAGTGTGCTCAAGCATCGTTTATAACTAAAAACGCATTTGAAATTCTAGCGGTGTCGGTGGTAATGATTACATCTCCAAGAAATTAGTTCACCTTAGATTATTATCGAATAAGGAAAAAGATTTTGAAATAATTTGTAAGGCTTTTATTTTGCCAAAGATAACTGCTTATCAACCTCGGATAATAGCTAAAACATCTTTACCAAATCTGAACAATTACACATTGGCCGATTCGTATTTCACTGAACGTGGAAAAATCGACATTTTGTTGGGTGGAGATGTCTATGGGGATATTCTTTTACCCCAGCAGAGAAAATTAAACGGCAGCTTGCTGCTGCAGCTTACTCATTTTGGTTGGGCAGTATCTGGGCCGACAGCTTCAATCTCTCACTATCACAATAACATATTTGTAAATATTTGTTCATTAGAACTGCAATTACGAGCATTCTGGGAGCAGGAAGAAATAATAGAAAAACGACAGTTGACGGACGAAGAAGAACTCTGTGAAAAATATTTCCAAAAAACTACAACAAGTGACAGTAATGGTCGTTATACAGTATCTTTGCCTTTCAAAGCTGCGTTAAAAGGCCTTTCTTTACCACTATTTCGACATACTGATTATAGTGCTCTTTCAAGACTAAAAAGTGTTGAGGCGAAATGTAAAAATAATCGTAAATTTGGCGACTTATATTTCAATTTTATGAAAGATTACGAAAGTCTTGGGCATATGTCTAAAATGGGGAAATATCCGGCTGATCTAAGCAAAAATGGCTATTTTTTACCACATCATGGTGTTTTTAGAGATAGTAGCTCCACTACTAAGTTAAGAGTAGTTTTTGACGGTAGTTCAAAAACAACAAATCAAACTTCTCTAAATGATGAGCTTGCCGCAGGTCCACCCTTACAAAACGATCTTCCAACAATTATAACACGATGGAGGCGATTCCGTGTTGGCTTTAGGGCAGACTTAGAAAAAATGTTTCGACAAATAAATGTGGTTAAAGAGCATCAGAAATACCAACAAATCCTATGGCGAAATCCTGGCTCAGATAGTATTCTCATATATAATCTCTCTACTGTCACTTATGGCACTAAGCCAGCCCCATTTCTTTCGATAAGAGTTTTGCAACAACTATCTACAGATGAAAATGATGCATTTCCAATGGCTTGTAAGGTACTCCATAGTGATACTTATGTTGACGACGTCATTTCTGGCGCCGATGATTTTGAGCAAGCCGTAAAACTGTATTCTGACCTTTGTGAATTACTGAAACGAGGAAAATTTAATTTACGCAAGTGGACTTCGAACTCAAAAGAGCTCTTGGCATGTATTGCACCTGAACTTAGAGAACATTCAAATATTTATGAAATAAATGACGATCATTATGTAAAAGCACTTGGCCTTGAATGGAACACTTGTTCGGACTACTTTTCTTTTAGAATTGATTTTAAAACTGGTGATAATAATGTTACCAAACGAAGCTTGCTGTCAGATGCAGCAAAACTGTATGATCCGCTTGGATGGTTGTCGCCCACGACTGTGGTTGCAAAAATCGAGTTCCAAAACTTATGGTTACTAGGCTTACAATGGAATGATTTTCTACCAGATGCTTTAAATCAACGATGGTTAGATTACAGAAATAATTTAAAGAAGCTTAGGAGCATGAAAATACCTAGATGTATAGGCCTATCAAAGAATAAAAAACTTGAACTTCACGGGTTCTCCGATTCCTCCAAACTCGCCTTTGCCGCTGTAGTCTACTCTAAAACTACCCTAGATGATGTTTGTGTAATAATAAGCTTACTGCAAGCAAAAACTAAAGTTGGACCACTGAAACGTCTTACTATACCCAGAATGGAGTTATGTGGAGCTACGTTACTGGTTAATCTCATTAGTAAAATAACCTCAACAATATATTGTGAAATAGACGACATATATTATTGGACTGATAGCACAACTGTCTCATCCTGGATAAGAGGACAATCATCCAGATGGCCAGTTTACGTCGGAAATAGAGTAGCGGAAATTCAACGAAAATCAAATAATACTCAGTGGAGATATGTTTCAACTACAGACAATCCAGCTGATTGCGCGTCTCGAGGAGTTTCAGCTGAAGAACTTGCAAGTCATGAGCTTTGGTGGAATGGACCTAATTGGCTTAAGGAAGTTAAAGAAAAATGGCCTAGACAGCCTAAATTTAATTTTGAAACCGCAGAAGAAGTATTACCGAATTCAAATTTATGCGCTAACTGGACTCTATGTAAAGTCAAGGAATATCCTGAAATTCTCAAGCGTTTTTCATCTCTTACCAAGCTAGTTCGAGTAATTGCATACGTAATCCGTTTTAAAAATAATTCGTTGCTTAGTAGAAAATCACAAATAGACTGTAATAGTAAGATGACAGGTTTTCTTACCAGTAGTGAGCTGAAATATGCTCTGTTAAAAATTATTAAGATTTCACAGCGAATTGATTTTCCAATTGAAGTTGTTAAGAAAAAAAGTAAGAATTACATAAATCAATCAATACTTAGATTATGCCCTTTTATTGATAGCTCTGAAATTCTCAGAGTTGGAGGACGAATTCAGAATTCAAATTTGAGTTATCATTCGAAGCATCAAATTATACTTTCAAAACGAAATCCTCTATCCTTTTTAATATTTTTAGACGCTCACATCAAAACCTTACATGGTGGCTTAATACAGATGCAGTCATATGTTGCGAGAGAATATTGGATTCTGTCAGCAAGAAATCTAGCAAAAAGAGTTTTACGCCAATGTATTGTTTGCTTCAGGTACAATGCAACTGCTGGACAACAAGTCATGGGAAATCTACCCAGCATTCGTCTCAAGCCTACCCGTCCATTCAAGCATAGTGGTGTTGACTATGCTAGACCTATAACTATAAAGCAGTCAACAGCTAGAAATTCCATTACAACTAAAGGCTACATATGTTTATTTATTTGTATGGTAACTAAGGCCTTACACTTGGAGTCAGTATCAAGTTTGTCCACGGACTCCTTTTTAGCAGCGTTTAGACGTTTCGTGGCCCGACGTGGCAATTGCACTGATATATATTCTGATTGCGGCACGAATTTCGTTAGAGCAAACAGGAAGCTCGTAATTCTTCACTTCAAGAACAAAGTTCTCCTCTCAGACGATCTCGGAGAAATCCTTGCCGCCGATGGAGTTACTTGGCACTTCATACCACCAGCCTCACCAAATTTCGGAGGACTTTGGGAGGCAGGAGTTAAGTCTACGAAGCACCATTTACGTAGAGTTATGCAGAATCGTATTTTGACGTTTGAAGAGCTATGTACGCTTTTGACACAAATTGAAAGTTGTCTGAACTCTAGGCCACTTTGCCCCTTAAGCTCTGAGCCATCAGATTGCAATGCACTAACTCCAGCACACTTTTTGATTGGAGAGCCATCGGTATGTATACCTGAGGAAGATATTCTTCAAGCTAATATTGACCGTTTGTCAAGATGGAAAGTTGTTGAGAAGTTAAAACAACATTTTTGGCATCGTTGGTCAACCGAATGGCTTAGCCGAATGCAATCTAGACCTAAGTGGCTAAGGACTACGAGAAATGCTGAAGTCGGCGACTTGGTAATAATATTGGATGAGCGCTTCCCACCTGGACAGTGGCCTCTAGCCCGTATCCAGGCTATTCATCCTGGCAAGGATGGTTGCGTTAGAGTAGTTACACTTTTCTCAAATGGAAAACTAGTTAAACGACCTATTTCTAAGATAGCATTTCTGCCAAGTAGAGATCCTCTACAAGATAATCTTGATTTAGCTGAAGTTCCCATACGTACGTAAACTAAGAACTGTTGTTCTTAGTGGGGGAAAATGTTGGTGAACAACTACACTTATTTTTTATAATATTTCATGCTACTTATATTTTGCTTATATTTGTTCGTGTTGAACCACAGTGCATATTTATCATAAAAACAAGTTCTGAATAAGAAAAGAAAATTTGTGTATTTTGAATAGAGACTAAAAAATTCGCATATTAATATTGCACTCTGCACATGTAACGTTATATTTTATTGCTCATTATTAAGTTCATTTGTATTACATATGTACATAAATGCAATTATTTAATCAGGTTTGATTGCTTATCAATATTATTTTCTTATAATATTTTATGCATATTTTTGAACATTGTTGAATTGATCGTCAATCATTTTAAATCTGCCTAGCTGCGCTAAAGAAAGAAATTAAAGAATTGATACTTGCTATACTGTTACTTTATTTGTAAAAGTTGATAGAAGTGTTTAAAGTAAAACACATACTAATTCTTAAACAGAATTAATCATCTTAAACATTAATTGAAATAAGTGTTTTGAAGCAAAACACCTACTAATTCTTAAACTGAATTACTCATCTCAAACAATGTCCTTAAACATTTTGTATTGTAGAGGCATGCATAAGTTCCATCTCATATACCCGCTGTACTTCTAAAACTACTTTATTAAAATTTTGCAACCAACGACTTTTGTCGCTACAAGTTACTAACTACACAAATACTGAAAGCTACTTTGTTGAAAAGTAGCGTACAAGACCATACTAAACATTTTCGCGAATTAATATAAATCAACTTTGTTAGGACTAAAGTCAGTACATTTTTGTATCTAAAACCAATAAGTCATGAATGCTTCAAAACTCCTTGTGTTTTTAAAAATAGAAATATTTTAATGTTACATACTTAAAACAGTATATAAGTGCATTTCAATATATATATATATTTAAAAAAAAATGTAAACAAATATGAGTTCTTCTGTTTTTCGTTGTAATATCTGTAATAAGCAATACAGATACCAAAAGTGCTATTTAGAACATTGCAAAAGACATGTTCAACCCCAAGGTGTGCAGCAGTCCGTACAACCCCAAAATGTGCAGCAGTCCGTACAACCCTGTAACCCAATGGTCCACAACAATTTGCTATATCAGTATCCCGTGCAGTATCAGTATCCAGTGCAGTATCAGTATCCAGTGCAGGTTCCAGCGTATCCTTTGTATCCGTATCCAGTGTCAACCAACCAATTCACAGCACCTATGGAAATTCCATATCCCATTGAATATAGCGTACCTATACAGTTGCAGCAAAATAATATGCCTAATTATTACCCAAGCTATTTGCCCGTAAAAAATCCTCCTCAAGACATGGATATAAGTCAAGTTATTCCACATGACCAGGCAAATACACAAAATGATGAAGTGTAGAAATGGATATCTCAAATTCTGCGGATGATCTACTCTCTCAAGCTCGAAATGAATGCAAATATTATTTAATAAATAGTGCTTTTAAAAATAATATTACAACATTTGGAGTTCCAATAAGTAAAGACTGTCTGTTATTTGAAGATGCTATAAAGGAAAATATACCTATCATCAAGGAAAGACTTCAAAATAGTACAGCTGTGCATAATATTATTAAGTTTAATATTACTCTCATTGGGGAGTATATTAAAATTGTTGGTGATGATATGGAATTGTGTACTATTTCTCATAGAGCGAAAATGGATCTTTTGTGGTTTGCAGATGATGTTGAGGAAATGATAACAAAACAACTGCAAGAAATCCACAAAAAAATGTTTGAGTTTCAAGAGCGGGATTCTCGCTGGACTCTAATTAGAATTGTTCGTCTTGAAGTTGCAGTAAATAAGACAGCTTTGGTGAGAGAATCAAGTTGGATTAGTACGCCAGAGAAACTAAAAAGTAAAATGGCATGTATAAATGTTGAAAACAATGACATTTATTGTTTTAAATGGGCCATTATATCTGCACTGGATACATCTGATATTAAACACAAAGAACGGTGCAGCTCGTACAATATTGCAGACATTAGCGCTCATATTATTCATTTGCAAAACGGGATTGAAATTGATTTTACAAATTTAAAGTTCCCGTTAGCATTAAAAAGTATTAAGACATTTGAAGAACGCAATCCTGATATTAGCGTTAATGTGTTCGGATATAGCAATGAAAGCAATGAAATTGTTGGACCGTACCACAACACCAAGAAAGAAAAACATAGGCATGCAAATTTATTAGTTTTAGAAAATGCTGAAGGATACCATCACTATATTTTTATTAAACGAATATCAAAGTAAGTCAAGAAATATACATATACACCAATGCACATAAAAATATATTGATCTAAGTTCAAGATTATTAGCTAAGTTCCAAAATTTATACCAATCTATTTCCACAATTATTCATCTTATGACTCACATCTTTTTGTTAAAGAGTTGGGTAAAAAATTTGACAATATAAAAGTCCTTCCGCTCAATAAAGAATTATACATATCACTACCTAGATTTTCAAATTCCACAGACTTTTAAAACACCAGACCACGAAACACTGCAAAAAACTGATGTTTTGCAACAGCTGTCTGCAATATAGCCACAATGGTAGGACTATGGAGCAACACAAATTGGAATGTGGACAAATTGTGTCTGAGCTTCCATCAGAGGACAAGTCAACATTATGCTTCAAGGACCATCAACGACAGATGGATGTACCATTTGTTGCATATGCAGATTTTGAATGCGTATTGCAGGATAAATGTAAGCATAATGATAAGTTAGATAAGTTTAAAATATATACGGGGGAAGATGCAGGCGAAAAGTTTGTAGATTGTATAATTAGCGATTGCGAAAATATTTACAATGATTATTTGAAAAACAAGAACCGAATGGATGATTTATGTCCTTTCGAAATGTGATAAATTTTCACATTTGTCATAAATATCTAGGCAATGATAGAGTGAGAGATCACTGCCACATAAGTGGTAAATTTAGAGGAGCTGCTCATAATATATGCAATTTAAAATTTCAAATTCCAAAATTTATACCAATCTATTTCCACAATTATTCATCTTATGACTCACATCTTTTTGTTAAAAAGTTGGGTAAAAAATCTGACAATATAAAAGTCCTTCCGCTCAATAAAGAATTATACATATCACTATCTAGATTATCAAAAATTATCGACAACTACAACCTTGAACTTAGATTTTTGGACACAATTCGTTTTATGCCTGAAAGCTTAGAATTTTTAGCTAATAATCTTTCAGAGCAAGACTTTCACATCATTAAAACACAATTTAAAACAAAAAAAGAGTTTGATTTTGTGAGAAGGAAAGGCGTTTTTCCTTATGATATCATAAATTCTTTTGAAAAATTGAAGTTAGGTCAGCTTCCAGCAAGGGAAGATTTCTTCAATCACCTCAATAATAAGGAGTGTTCGTCTGAAGACTATGAGCATGCGGAAGAAGTTTGGAATGCTTTCAGCTGCAAAAACTTGCAAGATTATATTGAAGTTTATTTAAAAACGGACGTACTCTTGGCGACTTATATTTCAATTTTATGAAAGATTACGAAAGTCTTGGGCATATGTCTAAAATGGGGAAATATCCGGCTGATCTAAGCAAAAATGGCTATTTTTTACCACATCATGTTGTTTTTAGAGATAGTAGCTCCACTACTAAGTTAAGAGTAGTTTTTGACGGTAGTTCAAAAACAAAAAATCAAACTTCTCTAAATGATGAGCTTGCCGCAGGTCCACCCTTACAAAACGATCTTCCAACAATTATAGCACGATGGAGGCGATTCCGTGTTGGCTTTAGGGCAGACTTAGAAAAAATGTTTCGACAAATAAATGTGGTTAAAGAGCATCAGAAATACCAACAAATCCTATGGCGAAATCCTGGCACAGATAGTATTCTCATATATAATCTCTCTACTGTCACTTATGGCACTAAGCCAGCCCCATTTCTTTCGATAAGAGTTTTGCAACAACTATCTACAGATGAAAATGATGCATTTCCAATGGCTTGTAAGGTACTCCATAGTGATACTTATGTTGACGACGTCATTTCTGGCGCCGATGATTTTGAGCAAGCCGTAAAACTGTATTCTGACCTTTGTGAATTACTGAAACGAGGAAAATTTAATTTACGCAAGTGGACTTCGAACTCAAAAGAGCTCTTGGCATGTATTGCACCTGAACTTAGAGAACATTCAAATATTTATGAAATAAATGACGATCATTATGTAAAAGCACTTGGCCTTGAATGGAACACTTGTTCGGACTACTTTTCTTTTAGAATTGATTTTAAAACTGGTGATAATAATGTTACCAAACGAAGCTTGCTGTCAGATGCAGCAAAACTGTATGATCCGCTTGGATGGTTGTCGCCCACGACTGTGGTTGCAAAAATCGAGTTCCAAAACTTATGGTTACTAGGCTTACAATGGAATGATTTTCTACCAGATGCTTTAAATCAACGATGGTTAGATTACAGAAATAATTTAAAGAAGCTTAGGAGCATTAAAATACCTAGATGTATAGGCCTATCAAAGAATAAAAAACTTGAACTTCACGGGTTCTCCGATTCCTCCAAACTCGCCTTTGCCGCTGTAGTCTACTCTAAAACTACCCTAGATGATGTTTGTGTAATAATAAGCTTACTGCAAGCAAAAACTAAAGTTGGACCACTGAAACGTCTTACTATACCCAGAATGGAGTTATGTGGAGCTACGTTACTGGTTAATCTCATTAGTAAAATAACCTCAACAATATATTGTGAAATAGACGACATATATTATTGGACTGATAGCACAACTGTCTCATCCTGGATAAGAGGACAATCATCCAGATGGCCAGTTTACGTCGGAAATAGAGTAGCGGAAATTCAACGAAAATCAAATAATACTCAGTGGAGATATGTTTCAACTACAGACAATCCAGCTGATTGCGCGTCTCGAGGAGTTTCAGCTGAAGAACTTGCAAGTCATGAGCTTTGGTGGAATGGACCTAATTGGCTTAAGGAAGTTAAAGAAAAATGGCCTAGACAGCCTAAATTTAATTTTGAAACCGCAGAAGAAGTATTACCGAATTCAAATTTATGCGCTAACTGGACTCTATGTAAAGTCAAGGAATATCCTGAAATTCTCAAGCGTTTTTCATCTCTTACCAAGCTAGTTCGAGTAATTGCATACGTAATCCGTTTTAAAAATAATTCGTTGCTTAGTAGAAAATCACAAATAGACTGTAATAGTAAGATGACAGGTTTTCTTACCAGTAGTGAGCTGAAATATGCTCTGTTAAAAATTATTAAGATTTCACAGCGAATTGATTTTCCAATTGAAGTTGTTAAGAAAAAAAGTAAGAATTACATAAATCAATCAATACTTAGATTATGCCCTTTTATTGATAGCTCTGAAATTCTCAGAGTTGGAGGACGAATTCAGAATTCAAATTTGAGTTATCATTCGAAGCATCAAATTATACTTTCAAAACGAAATCCTCTATCCTTTTTAATATTTTTAGACGCTCACATCAAAACCTTACATGGTGGCTTAATACAGATGCAGTCATATGTTGCGAGAGAATATTGGATTCTGTCAGCAAGAAATCTAGCAAAAAGAGTTTTACGCCAATGTATTGTTTGCTTCAGGTACAATGCAACTGCTGGACAACAAGTCATGGGAAATCTACCCAGCGTTCGTCTCAAGCCTACCCGTCCATTCAAGCATAGTGGTGTTGACTATGCTAGACCTATAACTATAAAGCAGTCAACAGCTAGAAATTCCATTACAACTAAAGGCTACATATGTTTATTTATTTGTATGGTAACTAAGGCCTTACACTTGGAGTCAGTATCAAGTTTGTCCACGGACTCCTTTTTAGCAGCGTTTAGACGTTTCGTGGCCCGACGTGGCAATTGCACTGATATATATTCTGATTGCGGCACGAATTTCGTTAGAGCAAACAGGAAGCTCGAAATTCTTCACTTCAAGAACAAAGTTCTCCTCTCAGACGATCTCGGAGAAATCCTTGCCGCCGATGGAGTTACTTGGCACTTTATACCACCAGCCTCACCAAATTTCGGAGGACTTTGGGAGGCAGGAGTTAAGTCTACGAAGCACCATTTACGTAGAGTTATGCAGAATCGTATTTTGACGTTTGAAGAGCTATGTACGCTTTTGACACAAATTGAAAGTTGTCTGAACTCTAGGCCACTTTGCCCCTTAAGCTCTGAGCCATCAGATTGCAATGCACTAACTCCAGCACACTTTTTGATTGGAGAGCCATCGGTATGTATACCTGAGGAAGATATTCTTCAAGCTAATATTGACCGTTTGTCAAGATGGAAAGTTGTTGAGAAGTTAAAACAACATTTTTGGCATCGTTAGTCAACCGAATGGCTTAGCCGAATGCAATCTAGACCTAAGTGGCTAAGGACTACGAGAAATGCTAAAGTCGGCGACTTGGTAATAATATTGGATGAGCGCTTCCCACCTGGACAGTGGCCTCTAGCCCGTATCCAGGCTATTCATCCTGGCAAGGATGGTTGCGTTAGAGTAGTTACACTTTTCTCAAATGGAAAACTAGTTAAACGACCTATTCCTAAGATAGAATTTCTGCCAAGTAGAGATCCTCTACAAGATAATCTTGATTTAGCTGAAGTTCCCATACGTACGTAAACTAAGAACTGTTGTTCTTAGTGGGGGAAAATGTTGGTGAACAACTACACTTATTTTTTATAATATTTCATGCTACTTATATTTTGCTTATATTTGTTCGTGTTAAACCACAGTGCATATTTATCATAAAAACCAGTTCTGAATAAGAAAAGAAAATTTGTGTATTTTGAATAGAGACTAAAAAATTCGCATATTAATATTGCACTCTGCACATGTAACGTTATATTTTATTGCTCATTATTAAGTTCATTTGTATTACATATGTACATAAATGCAATTATTTAATCAGGTTTGATTGCTTATCAATATTATTTTCTTATAATATCTTATGCATATTTTTGAACATTGTTGAATTGATCGTCAATCATTTTAAATCTGCCTAGCTGCGCTAAAGAAAGAAATTAAAGAATTGATACTTGCTATACTGTTACTTTATTTGTAAAAGTTGATAGAAGTGTTTAAAGTAAAACACATACTAATTCTTAAACAGAATTAATCATCTTAAACATTAATTGAAATAAGTGTTTTGAAGCAAAACACCTACTAATTCTTAAACTGAATTACTCATCTCAAACAATGTCCTTAAACATTTTGTATTGTAGAGGCATGCATAAGTTCCATCTCATATACCCGCTGTACTTCTAAAACTACTTTATTAAAATTTTGCAACCAACGACTTTTGTCGCTACAAGTTACTAACTACACAAATACTGAAAGCTACTTTGTTGAAAAGTAGCGTACAAGACCATACTAAACATTTTCGCGAATTAATATAAATCAACTTTGTTAGGACTAAAGTCAGTACATTTTTGTATCTAAAACCAATAAGTCATGAATGCTTCAAAACTCCTTGTGTTTTTAAAAATAGAAATATTTTAATGTTACATACTTAAAACAGTATATAAGTGCATTTCAATATATATATATATTTAAAAAAAAATGTAAACAAATATGAGTTCTTCTGTTTTTCGTTGTAATATCTGTAATAAGCAATACAGATACCAAAAGTGCTATTTAGAACATTGCAAAAGACATGTTCAACCCCAAGGTGTGCAGCAGTCCGTACAACCCCAAAATGTGCAGCAGTCCGTACAACCCTGTAACCCAATGGTCCACAACAATTTGCTATATCAGTATCCCGTGCAGTATCAGTATCCAGTGCAGTATCAGTATCCAGTGCAGGTTCCAGCGTATCCTTTGTATCCGTATCCAGTGTCAACCAACCAATTCACAGCACCTATGGAAATTCCATATCCCATTGAATATAGCGTACCTATACAGTTGCAGCAAAATAATATGCCTAATTATTACCCAAGCTATTTGCCCGTAAAAAATCCTCCTCAAGACATGGATATAAGTCAAGTTATTCCACATGACCAGGCAAATACACAAAATGATGAAGTGTAGAAATGGATATCTCAAATTCTGCGGATGATCTACTCTCTCAAGCTCGAAATGAATGCAAATATTATTTAATAAATAGTGCTTTTAAAAATAATATTACAACATTTGGAGTTCCAATAAGTAAAGACTGTCTGTTATTTGAAGATGCTATAAAGGAAAATATACCTATCATCAAGGAAAGACTTCAAAATAGTACAGCTGTGCATAATATTATTAAGTTTAATATTACTCTCATTGGGGAGTATATTAAAATTGTTGGTGATGATATGGAATTGTGTACTATTTCTCATAGAGCGAAAATGGATCTTTTGTGGTTTGCAGATGATGTTGAGGAAATGATAACAAAACAACTGCAAGAAATCCACAAAAAAATGTTTGAGTTTCAAGAGCGGGATTCTCGCTGGACTCTAATTAGAATTGTTCGTCTTGAAGTTGCAGTAAATAAGACAGCTTTGGTGAGAGAATCAAGTTGGATTAGTACGCCAGAGAAACTAAAAAGTAAAATGGCATGTATAAATGTTGAAAACAATGACATTTATTGTTTTAAATGGGCCATTATATCTGCACTGGATACATCTGATATTAAACACAAAGAACGGTGCAGCTCGTACAATATTGCAGACATTAGCGCTCATATTATTCATTTGCAAAACGGGATTGAAATTGATTTTACAAATTTAAAGTTCCCGTTAGCATTAAAAAGTATTAAGACATTTGAAGAACGCAATCCTGATATTAGCGTTAATGTGTTCGGATATAGCAATGAAAGCAATGAAATTGTTGGACCGTACCACAACACCAAGAAAGAAAAACATAGGCATGCAAATTTATTAGTTTTAGAAAATGCTGAAGGATACCATCACTATATTTTTATTAAACGAATATCAAAGTAAGTCAAGAAATATACATATACACCAATGCACATAAAAATATATTGATCTAAGTTCAAGATTATTAGCTAAGTTCCAAAATTTATACCAATCTATTTCCACAATTATTCATCTTATGACTCACATCTTTTTGTTAAAGAGTTGGGTAAAAAATTTGACAATATAAAAGTCCTTCCGCTCAATAAAGAATTATACATATCACTACCTAGATTTTCAAATTCCACAGACTTTTAAAACACCAGACCACGAAACACTGCAAAAAACTGATGTTTTGCAACAGCTGTCTGCAATATAGCCACAATGGTAGGACTATGGAGCAACACAAATTGGAATGTGGACAAATTGTGTCTGAGCTTCCATCAGAGGACAAGTCAACATTATGCTTCAAGGACCATCAACGACAGATGGATGTACCATTTGTTGCATATGCAGATTTTGAATGCGTATTGCAGGATAAATGTAAGCATAATGATAAGTTAGATAAGTTTAAAATATATACGGGGGAAGATGCAGGCGAAAAGTTTGTAGATTGTATAATTAGCGATTGCGAAAATATTTACAATGATTATTTGAAAAACAAGAACCGAATGGATGATTTATGTCCTTTCGAAATGTGATAAATTTTCACATTTGTCATAAATATCTAGGCAATGATAGAGTGAGAGATCACTGCCACATAAGTGGTAAATTTAGAGGAGCTGCTCATAATATATGCAATTTAAAATTTCAAATTCCAAAATTTATACCAATCTATTTCCACAATTATTCATCTTATGACTCACATCTTTTTGTTAAAAAGTTGGGTAAAAAATCTGACAATATAAAAGTCCTTCCGCTCAATAAAGAATTATACATATCACTATCTAGATTATCAAAAATTATCGACAACTACAACCTTGAACTTAGATTTTTGGACACAATTCGTTTTATGCCTGAAAGCTTAGAATTTTTAGCTAATAATCTTTCAGAGCAAGACTTTCACATCATTAAAACACAATTTAAAACAAAAAAAGAGTTTGATTTTGTGAGAAGGAAAGGCGTTTTTCCTTATGATATCCTAAATTCTTTTGAAAAATTGAAGTTAGGTCAGCTTCCAGCAAGGGAAGATTTCTTCAATCACCTCAATAATAAGGAGTGTTCGTCTGAAGACTATGAGCATGCGGAAGAAGTTTGGAATGCTTTCAGCTGCAAAAACTTGCAAGATTATATTGAAGTTTATTTAAAAACGGACGTACTCTTACTTGCAGATATATTTGAAAATTTTAGAAAGGTTTGTAAGAGTATCTATCACCTAGATCCATGTCAATATTACACTGCACCAGGACTATCGTGGGATGCTATGCTAAAGTATAGAAATATAGAACTAGAACTTTTGATGGACATAGATATGTACAATTTCTTCAAGAAAGGAATACGTGGTGGACTTTTACAATGTAGTAACCGATATTCAAAGGCTAATAACAAATATTTACCTGATTTCGATACAGAGACGCCCTCAGAATTTATTGTGTATTTAGACGCAAATAACCTCTACGGTTGGGCTATGTCTGAGTATCTACCTTATGGCGGATTCACATGGCTATCAGCTGAAGAGCTAAATCTGGATCCTAAAACCATAGATGATAGTTCAGTGATGGATATGTCCATGAAGTTACTTTAGACTATCCTTCTCATTTGCATGACTCTCACAATGACCTTCCTTTCTGTCAGGAAAATAAAAAAATTCAGCAAACAAAGCACACTAAATTAATTGCAGATTTTTCCACAAAACAAACATACGTCATACACTATAGAGTTCTCAAACTATGTTTGAAGTATGGTCTAGTTCTAAAAAAAGTGCATCGGAATCTCACTTATAAACAATCAACCTGGTTGAAAAGTTATATAGACTTAAACACCAAACATAGAGCAACTGCAGAAAACGCATTTGAGAAAAATTTCTTCAAATTACTAAATAATGCAGTATATGGTAAAACTATGGAGAATGTGGAAAAGAGAAAAGATGTACGAAAAGTTACGAACTGGAATAGGACAAACTGTAATCATTTAGGAGCTCAAGATTGGATATCTAAACCTAATTTTCATAGTTTGCTAATATTTTCTGAGAATATGGTAGCAATTGAAATAAATAGAGTGAAAACCTATTACAATAAACCTATATATTTAGGATTTTGTGTATTAGAGCTTCCAAATGGAAAATGTATGATTTCCATTATGGGTACATGCAACCCAAATTCAAGTCAAACTTATCACTGAATTATATGGATACTGACTCTTTCATTTACACAGTGAAAACAGAAGACTTTTACGCTGACATAAAAACTGACGTCGTCCATAAGTTTGATACGTCTGATTACCCAAAAAACAATATATATGGTTTCCCTCTAGTAAACAAAAAGGTGTTGGGTATGTTGAAGGATGAGAATTGTGGAAAAATAATGAAGGAGTTTGTAGGATTGAGATCAAAGATGTACTCCTTTAGTGTGCAGTATGAAAATGATATTAAAAAATCGAAAGGGGTAAAGAAATGCATTCTTGATAAGTACGACACAACTTCTTATAGAAACTGTTTATTTAATAAGTCTACTGTATATGATGACATGTTAATATTTAAATCAAAAGTTCATCAAATTTATACAAATGAAATAAATAAAGTAGTGTTAAATTATGCAGACGATAAAAGAAAAATAAGAAGTGATAAGATGAGTACATATGCATGATATCATTTTCGAATCGAGGAAACTAATCCCGAATATGAACTTGACATGCTACTGTGGGAAATTTCAAGACTAGAAGAGGAAGAAGCAATGCAATAACTGTATCCCTATTTTTAAGTAATAATTTTTATATATATTTAAGTAGTTAAATCTATTAATAAGTAAAACAATTGTATTGTTAAGAGAAATAAACAAAAATTGTACAAATATATATAAAGTGAAAAACATTCAGAATTTGTTTTATTTTGTTTTGTGATTTATTATTTAGTTTCATTGAAATATTACATAATATGAATTAATTAAATGATTTATCATAATTTTTCTTAAGTAAAATACGGAGCACCGACAGATATCTGGCCCTTCCTCACAATCTGGATGGCTCCATGGACAAGACTTAAAGTGACCATCGTCCATGTCCTCAGCTTGCATTATACCAAAATCATTGTTTTCATTCAACATATCAAGGAACATTTTCACCATTTCCATGTGTTCGTATAGTTGATATCCCTCAAAATCAACTAAGAATTGTGCGAGCTTGTTTCTAATATCACTCATGATTTTCATGGAATATTTTATACTATTACCAAAATTTACTTCCGATCTTTTTGACTGTTAGTTCTCTACTAATAATTTCAACGAAGAAGTTGTAAGAGAAACTTTATATAATTTATAAAACTCAATCTGCGTTCCACTCCAAAAACAAATTCAAATTTTAGAGTAAAGGACTCAAAAATGTATATATGTATCTCTCTATCTTCTTCTAACATCAGATTTTATTATTTATCTTCTCGTCTTTTGCTCCCTCTCTCTCCCATATACACATACACACACGAACACACACAAATCTAATATCATTGCTTAATAATTTTCAATTAGACTTCTTAAAGTCTACAAAGCTTATATCGAGATTAATTCGAAATTTAAGTTCAAACTTATAAGTTGTGAAACATTTATAGCGCAATGAGTTTAATAAGCACATTCAATTCCTGTAATACAAAATCCTTAATCCATATAAAGGATTTACACCATCGTAAGTGCAAAGCGAGTAACAACAAAGTATGGGGAAACAGTTCAATTGGAACTGGAAAACCGTATAATGTTTCTCCCCAACCGATATAATATTTTAACAGATGTCGAATTAGATGATCTTTCAAGTGATAAATATCGACTACAAAGAAAAGGAGAGCGAAACCTTATCCTGGATAGTGAGATGAATGATTTTTTGATACCAAACTCCCAGTACCCCGTTTGACAGTAAAAAAAATGTTATGTGCATATATTTTGTAATTAACAAGAAAAAAAATAATAATAATAATAAAAAATAAAATGTTTTTAAATATATATATATATATATATGATTGTGTTTTATTTAATATCTTTGGTTATCTCATAGAGAAATTTCAAACATAAGTGGCCACAATTATATGTATTAAAGTTTTAATATTGATTATAGTTGTATTTAATATTTCTACCTAAATATTTGATTAATTCTAGAGGAGGTTGTAAATTTCCAAAGCTGTCGAAATATTGTTTTTCATTCTTGTTTTTATAGTATGCTACCCAATGAGTACCTGGGCCTGTTGATAAATCGAAATTAATTATTCCACACTCTACAGTCTTTGGTCGTTTTGGTAGCGAATCCAACATAAAAACTCCTCTGAAGTGTGGAATATATTTTGAAAATTTTCTCAGATCAAATTCTGATAATGGTCTGTTGGGTAGCAAGTCTAAAAGTTTTTTGATTGATCTTTACAAACAAGTCCATAACCGGTTCTATATGGTTTAAGGTATAGTCCATCTCCCACCGCAATTGACTCCATTGCTTTGTTGAGTCTAGTGGCTTCCTCAAGTTGTTTTTTTGCATTCTTTGTTGCATTTACAGCTTTAGCTATAGCGACTTTACGAGCAATCTTAATGGCTGAATTAATATCTTGTGGTTTTTCCTTCTTCAATATCTTTGTTGCTGATTTAATTTTTTTATGAAACAGTATTTTGTCATTTATACGAATTCGTGGTGATGGTCTTTTCACTGTATTCCTTTTCTTTGCTTCAACACCCATACCAAGTTTAGTTTTTGCTTTCATTGCGTTTTTGACTATATATGCAAATGTTTTTTCTGCAAGATCACTATCTTTTGAAAAACCTCTTTCCCAAGCTTCATTTTCAAGAATTTTGTCAGCTTGATGTCTGCTGTTTAAGTCTTTATTTTTCGAGTAAGCAATATCGTGATTTTTGCAAGCAGCATCCAATAAGTTAATTCCTTTATCTCCTCTATCTAAACACTTTTGTAATCTTGTGCCAGGTCCACAGTACTGATATCTAGGAAGATGTAATTCAAAAGGCAGAGAATTTATTGCTTTATTTAGTAAACCTTCTCCAACGATAGTGTGCTTGAGACTAGAACTTTTGTTATAAAGTACAATCATATTACTTTAATCTACAATAAAAGATATTGTTTGCAAATTTCACAAGTAGTTATTAAAATGCGCTTCGTAAAACAACATAAAAATATTTAAGTTCGTAATGCTGATATATGTTCAAATGACAGTAAAAAAACTTGTTACCGAATTCTATTCGAGCATTAATAGTTGGTCCTTCAAATTGTGGAAAAACTAACGTAATGATTAGTTTGCTGGAAAGTGCTAATGGTCTCAAGTTTGAAAATATTTACTTGTACTCAAAATCTTTATATCAACCTAAATATGAATACCTAAAGAAATTAATTTCACTAATTATAGGAATGGGATACTACACATTCGCATATAGCGAGTACGTTGCTCCTCCTAGTGAAGCTAAAAGCAATTCAATTATGATTTTTGATGATGTTGAATGTGAAAAGCAAAACAATATACGTGCATATTTTTGTATGGGTCGTCATAAGAACGTAGATTCATTTTACTTGTGTCAAACTTACACGCGGATTCCAAAACATTTGATAAGAGATAATGCTAATGTAATTATTATGTTTAAACAAGAACCGACAAATATGAAACATGTATATGATGATCACGTTGCCAGCGATATGAACTTTGAAATGTTTCAACAAATTTGTAGAGAATTTTGGAAGGAAAAATACGGATTTTTGATGATAAGTAAAGATAATGAACTAAACAACGGTCGTTATAGAAAGTCATTTGATTACTTCATCATAATATAATTTGCTGTTCACCTAATGCACCCTTCAGTATTTAATCTGACTTCAAACTTTATACATGTGATTATTGTAACTGATCAGATAAGCTGATCTGATACCTGTTGAACTGGCCTGATAAGCTGATCTGATACCTGATAAACTGATCTGATACCTGTTAAACTGACCTGATAAGCTGATCTGATACCTGATAAGCTGATCTGGCACCTGATAAGCTGATCTGATACCTGATCTGTTAACCTGATCTAATAAACTGATCTGCTTCCTATTGAACTGACCTGATAACTAAAATGAATGAACAAATTCTTAAAGACTTGGTGACTACAAGAAATATCTTGAAGAAAAAGCTTCGAAGTATAAAAACTGGTGAAATAAATACACATGAACAATCGAATGTATCTCTACATTCAAGCCTATCACAGAACCTTTAAAATAATTTATCAATAGCTCTAAATACGTTGGTAGACCGGTCAAACTGAATTGATGACAATGAAAGTTTTCATTATCAGAATTCGACAATAAAATTGGAAACGAGTACGCACAAGAAACTAATTGAAGAATCAATGTTTAAACAATCGAATAGTAAAAGTAGCAGTAATTATGATGAAGATGACTTTTACTAACAAAATTCGAATAATGAAGAAAGTTATCCTGACTTATCACTATTGCAATCGAGAAACGAACTAGATACTAACTATGGTCCACATAAAGACAATAATAACCAATGGAGATTTGGTAATATCACCATCGAGTTAAATCAAGATAAGATACAGGTTGGTGGACAAATATGGGCTCTCACGCCAGGACTGTTTTCTTTAATGTTTCATAAAACACCAAAAAACTATGACAAATTCGAGCTTGAAATCTATAAAAAAAATATTACTTACTACCAATTCTCACAGGAGAGACTATAAGTCTGATGGTGAAATCAAAGGGAGCAAAGCCCATATGTACAAACATATTATTGGAAAAATTTCAAAGGAGAAAATCATACAAGCTCATCAGATGTAACAAAAACTAATTATTTAGGAAGGGATTTGATGCAGTTTAACCCTCATAATCCAAACTATATATACTGGGATGATCCAAACGAGTTGGTAGATCGACTTAGACTACTGCTTGCATTACAGTCTGCAGGCTATACTAATCACAACAACGAAATTGTCTCATTTATTGAAGAATTACGTGAAGCTAATGTAATTGTATAAACTATATACATACATAGATTTTTTTTTTAAGTCCCTTGATAAATTTGGGCATTATATTAACGATAGAAGTGAAGTAATTTCAACCAAAAATGCGCCTAAGTTATTGGGCTTCTTTATGGATACGAACAAAAACATTGATGTCCAATACAAGAGAATCAAAAAAGTTGCAAACGCTCTGGAAGAAAACGATGTTATCAGTAAATTGTTTCTGCAAACTGAACTCAAAAAACAGCAAAAAGAAGTAGCTTTCCAGTTAGAAAATCGTAATGCTCATTTGCAGGATATCAATAAGAAAATGGATGATAATAAATCACTTTTTGATATGGAAATTGAAGAGCTACGAGAAAAAATTAATAGAATAGAAAATTACATATTCGTATCAATAGCTGAAAGTGCACCAAGTAGATCACAACACAATTAAAACAGCGACTGGAAAAATAAAATGTCTTCAAAAAGAAATATTGTAAATGAATTGCATAAGCAGGCTCGGAAACGTTTTGCACGTCGTAGAGTTGTGATGAAAGGAATAGATGATCTTTGGCAAGCTGATTTAGTTGAAATGGGAAATTATTCCTTAGACAACAGAAATTATCGATTTTTGCTAACTGTAATTGACACATTCTTAAAATTTGCTTGGGCAGTACCTTTGAGAAGAAAGAATGCATTTGAAACAACCCAGGCAATGGAGAATATTTTCAAATTAGGACGAATACCGAAAAACTTGCAAACAGACGATGGTAAAGAATTTTTCAATAAACATTTCAGTCAGTTGATGAATAAATACAATATTAATCACTACTCAACATATAGCACTATGAAAGCCTCAATAGTAGAACGATTCAATAGAACATTAAAAGGAATGATGTGGTGTGCTTAAATGGTTCATATAATTGGATTGATATGTATAGAGATTTACTTGATGCATACAATAGAAAAATTCATCGCACTATTAAAATATCACCGATTAAAGTAAATTCAACAAATGAAAAACAGCTTTTAAGCACAGTATACAGTCATTTAAAGATGTATAAAATGTCAAAATTTAATGCAGGAGATCATGTACGCATAAGCAAATATAAAAAAATTTTTGAAAAAGGTTATACTCCGAATTGGACAACAGAAATCTTTAGAATTAAAAGAGTACAAAACACATATCCTACAACATACACATTAGAAGACTATCGCGGAAATCCTATTGAAGGTGGATTCTATGAAGAAGAACTTTCAAAAACCAGATATTCAAATACATACCTAGTTGAAAAGGTTCTCAAAACTAAAGGACAGAAGGTGTTTGTTAAGTGGCTGAGCTTTGGTAATGAGCACAATTCTTGGATAAGCAAAGATGATATTGTAAATGCAAGAATACAATAAATAAACAACAACAACAACAATGGCATCAATATTTAATTTAGAATAAGTAAATAAACAATAAATACAAAACTGATTCTTATAAATCATACTTTGTGTTTAACCTCATTTATTTACAATCAAACAGTCACAATGTCAATAACATTGACTCTGAGCTCCAATGCATCAGAGCTATCTGCTAATTATTTTCCTCCTATGGATTTAAACGGAACCTATGAATGTGCTCTAACTGATTTTCATTCATACAAAAGTATCCCAAATGTGGATGTCTACAACAATATATTTCATATCGGTGAACTTCTAATTGAAATACCGATCTAAAAGATCTAAAGAACCAATATATTTTAATAAAGAAAATACAATAGGTAGACTTGTAGGATTCAATAGCAGAATATTAACACCAAACAAAGAACATTACTCTGATCTTCCAGTGAAAATCTTTAAGGTGAATCTCTTGAGGATTGAAAGCAGTATTGTGGTTAATACTTATATGAATAATTCTAAAGCTCATACACTACATGAATTTCCGATTAACGTACCGACTGAATATAAAATAGTTGAGATTCCCAAAAATCTTATTTATTTGCCAGTAAACTCCAGAGAGATACGTTCACTAGCTCTTCGCGTGGTTGATTAATACGGCGACTTAATTAATTAAGGACAACTTAATAACGATAATATACAACACGAGTATATCGAAGAATACTACAGCAACATCTAATCCTCAAACATTACAACCTAAGCAACAATTGAAAATATCTGTTCGTCAAAAATCGCTTACAGCGGCAAACAAGAGTTTTCTCAAGTCACTGAACTTTAAACTGAAAACAAAATGAGTTCAATAATAGACGTTTTAGATAAGCCAATATCTATATGTGTTACCCAGTGAAAGCTATATATATGTGGAAGGACTTGTTGTAGACGAAAAAGTATCGAAATCTACACCCAACTTTCAGTTGAAAAACAATTTTGTTGCATATCTCTTTGATGAAATTCGCTAAGAACTAAATGGTATTAAAATTGATCACACAAGATATTTGGGAGCCACCAGTACCATAAAAAATTTGGTTTCTTTATCACCTACGGAAAGCGTTGTGTTGCAAAATGCTGGATGGAATAAACTTGATAAAATAGATCTTCAAAATGGAAATTTTAATTTCTATGTACCACTCAAACTTCTTTTAGGATTCGCTGAAGAGTATAATAAAGTTTTATTAAATGGTAAACATGAGTTGATACTCTTGCGTAATAAGAACGATGAGGATCTTGTACACTCAAAAGCAAAACTTACAATTTCACTAATATTATGGAGGATTCCACATGTTCAATTATCTAATCATAGTAAATTGAATATGATCGAAATACTTAATAATGGTGGTGCTATACCAATGGCATTCTATAGTTGGGATTGTCATATGAATCCACATCTTAATACGGGGACCAATCACATATGGAATGTGAAACTGGCCGCTAATAAAGAACGCCCTCGTTTTGTGTTGATTGCCTTTCAACAAGAAAACAATTTTGTTCATTGTGATCTTACTAACTTGAAAGTACATTTAAACTCAACCTCTTACCCATATGACGATCTTAATATAAAATTCAAAAATGAGCGCTATGCGATTCTATATGATATGTATCTAAGATTCCAACAAAGCTACTACATGAAACAACCCCAACCTCTTCTAACAGGTCAAGAGTTTAAAAATAACGCTCCAATTATTGCAGTTGATGTCAGTCACCAAAACGAAACGCTCAATACCGGACCAATCGGCATAAAAGTTGAATTTGAAACAGCAACAAATATTCCAGCAAAAACATCAGCTTACTGCGTTCTTATTTATGACCGCGTAATAGAATACATACCAATAAAAGGTCAAGTCCGGAAGGTCTTATAAATTAAATAACATGGATGGTGATATTGTTTTTGTAGACTTGCAAGGTTTCAAAAATAATTCAAATGACTTCATCGCAAAAGAACTGGCTGTAGTTTTCAGCAACAACGAATACCTCAATTTCATTACAAAACCTCCTTTTGATTTCGCATGTTTATCAGCCAAAAAAGAGAGAGAAGCAGTTTGGTTAACAAAAAACTATCATCATATTAACTGGAATGATGGATCAGTCTCATTTCAAAGCGTTTGCAAGTTTTTAAAATCCAATATAAGAAATACACAAATATATGTTAAGGGGGAAGAGAAGAAAAAATGGCTGCCAAAAATTATTCATCAAACAGTTTATAACATTGAAGACATTGGCTGCATTAATTTTAAACAAATGGAAACTAAGCATTAAATATATCTCTTATGTAGCTATCACGAATATGGTGTTTGTGCCTTAAGGAATGCAATTTTACTTAAAAATGAAAATGCTAACAAACTTTGAAATAAATGCTTATACAAATTAAAGTAAATGACTTTTTATTTCAAATAAAAACCTACATACATATTTTTTTCAGAGAACACACAAACAAACAAACACAATGGTCATTCATTCAAATGGTCAAGGGAATATTTGGGCACATATAATAAACGCTTATTATTTGTTTGTATGTAGATGAGTAAATGAAATAAATTTGTAGATATTTATGTACCCATGAATATGTACATCTTATCACATTTCATACTGACCCACTTGCGCTAAGTCCAGGAAAGCAAAAGTGAACTGTCGTACAGTCACACCAATCGTCAGACACACACACACAGACAGTCTGCCTGACAGACAAAGATTCCGATTGCCACTCAAAACAATAGAACAGACACAAACCACACTTCACACTTAAACATAGCACACAGAAAAATACAGAAATCAAGCCATCCAGAACACCACATAAACTCCATCGATGATCGTCATACATAAAATAAACAAATTCAATATAAATATAAACAGGGAATCAATTTGCAATGTCGCCAAGATCAGAACAATTGAATTATTCCCTACATTCTAATATATGAAAAAAAATTAAAAAAGCACTGAATTGGTGGACGACAAATCCTAAGTAAACACAGCAAAGTTTTAATAAGCAAAAAATAAAAAGAAGAAATCTAACTACAGCAAGAAGAAACGAGCCAAATGCATTAGGGCCATCCATATATAACTACAACACTTTTGAAATAGTGTGATTCCTAAAAATGCTTTTATTATTCGCCAGGCGTACACAGTATAAATGGACAGACAGAAATTCCCACTCTCACATATGGACGGACAGAAGTGCCCACGCTCACATATGGACGGACAGAAGTTCCCACGCTCACATATGGACGCACAAAAATTCACCGCTCACATACAGACGGACATGTATTTTCAAGATCACATATGGACAGACAGAAGCTCCTACGCTCACATACGGACGGACATGTATTCTCAAGGTCACATATGGACAGACACAAATTCCCCCGCTCACGTACAGACGGACATGTATTCTCAAGTTCACATATGGACAGACACAAATTCCCACGCTCACATACAGACGGACATGTATTCTAAAAGTCACATATGGACAGACACAAATTCCCCCGCTCACGTACAGACGGACATGTATTCTCAAGGTCACATATGGACAGACACAAATTCCCCCGCTCACGTACAGACGGACATGTATTTTCAAGATCACATATGGACAGACAGAAGCTCCTACGCTCACATACGGACGGACATGTATTCTCAAGGTCACATATGGACAGACACAAATTCCCCCGCTCACGTACAGACGGACATGTATTCTCAAGGTCACATATGGACAGACACAAATTCCCACGCCTACCCCAACATTATTTAAAAAAAACAACAACAATGTGAACGCCCCTATTAAACCGTGGGAAAAAATACACACACACACACAAATATTGATGAAATTTGAGAATTTTTCTGAAATTTGAGAATTTTGGCAATTAAAATTGAAAAATTTGAAATATAATTGCTGAAATTTGAAATTGCAATCCTGGTAAGTCCAACGAATTCAAAAATTCTGTTGGATAATTCAAAACATCTTCTTCATTGGTAACAGTATCGGCAGACTTGTACAACAGCACCTCGCCAGTAATCTTTGATTGTATAGCGATGTTTAATTCAGTAACATCTTTGTCGCTAAAATAACTCTGGCACTCAACCATGCATGGCATATATATTGTTGTGTTATGTAAGTGAAAACACATTCAATAAATTCCTCTTTTGACTGTACGAAACGGCAAAAATCATTTGGCGATGTTATCCATCCAGTGTCATCAATAGGCATTGCACCGTTCAAAATTTTCGACAATTGCTTAGAGAACTTATCAGCAGATGGATCATTCTGCAACTGAACACGAACGTTGATAGTGAGTTTCGATATTTCAACAAATCTCCATAAATGTGAAGACTTTAAGCAAGCGTTAATTTCTGGCAATAAAATCAACGCACCACCAAACAACTAAGAGTTTTCTTGGAGATCTTTCATTGATCTTTCCAAAGCTTCAACAGATTTCTTATTCGCGTACTCAAGCATATGACGTGGGCTGTGCATGGACCGTGTATCATATTTTGGACAACAATATCATATAATTCAGGATCACTTATTTGATCTGGAATTTCAGAACATATAACATTGTCAACTTCATGCGATGCGATTTTATATACCAACCATATTGAAATGTGAGCGTGTGGCAAACCACGCTTTTGCCACTCCACAGAATACATCCAGAACTTCACTTCACCAAACTCTTTAGATTTCAGCTAAAACCCATAAGTGCTTTCAATTTCTGCTTAAAAACACGGGAAGTGATATCATGGCGGTCGGTAGGACTTTGGTCAACGAATAAATTATGTTTAACGTCACTCCATTGCGGAATACACGTAAATGTTATAAATAAATCTGGTCGACCGTAATGAGGCACATAAGTCATTGCATCCTGCGCGTACTTATTCATATGACGTGGGCTGTGCATAACGTATTTAAATAGTTATGTTTTTAGCGTTGTATTTATATATAATTTATTTCATAGATCCCCGAAGTTGTGATTTAGAAAAGCTTAGTATATAAATTAAATTAATGGCTTGACCAAAATTTAATTGTATTGAACTTAAAAACGAATTGTATTTCAGTTTTGCAGTGTTCACTAAAATGGCTATAACTCATAAGCCAATTCACGCATTACGGAGAACATCAATTACTAACACAATGCAACTTATTTATATATATATATATATATATATATATATACACATACATATACATATATTTATATATATATATATATATATATATATATATATTTATATATATATATATATATATATATATATATATATATATATAATATATATATATATATATATATATATATATATATATTGTTACAAAGATTAGAAATAGATTTAAATAAAACGACAATGTGGCTATATGTACTTGGCAGCACTGGCAATTTTATCTATAGTTGTCAAAATGTTACAAACACTATATAGATAATATTCAAATTAACGGAAATGGAATACTCCAGAATATACAAGATCATTCAAGGCTGTGCCAATAAGAGTAAACTACAACAACAACAAACCTAGCGACATAAATGCTAGGAGATGTTATTCTTAATGATCTTGTATGCAAGTATTCGCTGCTAATAAAGCTAAACAGATCCACAAGTATACACAGCCATATACACGTAGAAGAAACAAAACCACACACTCATCCATACAACCACTCATAGTTACCATAGGCAAAACACACAGAACACTCATACATTCAACCACACATAGTTACCATAAGCAAACCAAACAAGTCAGCATTGTCATGTATACAAACACACACATGTCAAGTAAAAAACAACCACCATACCCAGAACTTTCGCGAGGTTACCAGACGACGTCATATTTGCTATATAAAGGCGCTGCCAGAGCTCAGCGAGAATCAGTGTGATTTCAAATATAGACGTGTTAACATCGCTGAGGGTTGAGTAGTACAAATACTCGTGTTAAGTAATAAATAAAGTGTTGCCGCATTAAATTTCTTAAATTAATTTGTCCGTGTTTTAATTTGATGCAATAAAACGAATCCTTGAAGGATAAGTAATAAAATCGTTTTTACGAAAAGGTCTAAAAACGTAACAATTGGTGTCAGAAGTGGGATTGCAAAAATAATTAAAAGGACATTGCAATTTAAGGAAAACAAAAAAACAAAAAAAAAAAAAGGACATTATAAAATTAAAATAAATAATCATGAAATTTGATGAGCTAAAAGTTGAACAGCTGAAAAAGGAGCTCAGTAAGCTGGAATTGCCAACTGCAGGTAATAAGGCTGAACTGCAGAAGAGGCTAATAGATGAGTTTAAGAATCGCGGCATGGACATCGGGACATACGACTTTGAGGACAAAGACGATGTGCAGGTATGCCCTCCTGTCACGACCAGCAGCATGGACATAAATTCAATGTTCGCTGCTATGATGATCCAAATAAAACAGAACTCTCAGCAGATGCAGGAAAAGCTTGTAGCCGAAATAAGTGAGATAAAACCAAACTCTCAGCAGATGCATGAGGCATCAAGGATCAGCAGTGACAAGCTTGTAGCCGAAATAAGTGAAATAAAACAAAACCCTGAGCAGATGCAGGACAAGCTTGTTGCCGAAGTAACTGAAATAAAACAGAACTCTCAGCAGATACAGGAGTCAAATAAGGCCACGAACGATATCCTGGTAGAGGTTTCTGAAGCCATCAACAGGAGGATGGATTCTATTGAGAATAAATTCTCAGAGCTGGCGGATAGAGTCCAACATCTAGAATGCGGTGGCCTTGAACAGCATGCAAAGGAGTCGAAGAAAAATTGCATGCTCTAGAGGACAAAGTGCATAACCTGGAGTGTAGTGGCGGGCCAGTACGAGCAGTTGCGGAGGTTTCTGCGCGGACAAAAGCGCCATGCTTCGATGGCAGCGTACCATTAGGCATCTTCAAATTCCAGTTTGAGACGGTGGCTAGCAGAAATGGATGGGATGCTGAAGAAAAGGCCATAGAGTTGATTTTGTCCTTAAAGGGTACAGCCGCAGAGGTACTTGAGACTGTGCCAGTAAGCTGCAGAAACAACTATAATGAAATAATGGCAGCATTGCAACGCAAGTATGGTGGTGAGCACAAGCGCGATTTATACAGAATGGAATTGCGATGTAGAGTTCAGAAGCCTAACGAATCTCTACAAGATTTCGCAATGGAAATCGAGCGTTTAGTGCAGCTCACATATCCAGGCGAGAATCACCCGTTCCTGGACCATTTTAAAACTGAGGCTTTCGTTAACGGCATTCGCGACTCTGATGTTAAACTGGCGGTATGCGCTACGCAGAAATCCACTTTCGCTGAAACTGTGTCATTTGCGCTGGCTCAAGAGACTGCCAGGATGGTTTTCAAGCCACAGATATGTAAAGTGCGGAATGTGGAGGTTTTGTCTGAGGAGGATAACAACCTAGTGGCTAGCGTTAAAGAGGCAATGCGACAACTGCTGGCAGAGAAGGCTATCAAAGAAAAGCCTAAGTGCTTTAACTGCGGAAAGATCGGTCATTTTCAGCGCACCTGCAAAGCATCAAGGAAGACAGGTAGAGTGCGGAATGTTGAGGTTTTGTCTGAGGAAGATAACAACCTAATTGCCAGCTTTAAGGAGGCAATGCGACAACTGCTGGCAGAAAGTGATATCAAAGAAAAGCCTAAGTGCTTTATCTGCGGAAAGATCGGTCATTTTCAGCGCACCTGCAAAGCACCAAGGAAGAGAGGTAGATCTGTTTTGCCACCAAGAAAGAGCATTGAGCATAGAAGAGGCACAAAGCATAACAATGAGGATGCTCTTTCAAGAAGACCCTGCTGTTCAGAGCGTAAACATTGTGATACAACCGAGCAAAAGGAAGGCGTTGTTGATGTTCGGCTAATTCACATCGGCCCTGATGAAGACTGGTCAGCGGCACAGAGGGCCGACAGCATGCTAAGGAAAATTATAGCGGCCAAAGAAGAGGACAGACGACCATCCCGGAATGAAATTTCGGCTGAAAGCCCACTCGCCAAATCTTATTGGGCTCAGTGGAACAGCCTTAAGGTAATAAAAGGGTGTTTATACCGCGTATGGGAAAGTTTAGATGGCAAAACAACTTCAAATTTAATAGTTGTGCCATACTCCAAGATAAGTAAAGTTTTACAGGAGTTTCATAATGGACCTAGTGGCGGTCATCTTGGAGTAACAAAAACACTTGAGAAACTGAAGCAGCGTTTTTATTGGGTTGGATGTCGACAAGCCGTAGCCGACTGGATAGCAAACTGTCCACAGTGCAAAGCAGCCAAAGACCCAGTAAGAGGAAGCCGGGGACAGCTACAACAGTACAACTCAGGAGCTATTACGTCCCAAGAGAAAGACGACTTAAACGAACTGCATGAGTTCGCGCGTAATCGAATCCAGATGGGCAGTGACAAGATGAAGGCTAGGTATGACCGCGCAGCAAACTCGGAGGGATTTATGGAAGGACAATTGGTTTTACTGTATAACCCACAACGGAAGAAAGGATTGTCCCCAAAATTACAGACTCACTGGGATGCCCCGTATAAAGTGATTAAGAGAGTGAATGACGTTGTATACCGGATACAGAAGCGCAATAGCCCAAGGTCGAAAATTAAGATAGTACATCTCGAACGATTGGCGCATTATGGAAGAGGTGATTGTATGCCTATTCGGGTCGAACAGGCTTAAGTGGGCGGCAGTGTTACAAAGATTAGAAATAGATTTAAATAAAACGACAATGTGGCTATATGTACTTGGCAGCACTGGCAATTTTATCTATGGTTGTCAAAATGTTACAAACACTATATAGATAATATTCAAATTAACGGAAATGGAATACTCCAGAATATACAAGATCATTCAAGGCTGTGCCAATAAGAGTAAACCACAACAACAACAAACCTAGCGACATAAATGCTAGGAGATGTTATTCTTAATGATCTTGTATGCAAGTATTCGCTGCTAATAAAGCTAAACAGATCCACAAGTATACACAGCCATATACACGTAGAAGAAACAAAACCACACACTCATCCATACAACCACTCATAGCTACCATAGGCAAAACACACAGAACACTCATACATTCAACCACACATAGTTACCATAAGCAAACCAAACAAGTCAGCATTGTCATGTATACAAACACACACATGTCAAGTAAAAAACAACCACCATACCCAGAACTTTCGCGAGGTTACCAGACGACGTCATTTTTGCTATATAAAGGCGCTGCCAGAGCTCAGCGAGAATCAGTGTGATTTCAAATATAGACGTGTTAACATCGCTGAGGGTTGAGTAGTACAAATACTCGTGTTAAGTAATAAATAAAGTGTTGCCGCATTAAATTTCTTAAATTAATTTGTCCGTGTTTTAATTTGATGCAATAAAACGAATCCTTGAAGGATAAGTAATAAAATCGTTTTTACGAAAAGGTCTAAAAACGTAACAATATATATGTATATATATTTATATATATATATATATATATATATATATATATATATATTGTAATAATCTTAGTTATCAAAAAGAAATCTCTTCTATAGAGATGACAATGTTCAGCGGATTATGGAACAAACGTCGCTCTTTACCTTCAGAGATATGCAGAATGTAGAAGATGTGTAGGGTTTTTTCTTGTTTTCTTCACAACGGATTTATTTATATTAGTTTCAAGCTTTAGGAAGTATTATAATACATACAGAGGCATTAGTTTAGAATAAGTACAAATTTGGGTTTAAAGTAAAGACAAATTCCAGGGTTTAGGGTAAGTATAAATTCCAAAGGTTGTATCAACGATGAGAGTTCCTTCAAGGTTGATTGGTAAGTAAGAGTTCAATAATTAAAAAATAAGTACGATGGTATACATTAAAAATGTCGTGTTGCTTTTTTCAACCGATACGATTAACAACATTTTGTTCTAAATTTTAGAGTTGCCAAGTATAGGTATAAATTAATTCAATATATAAAATTCATTGGTTCGAACCCTGACTGACAATTTGAATATAAATAAACTAATATATAGATAACTTATGTTGGGTTTTAGTGGAGGATCATGATTGGACAATCCGCCGGCCTTGCAGGTATGCAACACTTTTTGATGATTCCGCTGCACAGAGGACTTGAGCTAGCGACTTAATCTATTCAGACAAAAGTTTGGTGTAGTTGTATCCTTATACTTTGTTTGCCGTGACCTACATTGGCTAGCTGAACAACGGGTTTTTTTTTTTTTTTGTTCACCGCATGTAGCAAGGTATGATGTAAAAAGTTACACTTTCAGCAAGTATCAAACGACGTACACCCTCTGATGGTATGGCTTTTTGCCAGTATTGTAATTTGTAATTTGTTTCTTGTACTCAATTTTAAGAATTTCTTGCGGTACTTTAATGGATTAAATTTTTTGCACATCAAGCATTGATGTATCTCAGAATCGCGGCTTGGCTGACGAATTCGGCGATACCTGCTACTAGATCGGCTGCTTTTGTTTGGAGTCATGATGTGAGTTAGCAGTATTTCCTGGTAATAAACAAGAAGAAATTAGTATTTGAATTACGTCATGACAATTCAGAAACCATTATAATATGAAAGTGCAATAGAGAGAAACGAGTAAAATTTGTTTGTAGTGAATATGAAACAAAATGAAATTAAACTAGATCAGTTTTCTGAATTGTCCTTTAAAATTGAGAGATAGCATAGTCTTACGACCGGACGAGTTATAGTTCCTGACACTGTACGTAAATCAGCAACACGAATGTTAGAGTCGAAGCCTGGGTATGCTTTTTCCATCCTTCCCAGTCTCCACTCACAAGAGGGCTGTTAGTCATCAATTATAACTATCAAATTGCCCAATTTTGAACTTTTGATTTCCATTTGCATCTCTTGCGAAGAGATTTAAGGTAGTCCTCCTAACAACGAACAAACAGTTGGCCACTTAAAGAAAATGTGATCAGTTTCGCTCTATGCGTAGGAAAATTAAATTTAGGGAAGAGATAGCGAAGCAAATTATGGTTGTACACATATGATTGTATGTATGTATTCGAAAACTCGCCTGTGCTAGCATACGCACATTATCCCTCTATTATTAATAAAAAAAAAAATTTATTAACAAAAAAATATATCTTTATTAGCAAATGCTTTTATTGTAGTATTATGAGCTAATGAGGCTTTTAATAATGTTAAAATCCTAGGCAAAGAAAACATTGAAAAGAAAAGGTACACAATAGATTGTTTACGATTTCAACAAAAAAGAGAAAGGACGATGAACTTTGAAGAAGATACGGATAACATAAGTACTAAATATAATTTAGAAAGTAAGTAAACCTGTGATAAAGGTTTAAGCCGTGTTTTGTGTTTATGGAAGAAAAACATTATTTTTCAATTAAATAATATCCAGAATTTTAAATTTAATGTAGATTACAACACATTTTTGAAAGTTTTCTATTTTAGCAAGCGAAATTGTATACAATAATAATCTAATATTTTTTAATAATTAAATAGATATCCCAACCCTTGAAAAAGTAAAAAAATAACTGACGAATCGTCGGGAAAATGAAATAAAATAAATTGTTTTATTTACATTAGCCTCATTAGCTCATAATACTACAGTATAAAATTTCAAAGTGGCTATAATAAAATTAACAAAAATTTTTTATTATTTAGCATTCAATTTAGCAGTTAGAAACAAAGAAAGTAAATTTAGTATAAAAAAATAATAAACATTTTAATTGGCACATCAAAGCCTATAACGTAACAAACAACAAATATTTCATGTTATAATTTATGTAGCAAAAATTTTCATATACATACATATAGTATGAGAAAAAAAAAGTTTTTTTTTTGCTGGTTTCGCAAAGAGTCTTATAGCAACAATGTCAACAGCAATACCTTGTAACCCTTTTTATCTTTTGGGGACAAATTGAACATAGTTTTCTTCCAGTTTGTGGAGCAGATTTAATGGTTGGTGGCAGACGAGGTGGATCTTTGCCAAGAATCCTGGTGAGCATCATTCGTAGTTCTAATGGCAAACTTTTATTGTATACGCGGAGTTTCCATGGTCTAGTACCAATTCTCTTGCTCAGGATAACATTTTTTCTTCTCATTTTGACCATATCTAGTTTTTCGGTTATATGAATATATCGAACTCGTGCTCACTCTCTTCCTCCAACCACTGTCCTATTACCTAATCTTTTAGAACAGTGTGGAACTTGCGATTTGTTTGAATATTCCATGACACTAAAAGTAAAAAATAACAATTTTTATGACATGTAATTTGGCAGACACTAAGGAAATAAAATTATTTTTTTAACGTGTTGTTTAGGAGACACTATGAAAATATAAGGAAAATACTGATGTGGTTGTCTCTCAGACACCTACCTTATCATTGACACTTTTGTGCTTAAAACTAGCATGTGTATAAATTGATCTAAACACAGTAACGTACGCAAGAGTACATAATGAGAAGGTACAGTGAACGCGAGATTAGATACTTGGAAACTAACGGTATAAAATACTGTTTAATGTTTGTTCTTGTCTGCTAGACTGCTACCACAGTCGGAGAGGGTTATAGTTGGGCCTTAACTGAGATGAACGCATACGTGTAACTCTGCTGAAATACGCGTTTTACTTTCATCATTTCTGTCAGAAACTACATGGTATATTTCATTATTAATAATATAATATGTGCATATATAAAAATATAAAAAATATATAAAAGCTTCAATCCAGTGTAATAAATTTTCGGAGATTCAATACGCCTTAAAAAATATTCTTTCAAACATACGTAGCCCACTCAAAACTAGCTGATGAGCATTTATTAAGTGAGCCCATGGTACAATTTTCTACTAGGTTGCTATTGAATGTAGTACTAAACACAAGGCTATAATGCTTTAGCCGCCAAGTTGGACTCCGCACTCAGCCGCATACATGTCATCGAATTTTTCCATTACCACAGGTTTGCTTTACTTATTGTCGGCCAGTCTCAAAGACTTAGAATTGGTCGCTGAATTTACCGAATATTGCTATAGGAGCAGAATACAGCACCCTTTTTAGTCATCACTCTCCTTCGTCGCTACCTGTAGCAAAATATTCACCGCTGAAGTAAATCGTAAAAATAGGTGCAATAAAAATCCTCTATATTGTAATTTGTCTTCACTTGTTCTCTTAGCACTATTCCTTCCTTTTAGTTCCAGCACAATGCTGGTCCAAGACAAAAAAGCACCTGTAGGAATATAATAACTTAAGGAATAAGGGAATTTATTGTATTAAGAAGTTTCGCACCTTTACGTTTACCCGCGAAAAGATAACAAACATTTCCCGACATTGCAAATTGAGTGAGTTATTCTTAAAAAGAGCATGAGTCCATTGCGCTCTCTTAAGTTTATTGAAATGAGCTGCCAGACTCAAATATATGTACAATGGCAACATCAAACTACTTTTGTGCTAGTTATCGGCTGTTGAACATTTTTCTTGTAATCTTTACGAAACTACTTTCCTATCTCAAATAAAACTGCTTTCTTTTCAAAATTTACATATCTAATGATATGTTAAATTTTTTTAATGTAACATATATTTCGAGTTGTGCAGGTTGAACGTAAAAGTGCTGCCAAATGTTGAATGCCCAGTAAATCAAATTGATACGGCAGCAACTTATAATTGGTTGGTTATTTAAGGCGTATTTGTATAGAAATTTTGCACTTCAACAAACTTCTAACATTTTCAACAAACTTGTTGCTTCGTTTGTGACCAATGAAACTTAATATATATACAATATAAACAAATGTTATATCATCTGAAACGGGTTTTAAAATTCCATGCTCTGCTATCATTAGTTATTTGACAACAGCTAATTTTTCATACAAATATTTAAAAAAAACTCATCTGAAAAGGCATAAAAAGAGCTACGATTTGGCATCATTAGATTTTGCTAGTCAAGAATTTAAAAATTAATGTAAGTAAAAAAAGTTTTTGGAAAATTTTGTTCGAAACAGTAACAATACAGCAAAAATTGAATGATGCCTAATTGTAGCCCTTTTCATACCCTTTAAGATGGTACAAATAAATTTTTGGTACAAAGTCAGGTTGAGGAGTTATGGGTAAAAAATTGGAAAAATTAATGTTTTTTGAAAAATTTTTTTGAAATAGTAGCAAACAGCAGAAATTTAATGAAGCCAAATTGTAGCCCTTTTTACCCCTGTTATATGGTTTAATTAAATTTTTGGCAGAAATTCAGGTTTGGGAGTTATAGGTCGAAAAGAGTTTTTGAAATAAGTTTTTTAAAAATTTTATATGAAAAATCAATTGTTGTCAAAAAGCTAATGATAGGCAATTATGTAATTTTAGCTCCACTTTCAGATGATATCGCATTTGTTTTTTGTATCTTGCCTGGTTTAAGTGTTATTGGTCAGAGACTGAGCAAAAAGTTTGTTGAAGTGCTAAATTCCTACAAAAATGCGCCTTTAGTAATCAGCCAATTTTAGATTGCTGCCGTATAAATTTGATATATTGTACATGCAATATTTGGCGTCAATTTTATATATTACCTGCATAACACAAGATACACATATGTTACATGAAAATTATGTACAAGTGTTTGATATTAGCAATAAATATATAATTTTTTAAGAGAAATAACAAATACATGAAAATTTTTAAAAAAATGGTAGCTTAGGAAAATTACAAAAAAAAATGTTGAGCAGTAGAACACTACAAAAGTAGTATAATGTTGCCAGTATACTTATATTTGAGTCTGGCAGCTCGTTTTATTAAACTCAAGAGAGCGCAATGACCTTATGCTATGTTTAAGAACAACTCACTCAATTTGCAATCTCGGAAAAAAGTTTATTGAGAAAAGTTTGTTATCTTCTCGCTGGTATCGTTACGGCAACATTTTCTTAAGCTGGATTCACCAATGGTTTCAGAACAAAATTTATGTTCTAGAGCATATTTAGTTTTTTGAGAGTATGTTCTGAAGAGATTCACCCACTTCGCGCTTTTTAACTGGAACATCAAAGCTACCATATCAAATGATTTTGTAAACTATGTGTGTGAGTTTTACAATTGGGCAATACCATTATGTATATAATTTTATATATAACAATATTCACCAGTTATTTATTTTTAATGCCGAACAATACAAAACAAGTGCTCCGTATTACACAAACAATATGAAACAAGTGCGTTGTTATACATACAAAAGTATAAAATAAGTTCTGTGTTTATCTATACATAGTACGTACAGTTAATACGTTGTGGCATCTCAGTTCTACTTTACTTAAAAAAATTAAACATACTGGCAGCACAGTTGCAATGTTTCGGAATGCGAATTAAAATTAAACCAATTCAGGTTCCGAAACATGTTACTCTCTTTCGCTCTCTCTCTCTCTCTCTCTCTCTCTCTCTAAAAGAGAAACGTCAAACTACATATAAAAACAAATGTTTCAGAACGTAAAATTTGTTCTGAAACCATTGGTGAATCCAGCTTTACAGTGAACTAAGTTTATACACAAGTTGTCATACAACAGGTTGGATCGGCTGACACATTTAGCTTACATGTAAAATCTCAGCGTTCGCCTATTCCATGCTTAATACCCCTTTAAGGTTACACGACATACAGTGAAGGACTGTATGTATGTTGAATCAGATTGGAGCACATATGCCCTTTTTGGTACTTAGTCTTATGTTCATATATTTAGTTGTTATACATGTATAAAGAAATGATATACATACGTACTTTATACGTTTAACTTTCCAAATATATATCTTATTTTCATTAAAATATTACATGTCTGTATGTGGATGTTCGTTGCAGATGTTTTGTGGCTATGTAATACCATTTGTGCATAAATATATACACCTACGTCGTATTACAACATATTCAATTTATTGCAATATGGAAAAAATGTGTACAGTTTGTTAAAATGATGACAAGTAATGACTCATTGTCCTAGTAGTTGTGTATGTTGCTATATCTGTTGTCTGTCAGCACCTTAATTAATTTGCGTACATTTTCACCAAC
>OY776281.1:42294906-42397406 GCA_963675445.1 Linnaemya vulpina | reverse complement strand
TCTTCATCTGTTGTCTCAACACCATTTAATTCCTTTTTAGTTCCGGCACACTGCATTGCATTTGAAAAGGCCATTCCAAACGAGAAAAGACGACCACCCAGCGTAGAAGATTCGTTATGGTGGTATACATACAAAATGCGTTATATAGAAATCCACATAATCAAATATTGAACAAATACATATATCTATTGAACCTTTAAATCTAAAAAAACGAAAATGTGACACTTAAAAAAGTGTCGTATCTTTTAATGATTAACCTAATTTGATATCTAGTAATAATTCTTATGTTGATAGAAAACTTAACGTAAATATAAACATTAAGGCGCCTGGTTGTGCAATTTCATATAAATGATATATGGGTGCGCAACCAAACAGTCGAATTTTGCTTTTAGAATAGTTGTGATCCGTACAAATAATTGCCCTTTAGTTTAGATATATTAAATATATACTCTAGTCATTATTGTTTGTAACGTTTTTATATATTTTTAACGAAATAAGTAAATAAATCAATAATTTATATTGTTCTAGTTTCAATTATGACTCAAAGAAACCATTTGGAAAAGCTTGTATGCTCATCAAAAAAAAAAATGCATTCTGCCTTATGCGATTTATGTCAAAAGAAGAAAATCTTAAATCTCGCTACCTCCATTTTTGTATCGATCTTTCAGCGTTATCTGCGCTATCACCAAAAAGTTTGAAAAATGTACCCTTATTATAGAGGACATCAACGTCGATCTCATATAAACCATGTATCACCTGTATATAATATTGACTATAAAAATGGTTTATCAGCTGGCGGCTCGAATTTTATAATAAGTAATAGAAATAAATATGCTAGTCATAATAAAAATGCTTCCGAGAAACAGCAAGCAAAGACTTCCTTATGTGCTTCAGCAATGCATATTTCAACAACGATAACCAGAAAAAAACTGGCATGTGTACCATTATCATACAAGAAAGCATTTACAACAAAAAGTTCATCATCACCATATACATCGACACCATCAGGTTTAATTGCAACGAATTGCTTCTTATCTAACCCATCGCTATCATCTACAACATCCCAAGATAATTCCTGCCATGACATGTTATTTACTTCATCATACAAGCCTTCATTAGAAATGTTCATCGACAACGTAGCATGCGAAAGATCAGCTAAACCACTGTACTTAACGAAAAACTGCCAATTATTTATGAAATTGATAGTCATATATGTATTATTAATAATGCAGATAAGTTTTGCAACTGCAGATCAAGGTAATTATTATATACAAATAAAAATGTAAACCTTAAGATACTACTTTTTCACATACATAATATTCCTCTTTATTATCTAACTTTGTCAATAATGTCACGATAATATCAAAAATGTGACACCTACTTACCCCTTATGTGCAAACTTGTTTTATTTATATAATATTTATTATAATATGAAATTTATTTGTTGGGTTGTTAAGCAATGTCTATATGCATTTCATTGGCGCTTTTTACCAAATCGTCAGTAGACTTCAACCACAGTTTTGAAAAGTTTCAAACTTCTCAACTTATTAAAAGACTTTTGTAAACCATTTGAGAATTATGTTAATAAATTAAATATAAAAATTCACAAATGATTTCAAAAAATCACATTATAATAAGTGTAATAGGCTATGAAACTTATACAAACCAAACCCAACAAACAACTTCTATTCGATATGACTCTATTTTATTTTTCTACACCTTTATACAATTAGAAATCCTTTGGATAACAATGAAAGTATTTTTAAGGCAAAATGAAAAATAAAACCTCAATATTGTTAATAAATTAACTATTTGAGATACTGTCATTGTACTATTATAATATGAAATTTATTTGTTGGGTGGTTAAGCAATGTCTGTATGCATTTCATTGGCGCTTTTTACCTAATCGTCAGTAGACTTCAACCACAGTTTTGAAAAATCATATCGAATAGAAGTTGTTTGTTGGGTTTGGTTTGTATAAGTTTCATAGCCTACTACACTTATTATAATGTAATTTTTTGAAATCATTTGTGAATTTTTATAGTTAATTTATTAACATAATTCTCAGATGGTTAATAAAAGTCTTGTAATAAGTTGAGAAGTTTGAAACTTTTCAAACCTGTGGTTGAAGTCTACTGACGATTTGGTAAAAAGCGCCAATGAAATGCACATAGACATTGCTTAACCACCCAACAAATAAATTTCATTTTATAATAGTACAATGACAGTATGTCAAATAGTTAATTTATTAATTATATAATATTTATATAATAAAGGAAAATAATGAATAAAATTTACAACAGACAGTAGAAAAGATAAAACATGATATGAAAATAAAGGCGAATAAGTGAAACAAAGCAAAAATATAATGATGTGCTGAAAGTTTCGCGTGGATGATATCGTCTTATATGATTACATTATAGGAATTTGGTGAGACAACCCACCGATACTTCTGACATGAATTAAAATTTCTGAGCTCCCATCATGCTTTTTCAGATTTATTATGTTTTTTTTAATGCTCTTCGTTGTAACCTGCTACAGACGTGTTTTCAATAGAACGAGAGTGAATGTGGGACAGTCAACATCGACATCAACTTAGAATTTGTGGATGTTATACACGGACATCTCTAGAGGTTATGATAGGAATATCGTTATTCCAAATCCGGAGGAATCTATGCAAGTCCGTTGCTATTTCGATGGCTCCTATATATGACTATCCTTAACTTCGATATAAAATAATCTGCTCACTCAAGTCTTACGTATTGAACGCTATGCCAATAACATCGATATTTCCTATTGAAAGAGGATAACAAACAAATAAATAAATAAATGGTGTTCTTATGCTGTTAAAGCTTTTTTCGGAAGATTATAGCTCGGTTCATTTACTTTTCTATCACTTTCTATCAACGAAAGAGTAAGAAGAAATTTTGTGTAATTTCTCTCATCCAAAAATTTCTCACTATTTACTCCAATATTTGGGACAATTTGATATATATATATATATATTGGTATAAAATTTTTGTGATATTAGGTATATATTTGTTTCTTTTCAACGAAAGTAATAAATAACTTCTTTTTACATATAACAGTCGTACAAGAACACAATAAATAATAAAAATTTATCTACACAAACTTACTAACACCATCAATACGTATAATTTTTATTATAAAAACATATCTAAAGCACAGTTTATTGTCTGGAATTTTGAACTATTGCAATGAAAGATATATATGTATACCGATTATCTTATCTTGTTATGGATTTCACTATGATTTTGGGTCATATTGCAATGCCTCCATTCAAATGTAAGATCTCATCGCATCACCAAAGCGTTTGCTATTCTCTGAAAAGCAGAATAAATCAAAATAAATATCATTATTTTATTTATTTTTATTAGCTATAGATAATAGCAAACACATATTATGGATCACCCTACAACAATATATATATCATGCCAATGGTTATCACAACTTCTTCTCAATGTGGAGACTTCTCACAAACTGCAGAAGCCAGGCACTGTGTAGAGCCAAAAATATATTTTGAGCTAGCTTAGATTACATAAAATATCTGAATTTTTCAAAATTATTTATCTCATATTCAAATGCATATCTTAAATAATTCGATTATATACTGCTATTGTGTGTAGTGTCGAGTATCTAGTACTTATAATTTTTACAATCACTAGATGTATCGACTAATATCAAACAGGTTTCTAACATCTCACTATTGTTTAAATTACAAGAATTAACTGTTAAACATTCAAAATATGGTTAATTTTTAAATAAGAAATACGTTAGTCTACAGGAATCACCTCAATTCACTGCGGCTACTTAACTAATTTCTTGTATACGTAATATTTGCTTGCTGCTGATCCTAAGTTTAACAAAAATAGTTATAAACATATTTAATAGCTTTAAATATTTGCAATTACTTAACATTTCCCAAATTTTGCAAAATATTTTAATTTTTAGCTTGTTTTAGTAAACTTCATTTCTAAATGTAAACACAAAATAGCTGTTTGGATAACTATTGAAAGTAAAAAATTGACTATCAACAATTTTCCAGTGTCTCAATGTTTTGTTCTCTTTTGTGAATCTCGTTGAAAGTTTTGAGAGTTAATGAACAGTTTTCTATCAGCAATTGTTAACAATTTTCAGTAGATGAACAGAGGTTATCTTTTCAGGATAGCCGTTGTGAACATCAAACGCTACCCTTGTTTATTGCTGCCTTCAACGTTTGTAATAGCATTTCGAAATGAAATCTTGATATTTTCACTATGCTATAATGTTAATATTCATTGATTCCAGTAGTTACTGTCTTTTATTTATTTCATGACTTCAGGTAACATATCATGTTATGTGTAAGTTTATGGCATTAAAGATTTATTTAGAAAACAGAATCATTAACTAATCAGGCATGTTCCAGAAAAGTAGTAGAATGAAAGTAAAATACGATTTGAAAAGTCAACTTTTTATTTCTGATGTTCTGCAAACGTATCGGTTTGATCTTATATTTTCTCATATGAAATGAATTTCGAAAACAAAATTTGGAAACAGCTGATACATTCATATAAAATTAAAAATACAATTTTGCTTTATATTTCATAAAATTACTAATTGTGTTTTGTTTTTCACATAAAAATTTAACAAGTCTTGTAAAAATATATTAAAAAATAGATAATAAAATACACCATAAATAATAAATGTAGTGTTAGTGTCCATGGTGCATCAAAACAATGGATTCGCGAAAGCAAAATTACAGAGGAGAATTTTGCGAGATCACTCAAATCCTTTGGATATCAATGACGCCATGTAAGTACAGTATTACCGCATTAACAAGGATGCATTTCGTAACCTTTTAAATTGTGTAAAGTTAAGGATTCCCGAGTCTTCTATCCCGGCACAAATACAGCTTGCTGCCACATTGAGATTTTTAGCAGAAGGCGGATTTCAACGAGGGGTTGGAAAAGACAGCGATGTGGCCTTGGCCCGGAGCACCACATGCAAAATTTTAAATCGTGTGCTTTTTATTTTAGAAAAATATATTTGCCCTAGGTGGATTAAATTATCCATGACAGACGATGAGCGTAATTTGTCTATGCGTCATTTTATGGAAAAATTTGGTATACCCGGTGTAATAGGATGCGTTGACGGTACTCACGTGGAAATTACTAAGCCGCACAATGATGGAAACCTGTTCTATAACAGAAAAGGTTACTACAGCGTAAATGCTATGATTGTGAGTATTTTCAAATTACTATAGAATAAAGCGTTATATTTATTTGCTATTTTTTTTATAGATTTGTGATTATAACATGGTTATAAAAGCTATTGATGCCTGTCGGCCCGGGTCTAGTCACGATTCCCTAATTTGGAGCGTCAGTAAAGCTCGTAGTTATTTTTCCCGTTGCTACGACAATGGAGAAAGAGGCAAGTGGTTGTTGGGTGACGCGGGCTATGCTCTTCAACCATTTTTACTAACTTTTTATAGGGATCCTCAGGCTGGTACACGTCAACACAAATTTAATGAAAGACATGCATCAGCACGGAATGTAGTTGAAAGAACTATTGGTGTGCTGAAAAGCCGCTTTCGATGCCTTGCTCACATCCTTCCGTATCAGCCCTTAAAGGTAATTCGAATTATAAACGTGTGCTGTGCGCTGCATAATATTTGCAGACATTTTAATGTACAAGATATGGAAGAAATAAACTTAAGAAATGAAAATGATAACGATGATTTTGATGAATTAATAACAGATTCCGTAGCCGCCTCAATAAGAGATGATATCGCAAATCGACTTTAGTTATTAAAATATCAAATATCGATTTTTTATTTGATTTTATTATTTAATAAAACTTAAAATTCATTTTTTATAAATCAGTTGACATTTTTATCTAATTAAAAAAAAACAAAAAGAAATCAACAGCACATTCTGTGTACTTAAACTTTAACTATAGCGAGATCAATGAAAATTAATTATTAAAAAATAAAATAAAAAAGGAACAACTTCAATTTTACATATGTATGTATAGGTTTTTAGCTAAAAAATTCGGGCTTTTCCAAATCAAATTCAGATACTTAAAAAACAAATTAAAAAGTTTCCAAATCAAATTAAGTGTTTTACAAATCAAATTCAGCATTCTTCAATCCCAATTCTGCATTTTAAAAATCAAAATTAGGACTTCAAAGGAATTTGATTCAAAAAAAGGCTGATTTTGATTTTCAAATTGACGAATTTGGTTTTAAAAATGCTGAATTTGATTTGTAAGATACCCAATTTGATTTGGAAAATTCTGAATTTGTTTTTTTAAAAACCGGAATTTGATTGGGAAATGTACAAATTAGAAGTTAAGAACCTATATAAAAATAAGGCACACAACTAGAAATCATATATTTTCTCTATGGTAACTGAACTTTAATTCCTCTAGCTCTAATTTTCTTTTTTTATTTTAATTTCCTCCTCTCTCAGGTGTTCCATTCGAACATAATGTTTCCCTTTTTCTTCGATGTGGTTTTTAATGCTTTTTCTTATTGCCTTGAGTTCACGATTAATGTCCTTAACCTCTCGTTTTAAATCTCTTGTGCACTTTATATTGTCTTTATCATTACAAAATTCTTTGAGCTGTTGCGCAATTGACACCATAGCATCAGTCTGACCTTTCATACACTCTTTCATAATGTCATTCCAACTCGTGTCTTTCTGACGTTTTGAAGTCGGAGTAGCAGCGTTGCTGGTGGAAGCTGGCTTGCTGGTGGAAGCTGCCTTGCTGGTGGAAGCATCCTTACTGGTGGAAGCAATATCTTCTAGCAGATAATTGCAGTCTACTATAATTTCTTCTTCTGTGTGTGCATCACCAAAATCCAGTGCGTTTTCAACGCCTTCGATGACTGAATATCCCACACAACTGACCAACAGCTTCCTCCATTTTTGTAAGCACAAATTTATTAAATTGCCCTCCACCAGTCGCTCTGGCCTCCGAACTATTATGCGCGATTTTTCGTCTCACTAATGCCTTCCAATCCATCCAAACCTGTAAAGAAACTGTCAGTTACTAAAAAGTAATTCATTTTATTTGAACAATGTAGCTTACCTTTTTCCAACCAGATGTGTCCTTTGTTGGAGGACCATTACTATTTAATTCAACGGTAAGTTCTTTCCACAACTCTTCTAACTTTACACGGTCTCCTTTTGCCAGATCTGGATTGTTTTGCATAAATCGTAACAATATTGCATCCTGTGTGGTATTCTTATGTTTCCCCCTACAATTATGCAAAATATTCATTCAAACAAAAATATCTTAACCTGAGCGTTTTATTTAATTGCATTGTAATTATACTTACATATTTCGGCAACAAATTTTCAGTTTCACGATAAAATTTAAAAGTATTTTCAAACTACTTCTTTTTGTGTTTAAGTAGTTTCTAGAACAGTGCAATTCACTACGAATTGATGTTCGAAAGCAAAACGGAAATGAAAAGTAAAAAGTAAAATGCAGAACACCAAAGCGTCAAATTGAAGTGGTTACAAATTACTTTTACCTCAAAGTAGAATCCAGAACATACCTGAATATTGCCAATTTCCATTTAAGAAACCTGTTATATTAGCTTTTACGCAAGAAGTGCTTCTATATTATTGGATATAATCTTTTAAACGCTGTTTTGTGAATGCTGAAAGAACTAATTCTGTTTAGTATTAAAAATCAATTGTATGAAAACGGTTAGAATGGTTGCCAATTTTTCTAATGGATTCAAAAATAAATATTAATAATTGCACTTAATACAAGCTTTCATAAAGCAGCATCTCCATACGGCCACGAAATTTTTTCCTGAACCAGTATAGGACATCAATATGCCTATTCCCCTTGTTTGTTATTGGAAAGGGTCAATCCTAGGTACTCACCGGATTAAGATTCAGTAGCTAAAAATATTAGTTCCTCCACAGTTTTTAGATCCCAAAGTAGTGTCATGCTCAAAAATATTCCCTGGACTAAAAAGCTCTAAATTAAATATGTGATTATTCTTGCCTTGCCGCATCAGATGTATTTGTAATACAAACTCATTATCGCTCTTTGGGACAAAAGGAATTTTTAACTATTTCTTAAAATCCTATATTGATTGATAGAGGTGTAATTATTATTTCTACATGTGAAGTATATCTATATTCTGCATTCCATTCTTCATTAGTTTACCAAATAACAAACAAAAAGATTTAAAAAAACGATTTGAGACATCTCATATAGGTAAGAGCACCCCCTTTTTCAAAATTGCTGTCCTAAAAAAGTTTTTGAAAATTTCAAAGGTTATTATACTTTTTGTTTTGTAACTCTGAGTTGTTTTTTGATATTTCGTGCGTAATTTGAAAGATTTGTGATACGTAAAACAATTAGTTGACTTTCTACTAAATATTTGGTTTGAGAACTAATGAAATGCAGCCTAAAGACTTACTAAAGATGTAAGAAACACAGGAATATTAAACATTATTAGAGACATCTGAGATAACAAGTTTTTCAATAAATATATTCACCCCAATCATAAACATTTCTTCACTTGGAATTTTTCCCCATTCCCCAAAATTGCAATCGTGTGTAAGTTTTCCCATGAAAAGTGTTCCCTTTTTGATGTGTAATTAAATTGAGAATAACAACCCTGAAAAAAATTCACAGTATATAAAATTCCCCTTATCGTTAACATATTTTACCCTTGTATTACTTTCCCTTTTGCCTTTGATCTGTTCACATCATTTTTACATACATCATGTAAGTATTAACTTCTTTAAATTAGGATATTAAAGCACATATTTAGCTATTTTAGGACTAAGTCTGTAAATAAATTTCAAAATGAAATAATGTTGTAAAGAATTCAAAACAACAGATATGTTGCCTGCGGTTTTATTAAAATCCGAAATAAAATAAAAAATGTCTCCGAGTGGAAAAATGTAATGATATTTTGTTCTAATATCGTTTATTTTGTTAATACGCAACAAGTTTATTTTATTAACACACAACAGGTATGGATAGATCAAAAAAGATATGTCCGAGCAAAAGCTGCCACGAATTTGAAAAACCAGCGGTAGACGGAAGGAGGGCCAAACTAGACAAAATGGTTATCAGCAAACGAACAGTGCATATATGAGCTTGTTAGTATGAAGGAATAGGTAGAAGGTTTGGAAAACTCATTGAAGTTTGGTTTGGCAGAGCATTTTGATGTAAATGAAAAAGAAAAGGGTAGTAAACCAAAAACACCATCCGGACTTGATGATGCAGCATTTGTTGTTTATAATGAGACCTGTTGTTCGAAACGGGTAACACCACTACCGAAAGACCCCACCACTAACAAGGAAACGAGTGAGAAAAATACATTCTCTCTCAAACGGAAAAGAGCAGAGCTACAGGAAAAGCTAAGCACAGCTGAGCTTATTGCCAAAGAATTGATGGCTCAAGAGAATGTATGCTCCACAATCGGTGACATAAGTGATTCCTTAAAAAAACATAACGAAATCGAAAAAGAGAGTTTACCGCGCGCTGGAGAAGAGTAATGAACTAAAAGCAAAAAATCTAAAAAGAATGATAGAGATTGAAGAAATGAAGCTGCAAATATTAGAGAAGAATAATTAAATCAATAGGTACAATTTCAAATAGCTCGGTAGTTTTTAAATCTAACCTTAAATTTTTGTTAGTATAGATCTCTGGTTATAGTTTTAAGAGTGAACTGAATTTTATATTATGATCTCAACGAAGTACCTATGAACTGAGCCGTGAATATGTTTTTTTTATTTATTGAGCTGTGAATATGTTTTTTTATTTATATTTAAGAAATACAAAAATAGAAATGTATATTTTTATATATACATATATATGTATATATATATATATATATATATATATATATATATACATATGTAAATGAAATTAAATTAATGAAATATACATTAAAATAATGAAATTTAATTAATAAATACGTAAGAAAACTAAAATTATCACGAATTCTTTGAGCATTAGCCGAGCGCTTTGACCGTTCAGCTGAATTTGTAGAACTTGCTGTATTGACTTCTGTTTGTTCAGAGACCTCCATTACATCACTCTTATATCCGCATTTATATGATATGCAAATATTGTGCAACGCTACAGAAACGTTCACAATTTTCACTGTTTTTTTTGACTCATAATGAAGTTCTCTGGCGCCAAGTAAACACCTCCATCTGCCTTTTAAAACTCCGTTTGTTCGCTATATTATATTCCTACATTTGGAATGTAAATCGTTGAACTTTTGTTAAAAAGAGCCCGATGTCGCAGTTTTGTTTGGCGTTAACTACCATGGCTGTAGAGGATATCCTGCGTCACCTACAAAATATTTATACAAATTTCATTTACACATACATACATACTGTTTGTTTACTTAACTAAGAGCCATACTCTGAGTCCTCTTTGTACAAAATTTTGCTTCATCACACTTTTGTAAGGACTCGTATTCCACACAAATGAATTGTGACAGGCTCCTGGATGTGTGGCATCTACAAATCTAATTCTCATTCGGCTATCACATATCTGCAAAACAATTTACTAATCGTAACTAAATACATTCAAATATGTACATAAATAAAAACCTAGAAGTGTCGCATTCAATTTATAGTTTCCTTTCCGATTGTAGTATAAGTTTTATGTTCTTTTGGGTCTACAATATTGTGTGGCTTCCATTAATACATCCCACTATACCAAGTATTCCGAATTAGCGATAGAACTCTTGGGCTGTCTCTGTACTTTCTTCATCGGTCGGATAAGTTATTCACTTTCCACAAAGTTTTTGCTCCAAAACATCTAATACTTGCGATAGGTCCAACTTCGTAATTCCTGTCTACACCAGGGGTTTGCCCCGCAAGCTGGAGCCAAGTTTTATTAGTGGCGTAATACTAAATGATGGTTTTGTAGTTGGCAGATTATGGTCAAGCACTTCCAGAATATATGTAAACTCAGCTTTATTTAGTCTATAATATTGAATAATATTTAACATTTAGCTTTCATGATATTTTAGGTTGAAGTACAATTCCAAGATATTTGCGGCTGAGCCTTGGTCTTTGTAGTGAATAGTATCAGCTCTGTTTTGTTTGGGCATACTTCCAGGCCACAACCTATTGCGCAGCCACTGAGCATACCCAAAGTGTTGGATATAATATTGCTTATTACACCTGAAAGCATCCCTAAAACAATTATTACTACATCCCGTCTCCTACAGCCTCTAAGCTAAAAAGTACATACTTTACAACGAGAAGTCAGATCAAGGGTGAGATTACTCCACCCAAGTCGTTTCTCTACACGCTCATATCGACTTTTGCTGCCCCAGCACTGCTGTTATCCAGTTACTGATAAATACTTCCCAGAGAGCAATTTCGATGGCTTCCACTATGTCTAAGAAAGCCAGGGTGTATAGTTTATTCTCCAGGAATATCTCTGTGAACCTCACAACAGTTACTGCTGCTGCTGTAAAGCTTTGCTATATATACATATATATATATATATATATATATATATATATTTATATATTTATATATACATACATATATATATAATATATATATATATATATATATATATATATATATATACATATATATATATATATATATATATATATATATATATATATATACATACATATATATATATATATATATATATATATATACATACATAAATATATATATATATATATATATATATATGTATATATATATATATATATATATATATATATATATATATACATACATACATATATATAATTGTTAATAAACTAATTTTTTGACATATTATCATTGTACTATTATAATATGAAATTTATTTGTTGGGTGGTTAAGCAATGTCAGTAGACTTCAACCACAGTTTTGCAAAGTTTCAAACTTCTCAACTTATTAAAAGACTTTTAGAAACCATCTGAGAATTATGTTAATAAATTAACTATAAAAATTCACAAACGATTTCAAAAAATCACATTATAATAAGTGTAGCATTTTTATTTTTATTGAGATTTTATTTTTCATTTTGCCTTACAAATACTCTCATTGTTATCCAAGGGAATTCTAATTGTATAAAGGTATAGAAAAATAAAATAGAGTCATATCGAATAAAAGTTGTTTGTTGGGTTTGGTTTTATAAGTTTCATAGCCTGCTACACTTATTATAATGTGATTTTTTGAAATCGTTTGCGAATTTTTATAGTTAATTTATTTAACATAATTCTCAGATGGTTTTTGGAAGTCTTTTAATAAGTTGAGAAGTTTGAAACTTTGCAAAACTGTGGTTGAAGTCTACTGACGATTTGGTAAGAAGCGCCAATGAAATGCATATAGACATTACTTAACCACCCAACAAATAAATTTCATATTATAATCATACATATATATATATATATATATATATATATATATATATTTATGTATATATATATATATATATATATATATATATATGTATGTATGTATATATATATATATATATATATATATATATGTATGTATGTATATATATATATATATATATATATATATATATGTATGTATGTATGTATATATATATATATATATATATATATATATATATATGTATGTATGTATGTATATATATATATATATATATATATATATATATATATATACATACATACATATATATATATATATATATATATATATATATATATATACATACATACATACATATATATATATATATATATATATATATATACATACATACATACATACATATATATATATATATATATATATATATATATATATACACGTACATACATACATATATATATATATATATATATATATATATATACATATGTATACATATATATATATATATATATATATATATATATATACATATATATATATATATATATATATATATATACATATATATATATATATATATATATATATATATATATACATATGTATACATATATATATATATATATATATATATATATATACATATATATATATATATATATACATATATATATATATGTATATATGCATGCTGGATCTGTGAAATCGCAGATCCCGTTAGCCGCTGCTTAATGTGGACGTCTATAAGAAAATAAAAACCTGTCATATACTATTTATAAATTAATGAACACAAAATCCCCATGTTGTGAATACTTAGCTGACACAAGTTATCTTGGGTCTCGAAAACATTACCATCTGCGTCAACAGCACAAATCACAGTGGAAACAGTTTTCAAATCATCATTGAGCAAATAAACACATTATTGCAAAACAAAAATCCGTTCGGCATTACCAGGCATAGAGGCTTTAACCTGAGGTATAATTGTTTTCTTAGTAAGCATTTTATATTTGTAATGTATTTTATATTAGATACAATGCTGTCATGAGTAACATCACTAAACAAGTCATAGTTTTTTCTTTTTTCTTTAAAAACAATTCATCATAATTTGGTCACGTTGCTGTATATAATACTGTTTCAATCAAACCTCTCTACTAAAATTATGTAGTCACAATTGAACATAATATACGAAATAGTTCCTCCACAAAGTGGTACTGTTTGGAGAATCTTTTCCCTCAAGTCCTTGATATTTCTCGCAGTCTTTTCATACATAGGCTAGTTCTGCTCATCTGTAGTACGCTGATTCTTATTTCAAGAACATCAAGACAGCTCCTAGCTTCCTCATCATGATTGTTTTTTGCTTCATCAATTATCCTTGCATTAAAATTTTTCAATGAGTCTTACAAATCTTTTGTTCCTGTAATAAACAATCCTGTAATAAACATATCGATAATAAATTCAACGGCTCATATTCTGTCGTTAACAGAATAAACGGCTGCATCTCTTAAATTGGTTTTCAATGTACTTAGAGCTGTGTCATGCTAGGAGATCCTGGTATGTTAGCTATAGTTTTATCCATGAAAACTACTACAGACAATACTTGGTAAAATAATTTATTAATATTTATGAAAATCTTTACATAAAAATATTTGTTATAACTCCAGTATTCGTTTAATTGTACAGTGACGTATCAGCAAGCATTTCAATTTTCAAATTTGTTTATATGGCCCCATAAGAACTACATTGTCACCATCTGTCCATTGTATATAATGCGTATGTACATGCGTGTCTATAGAAGAAATACCGCATCGGGTGCAATTGAGCAGTAGTATTAGTGACAAAGTCAAAATTGAATCAGTTGATTTTAGTCAGCGACATATTCTGAAAATTTCCTGTTTGGTTTTAATTACCTTGCAGCTATGTATATCTACTGTAGTTTTGTGTGTACGGTGTTTGTTTATAACTGTGAACCCCCGGTCATAATATATCGTGCTATTTGAAAATTCTGTTAACTAATAAGAATATAATAGGTATAAATAAGAAAATAAATTAAAACTTTTGTAAGATCTAATTCTAAAAGTATAATATTTGCCTTACGGATAAATATTCCCGAGTAGCTGCTGCTAGTGATATGGCTGAAAAAGTTTTGTAGCTGGGGCAAAACGTTCAGTTAGTTCATGTCAGCCATGGAACTATTTTTTAATAATTATTTATGTTTTAAAAATTTAATTTTTTGTACAGATATAAAAGTATCAATATCTCAAAAAGTCTCATTAAACTGTTCTAAAATTATATGAAAATATGACCAAACAGAAAACTGTGTGAATAGTTAAATTGTTTTGTTGACAGGGTTGGTTTTGAAGTGCAGCCAAGTATACAAAACCAGATTAATTGAGTTCTCATTTAGTTTTAAATTTTGTAAATATATTTACATATGGGTTAAAAAGTCTGTAAATTGAAATATTCTTTTAGTTATCCTTCTTGATACAACGAGAGAGGCTACATTGGAATGGACACGTTACCCGTACGGACCACAAGCACAAACACCAGGGGTATGTACTCTAATACATAGTTTTAATTTTTTAAATATGTACATATATTTATACGTTTTATCGTGCTGGCCATTGGTACGGGCGTCACAAATTGACCTTTTTTGCCAATCTAGTCGGACATTACTAGTAGTTGTATACTGTATGTGCCAGGACAATTAAAATTCTCTAATTTCAGCAATTAAATTAAAAAATTTTAATTGACAAATTTCTCAAATTTCAGCAAAATTTGTGTGTGTGTGTATGTGTGTATTTTTTCCACGGTCTAATAAGGGAGAGCACATTGTTGTTGTTTTTTAAAAAATAATGTTGGGGTAGGCGTGGGAGTTTGTTTCTGTCTATATGTGACCTTGAGAGTTTTGTCCGTCCGTATGTGAGCGTGGGAATTTTTGTGTGTTCATATGTGACCTTGAGAATACATGTCCGTCCGTATGTGAGCGAGAGAATTTCTGTCTATCCATATGTGACCTTGAGAATACATGTGCGTCCATATGTGAGCGTGGGAACTTCTTTCCGTCCATATGTGAGCGTGAGAATTTCTGCCTGTCCATTTATGCTGTGTACGCCTTGTGAATAATAAAATTTAAAAATATTTTTTAGGAATTACACTATTTCAAAAGTGTGTAGTTATATATGGATGGCCCTAATGCATTTGGCTCGTTTCTTCTTGCTGTACTTAGATTTCTTCTTTTATTTTTTGCTTATTAAAATTGTGCTATGTTTACTTAGGATTTTTCGTCCAGCAATTCAGTAGTTTTTTTAAATTTTATTTTTTCATATTGTAGAATGTAGGGAATAATTCAATTGTTCTGATCTTGGCGACGTTGGAAATTGATTCCCTGTTTATATTTATATTGAATTTGTTCATATTATGTATAACATCGATGGAGTTTATGTGGTGTTCTGGATGGCGTGAAGTGTGGTTTGTGTGTGTTCTATTGTTTTGAGTGGCGATAGGAATGTTTGTCTGTCAGGCAGACTGTCTGTGTGTGTGTCTGACGATTGATGTGACTGTACGACAGTTCACTTTTGCTTTCCTACTGTACCATCATAAGTACATATGTATGGTAATTTTTAACGAACAGTTTATATTGCTATATTAAATCGAATTCAGATTCATAGGCTAATTGTTCCAACTCAATTTAAATCTCAGAAAGACATGATGATAAATATTCCAAGGCACAAAGGAAAGTCAACATCAGTTTTTTTCAACTTACACAGCAGAGCAGAACAGCTGTTTTCGAAAGTCGCAACACTTTTATCGTCAGTGCTCATGTGTATATTGTGTTTGTCACCACTTTTTAGGTGGCTTAGTTGAATGTGATAACAGTTCCTATTTGCACAAATTTTATTGTGAAAAAGAATCCGAGAACTGTATCAAGCTTATGTTAACACGTTTTTGTTTTAATACCCGTGTTACCGTTTGATTATTTTCTTCATGTCCCGTTTTTCTGAATTTTTTGTTCCATTATACATTAAGTCAAACTTTTTTGGTTTGAATTTTATACTTAAGTATATGTGAACGTTTTTCCAATTTTCATTGGTAGCTCAAGCCAATGAAAATTGGAAAAACGTTCCATCAGAAAAATGGGACGTGAAGAAAATAATCAAACGGTAATACGTTAATCAAATTTTTCTAGGATAGAATTCAGTACATTTTTGTATCTAAAAGTAACAAGTCATGAATATTTAAAAATTCTTGTGTGTTATTTCAAGCTAAGATAGAAAATCAATACATATTCTCAAAAAATATTATTTTTATATTAAAAAATAAAAGTGTATTATATATTTTAAGCAAAGACAGAATATTAATATATAAACATCCTTGTAAAATTTCTTGTTATTCAGGCAATCAATATATTTTTGAATAAAAAAGCATACTATATACAAAATAATTTTATAAACCAAAATAAAAATATAAAAAAGTGAGTTCATTAGTGCAATATCTGTAATAAGGTATACAAATACCAAAAATCCTATTTGGCACATTGCAAAGGTCATGTTCAACCTGAACAAGTGCAACAGGCCATACAACCCCCAACATCTGCATACAACCCGATAACAACATATCAACAAGTGCAACAGTCCATACAACATCTGCATACAACCCCATAACAACATATCAACAAGTGCCACAGTCCATACAACCCCCAATATCTGAATACAACCCAATAACAATATATAACCCAATGTCCTGGAACAATGTTCAATATCAATATCCAGTGCAGATACAAGAATATACATATTATCCATTTCAATATGCAGCACCCTTGCAGTTGCAGGAATATAATATCCCCAATTACTACCCAAGCTATTGCACCTTTGAAAATCTTCCTCAACCAGCTGATAAATTATGAACATAGAGATATGGATATAAGTCAACATGATGGACAAAATGGTACACAAAATGATAATATGGATGAAGCGGAAATGGATATATCTAGTTCTTTGAATGAACAGCAGGAGCAAGCTACAAATGATCCTACATATATCATAATAAATAGTGCATTTAAGAACAACATTGCAACATATGTAATTTCAATAAGTAAAAACTGCTTGTTATTTGAAGATGCCGTCAAGGAAAGGCTTGAAAATAATCTAGCAGTGCATAATATTATTAAGTTTAATATTACTTTTATTGAGGAGTATATTAAAATTGTTGGTGATGATATGGAATTGTGTACTATTTCACATAAGTAGTATGTTTGTGGGGTTTCTGTATAGAGTTTTTCATACAAAAAGCTGTTCATACAGACACCCTACATTATGTATCGGCATTTTAGGTTGTTTGATTAGTTTGCTACGTTGAATGTGTGTGTGCGTGTGTTAAGTTTGCGACCATTACCGATGACAGGGTGTTTTTTCGAATATAATAGGAAAACAAGTGTTGAATGTTTGTTAAGTTTGTGACCTTTAATGGTGGCTGGATGTTTTTTAGAAAATAAAAGGGGAAAAAACTGTTGAATTGTGTATTAAATTTTAAACCACTACCGATGATAGGGTGTTTTTTAGAAAAAAAAACTGTTGAATGTGTGTGTGTACGATTAATATAGGCAGATGCAGCTGCTGTAGGTTTCATTGGTTTTGTAATTTCTTATCAATCCTAGAACGTTAACTGTAGGTGTTGAAATTCAAACACATTAAATTTATTTTTATAAATTTTTTTTATAATGCTTCCACGAGTGTATTTACCCTTGACAATAAAATAAAGACATTTAAATTTTAATAAAAATATATATTCACTATTTTATTTTACAATATTTTATTATCTGATTAAAAATTATTTTATATTAATATTTAACTTAAATTTTCTTTTTTGCTGGAGGTACTTTGCTTGAGATATTATTTTTTTCAATTATTGAATTCAAAGTAAGATTCTCTAATCCATATGTTTTTTCTTGCAAAATCTCGAGTTGAAAAAATATTTTTTTTTTGCAATTCTGTCAGTTGTTCATCAAAATACATTTTTAATTTCATTTCTCTATGAGATATCATATCTTGAATTGTCTTATTAATAATTTAATTTTTTTCATCAAGTTTCTTGAGCTGCTGTTTTTATAAAGTTATTAAATTTTGTTGTAATTGACTGATTTCCGTTCCTAAGTAATGTTTATTAATAGCGTCTTTTTCTTGTAAAGGAAACGAGGTATTAGTAATCCTTTTATTTTGCACATCGATATTGTTATTTTTATCCAAGAGAATTCCAACGACTTGACGAGTTTTTCTTTTTCCTTTTTCGGACTTAGTAATATCGCTTGAGCTATTACCAAATTTATTAATAGGCATATTGAGTCCTGTCCCTTCTTATATCATTAATAATCAGAACCTAACAACAAACATATATATATATATATATATATATATATTATTTATTATTTAATAAAAACAATTTTTTGTTTTGTTTTTGTTTCATAGTTTTTATATTTTCTTATACAATTTTAATTTTACAATATTTTCTTATTATCTAAACGGATTAAAACTAATTAAATATCTATATTTATATTAGGGAAAATATCATCATCATCTTCATCCATAAATTCTTTATATAAATTTAAATTAGATGATCGCAAAGAATTTATTCTGTAATGTCCCCATGAGTAAGTGTCAATATTATTTGTACATATAAATCTCTTATCATCTAAATAACTTAATGCTAGTTTAGTTACATGTTGTGTATATATTTGATGAACCTTAGATCTAAATACATACATAGAATCATAATATAGCTTTTTCTCTAGTAAACATTTTCTAAAATCAGTAATACTTAATCTAGCTGTCACACTATTCTTAACACCCTTAATTTTTTTTATTTCATTATCTACTTTATCTATTTATACTGAATACATTTTAGCTCGTAGAAATTGAAACCCAATATAAATTGGTTTTTTGTAGAACGTTTTAATTCTACTTATATCTATGGCAATAATTTCTTCATGATTTTTAAGGGAACTATGGAAATTAGGTTTAGATATGAGGGCTCTAGCCCCTAACCTCTTACCGTTACTCTCCCATTCACAAACTAATTTTACATCTTTTCTTTTGTCTACATTTTCCATAGTTTTACCATATGCAGCATTGTTTAAAAGCTTGAAAAAGTTTTGTTCAAATGTATTTTTAGCTATTGTTCTATGATGATTATTAAGTCAATATACTTTTTTAACCAATCCAACTGATTAAATTGAAGTATTCTATGTATTTTAGTTAAAATCAAACCGTTTTGAAGACATTGCTGAAGATTTCTATAGTGTATTATATATTTTGTTTTGATTTAAATCTGTAATTAATTTTGATTGTGTCGTGGTTTCAATTTTTTTGTTTTCGGCACAAAATGGAAAATCATTATCATAGTCGTGTAATGTTGTTGGATATTCTAAATCTACTTCAAGTATATATCCCATAGGACTATCTTCTTTTATATTATTTACATTAAAATTTTCAACATTTTCTATCCATTTAAAATTTTTGTAGGGAAGGTATTGCGACATTGCATAACCATACAAATTATTAACATCTATATAAATAAGATAATTTGATTCTTTAGTAGAATCATAATCACTAACGTATTTATTATTAGCAACTGATCGTCGTTTACTAAATTGTGCAATACCTCCCCTAATACCCCGCAAAACGAAATTATACATATTAATATCGGTTAGCAATTCAAGTTATATTTCTGTATATTTTAGCATAGCATTCCATGAAAGACCTGGAGTAGTATAATACTGACAGGGATCTAAATTATAAATACTTTTGCAAACTTTTCTAAAACTTTCAAATATATCACAAAGTAATAAAACATATACTTTTAAATATAAAAGTATATAGTCCATAAGAGATTTACACTGAAATGTATTCCAAACTTTTTCAGCATGTTCATAATCATCCACACTACACGACTCATTAGTAAGCTTATTGAAGAAGACTGAACGTGGTGGTAATTGTATTTCATGAAGACGATTAACAGAATCTAAATAGTCGTAAGGAAGGACACCTTTACGTTTCATTAAATTGAACTCGGTAATATTTTGATAATTTGATTTTATACTTTTTAGATTTTCATCTGATAAATATCCTGCTAGTTTTTCTAAGCTAGACGACATAAATCGCAATGAGTCTAGAAAACGTAATTCACTTGAATATTTATCATTTACCGAAATTCTCTTTGATATGGATACGTATAGTTCTTTATTTAGAGGAATTATATTTATATCACCTTCAATAGACGACAGTTCTCTTACAAACAAATGACAATCATATGCCGAAAGATTGTGGAAAAATATAGGTATGAAATTAGCAATTTGATATTCTAGATTACATTTATTATGAGCAGGTCCTCTATATTCGCCTGTTAAATGACAATGATCTGCTACTCTATCGTCAAAAGATAAAAATTGTTTACAAATATGACATACTCTGTCTTTATCTTGCTTTATCTGTTGAACTGATGTTAAGGAATTCATTGGTCTTACAACACTTACATAATTATTATATATATTTAAGACATCACTAACTAAATTTTTAAAGAAATATTTCGGTGCATCATCACCACTATAAATTCTAAATAAATCTAAACTAGTGTCAAACGAGCATTTTATGTAGTAGCTGTAAGCAAATGGAATATGCTTTTGTATAGATTTAATATTTGTTGAATCTTGTATATTAACCGACTCTAAAACGCATTCAAAGTCGGCATACACTACAAAAGGCACATCCATTTGCTTTTTAAAATTTTTAAAACTTAACTTACATTCATCTAAACTAGGCATCTTGGTCACCTTCTTATTACACTCATGTTTATGGTTTTCTAACTTTTCCTTGGTGTGAAAGCGTATCAACCAGGTATTACATACATAAATACATGTCTTGTGCTTTATCAGTTGACTTTTTATTAACCTGCAAGAAATAAAGAATATATATTTATTTAATTTTTATCGCTTTATATCAATATAAATACTGTAACTTACCTTGACATATTTTTGATCCATATATAGTGAAACCGTTCTCCTTCTTCCAACAACAATAAATTGAAGTGGGGTTTCTTCTCGGTTTGAGTAAAGTAATATGGTCCAACTATATTATCACCTTCGAGTACAAAAACATTTACACTTATTTCAGGGTTATTGTTTTCAAAATCTTTTATTTTATTAACGGATAGTGGGAAATTTAAACTTGTGAAATTTAAAATCATATTAGTTTGTAGAATGATAATATCGTCATGTATATTTTCAATGTTATACGATGTGCATATATTTGAGTTGAATTCACTTGGACACTGTGCTGATATTATAGCCCACTTAAAACAATATTCATCATTGTCTTTTACATTGACACATGCATGTCTTTTTAAAATGTTAGGTGGTAAGCATATATATTGAGACCCCTTCAAACATTTATACTGATTGATATTAATTTCAAGATGACATATTTCTATCAATGCCCATCCACTATCACACTCTTGGAACTCACTCATCTTTTTTACTAAAACATCACACTGATCAGAGTAAATTGGAAAAATGTCATCTGTTGTTGAGGCTATATTAAGAATAATCATTTTAGTTTGATGCGATTTCATATCCACACTGCATGAATCATCTTCTTCTTTTATTAATACATACTCGCAAAAGAGTTCACAATTAAATTTTATGTTTTAATGTTGTAGTGAATCTCTTAACAATTTTACAACTTTTTCCTTTATTTCATTTAAAAACACTTCGGGGATTAAGTTATCCTTATTATCATTTTGTATTACGTACGTTGCTATCCGATTTTTAAAAGAAGAGTTAATACATTTCACGTTATCATTATTAATTTGCTTAGCACTGTTATATTTATGAATGGTTGTACGTAAATGATAGTGCCGATTCGTTTTCATGGTATATGTTTTACAGGTATTACAATAAACAGTAGCTTCCTCCATATTTTAAATATCTTCTGTAACATGATAATGTTTTAGGAACTCTTTGCGATTTGTAAATTGTAAATTACATATTGCACACTTTAATGATGACGGTGAAGGATCATCGTGATGTAATCTGACATGACGTTTTAGAGATGAATTTAAATTGTAGACTTTTCCGCAAATTGTACAAATAAAACCAGCCATTTTATAAATTTATTTATTTATTTATCTATTAATAACGTTAGTATGCTTGAATTGAATTTTCAAGAATGATATCCCATTAGGTCTGTCTGCGTACATATATTTTGCATCATTTTGTGCAAAATGTTGTAAAATCTTGCAAAATGTTGTCTGCGTAGTCCAAATCTCTTGCAACGAGAGAGCCAAAAAGAGAATTTTTTGACAGTTCGAAGTTAGAGAACTTGCAAAATGTTACTGGAGAAATTTCTTCTTGCAAGATTTTGCAACTAGCTTGAACAGCTGTTTTTATTTACTGTTTAAATAAAATAATTTTTGTGAAATGAAAATGAAAATTGAAATTTAACAATGGCAGAGGTAAGTTAGAATTTTTAATATTTATAATAAATTATCATAAACAAAACATTTTACTTCATGCTAGAAACGTCCAAATATATACTGTCACCGTGACTTAGGTGGATTTGAGATCGCAGAACCAATGGAATCAGCAGAACTTTGAGGGACAAACTTTGCAATTGACGAGGCGAAAAGGTTTCTCGTGGAAATAGTGATGATGAGATTCGCCAAGCAATGCAAATTCTGTCAGATAACTATAAACTTATTTCATTTTTTTTAATTCAATATATACATGCATATGTATGTATTTCCATTTTTATTTTTTATGTGTTTGTTAAGTTTGTACATTTTGTAATCGGCTTCAGTGCCATTTAGGCTTTATTTTTATTTTGATTTTATTAGTCACTGTAAAGAAAAAATAAAATAAAACAATTCACTTATATTCATTAACTAGAAACAACAAAGTAGTCTCTTTTTTAAGAGCAGAGCTAATGATTCCAATAATGCTGTTTTTCTGCCATAATTTGCATCCTTTCTCTCTACCCATTCTTTCCTTTATTTTTCCTTGCCTTCCTCTGCTCCTTTATATAGTTTGTAGATCTTCTCTTCGTTGGCTGCCTTCTGCTCCGCATGTCTCTGCATTTTCCACGTGCTCTTGTAAAGACGTTTTCCTTCGCATAGGGCATGAAGCCGTCATATCCAGATTTTCTGTATATGCAAATGTAAAATTTACATACATAAATAAATAAAAAAATAATTAATAAAATAACCACCTTGCGAAGAATTCACTATCTAAACAGTATTCAGGATTCACCAATCTTTCCTCCCGAAGGAGGTCATCCAATGTTAAGCTGAAACTATGTTGGGCAATGTAAGCAAAAGAAGTTTTATAAAAAACTTGAGAAATTAAACTTACCAAAATATTGACAGTGTAATAAACAAGTTTTTTATTTACAACACCTTTTAAGCTTCACTTTAATTAATAATTTTTTAATTTACCGCGAGAATTCACTTTTGCTAAAAATTTTTTGCACTTTTAGTTCAATTGTTTACACACCGATCAGCTGTTTTCTTGCAATATTTCACTGGATGCTGTCCGCGTACTTTTTGAGATATTTTCAGCCGAGAGAGTAAAATTGGTCTTACTCTCCAAAAAGAAGATTCTGAGTATTTGCTACTAGAAAAGTACGCAGACAAACCTATTATTTTTAAACTAACTATTTATATTAAATTTTAAACGTTAGCTGTTAAGAACACATGCGCGTTGTAAAATTCAAACACTTTTCTTTAAGGATATTAAATATATTCTTATCAGTTGTTTGGTTTCAACACACAAAAAAATGGTTACACACCGGATGTGGTTTTAAAACGTGTTATTAGTTGTTTTTAATCCTAAATATTAAAATATATAAATTCATACATTAGACGTGATTTATACATCAGATGTTGATTCAAGGTCATTAAGGTCAAGCTATGGCTATGAAATTCAAACATATTTTTGATTTGTTTTAACGCATAAAAAATTACACACCGGGTGTGTTTTTAAAATGTGTTGTCAGTTTTTTTAATACTAAATATTAATATATATAAATTCATACATTAGATGTGTGCTGAAAAAACTATAATTGCATTGAGAAATTTTAGTAATTTGTGTATGTATAAATAAAGAAAACATTAAACAATTTTAAACAGATCTGCAGATCTGTATCTGGTTTGTATCTGGTTATGACCTGGTTTATATCTGGTTATGACCTGGTTTGTATCTGGTTATGACCTGGTTTGTATCTGGTTATGACCTGGTTTGTATCTGTTTACGATCTGCTTTATATATTAACTGCATCTGGTTCCAATCTGCTTTATACCTGTAGATATTCTTTAAAACCTTTTCTACATCTTCCTTTATTTTTAGCATCATCCTTGCTTAGAACTGCAAATCCATATTTAACTTTTCAACACTCCCCACAAATCTTTCTAAACTCCTTAAACGATATATCACCAATAACATCATCATTATATATATATGCCTTAAGTTCACTTCATCTTGTTTAAATATTATAATCATATTTAAAGACAAGACCATTAGGACTTTCTATTACACTAATCATCACATTAGTTTTTCCATAATTTGAAAGTCCTACAATTAGTGCTCGTATTGAATTTGATAACAATGTACTATGTACATTATGAAATAACTTGCAATGGAGACAACACGGAAGCATGTAAGAAAATATATGTTGGTACGACAAGAACAAAATTAAAGACTAGAATATCTGGACATAAATCGGATCTAAATAATAATACAAAATCTTTGACCCAAAAAACGGTACTTGCTGCCCACTGTGAAATAACTGGACACCAACCAGACTTGAGTAAAGTAAAAATATTGGGAGGAGAGAAGAATTATACAAAGACATATATGCAAGAGATGCTACACATAATAAATACTGACAAAAGAATTAACTACAAATCAGACACTGACAATTGCGCACACAACTTTAGATATACAATAAACAAACACAGAAAAGGAAAAAAAAAACCAGTGAACAGTAGGTGACAAAGTTTCTAAGTATAAACAAGTGACTAGACCAGGACTATAAAATATGTAATAATTATTATTGTTGTAAATAATTTAATATTCAGTAGTTTAATGTTTTTGTTTAGAAAATTGTAATTCCCTGAGGATGAGCAACAGAGTTGGTCGAAATATTGGAATAAATATATATTAAAAGAAAAATTTTTTAATATTATTTTATTATAAAAAAGACCTCAAGCCGAAAAAGCACATCACAAACAAACAGTTTTTATATAAACTTATATCTATTATAAAAAAATATACATGCACATTCATTTATATAATTCCTTAAAATGTTTTCGCAATCACATTTATGAATTTCATTATGTATATATATTAACGGTTTATCAACATTATCATATATTCGTATTTCATTTATCATTTTTAAAAAAATTTCTTTATGAACTTGATTAATTTCCTTGTTATGTATATTTAACAGATTCTCCAATTTAGCTGATGAAATCATGATGATTATGATGATAGAATGTAATTATAAAACTAAATAAAATAATATAAATCTTAGACTATTTATTATAGATTAAATTGTTTTTCTCAAATATAACCATAATTTCAACTAAAATTGTTCAATGTTTTCTTTATTTATACATATACAAATTACTAAAATTTCTCAATGCAATTATAGTTTTTTCAGCACACATCTAATGTATGAATTTATATATTTTAATATTTAGTATTAAAAAAACTGACAACACGTTTTAAAAGCACACCCGGTGTGTAATTTTTTATTCGTTAAAACAAATCAACTGATAAGAATATATTGTTACACAGATTAGAAATAGATTTAAATAAAACGACAATGTGGCTATATGTACTTGGCAGCACTGCCAATTAATCTCTAGTTGTCAAAATGTTACAACCCTGGTCAACACAATATAGATAATATTCAAATTAACGGAAATGGAATACTCCAGAATATACAAGATCATTCGAGGCTGTGCCAATAATAAGTGTAAACAACAACAACGAAAAACCTAGCAACATAAATGCTAAGAGATGTTCTTCTTAATGACCTTGTATGCAAGTATTCGTTGCTAATAAAGCTAAACAGATTCACAAGTATACACAGCCATATACACATAGGAGAAGAAGAAACAAAACCACACAACACACAGAGCACTCATACATACAACCACACATAGTCACCATAAGCAAAATACACAAGTCAGCATTGTCATGTATACAAACACACGTATATAGCTACATGTTAAGTAAAGCACAACCAACAACAACCATGCCCAGAAGTTTCGCGAAGTTACCAGACGACGTCATTTTTGCTATATAAAGGCGCTGCCAGAGCTCAGAGAGAGAGAGAGAGTGATTTCAAATATAGACGTGTTAACATCGCTAAGTGTTGAGTAGTACAAATACTCGTGTTAATAAAGTAATAAATAAAGTGTTGCCGCATTTTATTAGTAAAATTAATTTGTCCGTGTTTTAATTTGATGCAATAAAACGAATCCTTGAAGGATAAGTAATAAAACCGTTTTTACGAAAAGTTCTAAAAACGTAACAATTGGTGTCAGAAGTGGGAGGACATTAAGGACATTAAAAAATTAAAATAAAATAATCATTAAATTTGATGAACTAAAAGTTGAACAGCTGAAAAAGGAGCTCAGTAAGCTGGAATTGCCTACTGCAGGTAACAAGGCTGAACTGCAGAAGAGGCTGATAGATGAGTTTAAGGATCGCGGCATGGACATCGGGACATACGAGTTTGAGGACAAAGACGATGTGCAGGTATGCCCTCATGCCACTACCAGCAGCATGGACATAAATTCAATGTTCGCTGCTATGATGATCGAAATGAAACAGAACACTCAGCAGATAAAAGCAATCAGTGATGCACAAACTGCATCAAAAATCAGCAGTGACGTTATCATTATGAATTTGCTTAAGGCCCAATTAGCGAGACGCGACGCTGCGCAACGCTGCGCAAACGCGTCAGCTTATCCAATCTGTTACATGGAAAATTGCGAAAATGCTTAATTGAGCGCTGAAAAACGGAACGCAGCGCAGCCAACCTACAGAAAATAGAATTTTACGCAGAAATACGCAAGAGTGATGGCATGTATGTATGTTGAATGAGAGTGCGGCACAAAAGCTTTTTTTTTGTACTTCTTGTTTGGTTTGATATTTGAACATATAGTTGATACATTTGTAGATATACATAGCATATTCAATAAATTAATTTGCTATATAACTTAATTTACTCTATAAAAGCACAAAAGACTGTAAATATTTTTTGTACAATAGTAGGTTAATGTTATACATACGTATATATATGCAGATATATGAACGCATGGGCATAAATTCATTTGGCACCAATATTACTACATATGTAATTTATATATGTACATGCAGGCAAATGTGTGGATAATGTTAAGCGACCAGTACGATGCTATTGAGACAACCCGATAATAATAAACACAATCTTGCTCTAATGCATGTCTGAAAAATTCGAAACCATATTCATGACTGAGGGCGAAGTCAATCTCGGGATCTAAGGCATCGTTGTCTTGTGTTCACTACTTTAGCCAGCAGCACCCTTATAAAATATATGTATTAGTAAAATTATAATATAGATATACATATAATTAAGATGTTACATCGATCACAAGTTTAAAATAAAGTACTGTACTATTTATACCATTTCGTACGTTTTCTGTACAAGCGCAAAAAGGAAAGTGCCATCACTGTTTCAAGAAGATGTTTTGATTTTTTGTTTTTAAATGATAAACACCACAAGCTAAACAGTATTCTGTGACATTTTGCACAAACGTAAAAAGTTTAAGCAAATAAACATATATTTTCCATATCCATTTTACAATATACGTATCTTCTTTTTTAATATTATCACTCAAATAAATTTAAACTCTACAATTTGTTGTATGTACATATACATATATATGTACATACACAATTTTTTTCTGTAAAAACATGGTGCGTTTTTAAGCATTCTATAAGCGGAGTTGCATTAGCGCGTTGCGCTGCGCTTGCGTTTGCGTTTTAGCGTCTCGCTAATGGAGCCTTTAGCACTGTTATATTAATGAATGGTTGGTTGTACGTAAATGATAGTGCCGATTCGTTTTCGTGGTATATGTTTTACAGGTATTACAATAAACAGTAGCTTCCTCCATATTTTAAATATCTTCTGTAACATGAGAATGTGTTAGGAACTCTTTGCGACTTGTAAATTGTAAATTACATGTTGCACACTTTAATGATGACGGTGAAGGATCATCGTGATGTAATCTGACATGACTTTTTAGAGATGAATTTAAATTGTAGACTTTTACGCAAATTGTACAAATAAAACCAGCCATTTTATAAATTTATTTATTTATTTTTCTATTAATAACGTTAGTATGCTTGAAGTGAATTTTCAAGAATGATATCCCATTATTTTTAAACTAACTATTTATATTAAATTTTAGACGTTAGCTGTTAAGAACACATGCGCGTTAGCTGTGGTTGTAAAATTCAAACACTTTTCTTTAAGGATATTAAAGATATTCTTATCAGTTGTTTGCATCAAATTAAAACACGGACAAATTAATTTTACTAATATAATGCGGCAACACTTTATTTATTACTTTATTAACACGAGTATTTGTACTACTCAACACTTAGCGATGTTAACACGTCTATATTTGAAATCACTCTCTCTCTCTCTTTCTCTGAGCTCTGGCAGCGCCTTTATATAGCAAAAATGACGTCGTCTGGCGAAACTTCTGGGCATGGTTGTTGTTGGTTGTGCTTTACTTAACATGTAGCTATATACGTGTGTTTGTATACATGACAATGCTGACTTGTGTATTTTGCTTATGGTGACTATGTGTGGTTGTAAGTATGAGTGTTCTGTGTGTTGTGTGGTTTTGTTTCTTCTTCTCCTATGTGTATATGGCTGTGTATACTTGTGAACCTGTTTAGCTTTGTTAGCAACGAATACTTGCATACAAGCTCATTAAGAATAACATCTCTTAGCATATATTTTGCTAGGTTTTTCGTTGTTGTTGTTTACACTTATTATTGGCACAGCCTCGAATGATCTTGTATATTCTGGAGTATTCCATTTCCGTTAATTTGAATATTATCTATATTGTGTTGACCAGGGTTGTAACATTTTGACAACTAGAGATTAATTGGCAGTGCTGCCAAGTACATATAGCCACATTGTCGTTTTATTCAAATGTATTTCTAATCTGTGTAACACTGCCGCCCACTTAAGCCTGTTCGACCCGAATAGGCATACAATCACCTCTTCCATAGTGCGCCAATCGTTCGAGATGTACTATCTTCATTTTCGACCTTGGGCTGTTATGCTTCTGTATCCGGTATACAATGTCATTCACTCTCTTAATCACTTTATACGGGCCATCCCAGTGAGCCTGTAATTTTGGGGACAATCCTTTCTTCCGTTGTGGGTTAAAAAGTAGAACCAATTGTCCTTCCATAAATCCCTTCGAATTTGCTGCGCGGTCATACCTAGCCTTCATCTTGTCACTGACCATCTTGATTCTTTTACGCACGAACTCATGCAGTTCGTTTAAGTTCTCCTTCTACAGGCTTAACACCAAATTCCAAATCACCAGATAGTTTTAATTCCGTCCCGAAGATAATTTTGGCTGGCGTTCTCGATGTTGAGTCGTATAGAGCTGACCTATATGCCATCAAAAATTTGGGGATGTGCTCGTCCCAATCCCTCTGATGGTTGCTTACTACTTTCCGTAGGTACTCTTCTAAGGTACGATTGAACCTTTCCACCATGCCATCAGACTGTGGATGCAACGGCGTCGTTCTGGTTTTCTTTATCCCATATAACTCGCATATTTCCCTGAATATTGCAGACTCGAAATTCCTCCCTTGGTCGGAATGTAATTCTATTGGGACACCATAGCGACATACCCAGTTGTTGACGAATGCATTTACAATTGTCTTTGCTTCCTGGTTAGGTATAGCATATACCTCTGGCCATTTACTGAAATAGTCCATTACCACAAGTACATAACGATTTCCGGCTTCAGTGACGGGAAAGGGACCTGCTACATCCATTGTGATCCGCTCGAATGGTGCTCCTGAGTTGTATTGTTGTAGCTGTCCCCGGCTTCTTCTTACTGGGCCTTTGGCTGCTATGCACTGTGGGCAGTTTGCTATCCAGTCGGCTACGGCTTGTTGACATCCAACCCAATAAAAACGCTGCTTCAGTTTCTCAAGTGTTTTTGTTACTCCAAGATGACCGCCACTGGGTCCATTATGAAACCCCTGTAAAACTTTACTTATCTTGGAGTATGGCACAACTATTAAATTTTAAGTTATTTTGCCATCTACACTTTCCCATACGCGGTATAAACACCCTTTTACTACCTTGAGGCTGTTCCACTGAGCCCAATAAGATTAAGTGAGTGGGCTTTCAGCCGAAATTTCATTCTGGGATAGTCGTCTGCCCTCTTCTTTGGCCGCTGATCAGAGCCGATGTGCATTAGCCGAACATCAACAACGCCTCCCTTTTGCTCGGTTCTAACACAACTAAGCAGCAGGGTCTTCTTGAAAGAGCACCCGCATTGTTATGCTTTGTGCCCCTTCTATGCTCAATGCTGTTTCTTGGTGGCGAAACAGATCTACCTCCCTTCCTTGATTCTTTGCAGCTGCGCTGAAAATTACCGATCTTTCCGCAGTTAAAGCACTTAGGCTTTTCTTTTGTAGCACTTTCTACTAGCAGTTGTCGCATTGCCTTCTTAAAGCTAGCAACTAGGTTGTTATCCTCCTCAGACAAAACCTCCACATTCCGCACTCTACCTCTCTTCCCTGATGCTTTGCAGCTGCGCTGAAAATGACCGATCTTTCCGCAGTTAAAGCACTTAGGCTTTTCTTTGGTAGCATTTTCTGCCAGCAGTTGTCGCATTGTCTCCTTAACGCTAGCAACTAGGTTGTTATCCTCCTCAGACAAAACCTCCACATTCCGCAGTTTACATATCTGTAGATTGAAAACCATCCTTGCAGTCCCTTGAGCCAGCGCAAATGAAACAGTTTCAGCGAAAGTGGCTTTTTGCGTAGCGCACACCGCCAGTTTAACATCAGAGTCGCGAATGCCCTTAACGAAAGCCTCAGTTTTACAGTGGTCCAGGAACGGGTGACTCTCGCCTGGATATCTGAGCTGCACTGAACGCTCGATTTCCATTGCGAAATCTTGTAGAGATTCGTTAGGCTTCTGAACTCTACATCGCAATTCCATTCTGTATAAATCGCGCTTGTGCTCACCACCATACTTGCGCTGCAATGCTGCCATTATTTCATTATAGTTGTTTCTGCTGCTTACCTGCACAGTCTCAAGTACGTCTGCGGCTGTACCCTTTAAGGACAAAATCAACTCTATGGTCTTTTCTTCAGCATCCCATCCATTTCTGCTAGCAACCGTCTCGAACTGGAATTTGAAGATGCCTAATGGTACGCTGCCGTCGAAGCATGGCGCTATTATCCGCGCAGAAACCTCCGCAACTGGTCGTACTGGCCCGCCGCTACACTCCAGGTTATGCACTTTGTCCTCTAGAGTATGCAATTTCTCTTCGAACTCCTTTACATGCTGTTCCAGCTTTGAGAATTTATTCTCAATAGAATCCACCCTCCTGTTAATGGCTTCAGAAACCTCTACCAGGGTCTCGTTCATGGCTTTATTTGACTCCTGTATTTCGGCTACAAGCTTTTCCTGCATCTGCTGAGAGTTCTCTTTTATTTCAGTTATTTCGGCTACAAGCTTGACCTGCGTCTGCTGAGAGTTCTGTTTTATTTCAGTTATTTCGGCTACAAGCTTGTCACTGCTGATTTTTTATGCAGTTTGTGCATCACTGATTGCTTTTATTTGCTGAGTGTTCTGTTTCATTTCGATCATCATAGCAGCGAACATTGAATTTATGTCCATGCTGCTGGTAGTGGCAGGAGGGCATACCTGCACATCGTCTTTGTCCTCAAACTCGTATGTCCCGATGTCCATGCCGCGATTCTTAAACTCATCTATCAGCCTCTTCTGCAGTTCAGCCTTGTTACCTGCAGTTGGCAATTCCAGCTTACTGAGCTCCCTTTTCAGCTGTTCAACTTTTAGCTCATCAAATTTCATGATTATTTTATTTTAATTTTTTAATGTCCTTTTTTCCCCCCTTAAATTGCAATGTCCTTTTAATTATTTTTGCAATCCCACTTCTGACACCAATTGTTACGTTTTTAGACCTTTTCGTAAAAACGGTTTTATTACTTATCCTTCAAGGATTCGTTTTATTGCATCAAATTAAAACACGGACAAATTAATTTTACTAATATAATGCGGCAACACTTTATTTATTACTTTATTAAGACTCAACACTTAGCGATGTTAACACGTCTATATTTGAAATCACACTAACTCACTGAGCTCTGGCGGCGCCTTTATATAGCAAAAATGACGTCGTCTGGTAACTTCGCGAACTTCTGGCCATGGTTGTTGTTGGTTGTGCATTACTTAACATGTAGCTATATACGTGTGTTTGTATACATGACAATGCTGACTTGTGTATTTTGCTTATGGTGACTATGTGTGGTTGTATGTATGAGTGTTCTGTGTGTTGTGTGGTGTTGTTTCTTCTTCTCCTATGTGTATATGGCTGTGTATACTTGTGAACCTGTTTAGCTTTATTAGCAACGAATACTTGCATACAAGCTCATTAAGAAGAACATCTCTTAGAATTTATGTTGCTAGGTTTTTCGTTGTTGTTGTTTACACTTATTATTGGCACAGCCTCGAATGATCTTGTATATTCTGGAGTATTCCATTTCCGTTAATTTGAATATTATCTATATTGTGTTGACCAGGGTTGTAACATTTTGACAACTAGAGATTAATTGGCAGTGCTGTTAAGTACATATAGCCACATTGTCGTTTTATTTAAATCTATTTCTAATCTGTGTAACAATATATTCTTATCAGTTGATTTGTTTTAACGAATAAAAAATTACACACCGGGTGTGCTTTTAAAACGTGTTGTCAGTTTTTTTAATACTAAATATTAAAATATATAAATTCATACATTAGATGTGTGCTGAAAAAACTATAATTGCATTGAGAAATTTTAGTAATTTGTATATGTATAAATAAAGAAAACATTGAACAATTTTAGTTGAAATTATGGTTATATTTGAGAAAAACAATTTAATCTATAATAAATAGTCTAAGATTTATATTATTTTATTTAGTTTTATAATTACATTCTATCATCATAATCATCATGATTTCATCAGCTAAATTGGAGAATCTGTTAAATATACATAACAAGGAAATTAATCAAGTTCATAAAGAAATTTTTTTAAAAATGATAAATGAAATACGAATATATGATAATGTTGATAAACCGTTAATATATATACATAATGAAATTCATAAATGTGATTGCGAAAACATTTTAAGGAATTATATAAATGAATGTGCATGTATATTTTTTTATAATAGATATAAGTTTATATAAAAACTGTTTGTTTGTGATGTGCTTTTTCGGCTTGAGGTCTTTTTTATAATAAAATAATATTAAAAATTTTTTCTTTTAATATATATTTATTCCAATATTTCGACCAACTCTGTTGCTCATCCTCAGGGAATTACAATTTTCTAAACAAAAAACAAAAACATTAAACTACTGAATATTAAATTATTTACAACAATAATAATTATTACATATTTTATAGTCCTGGTCTAGTCACTTGTTTATACTTAGAAACTTTGTCACCTACTGTTCACTGGTTTTTTTTTCTTTTCTGTGTTTGACCCGTTTTTTGGGTCAAAGATTTTGTATTATTATTTAGATCCGATTTATGTCCAGATATTCTAGTGTTTAATTTTGTTCTTGTCGTACCAACATATATTTTCTTACATGCTTCCGTGTTGTCTCCATTGCAAGTTATTTCATAATGTACATAGTACATTGTTATCAAATTCAATACGAGCACTAATTGTAGGACCTTCAAATTATGGAAAAACTAATGTGATGATTAGTGTAATAGAAAGTCCTAATGGTCTTGTCTTTAAATATGATTATAATATTTAAACAAGATGAAGTGAACTTAAGGCATATATATATAATGATGATGTTATTGGTGATATATCGTTTAAGGAGTTTAGAAAGATTTGTGGGGAGTGTTGAAAAGTTAAATATGGATTTGCAGTTCTAAGCAAGGATGATGCTAAAAATAAAGGAAGATGTAGAAAAGGTTTTAAAGAATATCTACAGGTATAAAGCAGATTGGAACCAGATGCAGTTAATATATAAAGCAGATCGTAAACAGATACAAACCAGGTCATAACCAGATACAAACCAGGTCATAACCAGATACAAACCAGGTCATAACCAGATATAAACCAGGTCATAACCAGATACAAACCAGATACAGATCTGCAGATCTGTTTAAAATTGTTTAATGTTTTCTTTATTTATACATACACAAATTACTAAAATTTCTCAATGCAATTATAGTTTTTTCAGCACACATCTAATGTATGAATTTATATATATTAATATTTAGTATTAAAAAAACTGACAACACATTTTAAAAACACACCCGGTGTGTAATTTTTTATGCGTTAAACCAAATCAAAAATATGTTTGAATTTCATAGCCATAGCTTGACCTTAATGACCTTGAATCAACATCTGATGTATAAATCACGTCTAATGTATGAATTTATATATTTTAATATTTAGGATTAAAAACAACTAATAACACGTTTTAAAACCACATCCGGTGTGTAACCATTTTTTTGTGTGTTGAAACCAAACAACTGATAAGAATATATTTAATATCCTTAAAGAAAAGTGTTTGAATTTTACAACGCGCATGTGTTCTTAACAGCTAACGTTTAAAATTTAATATAAATAGTTAGTTTAAAAATAATAGGTTTGTCTGCGTACTTTTCTAGTAGCAAATACTCAGAATCTTCTTTTTGGAGAGTAAGACCAATTTTACTCTCTCGGCTGAAAATATCTCAAAAAGTACGCGGACAGCATCCAGTGAAATATTGCAAGAAAACAGCTGATCGGTGTGTAAACAATTGAACTAAAAGTGCAAAAAATTTTTAGCAAAAGTGAATTCTCGCGGTAAATTAAAAAATTATTAATTAAAGTGAAGCTTAAAAGGTGTTGTAAATAAAAAACTTGTTTATTACACTGTCAATATTTTGGTAAGTTTAATTTCTCAAGTTTTTTATAAAACTTCTTTTGCTTACATTGCCCAACATAGTTTCAGCTTAACATTGGATGACCTCCTTCGGGAGGAAAGATTGGTGAATCCTGAATACTGTTTAGATAGTGAATTCTTCGCAAGGTGGTTATTTTATTAATTATTTTTTTATTTATTTATGTATGTAAATTTTACATTTGCATATACAGAAAATCTGGATATGACGGCTTCATGCCCTATGCGAAGGAAAACGTCTTTACAAGAGCACGTGGAAAATGCAGAGACATGCGGAGCAGAAGGCAGCCAACGAAGAGAAGATCTACAAACTATATAAAGGAGCAGAGGAAGGCAAGGAAAAATAAAGGAAAGAATGGGTAGAGAGAAAGGATGCAAATTATGGCAGAAAAACAGCATTATTGGAATCATTAGCTCTGCTCTTAAAAAAGAGACTACTTTGTTGTTTCTAGTTAATGAATATAAGTGAATTGTTTTATTTTATTTTTTCTTTACAGTGACTAATAAAATCAAAATAAAAATAAAGCCTAAATGGCACTGAAGCCGATTACAAAATGTACAAACTTAACAAACACATAAAAAATAAAAATGGAAATACATACATATGCATGTATATATTGAATTAAAAAAAATGAAATAAGTTTATAGTTATCTGACAGAATTTGCATTGCTTGGCGAATCTCATCATCACTATTTCCACGAGAAACCTTTTCGCCTCGTCAATTGCAAAGTTTGTCCCTCAAAGTTCTGCTGATTCCATTGGTTCTGCGATCTCAAATCCACCTAAGTCACGGTGACAGTATATATTTGGACGTTTCTAGCATGAAGTAAAATGTTTTGTTTATGATAATTTATTATAAATATTAAAAATTCTAACTTACCTCTGCCATTGTTAAATTTCAATTTTCATTTTCATTTCACAAAAATTATTTTATTTAAACAGTAAATAAAAACAGCTGTTCAAGCTAGTTGCAAAATCTTGCAAGAAGAAATTTCTCCAGTAACATTTTGCAAGTTCTCTAACTTCGAACTGTCAAAAAATTCTCTTTTTGGCTCTCTCGTTGCAAGAGATTTGGACTACGCAGACAACATTTTGCAAGATTTTACAACATTTTGCACAAAATGATGCAAAATATATGTACGCAGACAGACCTAATGGGATATCATTCTTGAAAATTCAATTCAAGCATACTAACGTTATTAATAGATAAATAAATAAATAAATTTATAAAATGGCTGGTTTTATTTGTACAATTTGCGGAAAAGTCTACAATTTAAATTCATCTCTAAAACGTCATGTCAGATTACATCACGATGATCCTTCACCGTCATCATTAAAGTGTGCAATATGTAATTTACAATTTACAAATCGCAAAGAGTTCCTAAAACATTATCATGTTACAGAAGATATTTAAAATATGGAGGAAGCTACTGTTTATTGTAATACCTGTAAAACATATACCATGAAAACGAATCGGCACTATCATTTACGTACAACCATTCATAAATATAACAGTGCTAAGCAAATTAATAATGATAACGTGAAATGTATTAACTCTTCTTTTAAAAATCGGATAGCAACGTACGTAATACAAAATGATAATAAGGATAACTTAATCCCCGAAGTGTTTTTAAATGAAATAAAGGAAAAAGTTGTAAAATTGTTAAGAGATTCACTACAACATTAAAACATAAAATTTAATTGTGAACTCTTTTGCGAGTATGTATTAATAAAAGAAGAAGATGATTCATGCAGTGTGGATATGAAATCGCATCAAACTAAAATGATTATTCTTAATATAGCCTCAACAACAGATGACATTTTTCCAATTTACTCTGATCAGTGTGATGTTTTAGTAAAAAAGATGAGTGAGTTCCAAGAGTGTGATAGTGGATGGGCATTGATAGAAATATGTCATCTTGAAATTAATATCAATCAGTATAAATGTTTGAAGGGGTCTCAATATATATGCTTACCACCTAACATTTTAAAAAGACATGCATGTGTCAATGTAAAAGACAATGATGAATATTGTTTTAAGTGGGCTATAATATCAGCACAGTGTCCAAGTGAATTCAACTCAAATATATGCACATCGTATAACATTGAAAATATACATGACGATATTATCATTCTACAAACTAATATGATTTTAAATTTCACAAGTTTAAATTTCCCACTATCCGTTAATAAAATAAAAGATTTTGAAAACAATAACCCTGAAATAAGTGTAAATGTTTTTGTACTCGAAGGTGATAATATAGTTGGACCATATTACTTTACTCAAACCGAGAAGAAACCCCACTTCAATTTATTGTTGTTGGAAGAAGGAGAACGGTTTCACTATATATGGATCAAAAATATGTCAAGGTAAGTTACAGTATTTATATTGATATAAAGCGATAAAAATTAAATAAATATATATTCTTTATTTCTTGCAGGTTAATAAAAAGTCAACTGATAAAGCACAAGACATGTATTTATGTATGTAATACCTGGTTGATACGCTTTCACACCAAGGAAAAGTTAGAAAACCATAAACATGAGTGTAATAAGAAGGTGACCAAGATGCCTAGTTTAGATGAATGTAAGTTAAGTTTTAAAAATTTTAAAAAGCAAATGGATGTGCCTTTTGTAGTGTATGCCGACTTTGAATGCGTTTTAGAGTCGGTTAATATACAAGATTCAACAAATATTAAATCTATACAAAAGCATATTCCATTTGCTTACAGCTACTACATAAAATGCTCGTTTGACACTAGTTTAGATTTATTTAGAATTTATAGTGGTGATGATGCACCGAAATATTTCTTTAAAAATTTAGTTAGTGATGTCTTAAATATATATAATAATTATGTAAGTGTTGTAAGACCAATGAATTCCTTAACATCAGTTCAACAGATAAAGCAAGATAAAGACAGAGTATGTCATATTTGTAAACAATTTTTATCTTTTGACGATAGAGTAGCAGATCATTGTCATTTAACAGGCGAATATAGAGGACCTGCTCATAATAAATGTAATCTAGAATATCAAATTGCTAATTTCATACCTATATTTTTCCACAATCTTTCGGCATATGATTGTCATTTGTTTGTAAGAGAACTGTCGTCTATTGAAGGTGATATAAATATAATTCCTCTAAATAAAGAACTATACGTATCCATATCAAAGAGAATTTCGGTAAATGATAAATATTCAAGTGAATTACGTTTTCTAGACTCATTGCGATTTATGTCGTCTAGCTTAGAAAAACTAGCAGGATATTTATCAGATGAAAATCTAAAAAGTATAAAATCAAATTATCAAAATATTACCGAGTTCAATTTAATGAAACGTAAAGGTGTCCTTCCTTACGACTATTTAGATTCTGTTAATCGTCTTCATGAAATACAATTACCACCACGTTCAGTCTTCTTCAATAAGCTTACTAATGAGTCGTGTAGTGTGGATGATTATGAACATGCTGAAAAAGTTTGGAATACATTTCAGTGTAAATCTCTTATGGACTATATACTTTTATATTTAAAAGTATATGTTTTATTACTTTGTGATATATTTGAAAGTTTTAGAAAAGTTTGCAAAAGTATTTATAATTTAGATCCCTGTCAGTATTATACTACTCCAGGTCTTTCATGGGATGCTATGCTAAAATATACAGAAATATAACTTGAATTGCTAACCGATATTAATATGTATAATTTCGTTTTGCGGGGTATTAGGGGAGGTATTGCACAATGTAGTAAACGACGATCAGTTGCTAATAATAAATACGTTAGTGATTATGATTCTACTAAAGAATCAAATTATCTTATTTATTTAGATGTTAATAATTTGTATGGTCGCAATACCTTCCCTACAAAAATTTTAAATGGATAGAAAATGTTGAAAATTTTAATGTAAATAATATAAAAGAAGATAGTCCTATGGGATATATACTTGAAGTAGATTTAGAATATCCAACAACATTACACGACTATGATAATGATTTTCCATTTTGTGCCGAAAACAAAAAAATTGAAACCACGACACAATCAAAATTAATTACAGATTTAAATCAAAACAAAATATATAATACACTATAGAAATCTTCAGCAATGTCTTCAAAACGGTTTGATTTTAACTAAAATACATAGAATACTTCAATTTAATCAGTTGGATTGGTTAAAAAAGTATATTGACTTAATAATCATCATACAATACATTTGAACAAAACTTTTTCAAGCTTTTAAACAATGCTGCATATGGTAAAACTATGGAAAATGTAGACAAAAGAAAAGATGTAAAATTAGTTTGTGAATGGGAGAGTAACGGTAAGAGGTTAGGGGCTAGAGCCCTCATATCTAAACCTAATTTCCATAGTTCCCTTAAAAATCATGAAGAAATTATTGCCATAGATATAAGTAGAATTAAAACGTTCTACAAAAAACCAATTTATATTGGGTTTCAATTTCTACGAGCTAAAATGTATTCAGTATAAATAGATAAAGTAGATAATGAAATAAAAAAAATTAAGGGTGTTAAGAATAGTGTGACAGCTAGATTAAGTATTACTGATTTTAGAAAATGTTTACTAGAGAAAAAGCTATATTATGATTCTATGTATGTATTTAGATCTAAGGTTCATCAAATATATACACAACATGTAACTAAACTAGCATTAAGTTATTTAGATGATAAGAGATTTATATGTACAAATAATATTGACACTTACTCATGGGGACATTACAGAATAAATTCTTTGCGATCATCTAATTTAAATTTATATAAAGAATTTATGGATGAAGATGATGATGATATTTTCCCTAATATAAATATAGATATTTAATTAGTTTTAATCCGTTTAGATAATAAGAAAATATTGTAAAATTAAAATTGTATAAGAAAATATAAAAACTATGAAACAAAAACAAAACAAAAAATTGTTTTTATTAAATAATAAATAATATATATATATATATATATATATATATATGTTTGTTGTTAGGTTCTGATTATTAATGATATAAGAAGGGACAGGACTCAATATGCCTATTAATAAATTTGGTAATAGCTCAAGCGATATTACTAAGTCCGAAAAAGGAAAAAGAAAAACTCGTCAAGTCGTTGGAATTCTCTTGGATAAAAATAACAATATCGATGTGCAAAATAAAAGGATTACTAATACCTCGTTTCCTTTACAAGAAAAAGACGCTATTAATAAACATTACTTAGGAACGGAAATCAGTCATTTACAACAAAATTTAATAACTTTATAAAAACAGCAGCTCAAGAAACTTGATGAAAAAATTTAAATTATTAATAAGACAATTCAAGATATGATATCTCATAGAGAAATGAAATTAAAAATGTATTTCGATGAACAAATGACAGAATTGCAAAAAAAATATTTTTTCAACTCGAGGTTTTGCAAGAAAAAACATATGGATTAGAGAATCTTACTTTGAATTCAATAATTGAAAAAAATAATATCTCAAGCAAAGTACCTCCAGCAAAAAAGAAAATTTAAGTTAAATATTAATATAAAATAATTTTTAATCAGATAATAAAACATTGTAAAATAAAATAGTGAATATATATTTTTATTAAAATTTAAATGTCTTTTTTTCATTGTCAAGGGTAAATACACTCGTGGAAGCACTATAAAAAAAATTGATAAAAATAAATTTAATGCTCTTCAAAAAACAATGCGTTCATATCAGTTAAAAAAAATGTGTTTGAATTTCAACACCTACTGCTAACGTTCTAGGATTGATAAGAAATTACAAAATCAATGAAACCTACAGCAGCTGCATCTGCCTATATTAATCGTACTCACACACAGTTTTTTTTCTAAAAAACACACTATCATCGGTAATGGTCTAAAATTTAATACACATTCAACAGTTTTTCCCCCTTTTATTTACTAAAAAACATCCTGCCATCATTAATGGTCACAAACTTAACAAACATTCAACAGTTGTTTTCCTATTATATTCGAAAAAACACACTGTCATCGGTAATGGTCGCAAACTTAACACACGCACACACACATTCAACAGTTTTTTTCCTATTATTTTCTAAAAAAACACCCTGTCAACGGTAATGGCCGCAAACTTAACACACGCACACACACATTCAACGTAGCAAACTAATCAAACAACCTAAAATGCCAAAACATAATATAGGGTGCCAGCATGAGCAGCTTTTTGTATGAAAAACTCTATACAGAAACCCCACAAACATACTACTCACATAGAGCGAAAATGGATCTTTTTTGCTTTAGAGATGATGTTGAGGAAATAATAACAAAACAATTACAAGAAATCCACAACAAAATTTCTGAGTTTCAAGAATGGGATTCTGGCTGGACTTTAATTAGAATTGTTTGTCTTGAAGTTGCAGTAAATAAGTCAGCTTTGGTGAGAGTATCAAGTTGGATTAGTACTCCAGAGAAACTAAAAAGTAAAATGGCATGTATAAATGTTGAAAACAATGACATTTATTGTTTTAAATGGGCCATTATATCTGCACTGGATACATCTGATATTAAACACAAAGAACGGTGCAGCTCGTACAATATTGCAGACATTAGCGCTATATTATTCACTTGCAAAACGGGATTGAAATTGATTTTACAAATTTAAAGTTCCCGTTAGCATTAAAAAGTATTAAGGCATTTGAAGAACGCAATCCTGATATTAGCGTTAATGTATTTGGATATAGCAATGAAATTGTTGGACCGTACCACAACACCAAGGAAGAAAAACATAGGCATATAAATTAGTTTTAGAAAATGCTGAAGGATACCATCTGTTACCGCTGTCAACAAATATGTAGTTTGTAGCACAGTGTATTTTCGCAATTCTTCAAGAATTCTACTGTTATGTACATACATATCTACTTACATTTTTAAAATTCCTCAAGAATTATTTTTTTGTATGTATTTATATATTAACTTCATGTACGTGTTTTATGATCATTGTGTATACTATATTCTCCATATAATATTTATTTTCTCCTGAAAATGACGGTCCTTTCTTGTTTGTCACATAGGCATAAATTCTTGTTTTTCTGCATTCAAAGAATGATACATAAAATGCTTATTTAACATGAGTTTGCTGATTTAGATTTTAATAGTGTCGAAGTCATCAAACTTGCCGGTAAAAATATTAAATTTTAAAGCACTCGCTTTTGTTCGCTCGCTAACCAATTACCCTTTTATAATATTTTAATAGTTTTGTTCAATATTACTAAGTTCTTTTAGTAGATAAATTAAAATCAAACTTAAAGAGTGTTCTTATTTGGATTACACTGTAGCGTTATTGTTCGAGTGCTGTTAAAACGTATTTTTAATAATTTTCACGTTGCTCCAGCAACAATTCTTTAAGATTTAATATAAAATAATTTGTGTGAAAATTACCACGATGTCGGAGGATAACGCGACTCATCATAATTGTGGAAAGTGCCAAGAATTGGAAGATGACCGAATGCTTATGTGCGATAAATGGTATCACTATGTTTGCGTGGGAGTAGATAGCAAGGTGTAAGATTATGACTAGAACTGCGAATTTTGCGAGAACAGATCTTCCGCCGCTGCTACCCCGGCCAAATAAATGGTCTTGAGGCTGAACTGAGCTCATCATCGTCAACTACAGTTCCACAATCAACAATCGCACCACCACCCGTGGTTGCCGGTACAGGTAAAGTGCATAAAATCATGTCGTCTCAAGGTGCAATGGCTGGGGTATCAACAGGGGTTTCGTCGCCGAATTGGTCCACAGTACCAATAGCTATGATTATGTATCCACATCTCTATACAGCACCCCATCAATATATGGTAACGGCTTCTACAGAATTGCCAATTGTCCGTCCAGCAACGCAAGTTTTTGACACCACTACTCATTCGTATACGTACGCAGCGCAACCAGGAATAACAGTGCTTATAAATTACCAACAGCAAAATATGCAAATGGTTTCAAACAAACAAATTTCAGCAAAGAATATTCAAAGCGGTAAAGATTGTTTGAAAAGGCAAAGAATGTTGAAGTTGCCGCAAATAGAGGAGGAAAGCAAAATTGAACAACAGTTTCTAAAACGAAAATATAAAATTTTACATTGAAATGATGCCCCTTCTCCCACAAATATTTATAACGACAATTCTAATCAACAGTTATTTCTACATTCATATCTACAACCAACGACTCAAATGGTTAGTTAAGATTTCACAGTAATCAAGCTGAACCAATGCCTTCACAACTGACTGCGAGGAAAACTATTCCATGCGAACTACCGTCCTTCAGTGGCGATCTAGATGAATAGCATATTTTCATCAATAGCTTCCAAAATAGTACAACACTAGCCGGATTTTCGAATACTGAAAATTTGATAAGGCTTCAAAATTGCTTAGAAGGTAAGTCGAGAGTTAGTGAAAAGCAAGTTACTTTTGCTTGCCCTTGTGCCGGATATTATTAACACGCTTCGTATGTGCTTTGGTCGCCCGGAGCATATTTTAGAACGCGCTGTAAGTAAGGCCAAAAATATGCCCTCTCCAAGAGATAAGCTAGAAGTACTAATTGAGTTTGCACTCAACGTGCAAAATATATGTGCAACAATGGAATCCTGTGGTCTTGAGCCTCACTTGAATAACCCCATGTTAATAAAGAAGCTTTTAGATAAATTACCGAATCAATACAAATTGAATTGGGCTATGCAGCCAAGGGATGAGAGCGTTCCCATTATCAAGGCATTTAGTGTATGGCTGTATAATATGGCTGAAGCGGCTAGTAAAGTTGTCACACCTCATTTCGGGAAAAGCGGTACATCGGTAAACATGCACACTGAAGCGGTTAACAACCCAAGAAAAACTGTCCAGCTTGTAACTCCAACTCACATAAAGTGCAGCAGTGCGAAGACTTTAAAAAATTACAGCTAAACGAGAAAAATGGGAGGTTGTAAAGAACAACAACTTGTGTCGACAGTGTCTCAATCAACACAGATGAAAATGTCATCTCAATAAGGAATGTATTGTATCAGGCTGTAAGTACAAACACCACTTTCTGCTCCATAAAGTTATCGCAGCTGATAGTCAGACAAAAAATCAAACTGTAAGTACAAATGAAATTGAAAATACGCAGCGGAGTGCTCAAATAAATACGCACCATGAAGTAAATGAAGAAAAACCGTTCTTCAGAATTCGAAAAATAGCAGTATTAAAACATTTGCCATTCTAGACGAAGGGTCTTCCGTTACCCTAGTAGAGCGAAGTTTATTTGACAGTTTGGATTTGGATGGCGTGTCTGACCCCTTATGCCTGAAGTGGACAGGTGGCACTACACGAGATGAAAACGAGTCGATTAGAACCTCATTTAAGGTTTCTAGTATCCTTTATGATACAAAGTTCGTCCTCTCTGACGTCCATACGGTCGAGCATTTGGACTTGCCCTCTCAAACCTTAAATATGAAAGAGATTGTTGGAAAATATCCACATGTGAAGGATTTACCAATACAATCATATCATAATGCTAAACCTATGCTCTTAATTGGAGCCAACAATTGGAAACTAGCGGTTCCTACAAAAATAAAAGAAGGAGGTTGGCAACAGCCAATTGCTACAAAAACCCGTCTTGGGTGGGCCCTACAGGGTGGATGCAACAGTCGCTCAACCGATCCCAGGTTAAACATACATACATGCGCCTGTCAAAAAAATTATGACGATTTTCACGATTACGTAAAAAATTACTTCAACATAGAGCCGCCTACTTCGTCTGCTATATTATCAATAGCAGACAGTGATGCAATGGAATTGCTAAAAACAACATGTAAAAAGATAAATGGACACTATGAGGTTGGATTGCTATGCAAAAACGCTGATGCGCAATTACCAGACAGTTACGATAATGTCTATCGCCGGCTGATGTGCCTTAATAAAAAACTGGCTAAAGACGATTCGTTACGACAGAGCATGCAGATTCAAATCGACAATCTGATTGAAAAAGGTTACGCAAAGAAACTGAGTCCAGCCGAATTAGATGTCCCCAACAAAAAGACGTATCTACCAATATTTTTAACTTTTAACCCAAACAAACCCAAAAAAGTGCGACTGGTTTGGGACGCCGCCGCAAAATCAAACGGAACATCCCTTAATGATTTTATGCTCACCGGCCCAGATCTACTCAACTCATTTGTTGACATACTAATAGCGTTCAGAATTGGAAAATTTGATATTTGTGGCGATATTGCGGAGATGTTCCACAGGATCAACATACGAGAAAGCGGTAGGCAAGCTCAAAGGTTCTTATGGTGGTTAAGGATGATAATTCGCATCAAGCGAACACGTATGTAATGAGAGTTTTAACTTTTAGAGTAGGTTGTGCCCCATGCATAGCCCATTACGTGCGCGAGACAAACGCTGGTGAACTCAAAACAAAATTTCCCAGTGCTGCGTCCTCAATCCAGAACCATCACTATGTGGACGATCTTATCGATAGCGAAGACATTGAAGACGTCGCAGCAAAGCTAGACCTCCAAGTGGCAGAAATTCGCGCTGTCTTTCACATAAGGAACTGGGCGTCTAATTCAACCAAAGTTTTAGGCCAGTTATCCGATTATTCAAAAATCACTCAAGATGCTAAACAATGGGGAGCCACCGGAAATGTTTTAGGTATGTATTGGGACCCAGTTACTGATGTCTTCAAATATAATTGCAGATTTTCACGTCTGCGCCGAAACGTGATTGACGAAAATGTAGTACCGACCAAGAGAGAATGCCTCCAGCGTTTGATGTCAATATTCGACCTTCTTGGATTCCTGTCATGTTACACCATAGGCCTCAAAATTCTTCTTCAAGATGTCTGGCGTGCCAGAATTGGTTGGAACGATACGCTAAATGAATACCTATTTACAAAATGGTCTCAATGGAAAGCGTCCATACCACTTATCACTGAGGTCAAAATTCCAAGATCTTACTCGAAGTTATTATGCGATGCCGAAGATGTACAACTTCATACGTTCGTCGATACAGGAGAACACGCCTACGCTGCCGTTAGTTACCTGGTAGTACAACTAGGTGGGCACGTAACCGTTTCCTTATTAGCCGCAAAGTGCAAAGTGGCACCTCTTAAGCCACTCTCGATACCTCGAATGGAGCTACAAGCCGCACTCATCGGAGTCAGACTAACTAAGTCAGTGCAAAAGATGCACCGTTTGCGAATATCTTCAAGATAGTGATGGTCAGATTCTAAGACCGTGCGGATTGACCCAAGAAATTTTCAACCATTCGTAATGACCCGGTGTAGGAGAGATTTTAGAACATTCCAACGTCATTGATTGGAAGTTAGTACCCACCAAAATGAACCCCGCAGATTTTTCTACAAAAATAACAACGAATAACATGAATATGAACTTATGGTTCAATGGCCCTGCCTTCTTGCGCGATGATCCAAGCCAATGGCCAACTTGTGAAGACTCGGGACAAATGGACACGTTGGAGTTGAAGCGCCACGTTCTATTGAGCGACAAAAAACATAAAACTCACAATTTTTTAAGTTTTGAATATTTTTCCAATCGGAAAAGCTCTACCGAGCGGTATCAACTTTCTTACTCTACATGAATACATTAAAAGTCGCCTCTAAACAATCAGATTTCATATATACAGTTACCTACGAGATGATACAACAAGCAAAGCGATGTATTATAAAAGAAGCACAGCGTGACGAATTTCTTCGAGAAATTATGGATCTCAAGCATGGAGAAACTGTAACGAAATCAAGCAAGTTTTACAAGCTCAACGTCTATCTGGATGATAATGATATTTTAAGATGCAGCAGTAGAGCAAAACGCCTCAACAATCACGAAGATGAAATGATTTTACCAGCTCCCCATCACGTCACATTTCTTATAATACGTTCATTCCATGAAGACTACCATCATCACTTTCACGAAGCAGTAATTAATAAAATAAAAGGGCAATATTATGTGCATCGCTTACGGATCGTATACAAAAAGGTGCGTAATTTCTGCCAAAAATGCTAAAACTCCGTTGCCCCACCACATGCCCCTCAAATAGCGCAACTTTCAGTTGCTCGTCTAGGCGCCTTTCAACGCCCATTTACTTTCGTTGGCATTGACTTTTTTGGTCCATTGTTAGTTACAGTTGGTAGAAGGAAAGAAAAGCGATGGGGAGTAGTTTTTACCTGCCTCACAAAGCCCGCAATCCATATTGAAGTGGCTTATAATTTGGACACCAGTTCGTGTATTCTATGCATACGAAATTTCATCGCCAGAAGAGGAACACCTCGTGAAATATATACGGACAACGGTACCAATTTTAAAGCGGTGGAAAAAATCCTCGAAGAAGATATATCATCAAAGTTTGATAAAACCAAATGGTATTTCAACCCACCAGGTGGGCCCCACATGGGCGGTGTTTGGGAAAGGTTCATCAGATCTATTAAAAATGTTTTATACAGCCTACATCCCACACTCAACTTTAATGATGAGACTTTAAAAAGTACACTTTGTGAAATTGAGTTGATTATTAATTCTCGACCACTCATTTCGTTTCCATTGAATAGGAAGACGACGAAGCCACAACACCTAACTATCTTCTCTTAGGTTCCTGTGATGGCTATAAACCCTTCCTCGAGGATCACGTCATCAACGATGGCAACAAACGCAAGCATTCGCTGATCATTTCTGACGCAGTTAGCTGAAGGAGTACCTTCCAATAATATCTCGTAGAAGTAAATGATTTGCAAAGGTCCCACCAGTGAAGATAGTAGCCGTAGTTATCATCGCTGATGAAAACCTTCCAAGAAGGTGCTGGCCTAAAGGTAAACTCATCGACGCTGTGACAGCTGCAGATGGCCAGGTGCGAAGGGTGACGGTCAAGACACAGTTTGGTATTTTAAATCGACCGGTGACCAAGGTAGCTTGCATCTCTGACTCCCTTACGGGAGGAGGAATGTTACCGCCGTCAACAAATATGTAATTTGAAGCACAGTGTATTTTCGCAATTCTTCAAGAATTATTTTTATGTATGTATTTACATATTAACTTCATGTACGTGTTTTATGATCATTATGTATACTATATTCTCTATATAATATTTATTTTCTCCTGAAAATAACGGCCCTTTCTTGTTTGTCAAGTAGGCATAAATTCTTGTTTTTCTGCATTCAAAGAATGATACATAAAATGCTTATTTAACATGAGTTTGCTGATTTAGATTTTAATAGTGTCGAAGTCGTCAAACTTGCCGGTAAAAATATTAAATTTTAAAGCACTCGCTTTTGTTCGCTCGCTAACCAATTACCCTTTTATAATATTTTGACAGTTTTGTTCAATATTACTAAGTGGTTTTAGTAAATAAATTAAAATCAAACTTAAAGAGTGTTCTTATTTGGATTACACTGCAGCGTTATTGTTCGAGTGCTGTTAAAAAGTATTTTTAATAATTTTCGCGTTGCTCCAGCAACACCATCACTATATATTTATTAAACACACAGTAAACATACTAAACACAAAGTAAGTAAAAAAATATACATATTCACTAATGCACATCATATATATATATATATATATATATATATATATATATATATATATATATATATTGTTTGCATATTTATATCTATTTTACTTCCACAGAGTTTGAAAACATCAGACCACTGCAGAAAACTGTTGTTTTGCAACAACTGTCTGCAATACACCCCTAATTGGAATGTGGACAAATTGTGTCTGAGCTTCCATCAGAGGACAAGTCCACATTACGCTTCCACGACTGATGGATGTACCATTTGTTGTATATGCAGATTTTGAATGCATATTGCAGGATACTAATATCAGAGCAAGTGACTAAAGTAGATATAGTAAAAAGAAAATTTTTTGTGCTTTTAGTTATTATATTAAATGTAAGCAAAATGATAAGTTAGATAAGGTCGAAATATATACTGGGGAAGATGCAGGCGAAAAGTTTGTAGATTGTATAATTAGCGATTGTGAAGATATTAACAATGATTATTTGAAAAACAAGAATTGAATGAATGATGTTTTAATTTGCGAAATGCGATAAATTGTCAGATTTGTCATAAATATCTAGGCAATGATAGAGTGAGAGATCACTGCCACATAAGTGGTAAATTTAGAGGAGCTGCTCATAATATATGCAATTTCAAATTCCAAAATTTATACCAATCTATTTCCACAATTATTCATCTTATGACTCACATCTTTTTGTTAAAGAGTTGGGTAAAAAATCTGACAATATAAAAGTCCTTCCGCTCAATAAAGAATTATACATATCACTATCTAGATTTTCAAAAATGATCGACAACTACAACCTTGAACTTAGATTTTTGGACACAATTCTTTTTATGCCTGAAAGCTTAGAATCTTTAGCTAATAATCTTTCAGAGCAAGACTTTCACGTCATTAAAACACAATTTTAAACAAAAAAAGAATTTGATCTTGTGAGAAGGAAAGGCGTTTTTCCTTATGATATCCTAAATTCTTTTGAAAAATTGAAGTTAGGTCAGCTTCCAGCAAGGGAAGATTTCTTCAATCACCTCAATAATAAGGAGTGTTTGATTGAAGACTATGAGCATGCGAAAGAGGTTTGGGATGCTTTCAGCTGCAAAACCTTGCAAGATTATGTGGAAGTTTTTAAAAACAGACGTACTCTTACTTGCAGATATATATGAAAATTTTAGAGAGGTTTATAAGAATATCTATCACCTAGATCCATGTCTATATTACACTGCACCAGGACTATCGTGAGATGCTATGCTAAAGTATACAAATATAGAACTAGAGCTTCTGACGGACATAGATATGTACAATTTCTTCACCACGTATGGTGAACTTGTACAATGCAGTAACCGATATTCAAAGGCTAACAACAAACATTTACCTGATTTCGATTGAGAGAAGCCCTCAGAATTTATTGTGTATTTAGACGCAAATAACCTCTACGGTTGGGATTTGTGTGAGTATCTGCCTTATGGCGGTTTCAAATGGCCATCAGCTGAAGAGCTAAATCTGGATCCTAAAACCATAGATGATAGTTCAAGTGATCTTCCATTCTGTCCGGAAAATAAAAAAATTCAGCAAACAAAGCACACTGAATTAATTAAAGATTTTTCCACAAAACAAACTTACGTCATACATTATAGAGTTCTCAAACAATGTTTGAAGTATGATCTAGTTCTAAAAAAAGTGCATCTAATTCTCACTTATAAGCAATCAACCTGGTTGAAAAGTTATATAGACTTAAACACCAAACATAGAGCATGTGCAAAAAGCGCATTTAAGAAAAATTTCTTTAAATTGTTAAATAACGCAGTATATGGTAAAACTATGGAGAATGTGGAGAAGACAAAAAGATGTACCTAATTTTCATAGTTCGTCAATAATATGATATGGTAGCAACTCAAATGAAGAGAGTAAAAACCTATATATTTAGGATTTTGTGTACTTGAGCTCTCCAAATGGAAAATGTATGATTTCCATTACGGATACATGCAACCTAAGTCAAACTTATCACTGAATTATATGGACACTGACTCTTTCATTTACACAATAAAAAAAAGACTTTTATGCTGACATAAAATCTGACGTCATCCATAAGTTTGATACGTCTGATTACCCAAAAAATGATGAAGGATGCGAATTGTGGAAAAATAATGAAGCAGTTTGTATGATTGAGATCAAAGATGTATTATTTTAGTGTGCAGTATCAAAATTTTTTTTTATTTTTTTAATTTTATTTATTGTATCTTATATAAAATTGAACTAACAATAAGTAATCAAATCTTAACTCTAAAATTATAATTTTTAAATCCAGCCAATGCCAGACAAAAATTTTTGTTTCTGTGGTTGGTTGTTAGGTTTTCTTACGTCTCTTGTGTTCGGCTGAGAGCAAGAGAGTCCGTCCTTCTCAGCAGAGTGTGCCCGAGTTAATGATGTTGCGGGCTAGGAGATTTGGGTGCAAATCAAGTATTTTTATGTATCTTGTCACATGTTTCGAGAACACAGTCTTAATCATCGGAACATCTAGATATTTATGAATGCGTTGGTTTCTGACATACCAGGGGGCTGATGTAATTGTACGGAGTATTTTATTTTGTTGCCTTTGAATTTTCTCTACATTTGATGCCGAGGCAGTGCCCCATAACTGGATACCCTATTGATCTTAGAATAGAGTTGTACAAAAGAAGTTTACAATCCATGCTTAGTGTAGAATTTCTACCAATGAGCCAATTCATTTGAGTAGCTTTTAATTTCATTTGAGTCACCTTTACATTTATGTGGGACTTCCATGTTAGACGACGATCAAGATGAATACCGAGATATTTTACTTCAGTGTGTTGAGGTATAGTTTGGTTATTGATTTGTATATGCGGGCAGGTTTCTCTGCACAATGTAAAAGTAATATGTTGGCATTTTTATATTAATATTTTTATATAGGCTAATTGTTCTTAGTTAAAATCTCAGAAGGACATGATGATAAATATTCCTAGGCACAAAGGAAAGTCAACATCAGTTTTATTCAACTTACACTTCGAAAGTCGCTACATCATCAGTGAATTCTTTGTTCCATTATACATTAAGTCAAACTTTTTTGGTTTGAATTTTATACTTAAGTATATGTGAACATTTTTCCAATTTTCATTGGTAGCTCAAGCCTAAGCTCAAATTGTATGTGATTTGTTTATTTTATGAACATTTTATTTTTGCTATATTAATGTTTATATAGGCTAATTGTTCTAGCTTAGCTAAAATCTCAGAAAGACATGATGATAAATATTCCTAGGCACACAGGAAAGTCAACATCAGTTTTATTCAACTTACACAGCAGAGCAGAACAGCTGTGCGTGTGCATATTCGTTGTGTGCTGTGTTTGTTTTCTTGATATTGACCATACGTGATGGTATGTAACAGTGTTGGGCAACAACAGGGATAAAACCGAGTCAAAGTACCAATGTATGTTAACGACTACTGTTAATAGTATGAATTATTTTACAATAAAAATAGTAACAATAATAGTAATAATAATAATCAACTAAAGGTAATACTTCTTTTAGTGTTGTATACAACTACAGGATATTTCAATATCATTAAATAATAATACTAATAATAAAAATAAGAATAATTCATTCGACTCAGAGATGCAAATCATTGGGTATAAAATTGTGGACCAAAACGAGTGTCGACTTTGGTCATCACAATATTCTTCTTATTCCGGCGGTGGGTTGGGTTTGGTGGCGACAATGGATTAAGGAGCAATATCCGAACGATTTCGGGCCGCGAGACAACTAGCCGGTAACGTTATTCGTCGACTACTACTAACCATCTGAAGGCAACCTTGGCTGGAGCCCTGTCGAGGTTCTCTTTCACCTTCGCCTGTACTGCCGCTGGGGCTTGATGCAAAGGGATTTCGACTGGCCCCGGAGCACCAATACTATCAGTCGGTTGAACGTGTTCCCCGGGGGTGGTGAGAGGTGTTCCGCGGTTGCGCCGTCTGAGCTTAATTTTGCTGTAGGTACACGAAGGAATGCTTGCAGGCCAATCGGCTCCCGAGCACGTGGGGGACTGGTGTCGTAGACTGCGTGCAGATGACTGAGCCAGCCTCGCCCTGGTGTGGTTGGGCTTTTTGTGTCTGTGGTGCTTGGCGTGATCTCAGAGTGCTTGTGATGTCCCTTAGAGTGTAACTACCCCCACTGAAAGTCTGGGCATCTTGCGGATATGTTATCCCGTTTTTTATTAATTTATTCACCTCTGCATCAATTATGGCCTGCATTGCAGGGTTGCGGGGCGCGTAGCGTATCTTAACCGGTCGTTCGTCTCTCATCACGATCCGTTGCACCGCAGCGGAGGACAAACCAGTAATATATTGGAACTTGGGCCTAAGTGTCATAATACTATTTAGGACCGCTTTGCGCCGGCGTGCTGGGCTGGCTGTGATAGGACTTACCGTTTTCTCTGCAACTGCTACGTTGGACCTTGCTTCCGCGGTCAGTCCGGCACAGGTTATGGTGGTGTTGAACGCCTTCATGAAGTCCACTCCTAAGATCATGGGTTCTGTTGCAGCATCCATTAGAAGAAAGTCATGCTAGGCGGTGCGGTTGCCCAAGGTTACATGACACCGTACTGCTTCAGAGATGCTTGTTTTGGAGCCGTCGGTCAGCAAAACTTCGTGTTGCTCCCGTGTCGACAAGGGCGGCGAGCCTGTGGTTTTCGATCTTAAGGCCGGCTTTTAGTTTGTCTTCTTCCCAGGCGAGGTATGGGGTGCCCGCTCTTCTCCCGGCTGCTTGCATAGCACAATGTTCATGCGGCGGCTGTGCCTTTTGTCTTCGCGTGAAACAGTTCATTGTGCGGTGTTGTTCCCCTCGGCTGTGGGTTGAAGGGGTCTGTATGAGGTCATCTAGCGTAACGAAATCTTTTCGGCGTATGTACCGTTGATAGTCCGCATGGGCATTGCGGAAGATTCGCTCCAGTTTCTGTTCTTCTGCCAGCTCTGCGTGCAGCATCAGATCTTGCAATGCTAGTACGTAGTCCTTGAAAGCCTCATGTGGCCTCTGTACCTTTTCCGTATCCCATCCTCGAGTTTCTCGAAATACCGAGGTGGCAGGAAAAAGTCATAAAAGTTTCTCTTGAAGTCCGACCACCGTTCCCACTGTTTGTTGTTATTCCTAAACCAGACGAGCGCGCGGTCGCGGAGAAGTTCAGACATGACTCTCACTATCTGGTTTACATTCATTCCAAACAGATTTGCAAGCTCTTCGACTCGTTCGGGGAAGCGTAGAGGGTCCTTTCCCCCGTCGTAACGTAGGCCCCACTTCCGTACGAGGTCTATGTTAGCTAGGCGTGTTTCAGCTGATGACGGTATAGGGAAAGAAGGTCTCAACGCTGCTATTTCGGTTATGATAGCAGCGGCTGGTATCTTACCACCTTCGGTGTCTGCCAGGGGTGGGCGGATACTCATCGTGGCTTCGTGTCTGCCCTGCCATTCGAGAAGTTGCTTAACCCGCTCCTCCTCGTGGTCGAGTGTCAGATATTTCGCCAAACGTTTTCGGAGTTCTACGGTGCCCCCGATATTCTGCTCGCATTGTGTTAAGTACCCAATCAGCTCCACCTTCTTGAGGGAGTAAACCCACGTGGTCCTCAGCATGGTGCAACTAAAATATATGCTCTATATATGTAGCTATATATGTAGCTTAGTTTCTTTTAAATAATGTAGATCTATTTTTATTTATAATAAAAAAGAAAAATATTTCTTAGTGTGGACAAGTATCCCTGCTCGGGCGCCAATGTAACGACACTCTTTGGCTGGTGGCTGGGGTAAGCTCAACGGAGTCCAGTGTCGTGTCACATAAATAAATGAACAATAAAATCAGAGCTATTTGTTCCAATTTTTTATTCAAAATATAACTAAATGATACACCTATAACTAGCGGTTAGTATCGATCCTGTAGTTGCTCTGGTCTACTCTGTTACGTGTGACTGCTTAATCCTATAGCTAGTGGTTGGTTTCTACTCGGCTCTTAATGATTGAATGTTGTCCCTGGATCAGCAACCTGGGTTCCAGTGGCAACCTTCAATCACACTAACTACGATTTCAAACCAATAGTCGGATTCGCCTTGGATCAGCAACCTGGGTTCCAATGGCAACCTCCAACCACACTAACTACTGTTTCAAACCAATGGTCGGATTCGCCTTGGATCAGCAACCTGGGTTCCAATGGCAACCTCCAATCACACTAACTACTGTTTCAAACCTGTGGTCGGATTCGCCTTGGATCAGCAACCTGGGTTCCAACGGCAACCTCCAATCACACTAATTACTGTTTCAAACCTGTTGTCGGATTCGCCTTGGATCAGCAACCAGGGTTCCAACGGCAACCTCCAATCACACTACTGTTTCAAACCTGTGGTCGGATTCGCCTTGGATCAGCAACCTGGGTTCCAATGGCAACCTCCAATCACACTTACTACTGTTTCAAACCTGTGGTCGGATTCGCCTTGGATCAGCAACCTGGGTTCCAGGGGCAACCTCCAATCACACTAACTACTGTTTCAAACCTGTGGTCGGATTCGCCTTAAATCAGCAACCTGGGTTCCAATGGCAAGCTCCAATCACACTAACTACTGTTTCAAACCTGTGGTTGGATTCGCCTTGGATCAGCAACCTGGGTTCCAACGGCAACCTCCAATCACTACGCTACGATTTGGTATGAGTTAATATTATACTAGTAGCCTTGTTTCTAATATTTGTTCTTACCAGAACGAGCGCCGCACGCAAACTGACTTTATCTTAGCAATAACTCGCCTTTTATACCCTTGTGTGCCATGCACAACAATACACAATCACACGTACACATGCTGTGCGTGTGCATATTCGTTGTGTGCTGTGTTTGTTTTCTTGATATTGACCATAAGTGATGGTATGTAACAGTGTTGGGCAACAACAGGGATAAAACCGAGTCAAAGTACCAATGTATGTCAACGACTACTGTTAATAGTATGAATTATTTTATAATAAAAATAGTAACAATAATAGTAATAATAATAATAAACTAAAGGTAATACTTCTTTTAGTGTTGTATACAACTACAGGATATTTCAATCTCATTAAATAATAATACTAATAATAAAAATAAGAATAATTCATTCGACTCAGAGATGCAAATCATTGGGTATAAAATTGTGGACCAAAACGAGTGTCGACTTTGGTCATCACAATATCCTTCTTATTCCGGCGGGGTGTTGGGTTTGGTGGCGACAATGGATTAAGGAGCAATATCCGAACGATTTCGGGCCGTGAGACAACTAGCCGGTAACGTTGTTCGTCGACTACTACTAACCATCTGAAGGCAGCCTTGGCTGGAGCCCGGTCGAGGTTCTCTTTCACCTTTGCCTGTACTGCCGCTGGGGCTTGATGCAAAGGGATTTCGACTGGCCCCGGAGCACCAATACTATCAGTCGGTTGAACGTGTTCCCCGGGGGTGGTGAGAGGTGTTCCGCGGTTGCGCCGTCTGAGCTTAATTTTGCTGTAGGTACACGAAGGGATGCTTGCAGGCAAATCGGCTCCCGAGCACGTGGGGGACTGGTGTCGTAGACTGCGTGCAGATGACTGAGCCAGCCTCGCCCTGGTGTGGTTGGGCTTTTTGTGTCTGTGGTGCTTGGCGTGATCTCAGAGTGCTTGTGATGTCCCTTAGAGTGTAACTACCCCCACTGAAAGTCTGGGCATCTTGCGGATATGTTATCCCGTTTTTTATTAATTTATTCACCTCTGCATCAATTATGGCCTGCATTGCAGGGTTGCGGGGCGCGTAGCGTATCTTAACCGGTCGTTCGTCTCTCATCACGATCCGTTGCACCGCAGCGGAGGACAAACCAGTAATATATTGGAACTTGGGCCTAAGTGTCATAATACTATTTAGGACCGCTTTGCGCCGGCGTGCTGGGCTGGCTGTGATAGGACTTACCGTTTTCTCTGCAACTGCTACGTTGGACCTTGCTTCCGCGGTCAGTCCGGCACAGGTTACGGTGGTGTTGAACGCCTTCATGAAGTCCACTCCTAAGATCATGGGTTCTGTTGCAGCATCCATTAGAAGAAAGTCATGCTAGGCGGTGCGGTTGCCCAAGGTTACATGACACCGTACTGCTTCAGAGATGCTAGTTTTGGAGCCGTCGGTCAGCAAAACTTCGTGTTGCTCCCGTGTCGACAAGGGCGGCGAGCCTGTGGTTTTCGATCTTAAGGCCGGCTTTTAGTTTGTCTTCTTCCCAGGCGAGGTATGGGGTGCCCGCTCTTCTCCCGGCTGCTTGCATAGCACAATGTTCATGCGGCGGCTGTGCCTTTTGTCTTCGCGTGAAACAGTTCATTGTGCGGTGTTGTTCCCCTCGGCTGTGGGTTGAAGGGGTCTGTATGAGGTCATCTAGCGTAACGAAATCTTTTCGGCGTATGTACCGTTGATAGTCCGCATGGGCATTGCGGAAGATTCGCTCCAGTTTCTGTTCTTCTGCCAGCTCTGCGTGCAGCATCAGATCTTGCAATGCTAGTACGTAGTCCTTGAAAGCCTCTGTACCTTTTCCGTATCCCATCCTCGAGTTTCTCGAAATACCGAGGTGGCAGGAAAAAGTCATAAAAGTTTCTCTTGAAGTCCGACCACCGTTCCCACTGTTTGTTGTTATTCCTAAACCAGACGAGCGCGCGGTCGCGGAGAAGTTCAGACATGACTCTCACTATCTGGTTTACATTCATTCCAAACAGATTTGCAAGCTCTTCGACTCGTTCGGGGAAGCGTAGAGGGTCCTTTCCCCCGTCGTAACGTAGGCCCCACTTCCGTACGAGGTCTATGTCAGCTAGGCGTGTTTCAGCTGATGACGGTATAGGGAAAGAAGGTCTCAACGCTGCTATTTCGGTTATGATAGCAGCGGCTGGTATCTTACCACCTTCGGTGTCTGCCAGGGGTGGGCGGATACTCATCGTGGCTTCGTGTCTGCCCTGCCATTCGAGAAGTTGCTTAACCCGCTCCTCCTCGTGGTCGAGTGTCAGATATTTCGCCAAACGTTTTCGGAGTTCTACGGTGCCCCCGATATTCTGCTCGCATTGTGTTAAGTACCCAATCAGCTCCACCTTCTTGAGGGAGTAAACCCACGTGGTCCTCAGCATGGTGCAACTAAAATATATGCTCTATATATGTAGCTATATTTTCTCTCTCTTTTTTTATATGTGTAGCTATATATTTATATATTTTCTCTCTCTTTTTTTTTTTTTTGATAATGGTAAATTACTTAAATTTTTATTTATACCAAGGATAATTAATTAGTTTCTTTTAAATAATGTAGATCTATTTTTATTTATAATAAAAAAGAAAAATATTTCTTAGTGTGGACAAGTATCCCTGCTCGGGCGCCAATGTAACGACACTCTTTGGCTGGTGGCTGGGGTAAGCTCAACGGAGTCCAGTGTCGTGTCACATAAATAAATGAACAATAAAATCAGAGCTATTTGTTCCAATTTTTTATTCAAAATATAACTAAATGATACACCTATAACTAGCGGTTAGTATCGATCCTGTAGTTGCTCTGGTCTACTCTGTTACGTGTGACTGCTTAATCCTATAGCTAGTGGTTGGTTTCTACTCGGCTCTTAATGATTGAATGTTGTCCCTGGATCAGCAACCTGGGTTCCAGTGGCAACCTTCAATCACACTAACTACGATTTCAAACCAATAGTCGGATTCGCCTTGGATCAGCAACCTGGGTTCCAATGGCAACCTCCAACCACACTAACTACTGTTTCAAACCAATGGTCGGATTCGCCTTGGATCAGCAACCTGGGTTCCAATGGCAACCTCCAATCACACTAACTACTGTTTCAAACCTGTGGTCGGATTCGCCTTGGATCAGCAACCTGGGTTCCAACGGCAACCTCCAATCACACTAATTACTGTTTCAAACCTGTTGTCGGATTCGCCTTGGATCAGCAACCAGGGTTCCAACGGCAACCTCCAATCACACTACTGTTTCAAACCTGTGGTCGGATTCGCCTTGGATCAGCAACCTGGGTTCCAATGGCAACCTCCAATCACACTTACTACTGTTTCAAACCTGTGGTCGGATTCGCCTTGGATCAGCAACCTGGGTTCCAGGGGCAACCTCCAATCACACTAACTACTGTTTCAAACCTGTGGTCGGATTCGCCTTAAATCAGCAACCTGGGTTCCAATGGCAAGCTCCAATCACACTAACTACTGTTTCAAACCTGTGGTTGGATTCGCCTTGGATCAGCAACCTGGGTTCTATTGGCAAGCTCCAATCACACTAACTACTGTTTCAAACCTGGGTTCCAATGTCTAGCTCCTATCACACTAACTACTGTTTCAAACCTGTGGTCGGATTCGCCTTGGATCAGCAACCTGGGTTCCAACGGCAACCTCCAATCACACTAACTACTGTTTCAAACCTGTTGTCGGATTCGCCTTGGATCAGCAACCTGGGTTCCAACGGCAACCTCCAATCACACTAACTACTGTTTCAAACCTGTTGTCGGATTCGCCTTGGTTCAGCAACCTGGGTTCCAACGGCAACCTCCAATCACACTACTGTTTCAAACCTGTGGTCGGATTCGCCTTGGATCAGCAACCTGGGTTCCAATGGCAACCTCCAATCACACTAACTACTGTTTCAAACCTGTGGTCGGATTCGCCTTGGATCAGCAACCTGGGTTCCAATGGCAACCTCCAATCACACTAACTACTGTTTCAAACCTGTGGTCGGACTCGCCTTAAATCAGCAACCTGGGTTCCAACGGCAACCTCCAATCACACTAACTACTGTTTCAAACCTGTGGTTGGATTCGCCTTGGATCAGCAACCTGGGTTCTATTGACAAGCTCCAATCACACTAACTACTGTTTCAAACCTGGGTTCCAATGTCAAGCTCCTATCACACTAACTACTAGAGCTGTACCGAACTGAATCAAACGCTCTCAAACGCTCGTTTTTGACAAGAACCTCTAATCAAACCCATTTAAATTACATGGGTTTGATTAGAGGTTCTTGTCAAAAACGAGCGTTTGAGAGTGTTTGAGAGCGTTTGATTCAGTTCGGTACAGCTCTACTAACTACTGTTTCAAACCTGTGGTCGGATTCGCCTTGGATCAGCAACCTGGGTTCCAACGGCAACCTCCAATCACACTAACTACTGTTTCAAACCTGTGGTCGGATTCGCCTTAAATCAGCAACCTGGGTTCCAATGGCAAGCTCCAATCACACTAACTACTGTTTCAAACCTGTGGTCGGATTCGCCTTGGATCAGCAACCTGGGTTCCAACGGCAACCTCCAATCACTACGCTACGATTTGGTATGAGTTAATATTATACTAGTAGCCTTGTTTCTAATATTTGTTCTTACCAGAACGAGCGCCGCACGCAAACTGACTTTATCTTAGCAATAACTCGCCTTTTATACCCTTGTGTGCCATGCACAACAATACACAATCACACGTACACATGCTGTGCGTGTGCATATTCGTTGTGTGCTGTGTTTGTTTTCTTGATATTGACCATAAGTGATGGTATGTAACAGTGTTGGGCAACAACAGGGATAAAACCGAGTCAAAGTACCAATGTATGTCAACGACTACTGTTAATAGTATGAATTATTTTATAATAAAAATAGTAACAATAATAGTAATAATAATAATAAACTAAAGGTAATACTTCTTTTAGTGTTGTATACAACTACAGGATATTTCAATCTCATTAAATAATAATACTAATAATAAAAATAAGAATAATTCATTCGACTCAGAGATGCAAATCATTGGGTATAAAATTGTGGACCAAAACGAGTGTCGACTTTGGTCATCACAATATCCTTCTTATTCCGGCGGGGGGTTGGGTTTGGTGGCGACAATGGATTAAGGAGCAATATCCGAACGATTTCGGGCCGTGAGACAACTAGCCGGTAACGTTGTTCGTCGACTACTACTAACCATCTGAAGGCAGCCTTGGCTGGAGCCCGGTCGAGGTTCTCTTTCACCTTTGCCTGTACTGCCGCTGGGGCTTGATGCAAAGGGATTTCGACTGGCCCCGGAGCACCAATACTATCAGTCGGTTGAACGTGTTCCCCGGGGGTGGTGAGAGGTGTTCCGCGGTTGCGCCGTCTGAGCTTAATTTTGCTGTAGGTACACGAAGGGATGCTTGCAGGCAAATCGGCTCCCGAGCACGTGGGGGACTGGTGTCGTAGACTGCGTGCAGATGACTGAGCCAGCCTCGCCCTGGTGTGGTTGGGCTTTTTGTGTCTGTGGTGCTTGGTGGTGATCTCAGAGTGCTTGTGATGTCCCTTAGTGTGTAACTACCCCCACTGAAAGTCTGGGCATCTTGCGGATATGTTATCCCGTTTTTTATTAATTTATTCACCTCTGCATAAATTATGGCCTGCATTGCAGGGTTGCGGGGCGCGTAGCGTATCTTAACCGGTCGTTTGTCTCTCATCACGATCCGTTGCACCGCAGCGGAGGACAAACCAGTAATATATTGGAACTTGGGCAACTCCGTGTCAAGAAACTGTTCAATTCTTGTCTGGGGCCTAAGTGTCATAATACTATTTAGGACCGCTTTGCGCCGGCGTGCTGCCCTGGCTGTGATAGGACTTACCGCTTTCTTTGCAACTGCAGCGTTGGACCTTGCTTCCGCGGTCAGTCCGGCACAGGTTACAGTGGTGTTGAACGCCTTCATGAAGTCCACTCCTAAGATCATGGGTTCTGTTGCAGCATCCATTAGAAGAAAGTCATGCTCGGCGGTACGGTTGCCCAAGGTTACATGACACCGTACTGCTTCAGAGATGCTAGTTTTGGAGCCGGCGGTCAACATAACATCAATTTCTACGGCCAAATACTTCGGTTGGGCGAACAGTTTGGTTACCAAACTCGGTGTTATAAAACTTCGTGTTGCTCCCGTATCGACAAGGGCGGCGAGCCTGTGGTTTTCGATCTTAAGGCCGGCTTTTAGTTTGTCTTCTTCCCAGGCGAGGTATGGGGTGCCCGCTCTTCTCCCGGCTGCGGTGTTGTTCCCCTCGGCTGTGGGTTGAAGGGGTTTGTATGAGGTCATCTAGCGTAACGAAATCTTTTCGGCGGATGTACCGTTGATAGTCCGCATGGGCATTGCGAAAGATTCGCTCCAGTTTCTGTTCTTCTGCCAGCTCTGCGTGCAGCATCAGATCTTGCAATGCTAGTACGTAGTCCTTGAAAGCCTCACGTGGCCTCTGTACCTTTTCCGTATCTCATCCTCGAGTTTCTCGAAATACCGAGGTGGCAGGAAAAAGTCATAAAAGTTTCTCTTGAAGTCCGACCACCGTTCCCACTGTTTGTTGTTATTCCTGAACCAGACGAGCGCGCGGTCGCGGAGAAGTTCAGACATGACTCTCACTATCTGGTTTACATTCATTCCAAACAGATTTGCAAGCTCTTCGACCCGTTCGGGGAAGCGTAGAGGGTCCTTTCCCCCGTCGTAACGTAGGCCCCACTTCCGTACGAGGTCTATGTCAGCTAGTCGTGTTTCAGCTGATGACGGTATAGGGAAAGAAGGTCTCAACGCTGCTATTTCGGTTATGATAGCAGCGGCTGGTATCTTACCACCTTCGGTGTCTGCCAGGGGTGGGCGGATACTCATCGTGGCTTCGTGTCTGCCCTGCCATTCGAGAAGTTGCTTAACCCGCTCCTCCTCGTGGTCGAGTGTCAGATATTTCGCCAAACGTTTTCGGAGTTCTTCTACGGTGCCCCCGATATTCTGCTCGCATTGTGTTAAGTACCCAATCAGCTCCACCTTCTTGAGGGAGTAAACCCACGTGGTCTTCAGCATGGGGTAACTAAAATATATGCTCTATATATGTAGCTATATTTTCTCTCTCTTTTTTTATATGTGTAGCTATATATTTATATATTTTCTCTCTCTTTTTTTTTTTTTTGATAATGGTAAATTACTTAAATTTTTATTTATACCAAGGATAATTGATTAGTTTCTTTTAAATAATGTAGATCTATTTTTATTTATAATAAAAAAGAAAAATATTTCTTAGTGTGGACAAGTATCCCTGCTCGGGCGCCAATGTAACGACACTCTTTGGCTGGTGGCTGGGGTAAGCTCAACGGAGTCCAGTGTCGTGTCACATAAATAAATGAACAATAAAATCAGAGCTATTTGTTCCAATTTTTTATTCAAAATATAACTAAATGATACACCTATAACTAGCGGTTAGTATCGATCCTGTAGTTGCTCTGGTCTACTCTGTTACGTGTGACTGCTTAATCCTATAGCTAGTGGTTGGTTTCTACTCGGCTCTTAATGATTGAATGTTGTCCCTGGATCAGCAACCTGGGTTCCAGTGGCAACCTTCAATCACACTAACTACGATTTCAAACCAATAGTCGGATTCGCCTTGGATCAGCAACCTGGGTTCCAATGGCAACCTCCAACCACACTAACTACTGTTTCAAACCAATGGTCGGATTCGCCTTGGATCAGCAACCTGGGTTCCAATGGCAACCTCCAATCACACTAACTACTGTTTCAAACCTGTGGTCGGATTCGCCTTGGATCAGCAACCTGGGTTCCAACGGCAACCTCCAATCACACTAATTACTGTTTCAAACCTGTTGTCGGATTCGCCTTGGATCAGCAACCAGGGTTCCAACGGCAACCTCCAATCACACTACTGTTTCAAACCTGTGGTCGGATTCGCCTTGGATCAGCAACCTGGGTTCCAATGGCAACCTCCAATCACACTTACTACTGTTTCAAACCTGTGGTCGGATTCGCCTTGGATCAGCAACCTGGGTTCCAGGGGCAACCTCCAATCACACTAACTACTGTTTCAAACCTGTGGTCGGATTCGCCTTAAATCAGCAACCTGGGTTCCAATGGCAAGCTCCAATCACACTAACTACTGTTTCAAACCTGTGGTTGGATTCGCCTTGGATCAGCAACCTGGGTTCCAACGGCAACCTCCAATCACTACGCTACGATTTGGTATGAGTTAATATTATACTAGTAGCCTTGTTTCTAATATTTGTTCTTACCAGAACGAGCGCCGCACGCAAACTGACTTTATCTTAGCAATAACTCGCCTTTTATACCCTTGTGTGCCATGCACAACAATACACAATCACACGTACACATGCTGTGCGTGTGCATATTCGTTGTGTGCTGTGTTTGTTTTCTTGATATTGACCATAAGTGATGGTATGTAACAGTGTTGGGCAACAACAGGGATAAAACCGAGTCAAAGTACCAATGTATGTCAACGACTACTGTTAATAGTATGAATTATTTTATAATAAAAATAGTAACAATAATAGTAATAATAATAATAAACTAAAGGTAATACTTCTTTTAGTGTTGTATACAACTACAGGATATTTCAATCTCATTAAATAATAATACTAATAATAAAAATAAGAATAATTCATTCGACTCAGAGATGCAAATCATTGGGTATAAAATTGTGGACCAAAACGAGTGTCGACTTTGGTCATCACAATATCCTTCTTATTCCGGCGGGGTGTTGGGTTTGGTGGCGACAATGGATTAAGGAGCAATATCCGAACGATTTCGGGCCGTGAGACAACTAGCCGGTAACGTTGTTCGTCGACTACTACTAACCATCTGAAGGCAGCCTTGGCTGGAGCCCGGTCGAGGTTCTCTTTCACCTTTGCCTGTACTGCCGCTGGGGCTTGATGCAAAGGGATTTCGACTGGCCCCGGAGCACCAATACTATCAGTCGGTTGAACGTGTTCCCCGGGGGTGGTGAGAGGTGTTCCGCGGTTGCGCCGTCTGAGCTTAATTTTGCTGTAGGTACACGAAGGGATGCTTGCAGGCAAATCGGCTCCCGAGCACGTGGGGGACTGGTGTCGTAGACTGCGTGCAGATGACTGAGCCAGCCTCGCCCTGGTGTGGTTGGGCTTTTTGTGTCTGTGGTGCTTGGCGTGATCTCAGAGTGCTTGTGATGTCCCTTAGAGTGTAACTACCCCAACTGAAAGTCTGGGCATCTTGCGGATATGTTATCCCGTTTTTTATTAATTTATTCACCTCTGCATCAATTATGGCCTGCATTGCAGGGTTGCGGGGCGCGTAGCGTATCTTAACCGGTCGTTCGTCTCTCATCACGATCCGTTGCACCGCAGCGGAGGACAAACCAGTAATATATTGGAACTTGGGCCTAAGTGTCATAATACTATTTAGGACCGCTTTGCGCCGGCGTGCTGGGCTGGCTGTGATAGGACTTACCGTTTTCTCTGCAACTGCTACGTTGGACCTTGCTTCCGCGGTCAGTCCGGCACAGGTTACGGTGGTGTTGAACGCCTTCATGAAGTCCACTCCTAAGATCATGGGTTCTGTTGCAGCATCCATTAGAAGAAAGTCATGCTAGGCGGTGCGGTTGCCCAAGGTTACATGACACCGTACTGCTTCAGAGATGCTAGTTTTGGAGCCGTCGGTCAGCAAAACTTCGTGTTGCTCCCGTGTCGACAAGGGCGGCGAGCCTGTGGTTTTCGATCTTAAGGCCGGCTTTTAGTTTGTCTTCTTCCCAGGCGAGGTATGGGGTGCCCGCTCTTCTCCCGGCTGCTTGCATAGCACAATGTTCATGCGGCGGCTGTGCCTTTTGTCTTCGCGTGAAACAGTTCATTGTGCGGTGTTGTTCCCCTCGGCTGTGGGTTGAAGGGGTCTGTATGAGGTCATCTAGCGTAACGAAATCTTTTCGGCGTATGTACCGTTGATAGTCCGCATGGGCATTGCGGAAGATTCGCTCCAGTTTCTGTTCTTCTGCCAGCTCTGCGTGCAGCATCAGATCTTGCAATGCTAGTACGTAGTCCTTGAAAGCCTCTGTACCTTTTCCGTATCCCATCCTCGAGTTTCTCGAAATACCGAGGTGGCAGGAAAAAGTCATAAAAGTTTCTCTTGAAGTCCGACCACCGTTCCCACTGTTTGTTGTTATTCCTAAACCAGACGAGCGCGCGGTCGCGGAGAAGTTCAGACATGACTCTCACTATCTGGTTTACATTCATTCCAAACAGATTTGCAAGCTCTTCGACTCGTTCGGGGAAGCGTAGAGGGTCCTTTCCCCCGTCGTAACGTAGGCCCCACTTCCGTACGAGGTCTATGTCAGCTAGGCGTGTTTCAGCTGATGACGGTATAGGGAAAGAAGGTCTCAACGCTGCTATTTCGGTTATGATAGCAGCGGCTGGTATCTTACCACCTTCGGTGTCTGCCAGGGGTGGGCGGATACTCATCGTGGCTTCGTGTCTGCCCTGCCATTCGAGAAGTTGCTTAACCCGCTCCTCCTCGTGGTCGAGTGTCAGATATTTCGCCAAACGTTTTCGGAGTTCTACGGTGCCCCCGATATTCTGCTCGCATTGTGTTAAGTACCCAATCAGCTCCACCTTCTTGAGGGAGTAAACCCACGTGGTCCTCAGCATGGTGCAACTAAAATATATGCTCTATATATGTAGCTATATTTTCTCTCTCTTTTTTTATATGTGTAGCTATATATTTATATATTTTCTCTCTCTTTTTTTTTTTTTTGATAATGGTAAATTACTTAAATTTTTATTTATACCAAGGATAATTAATTAGTTTCTTTTAAATAATGTAGATCTATTTTTATTTATAATAAAAAAGAAAAATATTTCTTAGTGTGGACAAGTATCCCTGCTCGGGCGCCAATGTAACGACACTCTTTGGCTGGTGGCTGGGGTAAGCTCAACGGAGTCCAGTGTCGTGTCACATAAATAAATGAACAATAAAATCAGAGCTATTTGTTCCAATTTTTTATTCAAAATATAACTAAATGATACACCTATAACTAGCGGTTAGTATCGATCCTGTAGTTGCTCTGGTCTACTCTGTTACGTGTGACTGCTTAATCCTATAGCTAGTGGTTGGTTTCTACTCGGCTCTTAATGATTGAATGTTGTCCCTGGATCAGCAACCTGGGTTCCAGTGGCAACCTTCAATCACACTAACTACGATTTCAAACCAATAGTCGGATTCGCCTTGGATCAGCAACCTGGGTTCCAATGGCAACCTCCAACCACACTAACTACTGTTTCAAACCAATGGTCGGATTCGCCTTGGATCAGCAACCTGGGTTCCAATGGCAACCTCCAATCACACTAACTACTGTTTCAAACCTGTGGTCGGATTCGCCTTGGATCAGCAACCTGGGTTCCAACGGCAACCTCCAATCACACTAATTACTGTTTCAAACCTGTTGTCGGATTCGCCTTGGATCAGCAACCAGGGTTCCAACGGCAACCTCCAATCACACTACTGTTTCAAACCTGTGGTCGGATTCGCCTTGGATCAGCAACCTGGGTTCCAATGGCAACCTCCAATCACACTTACTACTGTTTCAAACCTGTGGTCGGATTCGCCTTGGATCAGCAACCTGGGTTCCAGGGGCAACCTCCAATCACACTAACTACTGTTTCAAACCTGTGGTCGGATTCGCCTTAAATCAGCAACCTGGGTTCCAATGGCAAGCTCCAATCACACTAACTACTGTTTCAAACCTGTGGTTGGATTCGCCTTGGATCAGCAACCTGGGTTCTATTGGCAAGCTCCAATCACACTAACTACTGTTTCAAACCTGGGTTCCAATGTCTAGCTCCTATCACACTAACTACTGTTTCAAACCTGTGGTCGGATTCGCCTTGGATCAGCAACCTGGGTTCCAACGGCAACCTCCAATCACACTAACTACTGTTTCAAACCTGTTGTCGGATTCGCCTTGGATCAGCAACCTGGGTTCCAACGGCAACCTCCAATCACACTAACTACTGTTTCAAACCTGTTGTCGGATTCGCCTTGGTTCAGCAACCTGGGTTCCAACGGCAACCTCCAATCACACTACTGTTTCAAACCTGTGGTCGGATTCGCCTTGGATCAGCAACCTGGGTTCCAATGGCAACCTCCAATCACACTAACTACTGTTTCAAACCTGTGGTCGGATTCGCCTTGGATCAGCAACCTGGGTTCCAATGGCAACCTCCAATCACACTAACTACTGTTTCAAACCTGTGGTCGGACTCGCCTTAAATCAGCAACCTGGGTTCCAACGGCAACCTCCAATCACACTAACTACTGTTTCAAACCTGTGGTTGGATTCGCCTTGGATCAGCAACCTGGGTTCTATTGACAAGCTCCAATCACACTAACTACTGTTTCAAACCTGGGTTCCAATGTCAAGCTCCTATCACACTAACTACTAGAGCTGTACCGAACTGAATCAAACGCTCTCAAACGCTCGTTTTTGACAAGAACCTCTAATCAAACCCATTTAAATTACATGGGTTTGATTAGAGGTTCTTGTCAAAAACGAGCGTTTGAGAGTGTTTGAGAGCGTTTGATTCAGTTCGGTACAGCTCTACTAACTACTGTTTCAAACCTGTGGTCGGATTCGCCTTGGATCAGCAACCTGGGTTCCAACGGCAACCTCCAATCACACTAACTACTGTTTCAAACCTGTGGTCGGATTCGCCTTAAATCAGCAACCTGGGTTCCAATGGCAAGCTCCAATCACACTAACTACTGTTTCAAACCTGTGGTCGGATTCGCCTTGGATCAGCAACCTGGGTTCCAACGGCAACCTCCAATCACTACGCTACGATTTGGTATGAGTTAATATTATACTAGTAGCCTTGTTTCTAATATTTGTTCTTACCAGAACGAGCGCCGCACGCAAACTGACTTTATCTTAGCAATAACTCGCCTTTTATACCCTTGTGTGCCATGCACAACAATACACAATCACACGTACACATGCTGTGCGTGTGCATATTCGTTGTGTGCTGTGTTTGTTTTCTTGATATTGACCATAAGTGATGGTATGTAACAGTGTTGGGCAACAACAGGGATAAAACCGAGTCAAAGTACCAATGTATGTCAACGACTACTGTTAATAGTATGAATTATTTTATAATAAAAATAGTAACAATAATAGTAATAATAATAATAAACTAAAGGTAATACTTCTTTTAGTGTTGTATACAACTACAGGATATTTCAATCTCATTAAATAATAATACTAATAATAAAAATAAGAATAATTCATTCGACTCAGAGATGCAAATCATTGGGTATAAAATTGTGGACCAAAACGAGTGTCGACTTTGGTCATCACAATATCCTTCTTATTCCGGCGGGGGGTTGGGTTTGGTGGCGACAATGGATTAAGGAGCAATATCCGAACGATTTCGGGCCGTGAGACAACTAGCCGGTAACGTTGTTCGTCGACTACTACTAACCATCTGAAGGCAGCCTTGGCTGGAGCCCGGTCGAGGTTCTCTTTCACCTTTGCCTGTACTGCCGCTGGGGCTTGATGCAAAGGGATTTCGACTGGCCCCGGAGCACCAATACTATCAGTCGGTTGAACGTGTTCCCCGGGGGTGGTGAGAGGTGTTCCGCGGTTGCGCCGTCTGAGCTTAATTTTGCTGTAGGTACACGAAGGGATGCTTGCAGGCAAATCGGCTCCCGAGCACGTGGGGGACTGGTGTCGTAGACTGCGTGCAGATGACTGAGCCAGCCTCGCCCTGGTGTGGTTGGGCTTTTTGTGTCTGTGGTGCTTGGTGGTGATCTCAGAGTGCTTGTGATGTCCCTTAGTGTGTAACTACCCCCACTGAAAGTCTGGGCATCTTGCGGATATGTTATCCCGTTTTTTATTAATTTATTCACCTCTGCATAAATTATGGCCTGCATTGCAGGGTTGCGGGGCGCGTAGCGTATCTTAACCGGTCGTTTGTCTCTCATCACGATCCGTTGCACCGCAGCGGAGGACAAACCAGTAATATATTGGAACTTGGGCAACTCCGTGTCAAGAAACTGTTCAATTCTTGTCTGGGGCCTAAGTGTCATAATACTATTTAGGACCGCTTTGCGCCGGCGTGCTGCCCTGGCTGTGATAGGACTTACCGCTTTCTTTGCAACTGCAGCGTTGGACCTTGCTTCCGCGGTCAGTCCGGCACAGGTTACAGTGGTGTTGAACGCCTTCATGAAGTCCACTCCTAAGATCATGGGTTCTGTTGCAGCATCCATTAGAAGAAAGTCATGCTCGGCGGTACGGTTGCCCAAGGTTACATGACACCGTACTGCTTCAGAGATGCTAGTTTTGGAGCCGGCGGTCAACATAACATCAATTTCTACGGCCAAATACTTCGGTTGGGCGAACAGTTTGGTTACCAAACTCGGTGTTATAAAACTTCGTGTTGCTCCCGTATCGACAAGGGCGGCGAGCCTGTGGTTTTCGATCTTAAGGCCGGCTTTTAGTTTGTCTTCTTCCCAGGCGAGGTATGGGGTGCCCGCTCTTCTCCCGGCTGCGGTGTTGTTCCCCTCGGCTGTGGGTTGAAGGGGTTTGTATGAGGTCATCTAGCGTAACGAAATCTTTTCGGCGGATGTACCGTTGATAGTCCGCATGGGCATTGCGAAAGATTCGCTCCAGTTTCTGTTCTTCTGCCAGCTCTGCGTGCAGCATCAGATCTTGCAATGCTAGTACGTAGTCCTTGAAAGCCTCACGTGGCCTCTGTACCTTTTCCGTATCTCATCCTCGAGTTTCTCGAAATACCGAGGTGGCAGGAAAAAGTCATAAAAGTTTCTCTTGAAGTCCGACCACCGTTCCCACTGTTTGTTGTTATTCCTGAACCAGACGAGCGCGCGGTCGCGGAGAAGTTCAGACATGACTCTCACTATCTGGTTTACATTCATTCCAAACAGATTTGCAAGCTCTTCGACCCGTTCGGGGAAGCGTAGAGGGTCCTTTCCCCCGTCGTAACGTAGGCCCCACTTCCGTACGAGGTCTATGTCAGCTAGGCGTGTTTCAGCTGATGACGGTATAGGGAAAGAAGGTCTCAACGCTGCTATTTCGGTTATGATAGCAGCGGCTGGTATCTTACCACCTTCGGTGTCTGCCAGGGGTGGGCGGATACTCATCGTGGCTTCGTGTCTGCCCTGCCATTCGAGAAGTTGCTTAACCCGCTCCTCCTCGTGGTCGAGTGTCAGATATTTCGCCAAACGTTTTCGGAGTTCTTCTACGGTGCCCCCGATATTCTGCTCGCATTGTGTTAAGTACCCAATCAGCTCCACCTTCTTGAGGGAGTAAACCCACGTGGTCTTCAGCATGGGGTAACTAAAATATATGCTCTATATATGTAGCTATATTTTCTCTCTCTTTTTTTATATGTGTAGCTATATATTTATATATTTTCTCTCTCTTTTTTTTTTTTGATAATGGTAAATTACTTAAATTTTTATTTATACCAAGGATAATTGATTAGTTTCTTTTAAATAATGTAGATCTATTTTTATTTATAATAAAAAAGAAAAATATTTCTTAGTGTGGACAAGTATCCCTGCTCGGGCGCCAATGTAACGACACTCTTTGGCTGGTGGCTGGGGTAAGCTCAACGGAGTCCAGTGTCGTGTCACATAAATAAATGAACAATAAAATCAGAGCTATTTGTTCCAATTCTTTATTCAAAATATAACTAAATGATACACCTATAACTAGCGGTTAGTATCGATCCTGTAGTTGCTCTGGTCTACTCTGTTACGTGTGACTGCTTAATCCTATAGCTAGTGGTTGGTTTCTACTCGGCTCTTAATGATTGAATGTTGTCCCTGGATCAGCAACCTGGGTTCTAGTGGCAACCTCCAATCACACTAACTACGATTTCAAACCAATAGTCGGATTCGCCTTGGATCAGCAACCTGGGTTCCAATGGCAACCTCCAACCACACTAACTACTGTTTCAAACCAATGGTCGGATTCGCCTTGGATCAGCAACCTGGGTTCCAATGGCAACCTCCAATCACACTAACTACTGTTTCAAACCTGTGGTCGGATTCGCCTTGGATCAGCAACCTGGGTTCCAACGGCAACCTCCAATCACACTACTGTTTCAAACCTGTGGTCGGATTCGCCTTGGATCAGCAACCTGGGTTCCAATGGCAACCTCCAATCACACTTACTACTGTTTCAAACCTGTGGTCGGATTCGCCTTGGATCAGCAACCTGGGTTCCAATGGCAACCTCCAATCACACTAACTACTGTTTCAAACCTGTGGTCGGACTCGCCTTAAATCAGCAACCTGGGTTCCAACGGCAACCTCCAATCACACTAACTACTGTTTCAAACCTGTGGTTGGATTCGCCTTGGATCAGCAACCTGGGTTCTATTGCCAAGCTCCAATCACACTAACTACTGTTTCAAACCTGGGTTCCAATGTCAAGCTCCTATCACACTAACTACTAGAGCTGTACCGAACTGAATCAAACGCTCTCAAACGCTCGTTTTTGACAAGAACCTCTAATCAAACCCATTTAAATTACATGGGTTTGATTAGAGGTTCTTGTCAAAAACGAGCGTTTGAGAGTGTTTGAGAGCGTTTGATTCAGTTCGGTACAGCTCTACTAACTACTGTTTCAAACCTGTGGTCGGATTCGCCTTGGATCAGCAACCTGGGTTCCAACGGCAACCTCCAATCACACTAACTACTGTTTCAAACCTGTGGTCGGATTCGCCTTAAATCAGCAACCTGGGTTCCAATGGCAAGCTCCAATCACACTAACTACTGTTTCAAACCTGTGGTCGGATTCGCCTTGGATCAGCAACCTGGGTTCCAACGGCAACCTCCAATCACACTAATTACTGTTTCAAACCTGTTGTCGGATTCGCCTTGGATCAGCAACCAGGGTTCCAACGGCAACCTCCAATCACACTACTGTTTCAAACCTGTGGTCGGATTCGCCTTGGATCAGCAACCTGGGTTCCAATGGCAACCTCCAATCACACTAACTACTGTTTCAAACCTGTTGTCGGATTCGCCTTGGTTCAGCAACCTGGGTTCCAACGGCAACCTCCAATCACACTACTGTTTCAAACCTGTGGTCGGATTCGCCTTGGATCAGCAACCTGGGTTCCAATGGCAACCTCCAATCACACTAACTACTGTTTCAAACCTGTGGTCGGATTCGCCTTGGATCAGCAACCTGGGTTCCAATGGCAACCTCCAATCACACTAACTACTGTTTCAACCCTGTGGTCGGACTCGCCTTAAATCAGCAACCTGGGTTCCAACGGCAACCTCCAATCACACTAACTACTGTTTCAAACCTGTGGTTGGATTCGCCTTGGATCAGCAACCTGGGTTCTATTGCCAAGCTCCAATCACACTAACTACTGTTTCAAACCTGGGTTCCAATGTCAAGCTCCTATCACACTAACTACTAGAGCTGTACCGAACTGAATCAAACGCTCTCAAACGCTCGTTTTTGACAAGAACCTCTAATCAAACCCATTTAAATTACATGGGTTTGATTAGAGGTTCTTGTCAAAAACGAGCGTTTGAGAGTGTTTGAGAGCGTTTGATTCAGTTCGGTACAGCTCTACTAACTACTGTTTCAAACCTGTGGTCGGATTCGCTTTGGATCAGCAACCTGGGTTCCAACGGCAACCTCCAATCACACTAACTACTGTTTCAAACCTGTGGTCGGATTCGCCTTAAATCAGCAACCTGGGTTCCAATGGCAAGCTCCAATCACACTAACTACTGTTTCAAACCTGTGGTCGGATTCGCCTTGGATCAGCAACCTGGGTTCCAACGGCAACCTCCAATCACTACGCTACGATTTGGTATGAGTTAATATTATACTAGTAGCCTTGTTTCTAATATTTGTTCTTACCAGAACGAGCGCCGCACGCAAACTGACTTTATCTTAGCAATAACTCGCCTTTTATACCCTTGTGTGCCATGCACAACAATACACAATCACACGTACACATGCTGTGCGTGTGCATATTCGTTGTGTGCTGTGTTTGTTTTCTTGATATTGACCATAAGTGATGGTATGTAACAGTGTTGGGCAACAACAGGGATAAAACCGAGTCAAAGTACCAATGTATGTCAACGACTACTGTTAATAGTATGAATTATTTTATAATAAAAATAGTAACAATAATAGTAATAATAATAATAAACTAAAGGTAATACTTCTTTTAGTGTTGTATACAACTACAGGATATTTCAATCTCATTAAATAATAATACTAATAATAAAAATAAGAATAATTCATTCGACTCAGAGATGCAAATCATTGGGTATAAAATTGTGGACCAAAACGAGTGTCGACTTTGGTCATCACAATATCCTTCTTATTCCGGTGGGGGGTTGGGTTTGGTGGCGACAATGGATTAAGGAGCAATATCCGAACGATTTCGGGCCGTGAGACAACTAGCCGGTAACGTTGTTCGTCGACTACTACTAACCATCTGAAGGCAGCCTTGGCTGGAGCCCGGTCGAGGTTCTCTTTCACCTTTGCCTGTACTGCCGCTGGGGCTTGATGCAAAGGGATTTCGACTGGCCCCGGAGCACCAATACTATCAGTCGGTTGAACGTGTTCCCCGGGGGTGGTGAGAGGTGTTCCGCGGTTGCGCCGTCTGAGCTTAATTTTGCTGTAGGTACACGAAGGGATGCTTGCAGGCAAATCGGCTCCCGAGCACGTGGGGGACTGGTGTCGTAGACTGCGTGCAGATGACTGAGCCAGCCTCGCCCTGGTGTGGTTGGGCTTTTTGTGTCTGTGGTGCTTGGTGGTGATCTCAGAGTGCTTGTGATGTCCCTTAGTGTGTAACTACCCCCACTGAAAGTCTGGGCATCTTGCGGATATGTTATCCCGTTTTTTATTAATTTATTCACCTCTGCATAAATTATGGCCTGCATTGCAGGGTTGCGGGGCGCGTAGCGTATCTTAACCGGTCGTTTGTCTCTCATCACGATCCGTTGCACCGCAGCGGAGGACAAACCAGTAATATATTGGAACTTGGGCAACTCCGTGTCAAGAAACTGTTCAATTCTTGTCTGGGGCCTAAGTGTCATAATACTATTTAGGACCGCTTTGCGCCGGCGTGCTGCCCTGGCTGTGATAGGACTTACCGCTTTCTTTGCAACTGCAGCGTTGGACCTTGCTTCCGCGGTCAGTCCGGCACAGGTTACAGTGGTGTTGAACGCCTTCATGAAGTCCACTCCTAAGATCATGGGTTCTGTTGCAGCATCCATTAGAAGAAAGTCATGCTCGGCGGTACGGTTGCCCAAGGTTACATGACACCGTACTGCTTCAGAGATGCTAGTTTTGGAGCCGGCGGTCAACATAACATCAATTTCTACGGCCAAATACTTCGGTTGGGCGAACAGTTTGGTTACCAAACTCGGTGTTATAAAACTTCGTGTTGCTCCCGTATCGACAAGGGCGGCGAGCCTGTGGTTTTCGATCTTAAGGCCGGCTTTTAGTTTGTCTTCTTCCCAGGCGAGGTATGGGGTGCCCGCTCTTCTCCCGGCTGCGGTGTTGTTCCCCTCGGCTGTGAGTTGAAGGGGTTTGTATGAGGTCATCTAGCGTAACGAAATCTTTTCGGCGGATGTACCGTTGATAGTCCGCATGGGCATTGCGAAAGATTCGCTCCAGTTTCTGTTCTTCTGCCAGCTCTGCGTGCAGCATCAGATCTTGCAATGCTAGTACGTAGTCCTTGAAAGCCTCACGTGGCCTCTGTACCTTTTCCGTATCTCATCCTCGAGTTTCTCGAAATACCGAGGTGGCAGGAAAAAGTCATAAAAGTTTCTCTTGAAGTCCGACCACCGTTCCCACTGTTTGTTGTTATTCCTGAACCAGACGAGCGCGCGGTCGCGGAGAAGTTCAGACATGACTCTCACTATCTGGTTTACATTCATTCCAAACAGATTTGCAAGCTCTTCGACCCGTTCGGGGAAGCGTAGAGGGTCCTTTCCCCCGTCGTAACGTAGGCCCCACTTCCGTACGAGGTCTATGTCAGCTAGGCGTGTTTCAGCTGATGACGGTATAGGGAAAGAAGGTCTCAACGCTGCTATTTCGGTTATGATAGCAGCGGCTGGTATCTTACCACCTTCGGTGTCTGCCAGGGGTGGGCGGATACTCATCGTGGCTTCGTGTCTGCCCTGCCATTCGAGAAGTTGCTTAACCCGCTCCTCCTCGTGGTCGAGTGTCAGATATTTCGCCAAACGTTTTCGGAGTTCTTCTACGGTGCCCCCGATATTCTGCTCGCATTGTGTTAAGTACCCAATCAGCTCCACCTTCTTGAGGGAGTAAACCCACGTGGTCTTCAGCATGGGGTAACTAAAATATATGCTCTATATATGTAGCTATATTTTCTCTCTCTTTTTTTATATGTGTAGCTATATATTTATATATTTTCTCTCTCTTTTTTTTTTTTGATAATGGTAAATTACTTAAATTTTTATTTATACCAAGGATAATTGATTAGTTTCTTTTAAATAATGTAGATCTATTTTTATTTATAATAAAAAAGAAAAATATTTCTTAGTGTGGACAAGTATCCCTGCTCGGGCGCCAATGTAACGACACTCTTTGGCTGGTGGCTGGGGTAAGCTCAACGGAGTCCAGTGTCGTGTCACATAAATAAATGAACAATAAAATCAGAGCTATTTGTTCCAATTCTTTATTCAAAATATAACTAAATGATACACCTATAACTAGCGGTTAGTATCGATCCTGTAGTTGCTCTGGTCTACTCTGTTACGTGTGACTGCTTAATCCTATAGCTAGTGGTTGGTTTCTACTCGGCTCTTAATGATTGAATGTTGTCCCTGGATCAGCAACCTGGGTTCTAGTGGCAACCTCCAATCACACTAACTACGATTTCAAACCAATAGTCGGATTCGCCTTGGATCAGCAACCTGGGTTCCAATGGCAACCTCCAACCACACTAACTACTGTTTCAAACCAATGGTCGGATTCGCCTTGGATCAGCAACCTGGGTTCCAATGGCAACCTCCAATCACACTAACTACTGTTTCAAACCTGTGGTCGGATTCGCCTTGGATCAGCAACCTGGGTTCCAACGGCAACCTCCAATCACACTACTGTTTCAAACCTGTGGTCGGATTCGCCTTGGATCAGCAACCTGGGTTCCAATGGCAACCTCCAATCACACTTACTACTGTTTCAAACCTGTGGTCGGATTCGCCTTGGATCAGCAACCTGGGTTCCAATGGCAACCTCCAATCACACTAACTACTGTTTCAAACCTGTGGTCGGACTCGCCTTAAATCAGCAACCTGGGTTCCAACGGCAACCTCCAATCACACTAACTACTGTTTCAAACCTGTGGTTGGATTCGCCTTGGATCAGCAACCTGGGTTCTATTGCCAAGCTCCAATCACACTAACTACTGTTTCAAACCTGGGTTCCAATGTCAAGCTCCTATCACACTAACTACTAGAGCTGTACCGAACTGAATCAAACGCTCTCAAACGCTCGTTTTTGACAAGAACCTCTAATCAAACCCATTTAAATTACATGGGTTTGATTAGAGGTTCTTGTCAAAAACGAGCGTTTGAGAGTGTTTGAGAGCGTTTGATTCAGTTCGGTACAGCTCTACTAACTACTGTTTCAAACCTGTGGTCGGATTCGCCTTGGATCAGCAACCTGGGTTCCAACGGCAACCTCCAATCACACTAACTACTGTTTCAAACCTGTGGTCGGATTCGCCTTAAATCAGCAACCTGGGTTCCAATGGCAAGCTCCAATCACACTAACTACTGTTTCAAACCTGTGGTCGGATTCGCCTTGGATCAGCAACCTGGGTTCCAACGGCAACCTCCAATCACTACGCTACGATTTGGTATGAGTTAATATTATACTAGTAGCCTTGTTTCTAATATTTGTTCTTACCAGAACGAGCGCCGCACGCAAACTGACTTTATCTTAGCAATAACTCGCCTTTTATACCCTTGTGTGCCATGCACAACAATACACAATCACACGTACACATGCTGTGCGTGTGCATATTCGTTGTGTGCTGTGTTTGTTTTCTTGATATTGACCATAAGTGATGGTATGTAACAGTGTTGGGCAACAACAGGGATAAAACCGAGTCAAAGTACCAATGTATGTCAACGACTACTGTTAATAGTATGAATTATTTTATAATAAAAATAGTAACAATAATAGTAATAATAATAATAAACTAAAGGTAATACTTCTTTTAGTGTTGTATACAACTACAGGATATTTCAATCTCATTAAATAATAATACTAATAATAAAAATAAGAATAATTCATTCGACTCAGAGATGCAAATCATTGGGTATAAAATTGTGGACCAAAACGAGTGTCGACTTTGGTCATCACAATATCCTTCTTATTCCGGCGGGGGGTTGGGTTTGGTGGCGACAATGGATTAAGGAGCAATATCCGAACGATTTCGGGCCGTGAGACAACTAGCCGGTAACGTTGTTCGTCGACTACTACTAACCATCTGAAGGCAGCCTTGGCTGGAGCCCGGTCGAGGTTCTCTTTCACCTTTGCCTGTACTGCCGCTGGGGCTTGATGCAAAGGGATTTCGACTGGCCCCGGAGCACCAATACTATCAGTCGGTTGAACGTGTTCCCCGGGGGTGGTGAGAGGTGTTCCGCGGTTGCGCCGTCTGAGCTTAATTTTGCTGTAGGTACACGAAGGGATGCTTGCAGGCAAATCGGCTCCCGAGCACGTGGGGGACTGGTGTCGTAGACTGCGTGCAGATGACTGAGCCAGCCTCGCCCTGGTGTGGTTGGGCTTTTTGTGTCTGTGGTGCTTGGTGGTGATCTCAGAGTGCTTGTGATGTCCCTTAGTGTGTAACTACCCCCACTGAAAGTCTGGGCATCTTGCGGATATGTTATCCCGTTTTTTATTAATTTATTCACCTCTGCATCAATTATGGCCTGCATTGCAGGGTTGCGGGGCGCGTAGCGTATCTTAACCGGTCGTTTGTCTCTCATCACGATCCGTTGCACCGCAGCGGAGGACAAACCAGTAATATATTGGAACTTGGGCAACTCCGTGTCAAGAAACTGTTCAATTCTTGTCTGGGGCCTAAGTGTCATAATACTATTTAGGACCGCTTTGCGCCGGCGTGCTGCCCTGGCTGTGATAGGACTTACCGCTTTCTTTGCAACTGCAGCGTTGGACCTTGCTTCCGCGGTCAGTCCGGCACAGGTTACAGTGGTGTTGAACGCCTTCATGAAGTCCACTCCTAAGATCATGGGTTCTGTTGCAGCATCCATTAGAAGAAAGTCATGCTCGGCGGTACGGTTGCCCAAGGTTACATGACACCGTACTGCTTCAGAGATGCTAGTTTTGGAGCCGGCGGTCAACATAACATCAATTTCTACGGCCAAATACTTCGGTTGGGCGAACAGTTTGGTTACCAAACTCGGTGTTATAAAACTTCGTGTTGCTCCCGTATCGACAAGGGCGGCGAGCCTGTGGTTTTCGATCTTAAGGCCGGCTTTTAGTTTGTCTTCTTCCCAGGCGAGGTATGGGGTGCCCGCTCTTCTCCCGGCTGCGGTGTTGTTCCCCTCGGCTGTGGGTTGAAGGGGTTTGTATGAGGTCATCTAGCGTAACGAAATCTTTTCGGCGGATGTACCGTTGATAGTCCGCATGGGCATTGCGAAAGATTCGCTCCAGTTTCTGTTCTTCTGCCAGCTCTGCGTGCAGCATCAGATCTTGCAATGCTAGTACGTAGTCCTTGAAAGCCTCACGTGGCCTCTGTACCTTTTCCGTATCTCATCCTCGAGTTTCTCGAAATACCGAGGTGGCAGGAAAAAGTCATAAAAGTTTCTCTTGAAGTCCGACCACCGTTCCCACTGTTTGTTGTTATTCCTGAACCAGACGAGCGCGCGGTCGCGGAGAAGTTCAGACATGACTCTCACTATCTGGTTTACATTCATTCCAAACAGATTTGCAAGCTCTTCGACCCGTTCGGGGAAGCGTAGAGGGTCCTTTCCCCCGTCGTAACGTAGGCCCCACTTCCGTACGAGGTCTATGTCAGCTAGGCGTGTTTCAGCTGATGACGGTATAGGGAAAGAAGGTCTCAACGCTGCTATTTCGGTTATGATAGCAGCGGCTGGTATCTTACCACCTTCGGTGTCTGCCAGGGGTGGGCGGATACTCATCGTGGCTTCGTGTCTGCCCTGCCATTCGAGAAGTTGCTTAACCCGCTCCTCCTCGTGGTCGAGTGTCAGATATTTCGCCAAACGTTTTCAGAGTTCTTCTACGGTGCCCCCGATATTCTGCTCGCATTGTGTTAAGTACCCAATCAGCTCCACCTTCTTGAGGGAGTAAACCCACGTGGTCTTCAGCATGGGGTAACTAAAATATATGCTCTATATATGTAGCTATATTTTCTCTCTCTTTTTTTATATGTGTAGCTATATATTTATATATTTTCTCTCTCTTTTTTTTTTTTGATAATGGTAAATTACTTAAATTTTTATTTATACCAAGGATAATTGATTAGTTTCTTTTAAATAATGTAGATCTATTTTTATTTATAATAAAAAAGAAAAATATTTCTTAGTGTGGACAAGTATCCCTGCTCGGGCGCCAATGTAACGACACTCTTTGGCTGGTGGCTGGGGTAAGCTCAACGGAGTCCAGTGTCGTGTCACATAAATAAATGAACAATAAAATCAGAGCTATTTGTTCCAATTCTTTATTCAAAATATAACTAAATGATACACCTATAACTAGCGGTTAGTATCGATCCTGTAGTTGCTCTGGTCTACTCTGTTACGTGTGACTGCTTAATCCTATAGCTAGTGGTTGGTTTCTACTCGGCTCTTAATGATTGAATGTTGTCCCTGGATCAGCAACCTGGGTTCTAGTGGCAACCTCCAATCACACTAACTACGATTTCAAACCAATAGTCGGATTCGCCTTGGATCAGCAACCTGGGTTCCAATGGCAACCTCCAACCACACTAACTACTGTTTCAAACCAATGGTCGGATTCGCCTTGGATCAGCAACCTGGGTTCCAATGGCAACCTCCAATCACACTAACTACTGTTTCAAACCTGTGGTCGGATTCGCCTTGGATCAGCAACCTGGGTTCCAACGGCAACCTCCAATCACACTACTGTTTCAAACCTGTGGTCGGATTCGCCTTGGATCAGCAACCTGGGTTCCAATGGCAACCTCCAATCACACTTACTACTGTTTCAAACCTGTGGTCGGATTCGCCTTGGATCAGCAACCTGGGTTCCAGGGGCAACCTCCAATCACACTAACTACTGTTTCAAACCTGTGGTCGGATTCGCCTTAAATCAGCAACCTGGGTTCCAATGGCAAGCTCCAATCACACTAACTACTGTTTCAAACCTGTGGTTGGATTCGCCTTGGATCAGCAACCTGGGTTCTATTGACAAGCTCCAATCACACTAACTACTGTTTCAAACCTGGGTTCCAATGTCAAGCTCCTATCACACTAACTACTGTTTCAAACCTGTGGTCGGACTCGCCTTGGATCAGCAACCTGGGTTCCAACGGCAACCTCCAATCACACTAACTACTGTTTCAAACCTGTTGTCGGATTCGCCTTGGATCAGCAACCTGGGTTCCAACGGCAACCTCCAATCACACTAACTACTGTTTCAAACCTGTTGTCGGATTCGCCTTGGTACAGCAACCTGGGTTCCAACGGCAATATCTTTTCTCGCTACGATTTGGTATGAGTTAATATTAGACTAGTAGCCTTGTTTCTAATATTTGTTCTTACCAGAACGAGCGCCGCACGCAAACTGACTTTATCTTAGCAATAACTCGCCTTTTATACCCTTGTGTGCCATGCACAACAATACACAATCACACGTACACATGCTGTGCGTGTGCATATTCGTTGTGTGCTGTGTTTGTTTTCTTGATATTGACCATAAGTGATGGTATGTAACAGTGTTGGGCAACAACAGGGATAAAACCGAGTCAAAGTACCAATGTATGTCAACGACTACTGTTAATAGTATGAATTATTTTATAATAAAAATAGTAACAATAATAGTAATAATAATAATAAACTAAAGGTAATACTTCTTTTAGTGTTGTATACAACTACAGGATATTTCAATCTCATTAAATAATAATACTAATAATAAAAATAAGAATAATTCATTCGACTCAGAGATGCAAATCATTGGGTATAAAATTGTGGACCAAAACGAGTGTCGACTTTGGTCATCACAATATCCTTCTTATTCCGGCGGGGGGTTGGGTTTGGTGGCGACAATGGATTAAGGAGCAATATCCGAACGATTTCGGGCCGTGAGACAACTAGCCGGTAACGTTGTTCGTCGACTACTACTAACCATCTGAAGGCAGCCTTGGCTGGAGCCCGGTCGAGGTTCTCTTTCACCTTTGCCTGTACTGCCGCTGGGGCTTGATGCAAAGGGATTTCGACTGGCCCCGGAGCACCAATACTATCAGTCGGTTGAACGTGTTCCCCGGGGGTGGTGAGAGGTGTTCCGCGGTTGCGCCGTCTGAGCTTAATTTTGCTGTAGGTACACGAAGGGATGCTTGCAGGCAAATCGGCTCCCGAGCACGTGGGGGACTGGTGTCGTAGACTGCGTGCAGATGACTGAGCCAGCCTCGCCCTGGTGTGGTTGGGCTTTTTGTGTCTGTGGTGCTTGGTGGTGATCTCAGAGTGCTTGTGATGTCCCTTAGTGTGTAACTACCCCCACTGAAAGTCTGGGCATCTTGCGGATATGTTATCCCGTTTTTTATTAATTTATTCACCTCTGCATCAATTATGGCCTGCATTGCAGGGTTGCGGGGCGCGTAGCGTATCTTAACCGGTCGTTTGTCTCTCATCACGATCCGTTGCATCGCAGCGGAGGACAAACCAGTAATATATTGGAACTTGGGCAACTCCGTGTCAAGAAACTGTTCAATTCTTGTCTGGGGCCTAAGTGTCATAATACTATTTAGGACCGCTTTGCGCCGGCGTGCTGCCCTGGCTGTGATAGGACTTACCGCTTTCTTTGCAACTGCAGCGTTGGACCTTGCTTCCGCGGTCAGTCCGGCACAGGTTACAGTGGTGTTGAACGCCTTCATGAAGTCCACTCCTAAGATCATGGGTTCTGTTGCAGCATCCATTAGAAGAAAGTCATGCTCGGCGGTACGGTTGCCCAAGGTTACATGACACCGTACTGCTTCAGAGATGCTAGTTTTGGAGCCGGCGGTCAACATAACATCAATTTCTACGGCCAAATACTTCGGTTGGGCGAACAGTTTGGTTACCAAACCCGGTGTTATAAAACTTCGTGTTGCTCCCGTATCGACAAGGGCGGCGAGCCTGTGGTTTTCGATCTTAAGGCCGGCTTTTAGTTTGTCTTCTTCCCAGGCGAGGTATGGGGTGCCCGCTCTTCTCCCGGCTGCGGTGTTGTTCCCCTCGGCTGTGGGTTGAAGGGGTCTGTATGAGGTCATCTAGCGTAACGAAATCTTTTCGGCGGATGTACCGTTGATAGTCCGCATGGGCATTGCGAAAGATTCGCTCCAGTTTCTGTTCTTCTGCCAGCTCTGCGTGCAGCATCAGATCTTGCAATGCTAGTACGTAGTCCTTGAAAGCCTCACGTGGCCTCTGTACCTTTTCCGTATCTCATCCTCGAGTTTCTCGAAATACCGAGGTGGCAGGAAAAAGTCATAAAAGTTTCTCTTGAAGTCCGACCACCGTTCCCACTGTTTGTTGTTATTCCTGAACCAGACGAGCGCGCGGTCGCGGAGAAGTTCAGACATGACTCTCACTATCTGGTTTACATTCATTCCAAACAGATTTGCAAGCTCTTCGACCCGTTCGGGGAAGCGTAGAGGGTCCTTTCCCCCGTCGTAACGTAGGCCCCACTTCCGTACGAGGTCTATGTCAGCTAGGCGTGTTTCAGCTGATGACGGTATAGGGAAAGAAGGTCTCAACGCTGCTATTTCGGTTATGATAGCAGCGGCTGGTATCTTACCACCTTCGGTGTCTGCCAGGGGTGGGCGGATACTCATCGTGGCTTCGTGTCTGCCCTGCCATTCGAGAAGTTGCTTAACCCGCTCCTCCTCGTGGTCGAGTGTCAGATATTTCGCCAAACGTTTTCGGAGTTCTTCTACGGTGCCCCCGATATTCTGCTCGCATTGTGTTAAGTACCCAATCAGCTCCACCTTCTTGAGGGAGTAAACCCACGTGGTCTTCAGCATGGGGTAACTAAAATATATGCTCTATATATGTAGCTATATTTTCTCTCTTTTTTTTATATGTGTAGCTATATATTTATATATTTTCTCTCTTTTTTTTTTTTTGATAATGGTAAATTACTTAAATTTTTATTTATACCAAGGATAATTAATTAGTTTCTTTTAAATAATGTAGATCTATTTTTATTTATAATAAAAAAGAAAAATATTTCTTAGTGTGGACAAGTATCCCTGCTCGGGCGCCAATGTAACGACACTCTTTGGCTGGTGGCTGGGGTAAGCTCAACGGAGTCCAGTGTCGTGTCACATAAATAAATGAACAATAAAATCAGAGCTATTTGTTCCAATTCTTTATTCAAAATATAACTAAATGATACACCTATAACTAGCGGTTAGTATCGATCCTGTAGTTGCTCTGGTCTACTCTGTTACGTGTGACTGCTTAATCCTATAGCTAGTGGTTGGTTTCTACTCGGCTCTTAATGATTGAATGTTGTCCCTGGATCAGCAACCTGGGTTCTAGTGGCAACCTCCAATCACACTAACTACGATTTCAAACCAATAGTCGGATTCGCCTTAAATCAGCAACCTGGGTTCCAATGGCGAGCTCCAATCACACTTACTACTGTTTCAAACCTGTGGTCGGATTCGCCTTGGATCAGCAACCTGGGTTCCAGCGGCAACCTCCAATCACACTAACTACTGTTTCAAACCTGTGGTCGGATTCGCCTTAAATCAGCAACCTGGGTTCCAATGGCAAGCTCCAATCACACTAACTACTGCTTCAAACCTGTGGTTGGATTCGCCTTGGATCAGCAACCTGGGTTCTATTGGCAAGCTCCAATCACACTAACTACTGTTTCAAACCTGGGTTCCAATGTCAAGCTCCTATCACACTAACTACTGTTTCAAACCTGTGGTCGGACTCGCCTTGGATCAGCAACCTGGGTTCCAACGGCAACCTCCAATCACACTAACTACTGTTTCAAACCTGTTGTCGGATTCGCCTTGGATCAGCAACCTGGGTTCCAACGGCAACCTCCAATCACACTAACTACTGTTTCAAACCTGTTGTCGGATTCGCCTTGGTTCAGCAACCTGGGTTCCAACGGCAATATCTTTTCTCGCTACGATTTGGTATGAGTTAATATTAGACTAGTAGCCTTGTTTCTAATATTTGTTCTTACCAGAACGAGCGCCGCACGCAAACTGACTTTATCTTAGCAATAACTCGCCTTTTATACCTTTGTGTGCCATGCACAACAATACACAATCACACGTACACATGCTGTGCGTGTGCATATTCGTTGTGTGCTGTGTTTGTTTTCTTGATATTGACCATACATGATGGTATGTAACAGTGTTGGGAGAGAACAGGGATAAAACCGAGTCAAAGTACCAATGTATGTCAACGACTACTGTTAATAGTATGAATTATTTTACAATACAAATAGTAACAATAATAGTAATAATAATAATAATAATAATCAACTTAAGGTAATACTTCTTTTAGTGTTGTATACAACTACAGGATATTTTAACATCATTAAATAATAATACTAATAATAAAAATAAGAATAATTCTTTCGACACTGAGAGAAATGCAAATCATTGGGTGTAAGGTTATGGACCAAAACGAGTGTCGACTTTGGTCATCACAATACCCTTCCTCTTCCGGCGGGGGGGTTGGGTTTGGTGGCGACAATGGATTAAGGAGAAATATCCGAACGATTCCGGCCCGTGAGACAACTATCCGGTAACGTTGTTCTTCGACTACTACTAACCATCTGAAGGCAGCCTTGGCTGGAGCCCGGTCGAGGTTCTCTTTCACCTTCGCCTGTACTGCCGCTGGGGCCTGATGAAAAGGAGTTTCGACTGGCCTCGGAGCACCAATACTATCAGTCAGTTGAACGTCTTCCCCGGGGGGTGGTGAGAGGTGTTCCGCGGTTGCGCCGTCTGAGCTTAATTTTGCTGTAGGTACACGAACGGATGCTTGCAGGCCAATCGGCTCCCGAGCACGTGGGGGACTGTTGTCGTAGACTGCGTGCAGGTGACTGAGCCAGCCTCGGCCTGGTGTGGTTGGGCTTTTTGTGTCTGTAGTGCTTGGTGGTGATCTCAGAGGGCTTGTGATGTCCCTTAGGGTCTGTATGAGGTCATCTAGCGTAACGAAATCTTTTCGGCGGATGTACCGTTGATAGTCCGCATGGGCATTGCGAAAGATTCGCTCCAGTTTCTGTTCTTCTGCCAGCTCTGCGTGCAGCATCAGATCTTGCAATGCTAGTACGTAGTCCTTGAAAGCCTCACGTGGCCTCTGTACCTTTTCCGTATCTCATCCTCGAGTTTCTCGAAATACCGAGGTGGCAGGAAAAAGTCATAAAAGTTTCTCTTGAAGTCCGACCACCGTTCCCACTGTTTGTTGTTATTCCTGAACCAGACGAGCGCGCGGTCGCGGAGAAGTTCAGACATGACTCTCACTATCTGGTTTACATTCATTCCATACAGATTTGCAAGCTCTTCGACCCGTTCGGGGAAGCCTAGAGGGTCCTTTCCCCCGTCGTAACGTAGGCCCCACTTCCGTACGAGGTCTATGTCAGCTAGGCGTGTTTCAGCTGATGACGGTACAGGGGAAGAAGGTCTCAACGCTGGTATTTCGGTTATGATAGCAGCGGCTGGTATCTTACCACCTTCGGTGTCTGCCAGGGGTGGGCGGATACTCATCGTGGCTTCGTGTCTGCCCTGCCATTCGAGAAGTTGCTTAACCCGCTCCTCCTCGTGGTCGAGTGTCAGATATTTCACCAAACGTTTTCGGAGTTCTTCTACGGTGCCCCCGGTGTTCTGCTCGCATTGTGTTAAGTACCCAATCAGCTCCTCCTTCTTGAGGGAGTAAACCCACGTGGTCCTCAGCATGGTGTAACTAAAATATATGCTCTATATATGTAGCTATATTTTCTCTCTCTTTTTTTATATGTGTAGCTATATATTTATATATTTTCTCTCTTTTATTTTTGATAATGGTAAATTACTTAAATTTTTATTTATACCAAGGATAATTAATTAGTTTCTTTTAAATAATGTAGATCTATTTTTATTTATAATAAAAAAAAAAATATTTCTTAGTGTGGACAAGTATCCCTGCTCGGGCGCCAATGTAACTGGCTGGTGGCTGGGGTAAGCTCAACGGAGTCCAGTGTCGTGTCACATAAATAAATGAACAATAAAATCAGAGCTATTTGTTCCAATTCTTCATTCAAAATATAACTAAATGATACACCTATAACTAGCGGTTAGTATCGATCCTGTAGTTGCTCTGGTCTACTCTGTTACGTGTGACTGCTTAATCCTATAGCTAGTGGTTGGTGTCTACTCGGCTCTTAATGATTGAATGTTGTCCCTGGATCAGCAACCTGGGTTCCAGTGACAACCTCCAATCACACTAACTACGATTTCAAACTAATAGTCGGATTCGCCTTGGATCAGCAACGTGGGTTCAAACGGCAACCTCCAATCACCCTAACTACTGTTTCAAACCTGTGGTCGGATTCGCCTTAAATCAGCAACCTGGGTTCCAATGGCAAGCTCCAATCACACTAACTACTGTTTCAAACCAGTGGTCGCATTCGCCTTGGATCAGCAACCTGGGTTCCAACGGCAACCTCCAATCACACTAACTACTCTACATGCTCAGTTTACTGCCTAGAAGAGATATTGAATCAGCAACCTGGGTTTCAATATCTTTTCTCGCTACGATTTGGTATGAGTTAATATTAGACTAGTAGCCTTGTTTCTAATATATGTTCTTACCAGAACGAGCGCCGCACGCAAACTAACTATCTTAGCAATAACTCACCTCTTATACCTTTGTGTGCCATGCACAACAATACACAATCACACAGCTGTGCGTGTGCTGTGTCTGTTTTCTTGATATTGACCACACGTGATGGTATGAGTCAAAGTACCAATGTATGTCAACGACTACAACAATAATAGTAATAATAACAATCAACTAAAGGTAATACTTCTTTTAGTGTTGTATACAACTGCAGGATATTTCAATATCATTAAATAATAATACTAATAATAAAAATAAGAATAATTCATTCGACTCTGAAGGAGATGCAAATCATTGGGTATAAGGTTGTGGACCAAAACGAATGTCGACTTTGGTCAGCACAATACATTCTTAAAGTTTGCTTGGGTAGTACCGTTGAGAAGAAAGAATGCATTTGAAACAACCCAAGCTATGGAGAATTTAAAATTGGAACTATTACCGGTAAAGAATTTTTCAATAAACATTTCAGTCAGTTGATTAATAAATACAACATTAATCACTACTCAACATAGAGCACTATGAAAGCCTCAATAGTAGAACGAATCAAACATTAAAAGGAATGATGTGGAAAGAATTTAGCTCTAACGGTTTATATAATTGGATTGATATATATTGAGATTTACTTGATGCATACAATAGAAAAGCTCATCGCACCATTAAAATGTCAATTAAAGTCGATTCAACAAATGGAAAATAGCTTTTAAATACAGTATACAGTCATTTAAAGATGTACAAAATGTCAAAATTTAATGCAAGAGATCATGTACGCATAAGCAAATATAAAAACATTTTTGAAAAAGGTTATACTCCGAATTGGACAACAGAAATCTTTACAATTAAAAGAGTACAAAATACATATCCTACAACAAACATATTAGAAGACTATCGCGGATATCCTATTAAAGGTGGATTCTGTGAAGAAGATCTTTCAAAAACCAGATATCCAAACACATATCTAGTTGAAAAGGTTCTCAAAACTAAAGGACATAAGGTGTTTGTTAAGTGGCTGGTAATGAGCACAATTCTTGGATAACCAAAGATGAGACATTGTAAATGGAAGAATACAATAAATAAACAACAACAATAACAATGGCATCAATATTTAATTTTAGTTTAAAATAAATAATAAATACGAAACTGGTTCTTATAAGTCATACTATGTGTTTAACCTCATTTATTTACAATCAAACAGTCACAATGTCAATAACATTGACTCTGAGCTCCAACTCATCAGAGCTATCTGCTAATTATTTTCCTCCTATTGATTTAAACGGAACCTATGAATGTGCCCTAACTGATTTTCATTCATACAACAGTGTCCCGAATGTGGATGTCTATAACAATATATTACATATCGGTGAACTTGTAATTGAAATACCGATCGGATCTTATGAATTAAATGATATATTTGAGGAGAGGAAATTACAATATGAATACATTTAAGGACAATATAATAATGATAATATACAATACAAATATATCGAAGAATACTACAGCAACATCTAATCCTCAAACATTACAAGCTAAACAACAATTGAAAAGATCTGTTCGTCAAAAATGACTTACAACAGCAAACAAGAGTTTTTTCAAGTCATTTAACTTTAAACTGAAAACAAAATGAGTTCAATAACAAACGATTAGCTAAACCAATATCTGACGAGAGTCTAATCAAAAAGGACTATCATACTTACATGCCATACAACAACGATTAAAGAAGAATTTCAATAAAAAACCAAGATTTATATTGTTACCCAGGGGAAGGATTTGTTGTAGACGAACTTTCAATTGAAAAATTATTGTGTTGCAACTCTCTGTGACGAAATTCGCTATGAACTAAATTGTATTTGTTGAACTGTGTTCAACAGCCGGTGACGTTCTACTAGAACAATTTAAAATTTCCCTTTATTTTTCTTTTATTGATTAGTTTTAACGATATGAATTTCGCACTGTGTGCTATTCATATTTTCCTTGTACTTTGTCACTTATATTCACAATGAATTACTAGCTCTAAGTTTTTTCAGTTTTATTTTAATAAAGCATTGCATTTTATACCTTCGACGAGGAAAGTTAGAATTATTTTCAAGAGGCAATCAATATCACAGCATAGACCTGTGAAGGGCATTAGTCTACAGAAGTGACATAATCACCCACCAAGTTTATAATCCCACGAGGGGATTAGCACACCATCCAATTAGTAGAAGACTTCTACTAGATTACTCCACCCCAGACGAGTTCTTGGAACTCACCCTCAACAGAGCTCTTGGAGCGCTACATTTGGTCCTTCGATAAACCTAAGAAAAGCTTAGGAGGAAATGAACCACAAGTACGGGCATGTACTACATTGACGGTGCATCCACATAAAACAATAAGAAGAAACGGAGTTCATCATATCAATAAATTGCTACATACAAGGAAAACAATATTGGGTATGTACAATGTTTAATTTATATAATGTGTAATTTTGAAGAATTAAGTGTTGGAAAAAATTTACAAAAACCAACTCGAATTGTTAACATTGTAAATTGGTGATAGAAGTCGCCTAGGAGAAACAACAAATTCAGCACATAAGAATTTTTTTTATTTTTTGTAACGGAACCTTTCCAACAGAAGCAAATTCTTTTTATCAAGAAATCAAAAAAACGTACAAAATATAAGCAAAACCATAGAGTATGCATATCGTCGTCATATACACAAGAAAACAGGTTTTGAGTTGTAAGTAACTAGCACATAAGCGTATAGACGCACATATGAAGATCAGTAAATAAATCGCTTGTGCACACACAAATAAACCAGTAAAGAGAATTTATTGTGAGTTAACATAAGAACAGAACACACAAAAGAAATATAGGCTGCTGTATAAAACACAACCAGAAGACTAAACATTAGTAAAAAGTCGCAGAAGCTTAAACAATTAATTTGAAAGTAAAAGTTAATTAAAAAATAAAAAAAAACAAGTAAAATTAAATTTTATTAAAGAGATTTGTGTGGAAAAGATAAACAGACTTACAACAAAAAAAATTAAATTTTTTAAATAAACAACAGTGAAAATAATTTCTACTAGAAACAAGGTAATTGAAATTAATATAGTGTATAATTTGAATTAAAAAAGAAAAACAAGAAATATAGAGTAATTATTAGTGTGAAGAATTTTCAGGGTGGAAACAGGTAAAACATACAAACATTCATACTGGTACATACATATGCATGTGCAACGGCTTTAAACAACGAGAAGAAAATACTTTTACTGCGTGCACACATACATCATATATACATATGAATGTAATAAGATATAACAGTGTCGGTAAAAACAATTATAGCAAGGAAAAATTTATTGTGAATACGCGGTGAAAAATAAAAACAGAGTAAGCGAACACAAAACATAAATTAAATAAAATTATATGGAAAAAATTATTAAAGGTTTATTAGAACGAAAATACATAAATATAGATTCTTCTGGAACATCTCTGAAAATTTAAATTAAACATTCAAATAATAACACAAAAGAATTGAAAGAATATTTATGTATTAAAAAGTGCTAAAATACATAGGTTATTCACGAATAACTATAGTCGTAGTGCGTAGACAAATAAATAGAAATTGGAAAGTAAATTAAATTTAGCCTTTAATAAAGCAAAATCTCTGTAATAAAAAATAGACGCTGTGGTACAAGGGTATATAATACTGGTCAAATAATAAAATTCATTTTTAACGGCATACTACTTGCTTTGCGAAAACATAAATAATAGACTATTGAAGCAAAACTAAATCTAATAATATTGCAGTAAATATATTTAAAAATAATTATAATTATCATATTTTCAACACCACAAATATATCTACAAATACAAAATGAGCAAGGTAAGGGAACTTTTATATAAAAAAAGATGTAAATTAGATCTTCACCATGTTATAGCATATTGTGAGCAGTGTAGAGCAACAGAGAATGAAAGTCAGGAGGTGTATTTACTGGAAGTAAAGAAAATAGAATTAAAGAAAAAGTGGGACAAATTAACTGAATCATATGACAACTATATGATGGAAGAAGATAAAGGAATGAGTGAAGAGTTGAAGGATGAAATTTTGATACGTTATGAGGAAGCTATGCAGCAATATGAAAAAACAAAATCAATATTAATGAAATTGATTAAAGAAAATAGCGAAGAGTGTAATGTGACAGGTGCAGGCAAGAGTGACTCTAAGTTTAGGCTACCGCCCTGCGATATACAAAACTTTGATGGATGTGTTTCAAAGTGGCCAGCTTTTAGAGACATATTCCAGGCAGTTTGTGCAAAAAGGTCAGATATGGCTCCAGCAAAAAAATTATTTTATTTGCGAAGTAAATTAAGAGGTGAAGCCTTCAGCACTATTAAACATTTAGGACTGGTAGACAAAAACTATTCAATTGCGTGGGAATCTCTAAAGGCACGGTACGAAAATGTAAGAGTTTTAGTACACCAGAATATGAAACAATTATTCGCCATGCAATCCATACCAATAGAAAATCCAAAGGCAATGAGAGGAATGCAAAGTCTAGTAAACGACACCATATCAGTGCTTAGAACTTTTGACGTAGACGTAGGGAACTGTCATCCATTTCTGATTTATCTATGCTATTCAAAACTTCCTGAGGAAACAATAAAAGCTTGGGAAACTTCCCTAACAGATCACAAGAATTTGCCTACTTGGCAGCAAATGAATAACTTCCTAACAAATAGAATAGAAATGTTAGAGGCTATACAGAATTTGCGAACACCAGCAGTAAAAGACAACCAAGCTCAAAAAAGTCAGTCATTTCACAACCAACAAAAAGCAGAAGCCATAAAATATAGTTACAAGAAATGCAAACAAAACCATTCGCTGAGATTATGTCCTTACTTCAGGTCCCTCAAAACCGAAGATAGAATAAAATACGTCTATAATAACAAGCACTGCGTCAATTGCCTTTCCCCTAATCATTTTAAGAAAAAAATGTCAAAGCGCATATTCGTGTCTCAGATGTAATCAAAACCATCACACGATGTTACACGTAGATAAATCCGAAAAATTAAGAAATAGTTTGAGCAAAGATTCATACAACAAAGAGCAATTAGATTTGAACACACATGTTAATTCTGGTACCCGCAACTGGAAGAAAGATAGTCCAAATCGGGACGTACAGTCTGCTACGACTACAGCACATATTGAGACGGTGCAAGCACACTTTTCACAAAATGAAGGTACAACTATACTACCAACAGCATTAGTTCAGATAGAACATTTAGGGGAATATTTAATGTTCGTGCGCTGTTAGACTTTGGGTCAGAGAAAAGCTTCATATCGCGGCGAATTCAACAAAAATTATCACTTCCAGTAGAAACATATAATACCAAAATATCAGGCCTGGGAGAAACGGTGGTAGCAAACTCAAAATCAAGATGTACAGTAGTGCTATGTGCACGGGAATCAGCTTTTAAGATAGAAATCAAAGCTATAGTGTTACCAAAGTTATCACATTTTTTGCCATGGAAGCCAATTAACGTACGAAAATTACCAGACGTTAAAAACGTAAATCTGGCAGATCCATTCTTTGATAAGCCAGCTCCAATTGACCTTATTTATTTATTATTATTATAATTATTTACCATTTATCAACTTTCAAGGTGTTGAATTTTGGAATGAAAATACAGTGGAAGCTAGAGAATCCTACTTTGGATGGTACTTGTCAGGCACTGAGAGAACTAATGCGATAAATTCCTTTTCTACAAGAGTTTTACCTAATGATGATATACTTCTGACAGAACAAATTAGAAAGTTCTGGGAAGTAGAAGAACCACAAAGAGTTCATACTGAATCACAAAGTGATTTGTTTTGCGAAAACTTGTTCCAACAAACCACAACTAGAGATGAAGACGGCCGATACGAAGTACGGCTACCCTTTAAAAAAGAGTTTCCAACCGATATGCATTTAGGTCCTTCTAGAAATATTGCATTAGCACAATATCTTAGGACAGAAAAGGCTCTAAATAAAAACCCAGAGTTGAAAGATCACTATAACAAGGTTCTGCTAGAATATTTAAAATTAGGTCACATGGAGGAGGTCAAGTGCTGCGAAACAATCGCAGAAAAACAATATAGTTTCTTTCTGCCACATCATGCAGTTGTAAAGCCTGAAAGTACGACAACAAAGCTGCGAGTGGTATTTAATGCTTCCAAGAAGACAAAAAGCGGTTATTTTCTTAATGATGTATTTTACAGACGGATCTCATGGCAATAATACTACGTTGGCGCAATTATAAATATGTTTTTACAGGGGACATTCAGAAGATGTATAGGCAAATCAAGGAACACAAGCAAGATCGTCCATTTCAACGTATACTATTTGGAAAAGCTCAGCTAGAAGAAATCAGCACTTTTCAGCTGAAAACAGTGACGTTTGGCATCAATTGTGCGCCCTACTTGGCGATAAGAACTCTGCTAGAATCGGCAAAAGACTGCAAGGGTCTGTATCCAGAAGCATCACAAATACTGAAGCATGAAATATATGTAGATGACGTTTGTACGGGAGGTCATACATTAGATGACGCAGAAAACAAGCAAAGCCAACTCATAAAGGCATTGCAGTCTGCTAGACTTTCGCTAAAGAAGATTACGGCAAATCACAAGTCTTTGCTTCAAAATGTGCCCCGGGAGGATCTTCTAAACGAAGAGTTTTTAAACTTCGGTGTGTCGAGTACGATGAAAACTTTAGGTATCTGCTGGAATGCAATCTCGGATCATTTTTACTATGAGGTGGATCCAATAGAAATAGCCCCTTCGACAATGAAACGAAGAATTTTGTCAGCCATAGCTAGGCTATTTGACCCTCTAGGTTGGCTAGGACCGATAGTGGTAACAGCAAAGCTTATAATGCAAGAGTTATGGGAATCAAAATGCGGTTGGGATGAAGGTGTCTCGCCAATCATATATACAAAATGGTCCACCTTTTTAAGAAATCTGCCCGACATATCAGCGATTAAAATTCCTAGGTGGGTCTACTTTTCGCCAAATCATAAGATTTAGATTCACGGCTTCTGTGACGCGTCGGAGAAAGCGTATTGTTGTGCTATTTACCTTAGAGCAGAAACGACAGCAGGCAACATACATAGTAATTTATTAATAGCCAAAACCAAAATCGCCCCTATAAAACGGATAACCATTCCGAAACTTGAACTTTGCGGAGCTCTGTTGCTTACTCATCTAGTTTTAAACTTCCAGTTTCGGCATGAATTATTCTTATGGACGGACTCGTCAATTGCTCCTGGATGGCTTCAGAAACCGCCTAACACACTTAAAACATTCGTAGCGAACCGGGTCAGTCAAATTCTAGAAGTTACCAGCCTCAATGTATGGAAACATGTACGAACCGAACAGAATCCCGCAGATTTGGGATCCCGTGGGTGCACGCCGCTAGAACTGAAGGCGAGTCAACTATCGTGGAACGGCCCTACCTGGCTATGTGAGCCAGTGTCTACATTACATCATGCTACGAGCACTGAGACAAGGCTTTTACATCCCTAGACTCAAAAATATGGTACGAAAGTGTATTCGGAATTGTAAAGCATGCACTGTATACAAACATCGCTTCCAGCAACAAGTCATGTCCGCGCTTCCAGCAGAGAGAGTCAACTTTTTTTCGCGGGCCCCTTCTCGCTCAAATCATCAACCCTACGGAATGCCAAAATACTAAAGGGATATGCGGCAGTCTTTGTGTGCTTCGCCACTAAGGCAGTGCATTTTGAGGCCTGCTCGGATCTGTAAACTGACGCGTTCTTGGCTTGTTTTGATAGATTCATTGGGCGCAGAGGTCTCCCTAAGACAATGTTCTCAGATAATGGACGAAATTTCCTCGGTGCTAGCTACGCTCTACTTAAGAGTCACAACGAGTTCCTTCAATCAACAGCAGCCACTCTTAACCAACGACACGCTATTTCAAAATTCACCTGGTCATTTATGTCACCCTATGCGCCCCATATGGGGGGCTTATGGGAAGCGGCTGTTAAGAGTATAAAGTCCCATCTAAAAAAGATCACTCATAACGTTTGTTTTACATTTGAAAAACTTTCCACCCTACTTATTCGTATTGAAGCGGTATTAAACTCGCGACCATTGTCTCCCTTGACAGGAAACCCAGAAGAAGTCTTACCACTGACTCCAGGTTATTTTCTTCGTGGATCAGCAATTACTGCTAGACCCGAAGGTCCTGTGGAACCCCCTTTAAAAGACCTCCCTCTTCTGAAACGTTGGGAACGGCTGAAAGCCCTTCAGCACATATTTGCCAAGAGATGGAAAAACGAGTACGTCACGCTCTTGCAAAAGCGTGTCAAATGGCACCAAGAAAGAGAAAATCTAAAACCCGGTGACATAGTGATTGTTAAAGAGGATTTGTTACCCCCTTCAGAATGGTGCTTAGGACGCATAACCAATGTTATCCGAGGACGAGATAAAAGGGTCAGAGTTGTGGAAATAGTTACCAAAAACGGTACAATTGTACGTGCTATAGTTAAGCTGTGTTTATTGCCCACGAGTGAGGATTCACCCAAAAACGTCGCTCCTGACATCCTCGTAAATGTTGATCAGAAAGTCATTTAACCCTTGAAAATTCACACTATTACGTAGAACACTTGATTACTATTACACATCTTATATTTTAGCATTGTACGTATTTCTTTCCCTTGTTTTCTTTTTTTTTCTATCTACCATAGATGAACAAAGCACGCTGCTTTGTCTGCCATAAAAACCACCCCCTAAAGTATTGCAACACTTTCAAGGAATGGAAGTTGGAGACACGCCATCGCAACATTGTGGCCAGACACTACTGTCTGAATTGTCTAGCCTACGATCATGAGCGTGAGTGGTGCACCTCAAACAAGCGGTGCAATTTTGAATATGAGGACAAGGTATTTTGTAATGCGAGACACCACAGCTTGCTCCATCGGGACTGCAACGATCCTTGGTCTTCCAGCGCTGAGGGCCAGGGGCCCGTCTGGTCAGATAATGAAGAAGAGGCAGCGCCTAAGATCTCCCAGCCGTATTCTACAGCGACTTCGATGGCAATTGAACAAAGTACGCCTACTACCGAACTTCCTAAAAGCAGCAGCATGCGCCCTATGACAGCAACCCAGGGAGTGCAGACGTTTCCTAGACGCAACACCAAGAATCAGGCCTCGCAAACGTCTCCAAAACGACACCCCCAGATGAGATGCCAAGGCTCGCAGACCCCTCTCCAGGAGGACCACTGAAGAAAGAAGTCTACTCGGTCGTTCCGCCCATTGTCAGGGTCAATCTAAATTTCCAAGGGGCACGGATGTACACAACGTTCCTGCTGGATAACAGTGCAACAACCTCATTCCTCCAGCGCGATGTAGCCCGGTGGTTCCCGGATTGGGGCAAGAATCCTTACCGAGAGGGCGGCAAGGTTCCCTTTATTCTTGAACCGGCATTTCCTCATCGACCGTACGAAGCCGAGCCCGTTAAGCTGAGTATCGAGGCCCGGCCCCCCATTAAGCTAGAGGGACCGGTTATGGACCAGTGTTTGCTAGCGCACTTTAAGCAGTATGACCCCCTGGCACATCCGGTTTTTGACACCTGGCGCGAGATTGACGGGGTCCTGGGCCGAGACATCTTGAGTCAAATCCTCCAGCCCGAATGTATCCAGAGGAGAGGACTACCCCAAGCCCAAAGCTCGAAATTGGGTTGGGTCATCTCCGGGGTCGGGACAGGATGCCGATGCCATTCCGGCGGGGGTATGTGTTGAACTGTGTTCAGCAGCCGGTGACGTTCTACTAGAACAATTTAAAATTTTCCTTTATTTTTCTTTTATTGATTAGTTTTAACGATATGAATTTCGCACAGTGTACTATTCATATTTTCCTTGTACTTTGTCACTTATATTCGCAGGAATTACTAGCTCTAAGTTTTTTCAGTTTTATTTTAATAAAGCATTGCATTTTATACCTTCGACGAGGAAAGTTAGAATTCTTTTCAAGAGGCAATCAATATCACAGCATAGACCTGTGAAGGGCATTAGTCTACAGAAGTGACATAATCACCCACCAAGTTTATAATCCCAAGAGGGGATTAGCACACCATCCAATTAGTAGAAGACTTCTACTAGATTACTCCACCCCAGACGAGTTCTTGGAACTCAACCTCAACAGAGCTCTTGGAGCGCTACAGTATTTAAATTGACCATACAGGATATTTGGGAGCCACCATTACCATAAAAAATGTGGTTTCTTTATCACCTACGGAAAGCGTTGTGTTGCAAAATGCTTGATGGAATAAACTTTATAATATAAATCTTCAAAATGGACATTTTAATTTCTATGTACCGCTCAAACTTCTTTTAGGATTCGCTGAAGACTACCATAAAGTTTTAATAAATGGTAAACACGAGTTGATACTCTTGCGCAATAAGAACGATGAATATCTTGCCCACTCGAATGTTGCCACTGAGATCAGCCATGATTATATTAAAATTGAATATGGGCAAAATACTTAATAATGGTGCTGCTATACCAATGGCATTCCGTAGTTAGGATTGTCATATGAATTCACACCTTAATACAATTCATATGGAATGTTAAACTGACCACTATTAAGGAACGTCCTCGTTTTGTGTTGATTGCCTTTCAACAAGAAAACAAGTTTGTTCATTGTGGTCTTACTAACTTGAATGTACATTTAAACTCAACCTATTACCCATATGACGACCTTAATATAAAATCCAAAAATGAGATTCTATATGATATGTATCTAAGATTCCAACAAAGCTAAAGGGTGGTTTTTATAGAGTGATACAAGTTTAAATTATAATAAAACATACTAATATATTTTTGATATCAATGAAGCGGTCTTTATTGGATAGAAAATTTTATGATATTAATGTTTAAATGTGATTTCGTACGGCTGGCGCGTACAAGGCGCAATCTAGAACACCAATTTTCACAAACAGTAACATTCTGACCATCATCGTTTTTTAAGACATATGAGCCAATGCCTCCGCCAGCCCATAATGCGCACCAAACAGTAATTTTCTGTGGATGTAATGGTGTTTCGACAAAAGCTTTTGGATTCTCCTCACTCCAAATGCGAGAATCCTGTTCATTTACGTAACCATTCAACCAAAAATGGGCTTCATCGGAAAATAAAATTTTGAATGGACGAAGTGCACGATGAGTTTGACGAACAGAACCATTATTTTGATTAAAAATTTCCACAATTTGCACACGTTGCTCTGGTGTAAGTCGATACATAATGAAATGTCAAAGCAAACTAAACAAAAAGCAACTATAAGCTGTTAAATAGGTGGTCAAATAAAGCAGTGATGCCAACTCAAAGTTGTATCACTCTATAAAACACCCTATACTACATGAAACAACCGCAACCACATCTAACTGGCCAAAAGTTTAAAAACAATGCTCCAATTATTGTAGTAGATGTCTTTCACCAAAACAAAACGCTCAATACCGTACCAATCTACATAAAGATTGAATTTGAAACATCAACTAATATTCCATCAAAAACATCTGCTCACTGCGTTTTCACGCATGATCGCTTAATAGAATATATCCCAATCAAACGACAAGTTCGCAAAGTCTTATAAATTACTAATAATATTTTTATGGACGTTCAAGGATTCAAAAGTAATTCGAACCATTTTATTGTAAAAGAATTAGCTGTCGTATTCAATAAAAATGACTACATTAATTTCATCATAAAACCACCTTTTGATTTCAAATGTTCAACAACCCAAAAACAGAGAGAAGCAGTTTGGTTAACAAAAAACTATCATCATATTAACTGGGATGATGGATCAGTCTCATTTCAAAGCGTTCGAAATTTTTTAAAATCTTATAGAAGAAATTCACAAGTATATGTTAAAGGTGAAGAGAAGAAAAAATGGTTGGAAGAAATGATTCAACAAGAAGTTTTCAACATTGAGGATATTGGTTTCATCAACTTTAAGAAAACGGAAGAAAAATATCCCGAATACTTTTACTGTAACTATCAGACCCATGGAGCTTGCGCCTTAAGAAATTCTATGTTCCCATCTAAAGAAATGTCTAGTTTAAAATAATTTTATACTTACTAATTAGTACATACAAGTATATTTATATATTTTAAATTATAAAATCATTTGCAAATGCCTAAAAAAAATAAAAGCCATGCACATGAATTTGTATGTATCTTTAATCAACGGCTTTTTTATTTCAAAAATATGTTCTTATGTTTGTACAGCAGGAAAGCAAAATTTAACTGTCGTACAATCACGTCAATCGTCAGACACACACACAGATAGTCTGCCTAACAGACAAACATACTTCACACTTAAACATAACACACAGAAAAATACAGAAATCACGCCATCCAGAATACCACATAAACTCCATCGATGTCATATATAAAATGAACAAATTCAATATAAATATAAACAGGGAATCAATTTTCAATGTCGCCACGATCAGAACAATTGAATTATTCCCTATATTCTAAAATATGAAAAAAATAATTATAAAAAAACTACTGAATTGCTGGACGAAAAAACCTAAGTAAATACAACAAAATTTTAAGCAACAAGAAACGAGCCAATATCCATCTATATATATATATATATATATATATATATATATATATATATATATATATCTATATATATATATATATATATATATATATAACTACAACACTTTTAAAATAGTGTAATTCCTAAAAATGTTTTTAAATTTTATTATTCACAAGGCGTACACAGCATAAAGGGACAGACAGAAATTCTAACGCTCACACATGGACGCACAGAAGGGCCCACGCTCACATATGGACGGACAGAAGTTCCCACGCTCACGTGCGGACGGACATGTATTCTAAAGGTCACATATGGACGCACAAAAACTCCCACGCTCACATACGGACGGACATGTATTCCCAAGGACACATATGGACGCACAAAAATTTCCACGCTCACATACGGACGGACATGGATTCCCAAGGTCACATATGGACGCACAAAAATTCCCACGCTCACATACGGACGGACATGTATTCTGAAGGTCACATATTGACACACAAAAATTCTCACGCCCACATATTGACGGACACAACTCCCAAGGTCACATATGGACAAACGCAAAATCCCACGCCTACCCCAATATTATTTAAAAAAAACAACAAAACACGGTTATTAAACCGTGGGAAAAAATACACACACGCATGCACAAAAAAAAAATTTAGATGAAATATGAGAATTTTGAAAAACTTGGCTGAAATTTAAGAATTTTGGCCTTTTTTATTCCTAACCTTTTCCTTAACTCCACGAATGTTAACAAAATATGTTTTTGTAATATATTACTTTCTGGTGTGTAAGTTATCTGAAAATTATTAGATTATTCGTAATAAAATCTTACTTACAATAAAAATAATAACTTTAATTACACTGCTCAGCAGCAAAATCCTTCTTTAAATAAAAGTATATGGACTATCTGGCTTTTGATGGGCTAAACACAAATTCGTTTTTTCTAATCATGGTCGATTTTTTTCTAACAGGTCGCAATTTTTTTTATAGGCGTGCCAAATATTTTCCCCTAAATCAGTCAGGTACGTAGATAATTTTACCCTAACTCGAGAAAGAGTCATCTTATGTGTAACAAAACTGTATTTATTTTAGTCGAATATAATTTATTCTATCTTCTATCGTTTTTGAATTCTTCAGATATTAATAGAGAAAAAAAAATTTTCAGCCTAAAATATTTGCTTTATATATATTAATTCCATAAAATATAAAGCAAGTATTCAACATTCTGCACATTTTTCTGAGAACTATATATCTTAAAAATAAAATAAGCTATAAACCGCAAAAATCTGTTAAAAAATTTGGATTTTATTATCAATTTACCGCAGGTATCAAATATTGATCAAATATTTGTAATGCAGCAAACAAAACATCAGCTGACGTTGGAGTCAGCTATACAACAACTAAAGCGCCTCTTAGCAACTTTTTTAAATAAATATTATCAGTTTGAGTTTCTTGCCAAATAGACCAACTAAAATCTGCAAGCATTGCTTCCGATGGATTTCCATTATAACGCTTCTCTATATGTAACATATCTTGATGGAATCTTTCACCAGGTTCGTCTTATACAGCATCAACATTATAAAAAAAAAAAAAAAAATATAGATGCGAATCCAAAAATTGAATTTTAAGGGACATATTACACCTCAGAGCTTTGTAGGCAGAAAGTAGTTCTTTGATGATTTCATGGTCGTTTTCAGCTTTCCTGTTTCCCAAAAAATTGTGGCACACATTCACAAAAGCTGTACATTCTTTTTCTTCCACATCGTTAAATTTCGTTCTAAAGACCTCGTTCTTTATAAGCTCTCGTATTTGTGGGCCTTCATACATGACTTCTTTTACTTTTGCATCGCTCATTCTAGGAAATTTAATCTAAT
>OY776281.1:42247406-42289906 GCA_963675445.1 Linnaemya vulpina | reverse complement strand
CTGCTTCCACTCAAACACACAACAAAGAAATGGAGACAATCATGCGAAGGGTGTACCGTTCTTTAGAAAAGAACAACGATTTGAAATCCAAGGAATTGAAAATGTTAGAGCGACATCATAAAGTTTGCGAAGAGTTGCGGCTGAAAGAAGTAGAAAGCAAGATACAATCTTCAAATCTTAAAAGAAAACGCTCGCAAGTAAATAGTTTGCTGGTATTAAACCGAATATTAGTTTTTAGATGAATACAAAGTACCTACATATGAAATGTATAAGAATGAATTAATTTGTGATATTTGTTATATATAGCTTTAAGATATTTTTGTTAAAAAAATTGAATTATTACTTTTATTTATGTTTTTTCTATGAATTGTTGTTTTTTTTTTAATTATAAATAAATATTTTTGTCAAACAAAATTGAATTTTATTAAAACGTTGTGTTATGTTTTTTAATCATATAAAAAACAATTTTCACGTTATTGAATTTGCTATGTTATCGCAAATACGATTAGCAGCAATAAGAAACCTACTGCGTTCAACTGTATTTTCGCTTTCTAGATGGGGAAGATTAATTTGCTCCATATCAGTTGTTTCAAAAATGTGTTCACACTTATACGCTATGCAGATGTTGTGCAATGCCACACAGACAATAATTTTAACCGCTTTTTTTTTAGCTCATAGCGGAGTTCGCTGGCCCCTAGCAAGCACCTTTTAGAACTCCATTTGCACGTTCTATAACATTCCTTCACCTCGAATGAACGTCATTGAATTTTTGTTCATTCGAACCAGATATTGGAGTTCTATATGGTGTTAACAACCAAGGTTCTAAAGGCTATCCGCCATCACCTATAAAAATTTGTTACAACATAAGTATTAACACATATATTATTTATATTATTTGTTTCTCACCTAACAGTCATACTAGTAGTCCTCTTTGCAAATAATTTCGTTCCATTACACTTCTGTAAGAACTGCTATTCTAAACAAAGAAGTCGTGACAGACTCCAGGATGTGCCCATTTTACTATCACATATCTTTAAAGAAATTATATTCATAACTAACAACTAATGTATTTATTTACAAAAATATAACTTACAAGTGTAACATTTAAGCTGTGGTTCCCTTTCCTGTTGTAGTAAAGATGATTGTCATCTTTTGGTGTTATAATGTTGATGTGTGTCCTATCAATACATCCTACCACACCAGGTATCCCAAACTTTTGGTAAAATTCCTGTGCTGTAATTTTATTTTCTGCTTCCGACGGATAGGTTATCCACTGCCCACAAAGATTTTCCTCAAGAGCATCCAATACGCTTGACAGAATCTCGGAAAAAGTTGACTGTGCCATTCCTATTTCATAGTCTCTAGCTACACCCTTTTGGCAACCTCCTTCTGCAAAAAACCTTAAGCAGGCACTAAGTTTTAAAATTGTAGGGATTCGAAATAACTTTTCTGTGGATGGCAAAGAATTATTCAGCTTGTCCAGAACGTATAAAAACGTAGGCTTGTTTAAACTGTAATGTTGGATAAATCTACAGAAGCACAGAAAATTAATTTAAAAAGAAATTTTTATTGAATTTGGCTACTTACAATGTATCTGGTAACTCCAGGGGATGAGATGTGTCCCGTAAATGTCGTCGAGCAATACGCTGCTCCAATTCCGAACATTATGTATTTTTAAAATTTCTTAAGATATTTACATATATATTTAAGTACAAATTTGTTTGACTTTTTATGTTGTTTTCAGCTTCTTCTCTTTTTACATTCACTGAGAATTGATTGCGGGAATAATTTTTCACGGGAGATTCACGATACCATTTTTCCCTTCGAGTGGAATAAAAATTTCACGTGAACAAAAATTCCACTTTCTATTCACGACAGGGGTGAATATAAAAGCACAATGGCAGTATGTCAAATAGTTAATTTATTAACAGTTATATATATATATATATATATATATATATATATACATATATATATATATATATATATATATATATGCATAATATATATATATATATATATATATATTTATATATATATATTTATATATGCATAATATATATATATATATATATATATATATATATATACATATATCTATGTATGTATATATATATATATATATATATATATATATATATATATGCATAATATATATATATATATATATATATATATATATATGTATATATATGCATAATATATGTATATAAATATATATATATATATATGCATAATATATTTATATATATATATATATATATATATATATTGTTGCGTTTTTAGACTTTTTCCTAAAAACGGTTTTATTACTTTGTAACGACACATTCTAGCTCTATGCTGGGGCAGGCTCGCGGCTGCCAGGGTCCGTTACAAATATTTATATTTCTTCTGATGAAAGAGTAGAACCACCTTTAATTTTCTCTTTAATAATGTATGTATTCGCAGTTCTCTTAACTTAGCTGTATATCTCATTTATAACTAGACTCTGACACCAAGTCACCGACAACATGCTTCCTTTAAACACCCGTACGCAACACGAGTGGTCTCTCTAAATAAATGCTCTCGCCCGACACCGCGCTATATTTATGCTTATGGGGAATTTGGTAGACGCTCTTTAGGCGGGAGAATAAAATTCTGCCCCGACTCACGGTCGCTGCCCACAGTCTAAACGCCGACTTGCTGCCACTGAGCGAATAAGATTCTGCATCAGCCTCAGCCCGTCGAAGTTAGACCTTCTCCCTTCGTTCTTACGCACTAACCGTACTGGAGGGTCCCGTAGGAATCGCAGCACGGCGACGACGAACTTACAGACTTATAGTCAACGATGCAGGGTGAACAAGGTTCTATCCTGCCTACGAAAGACAAAGCCGGCAGTAAGACACGGCAGAGAGAATTTTTTCTACTGGGGTGGTGAATAAAATTCTAGCTCACCCAATTAGAAGCGACCTCTTTTACTTCGTTTGACTAGTTGAGTTAAATTGAATAATATTCTAAGTTAACTCTACACGTCTTACCAAGTTGCTGGCCGGCGACTCACTGATCTTCTACTTGTAAATCAACTCCCTTATATTATCCCCTTCTGCATGTAGTGTCATCGTTGAACTTACGAATCTACAGCCTCATGGTGTTTGTTTATACATACATAAATAATCCTTCAGCTGTTGAGGACAGCAGTGTTGTATCATTAAATAATCTCTGGTCTATATTGCCCTGATTTGGTGTCATATGCCGTTAATCTTTAAAATTTAATTCTAAATTTCTATAATATAAAGTATTATTTATCCATAAAAGTAAACTCAACATTAGTAACTCAATGTTCCAGGTTGGTTTAAAGTATAGTAACAATTCTTCATCATGGTCTAATAACAAAATTGCTTATTTCAAAATGGCAATAATACATAAGGAGAAGCAATGGCAAAGAAATAACTAACTTACAGGATTCACGTGCGCCAAAAACGAACTTTGACTTTTGGCTCGTTACATTGCCCCTCCTTTTCGGGTAATCAAAACAATAAATATTACGAAATATCCTAAGAATACAATAAGAAAATAAGAACATAATAAAACTAATTTTATTCCATTAGTGTTCAAAAATAAAATAATTCATAAAAAATATTATGAGGTATGCAATACCCGATACTTACAAAAAATAAACAGAAAATAAATCAATAATAACTTATACGGTGTGTCCCGGCGCGTCCGGGCTTCATTCCGGCAATCGGTGGACTTCGTATTGCCCATTTTGTCTGATGATGACTTGGTAGCGTACTCCGCCCACTTCGTTTAGGAACTTCAAGCGCTGGTTCGGTCTGCGTCTTTGGAGGGCCTGTTCCACGTTAGATCTGACCTCTGGAGGGATGTCATCTACCCCCTTGTTTTGCGGTGCTGTTGCTGGGAGAGACGAATGTAAATGTACCCACTCCTCAGTGTGTGTCTGTCGGTCAGTGTCCAACTGGCAAGGGTACTGTGTGGTGTGGTTCGGACGCTCTGAACGTGATTCTACTAGAGATGACAATGGTGATGTGGCTGAAGCTGATGACGCTGAAGATGATGGTGATGATGATGGTGAGGGTGGTAATGATTTTGGAGCGGATGTCGTAGGTGAGTCCGTAGTGGTCGTGGTATACCGAGTTTCTACCGACTCAGGCCATAATGGCGTACTTCTAACAGATGATGGCTCGAGTTGTGGCGGTAAACCATCGCTTGCCATAGGTACGAGCAGGCGTACCCTCATCACTCGCTCATGACATAAGAATCCGGCGTATTGATATCTTCGGTCTTCGAAGTTCAGACTACCTAGGCCCCTGCGTTTTGGTGGTGTTGGCGGATGATAGTTTTCGTCCTCGAAATTAAGAGACGGTGGCGATCGTGGTGGTAGCGGTGAAGGCGGGGTCCGGGGGCGTTGATCGACCCTCTGATCTTGATCGCCCAGGAATGTGCGTCGCATCTCTTCTGCCATTTCTCTTTCCAACCCTAAGACACGCAGGTACTCCTCGAATTCCTCTGCCGTTAATTCGTGGCTGTCGTCGGCTCTGGCGGGTGGACTGGCAGTAGCGGTGTTGTTACTAGCGGGTGGTGTACGGGTGCGTGTTGGTCGTGGCGTTGAGGCCCCCTCACCCACACGGAAACATGTATCGGGCTTGGGCTGTGTTCGTGGTCCGGCATTGTGGGATTTCGACCCTTTTCTGCCTCGACTAGTAGTGAGAGTGTCATCATCAATAAAAATGGTGCGCCTTTGCTTGGCCTGTTCTCGTTCCCACGATTTACGGAACTTCTTGCGGGCATTCTCGAATTTTTCTTTTTATTTCGGTTGGTCGGCTGTTCCGATGTCTAGATGGAGTCAAAATGAGAAAACAACAGCATGATTAGTAAAGAGACACTGGTATTGTGGTAAATACATAAATTAAAATCGAACGGGGAATAATTATTTAAAGTATATACGGCTTAATTTCGCTTATGTGCGCAGTTCGCACTTCTCCGGTATCTTGGCTCTTTACTCCAACGATAACCGGGGAGATAAACTCATTGACAGTAAACGGTCTCCCGTATTTTGGAGCTAGTTTACCCGCGAAGTTTTCGGTAGCTTTCGAAGGGGGTGTTGTCTGATAAGTACCAAATCACCCACTTGTGGTTTCCACTGCCAACGTCGTAGGTTGTAATGACGTTGTTGGTCGACAGAGGCATTCGCTATGTTTCGTCGAACTATATTGAATATTTTTTGCATTTCTTGAGCGTGAATATTTGGTGGCCGGTTTTCGGTGCCCGTACCAATAGTTACTTCATCGTAGAGGGATTTAGTTAGTCGTGGCTCCCGTCCTTGCGTAAGGAATGCCGGTGAGTATCCGGTTGTCTCCGATATACTAGTATTTATCGCGAGCATGATTTCTGGGAGGTATTCGTCCCACTTATTATGTTGCTGTTCTGTAAATTGAGCGACCATAGTTTTTATTGTACGATTGGCTCTCTCGGTGGGATTTTCTCTGGGTGTATACGGAGCGGTAAACTCTTGGTGCACTCCTAGTTCTATTAGATATTTCTTGACTAATCGGGATGTGAACTGTGTGCCATTATCTGTAATCAGTACTTAAGGGACCCCATACCTGGCGACAATACGTTCCCGAAATGCTTTTATCAAGCCTTCGGAGGTGGCTTTTCTTGACGGTATTAGCTCATTCAATTTTGTGAATTTGTCGCTCATTCCATTTTGTGTGAGCATTTCTCCTGCGGGTCGTTGCTACATGACCTTATGTCGTTGACAGGATTCACATTTTCTTACATACTGGCTAATGTTTCGAAAATTCCCCGCCCAATAATAACGCAGGACAATTCTGTTTCCAGTCTTGCGTATACCAAGATGTCCGGCGGTTGCGTTATCGTGATTCTCCTCTAATATGCGGCGTCTCAATGGGGTGGCAACACACAATTTCCAAGGATTTGAATCGTGGTCATCTAGACCACGTGTGAAATGTCGATATAGTTGACCATTCACTATACTATAATCTGGAAATTTCTCTGGTTGTTCACTTACTTCTTTTGTCCTTTTACTTAGCCATGGGCATGTTATGGGGGTTCGCTGGGTGCCCGCAACGTGCAATGTTTCTCGGGGTTGTCGTGATAAGGCGTCGGCCACCGTGTTCTGCTTGCCCTTTCTATATTTGATTGTGTAGTTATACTGTTGCAGTTCGAGCGTCCGGTTGGGCTCTCAATAGAGTTCAGCCACTTCAGTGATAGGTGATCCGTCATGATGATAAAAGCATCTAAGTACGCTCTCATTTTCCGTAGTCCCCAAACAATGGCCAGGCATTCCTTTTCTGTTGTGGAATAATTCTGTTCAGCCTTGTTTAGACGACGGCTGGCGTAGACAATTACTCGTTCCGACCCTTACAGCTCTTGGGCAATACTACCCCCAATCGTAGTCACTGGCGTAGGTTTGCAGGGTAAACGTTTCATTGAAATCGGGACAGGCCAACACGGGTGCCTCCGTTAATTTCTGTTTAAGGATTGTGAATGCTCCTTGTTGCGCAATACCCCAGCACCAATGCTTGCCTTTTTTAGTTAGCTGTGTGAGTGGTTGTGATATTGTTGCAAAGTACGGGACAAATCTTCTATACCAGGACGCTACTCCTAGAAAACTGCGTAATTCTTTTACATTCGTCGGTGGCGGTATCTCCTTTATGGCGGCTACTTTCTCGGGGTCTGTTTTGATCCCCTCACCGCTTACAACATGACCAAGATATTTCTTTTCGCGTTTGAAAAAATCACATTTGTCAGGGTTGATCCGCAGATTTGCAGCCCTTAATCTTCTGAAAACTTCCTTCAAATTTGAAAAATGTTCATTAAGAGTTGCCCCAATTACGATAATATCGTCCAAATACGCAAAGGCGTGTGGCTCCATATCGGCACCAATCACGCTATCTAAGGCCCTCTGAAAAGTAGCGGGTGCGGAATGCAGCCCGAATGGCATAACACGCCATTGATATAGTCCTCTGCCTGTTACGGCGAAAGCTGTATATTTCTTACTACCTTCCTCCATGGGGATTTGCCAATAATCATCTTTAAGGTCAAGGCTACTTACGTATTTTGCATTTCTTAGTCTATTCAAAATTGTATCTATTCTAGGTAACGGATAAGCATCAGGTACTGACCTTTGATTTAACTGCCTGAAATCCATACACATCCTCCAGGAGCCGTTCTTCTTCTTGGCGAGAGTCAGTTTGTTAACCTCGTCGTCAATTATGGCTTGCATAGCCATGTCGTCCTTCATTACTATTTTATGGGATACAATATTCGATGGGCCCTTGATGTTGCTAAATTTATTTAGTTCGGTCACTAGAAAGGTTTTTACTCTGTTCTGATCCTCTGCATCTTGGCTTCCAAAGGTAACATTAGGGGTGAGCGTTGGTGAATGAATGGGATCTTTCTTTTGTGTCGCTAAAGACACCGGTATCATTGGGCCGGAAACTTTGGTGTGTCCCTGACGTTCTGTTGTACAATTCTTGAAGGTGCAATTAGTAGACAGTCCCGCACAGCTGATAGTAGCGTCAAAACTTCGCAAAAACTCCAGGCCTAGAAGAAGATTTTCACTACATCCCGGCATTAGTTAAAGCACACACTTCTTCGATTTCTTTCCCAGGGTAACACGATATCGTACACCCTGGGTCACCTTCGTCATAGACCCGTCGGCTAAGAACACTTCTAGTTGTCGTTTGACTGTTTTGGGCTTACCTCGTAATTTGGGAACAAAATCTGGATTAATAAAATTTCGCGAGGCTCCAGTATCGATGGTAGCGGTGATCAGTTCAGCCCCGATAATTATTGTTGCCGTGATTCGCGTTTCTTCGGAGTTTAAAGATATTTTGTTTGATGAGGCGTGTTTTGTGGGAGGGCCGGCTTGCCTTAGTTCTGCTGCCCTCCGGTTTGGTTTCCCGAATTTCGTGAGTTATCATAACATCTATCTGCCCGGTGCCCCTCCTTGCCGCAGGATCTACATATAATGTGTTGGCGTTTATTAATACCTTGAGCTGAAGACGATGTAGGCTGGTCTACTTGGTCATTGCGCGTATTTTTAATATGTTCTAAGTCTTCTGCCAGAGCCATGAGTTCTTGGATGGATGTGAAGTCTTTTCGACGGATATACCATTGGTAATCTGGATGAGAGCTCCTGAAGATTCTCTCTAGCTGTTGTTCTTTACTAAGGTTCGATTGTCTCATAAGATTTTGTAGCGCAAGCATATAATCTTTAAAAGGTGCTCTGGTGCCTTGTTTGCGTTTATGGATTTCATCATCAAGTCTCTCGTAGTAATGTGTGGGGAGGAAAAATCTACAGAAATCTGTTTTGAAACTACTCCAGGTACTCCAGTATTCATTATTATTTCGATACCAGGCCAACGCACGCGCACACAAAAGTTCTGGCATAATTTTTGGGAGTTGGTCTAGTGCAATTCCGTACATTTGTGGTAGCTCCTCAATGCGCTCTATAATTTCCAGTGGATCATGTGTGCCATCGTACCGTAATCCCCACTTTCTTACCTGATAGATGATGTTCGTCCTGTATTCCATATCCGGAGTCCTAGGACGTTCATGATGGTCGTGCCCAATACTGACACTTGGTTCTTCCTTGGCTGGAGATCTGGACGGTTGTTTGTTTGCTGGAGGCTCCACATGCTTGGGTAGTGATGGACTAGCTTCATGTTGTATCTGTATTTCTATTAAACGTTGCAAATGTTCTGGGCTCTGTTCCGTACCAAGGAATTTCGCCCATCGTCGTCTGAAATTCAGTGAGATATTGCAAAAAGTCATCCCGTTTAAGGGAATACGCCCACGATATTTTCAACATCTTTACCGTAGATATTTCAGTAGAATCTCGTTTATCGGAAAATTCCCAGGTTTTCAGCACTTTTCTAATCTTCTTGGTTCGTATCACTCCCTAGAGTCCAAAAAGTGTCTTGATATTTTAATTACCTGTCCTTGATTTTTCTTTTAGTTTTTTTTACAGTTCACTTATATTTAAATAATATTTTTTTCTGTTATACCATTAGCCGTTACTCGTTGATTATATGTATTTGAAATATATCTTTCCCGCACTTTTTTTTTTAATTTTCTTTCACATTTGTGCAAACAAAAATTTTTTTTCTTTACTCTAGAATAATATCTCACTGTTCTCCTTGCATGGTCATGTAATCATCAAATTATTTCATTGTTTACAACACAGTTTTTTTTTCACAATTTATCGTTAGTCTTTAGGTTGAATTATTAAATCGTAATAAACCCCTCTCCTTACGGAAGGAAACTTTAAGAAACCAAGCACTCTATCATGATGAACTCTCTTGCATTCCATGTTCCTGCTCGGGCGCCATTGTAACGACACGTTCTCGCTCTATGCTGGGGCAGGCTCGCGGCTGCCAGGGTTCGTTACAAATATTCATATTTCTTCTGATGAAAGAGTAGAATGACCTTTAACTTTTTCATTAATAATGCATTTATTCACAATTCTCTTAAACTAGCTGTATATCTCATTTAAACACTAGAGTCTGACACCAAGTCACCGACAACACTCTTCCGTTAAACACACGTACTCAACACGGGTGGTCTCTCTATATAAATGCTCTCGCCCGACACCATGCTACATTTATGATTATGGGTAATTTGACAGACACACTTTTGGAGGGAGAATAAGATTCTGCCCCGCCTCACAGTCGTTGCTCACAAACACTGACCTCGCTCTTAAACACTGACCGTACTGGAGTGTCAGTGACGACGAACTTGCTGACTTATTGCCAAAGCGACAGGGTGAACAAGGTTCTATCCTGCCTACGAAAGACAAAGCCCACAGTAAGCCACGGCAGAGGAAATTTCTGCTACTGGGGTGAGGAATAAAATTCTGTCTCACCCAGCTTAGAAACGACTCTTTTACTTTGTTTGACTAGTCGAGTTAAATCGATTAATATTCTAAGTTAACTCTGCACGTCTTACCAAGTTGCTGGCCAGCGATTGACTCATCTTCTATTTGTAAATCAACTGTCTTATATCTTCTCCTTGTGCATGTAGTGTCGTCGTTGAACTTACGAATCTACAGCCTCATGGTGATCGTTTACACATACATAAATAATTCATCAGCTGTTAAGGACAGCAGTGTTGTAACATTTAGTAATCTCTGATTTGTGTTGCCCCAATTTGGTGTCAGATGGCGCCGTATAATGGCCGTTAATATTTTATATTTAATTCTAAATTTGTACAATATAAAATATTATTTATCAGCGAAAGTAAACTCAACATTAGTAATTCAATGTTCCATGTTTGCTTAAAGAATAGTAACAATTTTTCATCATGGTCTGATTAAAATACTTCTTATTAGCAATAATACATTAGGAGGGGCAATGGCAAATAAATAACTAACTTATAGGATTCATGTGCGCCAAACACGAACTCTGACTTTTGGCTCGAAATACAGGAGTCAAATAAAGCCATGAACGAGACTCTGGTAGAGGTCCATTAACAGGAGGGTGGATTCTATTGAGAATAAATTCTCAGAGCTGGCGGATAGAGTCCAAAATCTAGAAAGCGGTGGCCTGGAACAGCATGCAAAGGAGTTCGAAGAGAAATTGCATGCTCTAGAGGACAAAGTGCATAACCTGGAGTGTAGCGGCGGGCCAGTACGAGCAGTTGCGGAAGTTTCTGCGCGGATAAAAGCGCCATGCTTCGACGGCAGCGTACCATTAGGCATCTTCGAATTCCAGTTCGAGACGGTTGCTAGCAGGAATGGATGGGATGCTCAAGAAAAGGCCATAGAGTTGATTTTGTCCTTAAAGGGTACAGCCGCAGAGGTACTTGAGACTGTGCCAGTAAGTAGCAGAAACAACTATAATGAAATAATGGCAGCATTGCAGCGCAAGTATGGTGGTGCGCACCATAGTATATCGTCGTCCCTCTGTGCCGCTGACCAGTCTTCATCAGGGCCGATGTGCATTAGCCGAACATCCACAACGCCTTCCTTTTGCTCGGTTCTAACACAATGTTTACACTCTAAACAGCAGGGTCTTCTCGAAAGAGCATCCGCATTGTTATGCTTTGTGCCCCTTCTATGCTCAATGCTGAAGTCGTAGCTCTGCAGGCGCTCAATCCACCTTGCCAGTTGCCCTTCAGGATTTTTAAACTGCAATAGCTATCTCAGTGCAGAATGATCGGTCCTTAATGTAAAGTGTTGACCATACAGGTACTTATGGTAATGTTTAATGCATTCCAATACCGCCAGGAGCTCACATCGTGTCACACAGTAGTTCCTCTCAGGTTTTGAGAGTTCACGGCTATAGTACCCTATGACCTTCTCGGTGCCATTAACTACTTGGGATAGCACACCCCCTATGCCATAACCGCTCGCATCAGTATCCAGCACAAATTTTTCTCCAGCTATGGGATACGCTAGCTTTGGTGACGGACATAATAATTCTTGGAGTTTCTGGAATGTATTTTCCTGTGGTTCGCCCAAATTGTATGGTCTCGACTTCTTTGTCAGCTCATGCAGGCTTGCAGCTACACTAACGAAATTCGGCACAAAACGTCTGTAGTATGTACAAAGGCCCAAAAAGCTACGCAATTCATGAAGATTTTTAGGTTGAGCCAGTCCCTTACTGCTTTTATTTTATCTTCATCTGTTGAGATTCCGTCTGCTGTAACACGGTGCGCCAAATACTTTACTTCTTTCTGGAACAATGCACATTTCTTCAAGCTGAGTTTCAATCCAGCTGATGATATCCGTTGAAGAACTTCTGCCATGTTTTTGAGGTGTTCATCAAAAGTTTTCCCCATCACGATTATGTCATCTAGATATTACCAAACATGTCTGCCAGTGAAGTCCTATCAGTACCTTCTCCATTAGGCGTTCAAATGTGGCCGGAGCATTGTAGAGACCAAATGGTATGACTTTGAACTGCCATAATCCGTTACCGACACTGAAGGCAGTTTTCTCCTTGTCTTTCTCTGCAATCTCCACTTGCCAGTATCCGCTTCGCAAGTCCAGCGTAAAGAACCATTTGGTACCAGCTAGCGTGTCCAAAGTGTCATCGATTCTGGGGAGCGGATAACTGTCCTTCTTGGTTATGTCATTGAGCTTCCTGTAGTCTACGCAGAATCTAGTACTGCCATCTTTCTTTATAACTAAGACTACAGGCGAACTCCAAGGACCAGAAGATGGCTCAATTACGCCATCACGCTCCATTTCACTTACAAGCTCTTTTACTTTATCTCGCTTTGCTAGGGGTACGCTTCTGGGTGGCTGTTTAATCGGCCTAGCTTCGCCTGTGTTAACTTCATGTTAACACAGTTCTACCCTGGCTTTGGCTTCCCATGGCGAAGATACTGGCATGCCTTTTTAGTAACTGTTTGGCTTTATTTCTCTCTGTGGCTGATAGACCTGCTACCCATTTCCCTACGTATTCCTCAAATTCTTCACGTTCTTTTGCGGACAAATCAGTAGGCGCTATCTTCTTCTCGAAGTTTACGATTGCCTCTGTTAGAGTACACTGCCCAACATCGAAATGTTCTTTGATGACTTTTTCATGGTCTGACAAGTTAAGCACTCTTATAGGGACTATTCCTCCTTTACTAGTTTTCACTAGAGCTTTCGCTGTTATAAGTTCTCTCTTTAGATCTCACAATCTCCCTTCATCCGCGCCCATATGACTTCTTCAGACTGTGGCGGTAACGTCTGACTCTCAATAGTAAATACTCTTGTTACTTACGGTTTGCTGTCATATCCAACATCAAGGGGTATCAATATATGCTGTTGTCCCATATATAGATTAATGCCATGGTTAATCATAAAATCGGCTCCAATAATAACCTCATCGACAATATCGGCAACAATAAACACATGTCTCACGTTGATGTTGGCTATAGTCACCTTCACTTCAATCTTACCATAGACAGTGGCAGGCTCTCCAGTAGCTGTACGTAGCCGTATATTGCTTAACCGCTCGCATTTCCCCTTTACTATATCGGGCCTTATTATTGACTGCGATGCCCCTATTCTATGGTAAGTACGTGCTTTTCCCCGTTGATGTGTCCGGACGCAGTGAGGTTGCTATTTTTCTGCTGCATCACTGATATGGAGATTGTGGGGCCCTCGTTTATGAGAGCTAGCTCTTGCCCCTTAGTGCTAGCTCGTTTTAGTTTAACGGGGCCTCTTGTGATGTTGTTTGGTTCACCCATTTGCTGTTTCTTGTTGGCGAAACAGATCTACCTCGCTTCCTTGGAGCTTTGCAGCTGCGCTGAAAATGACCGATCTTTCCGCAGTTAAAGCACTTAGGCTTTTCTTTGATGGCATTTTCTGCCAGCAGTTGTCGCATTGCCTCCTTAACGCTAGCATCTAGGTTGCTATCCTCCTCAGAAAAACCTCCACATTCCGCACTTTACATATCTGTGGCTTGAAAACCATCCTTGTAGTCTCTTGAGCCAGCGCAAATGAAACAGTTTCAGCAAAAGTGGATTTCTGCGTAGCGCCCACAACCAGTTTAACATCAGAGTCGCGAATGCCGTTAACGAAAGCCTCATTTTTAAAGTGGTCCAGGAACGGGTGATATGTCAGCTGCACTAAACGCTCGATTTCCATTGCGAAATCTTGTAGAGATTCGTTAGGCTTCTGAACTCTACATCGCAATTCCATTCTGTATAAATCGCGCTTGTGCGCACCACCATACTTGCGCTGCAATGCTGCCATTATTTCATTATAGTTGTTTCTGCTACTTACTGGCACAGTCTCAAGTACCTCTGCGGCTGTATCCCTTAAGGACAAAATCAACTCTATGGCCTTTTCTTGAGCGTCCCATCCATTCCTGCTAGCAACCGTCTCGAACTGGAATTTGAAGATGCCTAATGGTACGCTGCCGTCGAAGCATGGCGCTTTTATCCGCGCAGTAACTTCCGCAACTGCTCGTACTGGCCCGCCGCTACACTCCAGGTTATGCACTTTGTCCTCTAGAGCATGCAATTTCTCTTCGAACTCCTTTGCATGCTGTTCCAGGCCACCGCTTTCTAGATTTTGGACTCTATCCGCCAGCTCTGAGAATTTATTCTCAATAGAATCCACCCTCCTGTTAATGGACCTCTACCAGAGTCTCGTTCATGGCCTTATTTGACTCCTGTATTTCGAGCCAAAAGTCAGAGTTCGTGTTTGGCGCACATGAATCCTATAAGTTAGTTATTTATTTGCCATTGCCCCTCCTAATGTATTATTGCTAATAATAAGTATTTTAATCAGACCATGATGAAAAATTGTTACTATTCTTAAAGCAAACATGGAACATTGAATTACTAATGTTGAGTTTACTTTCGCTGATAAATAATATTTTATATTGTACAAATTTAGAATTAAATATAAAATATTAACGGCCATTATACGGCGCCATCTGACACCAAATTGGGGCAACACAAATCAGAGATTACTAAATGTTACAACACTGCTGTCCTTAACAGCTGATGAATTATTTATGTATGTGTAAACGATCACCATGAGGCTGTAGATTCGTAAGTTCAACGACGACACTACATGCACAAGGAGAAGATATAAGACAGTTGATTTACAAATAGAAGATGAGTAAATCGCTGGCCAGCAACTTGGTAAGACGTGCAGAGTTAACTTAGAATATTAATCGATTTAACTCGACTAGTCAAACAAAGTAAAAGAGTCGTTTCTAAGCTGGGTGAGACAGAATTTTATTCCTCACCCCAGTAGCAGAAATTTCTTCTGCCGTGGCTTACTGTGGGCTTTGTCTTTCGTAGGCAGGATAGAACCTTGTTCACCCTGTCGCTTTGGCAATAAGTCAGCAAGTTCGTCGTCACTGACACTCCAGTACGGTCAGTGTTTAAGAGCGAGGAGAGAGCACCTAACTTCGACGGGCTGAGGCTGATACAGAATTTTATTCACTCGGTGGCAGCAAGTCGGCGTTTAGGTTGTGAGCAACGACTGTGAGGCGGGGCAGAATCTTATTCTCCCTCCAAAAGTGTGTCTGTCAAATTACCCATAATCATAAATGTAGCATGGTGTCGGGCGAGAGCATTTATATAGAGAGACCACCCGTGTTGAGTACGTGTGTTTAACGGAAGAGTGTTGTCGGTGACTTGGTGTCAGACTCTAGTGTTTAAATGAGATATACAGCTAGTTTAAGAGAATTGTGAATAAATGCATTATTAATGAAAAAGTTAAAGGTCATTCTACTCTTTCATCAGAAGAAATATGAATATTTGTAACGAACCCTGGCAGCCGCGAGCCTGCCCCAGCATAGAGCGAGAACGTGTCGTTACAATGGCGCCCGAGCAGGAACATGGAATGAAAGAGAGTTCATCATGATAGAGTGCTTGGTTTCTTAAAGTTTCCTTCCGTAAGGAGAGGGGTTTATTACGATTTAATAATTCAACCTAAAGACTAACGATAAATTGTGAAAAAAAAAACTGTGCTGTAAACAATGAAATAATTTGATGATTACATGACCATGCAAGGAGAACAGTGAGATATTATTCTAGAGTAAAGAAAAAAATTTTTGTTTGCACAAATGTGAAAGAAAATTAAAAAAAAAAAAGTGCGGGAAAGATATATTTCAAATACATATAATCAACGAGTAACGGCTAATGGTATAACAGAAAAAAATATTATTTAAATATAAGTGAACTGTAAAAAAAACTAAAAGAAAAATCAAGGACAGGTAATTAAAATATCAAGACACTTTTTGGACTCTAGGGAGTGATACGAACCAAGAAGATTAGAAAAGTGCTGAAAACCTGGGAATTTTCCGATAAACGAGATTCTACTGAAATATCTACGGTAAAGATGTTGAAAATATCGTGGGCGTATTCCCTTAAACGGGATGACTTTTTGCAATATCTCACTGAATTTCAGACGACGATGGGCGAAATTCCTTGGTACGGAACAGAGCCCAGAACATTTGCAACGTTTAATAGAAATACAGATACAACATGAAGCTAGTCCACCACTACCCAAGCATGTGGAGCCTCCAGCAAACAAACAACCGTCCAGATCTCCAGCCAAGGAAGAACCAAGTGTCAGTATTGGGCACGACCATCATGAACGTCCTAGGACTCCGGATATGGAATACAGGACGAACATCATCTATCAGGTAAGAAAGTGGGGATTACGGTACGATGGCACACATGATCCACTGGAAATTATAGAGCGCATTGAGGAGCTATCACAAATGTACGGAATTGCACTAGACCAACTCCCAAAAATTATGCCAGAACTTTTGTGTGCGCGTGCGTTGGCCTGGTATCGACATAATAATGAATACTGGAGTATCTGCAGTAGTTTCAAAACAGATTTCTGTAGATTTTTCCTCCCCACACATTACTACGAGAGACTTGATGATGAAATCCATAAACGCAAACAAGGCACCAGAGAACCTTTTAAAGATTATATGCTTGCGCTACAAAATCTTATGAGACAATCGAACCTTAGTAAAGAACAACAGCTAGAGAGAATCTTCAGGAGCTCTCATCCAGATTACCAATGGTATATCCGTCGAAAAGACTTCACATCCATCCAAGAACTCATGGCTCTGGCAGAAGACTTAGAACATATTAAAAATACGCGCAATGACCAAGTAGACCAGCCTACATCGTCTTCAGCTCAAGGTATTAATAAACGCCAACACATTATACGTATATCCTGCGGCAAGGAGGGGCACCGGGCAGATAGATGTTATGATAACTCACGAAATTCGGGAAACCAAACCGGAGGGCAGCAGAACTAAGGCAAGCCGGCCCTCCCACAAAACACGCCTCATCAAACAAAACATCTTTAAACTCCGAAGAAACGCGAATCACGGCAACAATAATTATCGGGGCTGAACTGATCACCGCTACCATCGATACTGGAGCCTCGCGAAATTTTATTAATCCAGATTTTGTTCCCAAATTACGAGGTAAGCCCAAAACAGTCAAACGACAACTAGAAGTGTTCTTAGCCGACGGGTCTATGACGAAGGTGACCCAGGGTGTACGATATCGTGTTACCCTGGGAAAGAAATCGAAGAAGTGTGTGCTTTAACTAATGCCGGGATGTAGTGAAAATCTTCTTCTAGGCCTGGAGTTTTTGCGAAGTTTTGACGCTACTATCAGCTGTGCGGGACTGTCTACTAATTGCACCTTCAAGAATTGTACAACATAACGTCAGGGAAACACCAAAGTTTCCGGCCCAATGATACCGGTGTCTTTAGCGACACAAAAGCAAGATCCCATTCATTCACCAACGCTCACCCCTAATGTTACCTTTGGAAGCCAAGATGCAGAGGATCAGAACAGAGTAAAAACCTTTCTAGTGACCGAACTAAATAAATTTAGCAACATCAAGGGCCCATCGAATATTGTATCCCATAAAATAGTAATGAAGGACGATATGGCTATGCAAGCCATAATTGACGACGAGGTTAACAAACTGACTCTCGCCAAGAAAAAGAACGGCTCCTGGAGGATGTGTATGGATTTCAGGCAGTTAAATCAAAGGTCAGTACCTGATGCTTATCCGTTACCTAGAATAGATACAATTTTGAATAGACTAAGAAATGCAAAATACGTAAGTAGCCTTGACCTTAAAGATGGTTATTGGCAAATCCCCATGGAGGAAGGTAGTAAGAAATATACAGCTTTCGCCATAACAGGCAGAGGACTATATCAATGGCGTGTTATGCCATTCGGGCTGCATTCCGCACCCGCTACTTTTCAGAGAGCCTTAGATAGCGTGATTGGCGCCGATATGGAGCCACACGCCTTTGCGTATTTGGACGATATTATCGTAATTGGGGCAACTCTTAATGAACATTTGTCAAATTTGAAGGAAGTTTTCAGAAGATTAAGGGCTGCAAATCTGCGGATCAACCCTGACAAATGTGATTTTTTCAAACGCGAAACGAAATATCTTGGTCATGTTGTAAGCGGTGAGGGGATCAAAACAGACCCCGAGAAAGTAGCCGCCATAAAGGAGATACCGCCACCGACGAATGTAAAAGAATTACGCAGTTTTCTAGGAGTAGCGTCCTGGTATAGAAGATTTGTCCCGTACTTTGCAACAATATCACAACCACTCACACAGCTAACTAAAAAAGGCAAGCATTGGTGCTGGGGTATTGCGCAACAAGGAGCATTCACAATCCTTAAACAGAAATTAACAATATATATATATATATATATATATATATATATATATATATAGTATATAATTATATATATATATATATATATTTATTTATTTCTTTATATATATTATATGTATATATATATATATATATATATATATATATATATATATATAGTATATAATTATTGATATATATATATATATATATATATATATATATGTATATACATATATATATATATATATATATGTATATATATATATATATATATATATATACATATATATATATATATATATATATGTATATATATATATATATATATATATATATATATATACATATATATATATATATATATATATATATATATATCTACATATATATATATATATATATATATATATATATACATATATATATATATATATATATATATACATATATATATATATATATATATATATATATATATATAGATATATGTATATACATATACATATATGTATATACATATATAAAGTCTGTCAATAATGAGTTTGCACATTAAAAAAATACACTGTTTATTTAAGGTTATTTGTAAATTTTTTATTCTACTAACAAATTTTTTATGAATGTATTTCATATATTTATATGTATTAATAGAGATGATTATAAATCCAAAGCAAAAAACAAAAGCAAATCTTTACTTTATTTGACCCTGTCCACTCTTTGCACAAATTCGTTTTGTTTTTCTTTAAGTCAAAACACTCTATGCTATGCTTGTTGTTTTGATTCTATTTGAAACCAAACGGTGATATACCGTTATAATTTCCAAACATTGTTTATGACAGTGAATTTTTTAATTAGTTTCTGATGAAAGTTTACATTGTACATGTAATAGAATTAATATGTACATTTAAGTTTTAAAAATGCCAGGTAAAAGATTATCGTATAACATCATTCGATTGATATACTATAATCGCCAGCTAGGAAGAACTGCGGATGAGTTGTCAGATATGTTTTCAGTTTCATGGCGCAATGTTTTCAGTTTACAACGTTATAAATCGAGCTGAAAAAAAGTATTAACTGGAAGGACTGCGGGCGAGTTGTCAGAAATGTTTTCAATTGCATGGAGAACAGTTTACAACGTTATGAATCGATCTGAAAAAGAGAATAGACTGGAATTAAAACAAGGAGGTGGGTGAAAAAATAATATAAACGGACGTGCTGAGCGGTTCACTTTAAGAAAACTGGCTCAAAACCCAAAAATGTCTACAAAAGAACTGGCAACAGTGCTGGAGGAAGAGCTTGGTGTTATTGTTTGCCACGAGACACTGCGTCAGAACATAATGAAAAATATATACTCATCAAGAGCAGCAAGAAAAAAACCACTCCTATCAGAAGCAAATATAGAAAAGCGCTTTTCATTCGCTATTTGCAACGTTTCACAGCCCAATGAGTATGTAATATGTAATATTTTTTGATGAAACGAAGATGATGTTGTACTACAACCATGGACCGTCTAGGGTGTGGCGCAAGCCCTTAACATCTCTGAAACAGCAAAACATTATCCCAACCGTAATATTCGGAAAAATGTCTATAATTATTTGGGACTGCATTTCAAGTCAAGGAGTGGGTGACATTGCTTTTATATACTCTACAATGTACGCACGACAATATTTGAACATTTAGCGGACCCATTTAACCAGAAGTACGCACAAATTTGGTCTTGTGAGGGACAATAAACCAATCGTGCATGACAAGCACGTAAAAATTTATATGAAGGTCGTAATATTATGACCCGCATCGAGCATTTTCGTCAAACATATGTTGTCAAACATATTTCATCTTGTCTTGTGCAGTTATTTGTTCGAATAATAGAAATAATTGGTTAGTTTGCCTAGAGCATTCAACAATGAAACTTGTGAGGCGGAATGTGTAATTATTTGTTTCAGAAAATAGTTATTGCTCATGTACTTTTATGTTGCATTGAATATATCCTTTGTCCGAAGCGAAAAATACTACTGCGTAAATTATTGTAAGGTAAATAATACATGTGTTGTTGTTGGATAAAAGAAAATGTATCCATCAGCACCGATGCGATGATATATTATTATAATATACATAAAATATAAACATTTTTTGTATACATTTTTTAATTATATATACATACATATATATATATATATATATATATATATATATATATATATATATGTATATATATATATATATATATATATATATATATATATATGTATATATATATATATATATATATATATATATATATATATACATATATATATATATATATATATATATATATATATATATATGTATATATATATACATATATACATATATACATATATTACTTATTGAAAAATTAAGTATCAACAAATTTTATTCTATTGGCGCAGGTAATTCGTTCGGTATTAGTAAATTACAAAATAAACGTCAAAATTCTGTATAGACGGCGGAGCTGTTATTGAATGATTTTTTTAGTGGATCTGTGAATCTTTCAGGAATTGACCTGTTTTACTTTAAATGAACTCATTTTGTCTTAAATATGAATTGAATTGAAATATAAATTAATTCATGATGAACTAAAAATTTTGAATACATTCGCTTTGTTAAAATAGAAGAATTGATTTTGTACTAGGAATAAGTTTTTAAGGAATTAAAAGAAAATGATTATAATAAATTAGTTTATATTTTGGGGGTTTTTAAACTCTTTAATTTTCATTATATGCTAGTTCCTTTTTCCCAAAATCTTACTAAAAAATTCAAAGTGATCAATTGAGGTGTTTTAGCTAGTTCCTATGCGCATTTCACTGGGGCTAATCCAGATCATCAGGGAACCTTTACCCAACAACTAAAGACAGTTATTTCAAACTTCCACTTTACTAAGTGAGAAGCTTTGAAAACAAATATCAAAGTCACAAAAAGAACTCACTGATCACTTCTCCTTTTTTATTTTCTTACGTTTTGTTCTACAACTGGTTGGTTTTTTGCCGACTCAAATTGTAGGTGTAAGAGAAATAACGAACAACAATCTGCATTATATATATATATATATATATATATACAGTGAAAACTCTCATAACCGGACACTCACCGTCGCGGCAGTTTTGTCCGGTTATAAGAGGTGTCCGCTTAAAAGAGGTACAACTTTTTTTTTTAATACATCTTTTTATTTTATAATGCTAAGCTTTCTACTGCGGTCGAAAAAATTGATTCAGGTTTGACTGCTTTAATTTAGACTGGCTCAATTTGAGTTGTTGAGTTTCAAAATGACTTTCAATATTTTTTATCTGTTGGAACGCGACAAAGTCGTCTTTTGCAAAATGCTTTAAACGAACAATTTGTTTTAATGCTTTATCATAAGAGTTTATGGGATCAGGTATTTCTACATGCACCTCGTCTTCAGACTCGTTTATCTCCATAACAGCGCTTGGATATAATGCTTCTATACAGTCATCTTCAGTGAATACGATTTCATCTACTTTTAAGAACTCGTCAAATCCATTTGATTGAGGGAACAGTTCTCCTAAATTTGCGTACGTTGCCAGTGGGATATCATCTTCGGCATCAAAATCCGGAAGGTCATCAATAGATTCTGAAAATCCTGCTTTCCGAAAGCAGTTTTTTATTGTTGTTGATTCAACTTTATTCCAGGAGGATTGAATGACGTATAAAGCCTCAAGAATGTCAATAGATTCTGCAAGATCTGCTGCGGAATTTGATGTATCAACCTTTGATAGTATGTGCTTTAATATTGAGCCTCTATAGTGAACCTTAAAATTTTGGATAATGCCCTGATCAAGAGGTTGGCAAACTGCAGTTGTATTTGGAGGCAAAAATAAGACGTTTATATTTGATAAATTCAATTCCCTAGGATGAGATGCTGCATTATCCAAGAACAAGAGAATTTTACGTTTCTGAGATCTCATTTTCCTATTGAATTGCTGTAGCCATTCAGTCATGATATCTCGAGTCATCCATGCCTTTTTGTTAAATTTCCAAATTGCTGGTAAATCTTTTACATTAATATGCTTGAACGCTCGAGGCCGGGCAGCTTTAGCTATGACTAACAGTTGCTCTTTCTCTCCAGTTAAGTTTGCACAAAACAAAATTGTAAGTCTTTCTTTCGAAAGTTTTCCACCAACGCATTTTTCGGATCTTAAGGCAAGAGTTTTATCAGGTAAAGCACGAAAGAAGAGCTCACTTTCATCTGCATTGTAAATATCCTTCGGCTTGTAGCCACGCATCAATGATGGCAGCTTGGTCTTGAACTGCTCCACATCTACCTGATTTACATCTGCAGCTTCTCCAGTAATACATTTAAAAGCAACATTATTCCTTTTACGCCATCTTTGTAACCAGCCATTTGATGCTGAAAAATCGGATATGCCCAGTTGCATTGCTATTTCACTTGCCTTAGCCTGTACAATCGGACCTGAAATTAGCGAACCAATCCAAACACAATTTGTCTATTTCAGCGCCACCAGTCTTAGCAAACATCCTCTTTTGATGAACATTTATTCCAGATTCCCATTTGGAACGAATGACTTCTTTATTTTTAATGATTTCTGCGGCCTGTGTTTTACCAATTTTGAATCTTAAAACATAAAAGAAATGCAACAAAATGTTTTGCAGAAAAACTCAAAAAACTTTACTTCCTTGCGATTTCACGCACCGAAATCTTTTCCCTGTCAAACTCATTTATAATTTCCATTTTTTCTTTGATTGATAACATATTTTTTTTATTTGCCATTTCTTTTTTTGTGTTCTAAAGCAATCAAAACAAGTTAATCAAACAATTTGTTCAAATAAATAGAAATTTCTTTGTCATTGGTGTTAAAATGGGAATCACAAAATTGAATGGCATTAACACAAATATGAAACAGAGTTGGAAAAAATAGTAACTTAACAAGAGTTGTATTTATTTGGTATATTATTTGGCGTTTTTTCTGATAAATTCGTCTTGATTTTAACGCTTTTGTCCGCTTATGAGGGATTTTTAGATCATTATTTTAAAATTTTGGTGTCCGCGTCCGGTTATTAGAGTGTCCGGTTATGGGAATACATTTTGTATGAAAAAACAGTTGAAAATTACGGTTCTGCAAAGTTTGTCCGGTTATAGGAGGTGTCCGGTTATGGAAGGTGTCCGTTAGGAGAGTTTTCACTGTATATATATATATATATATATATATATATATATATACATATATATATATATATATATATATATATATGTATATATATATATATATATATATATATATATATATATATATGTATATATATATATATATATATATATATATATATATATAAATTCTATTACGTTATTGTGCAGTAAAGCTAACACATTAAGGTTTTCTGTAAAATATAATATAATACAGGATACCTTTAATTTAATAAAATCTAGTGATATGGAGATTCAAACCTTTTTAAAAATGTTTGTATAGAAAACAAATTTTTATTGTTGTTTTAATTTTATTGGGTATATTATAGCTATAAAATAAACCTGTGATTTTAATTTAATATTAAGTAAATTGTACTATTATTATTATCAATATGTATCTTATGTCTTAATAACTATAACATACCAAACCCCTGAAGAAGTCGACAAAAGTTGACAAAACGTTGGGTAAAATATGTAATAAATTGTTTTATTAACATTGAATACTTTAGGCCGGATTAGCTTTAAAAATATTAAATAAAAAAATTCTTCATATATTGAAAAATTTTTATTATTTATTAGGAATTATTTATTAGTAATATTTTATTTATTTTATTATTTTTTATTTATTTATTTATTTTTTTTTTATATATATCTTTTTTATTAATTTTTTATAGATTTGCTTTTGTATTTTTACTTATTTGATAAAATCTGCACTTTCCTTTGCTTAGAACTACCTTTTTCTATAGCCCAAGAGCAGTGCTTTCGAAGGAGGACCAATAATAGAAAGTCCAATAATTACTGTTGATAGATCTTAAAGAATATAAAAAGTTCGCTTGGGGCGGTTAAAATTTCATTTCACTTGATTGAATAATTTTAGCAACCATAACTTTTGCCAAAATAATATTTAACTCGGCTACGGAAGTGTTGCTGTTGTTGTTTCCCTTTTGCCGCAGTAGAGAAAATATATTTTCTAACTTGTCCTGATTAAGAAATTTTGTCATGACGTAATATAAATCACCCTCTTCTTTTAAAATGTCATTAACCAGTAAATGGACTGAATTAAGAGTGAGTTTCATACCATTACAAAAAAAACCACGCTTTTTCTGGTCAACGAATTCCACGTCATCCAGATATTTTATAAAGTTTTTTATAAATTTGTGAGGTTCATTGTTTTATTAGCAGCTGCAACAGTTCTGCTAAAAAATTAAGTTGCGAATCTCACGCGAATTACTCCAATTAGAAAACAATGCGTTTACCATAAAAACACACGCAAGAGTACCAATACTTTTAGTTCTTACAAAACCTGTTACTTCGAATCCATCTTAACTCTGATTATATTTTAACTCTTTTCTTATGATCATTTCGTCTATAATCAAAACCATTTACTTAGAATCTCTTTCGTCCTACTGTGCGCACTTTTGTTTTACGACCGCAAACGCATTATTCCTTAAAAAATATATGTATGTGTGTGAATAAGAAAATGAGCATAACAATTGTTTGTATTAATGTAGGGTAAAGAATATGTATTTTATTTGTGTAGAGACAAATATATATCGACTCGCGCCGAAGTGTTAATAACTACATACATGTGCAATTTTTGAGGACTACTTTCAACTTCGTAAAATAAAATATCCGTAGTATTTAAATTCAAATTACTTTATTGGCAATAAAATATATTACAAGAAAGTAGTTTCCTTTTTAATGATTTAAAATTTTAGCCTTCTGAGCACTAGATGATATGTACTTATAGATCTCCCATGAAGAATGCTAACACAGTAAAGTTATTATAAAAAGATTAAGCATTTCTATTAGTAGTAGGGAACTATATGTGCTGCGACCATTAAAAATATTAAATTTCAGCAATTAAATTTGAAATTTTTCAATTTTAATTGCCAAAATTCTCAAATTTCCCAAAATTCTCAAATTTCATTTTGTGTGTGTTCGTGTGTGTATTTTTTCCCACGGTTTAGTAGGGGCGTTCACATTGTTGTTTTTTTTTAAATAAAATGTTGGGGTAGGCGTGGGAATTTGTGTCTGTCCATATGTGACCTTGAGAATACATGTCCGTCGGTATGTGAGCGTGGGAATTTGTGTGTGTCCATATGTGACGTTGAGAATACATGTCCGTCGGTATGTGAGCGTGGGAATTTGTGTCTGTCCATATGTGACGTTGAGAATACATGTCCGTCGGTATGTGAGCGTGGGAATTTGTGTCTGTCCATATGTGACGTTGAGAATACATGTCCGTCGGTATGTGAGCGTGGGAATTTGTGTCTGTCCATATGTGACCTTGAGAATACATGTCCGTCGGTATGTGAGCGTGGGAATTTGTGTCTGTCCATATGTGACCTTGAGAATACATGTCCGTCGGTATGTGAGCGTGGGAATTTCTGTCTGTCCATATGTGACCTTGAGAATACATGTCCGTCGGTATGTGAGCGTGGGAATTTCTGTCTGTCCATTTACACTGTGTACGCCTGGTGAATAAAAAAATTTTGAAGCATTTTTAGGAATCACACTATTTAAAAAGTGTAGTAGTTATATATGGATGCCCTTAATGTTTGTGGTTCGTTCCTTCTTGCTGGAGTGAGATTTTTTCTTTTATTTTTTTGCTTATTAAAATTTGGTGTGTTTACTTAAGATTTGTCGTCCAGCAATTCAGTGTTTTTTTTTTTACTTTTTTGCTTGCAATGCTTGAGTCTGGAGGAATAATTTGATTATTCTGATCTTGAAGACGTTGTGAAAGAAAAAAATTACTATTGCATAAATATTGAAACTGATGTTTTGTTTATTTTATACATGACGATCATCGATGGATTTTATTTGGGGATCTGGATGGTGGTGCGATTTCTGTATTTTGTAGAATATGAATATTTATGCTATGTTTAAGTGTGTGTGTTTTTTGTGTTCTGAGTGGCGGTTGGAATGTCTGGCTGTCAGACAGTCTGTGTGTGTGACGATTGGTGAGTCTGTATGACAGTCCGCTTTCCTGGTCAGTATAAAATGTGATAAGGTGTACATATTCATGCGTACATAAATATCTACAAATTTATTTCATTTACGCATATACATACAAACAAATAATAAGCGTTTATTCTTTGTGCCCAAATATTCCCTTGACCATTTGAATGAATGAATGAACGATTGTGTATGTTTGTTTGTGTGTTCTCTGAAAAAAATAAATATGTATGTAGGTTTTTCGTTTGAAATAAAAAGACATTTATTTTAATTTTTATAACCATTTATTTAAAAGTTTGTTAACACTTTCATTTTTAAGTAAAATTGCATTCCTTAAGGCACAAACACCATAGTCGTGATAGCTACAATAGGGATATATGGAATGCTTAGTTTCCATTTGTTTGAAATTAATGCAGCCAATGTCTTCAATGTTATAAACTGTTTGATGAATATTTTTTTCCAGCCAATTTTTCTTCTCTCCCCCCTTAACATATGTTTGTGAATTTCTTATATTCGATTTTAAAAACTTGCAAACGCTTTGAAATGAGACTGATCCATCATTCCAGTTAATATGATGATAGTTTTTTGTTAACCAAACTGCTTCTCTCTGTTTTTTGGCTGATAAACATGCGAAATCAAAAGGAGGTTTTATGATGAAATTGAACCATTCCTTGTTGCTGAAAACTACAGCTAGTTCTTTTGCGATGAAGTCATTTGAATTAGTTTTGAAACCTTGCAAGTCTACAAAAACAATATCACCATCCATGTTATTTAATTTATAAGAGCTTCCGGACTTGACCTTTTATTGGTATGTATTCTATTACGCGGTCATGAATAAGAACGCAGTAAGCTGATGTTTTTGCTGGAATATTTGTTGCTGTTTCAAATTCAATTCTTATGTCGATTGGTCCGGTATTGAGCGTTTCGTTTTGGTGACTGACATCAACTACAATAATTGGAGCATTATTTTTAAACTCTTGACCTGTTAGAAGAGGTTGGGGTTGTTTCATGTAGTAGCTTTGTTGGAATCTTAGATACATATCATATAGAATCGCATAGCGCTCATTTTTGAATTTTATATTAAGATCGTCATATGGGTAAGAGGTTGAGTTTAAATGTACTTTTAAGTTAGTAAGATCACAATGAACAAACTTGTTTTCTTGTTGAAAGGCAATCAAGACAAAACGAGGGCGTTCTTTATTAGCGGCCAGTTTAACATTCCATATGTGATTGGTTCCCGTATTAAGGTGTGGATTCATATGACAATCCCAACTACGGAATGCCATTGGTATAGCAGCACCATTATTAAGTATTTTGATCATATTCAATTTACTATGATCAGATAATTGAACATGTGGAATTCTCCATGATATTAGTGAAATTGTAAGTTTTGCTTTCTCGGTGGAAACATTCGAGTGTACAAGATCTTCATCGTTCTTATTACGCAAGAGTATCAATTCATGTTTACCATTTAATAAAACTTTATTGTAGTCTTCAGCGAATCCTAAAAGAAGTTTGAGTGGTACATAGAAATTAAAATTTCCATTTTGAAGATCTATTTTATCAAGTTTATTCCATCCGGCATTTTGCAACACAACGCTTTCCGTAGGTGATAAAGAAACCAAATTTTTTATGGTACTGGTGGCTCCCAAATATCTTGTATGATCAATTTCAATACCATTCAGTTCATAGCGGATTTCATCAAAGAGATATGCAACAAAATTATTTTTCAACTGAAAGTTGGGTGTAGATTTCGATGTTTTTTCGTCTACAACAAGTCCTTCCACATATATATAGCTTTCACTGGGTAACACATATAGATCTTGGTTTTGTATTGAAATTCTTATTTCATCGTTGTTGTTAAAAGACTGAAGGTATGGTATGTATGTGTGATAATCCTTTTTGATAATATTTTCGTCAGATATTGGTTTATCTAAAACGTCTATTATTGAACTCATTTTGTTTTCAGTTTAAAGTTCAGTGACTTGAGAAAACTCTTGTTTGCTGCTGTAAGCGATTTTTGACGAACAGATCTTTTCAATTGTTGCTTAGATTGTAACGTTTGAGAATTAGATGTTGCTGTAGTATTCTTCGATATACTCGTGTTGTATATTATCATTATTTAGTTGTCAAATGTATTCGTATTGTAATTTCCTCACCTCTGAAATTAATTAAGTCGCCGTTTTGATCAACCACGCGAAGAGCTAGTGAACTTATCTCTCTGGAGTTTACTGGCAAATAAATAAGATTTTTGGGAATCTCAACTATTTTATATCCAGCCGGTACATTAATCGGAAATTCATGTAGTGTATGAGCTTTAGAATTATTCATATAAGTATTAACCACAATACTGCTTTCAATCCTCAAGAGATTCACCTTAAAGATATTCACTGGAAGATCAGAGTAATGTTCTTTGTTTGGCGTTAATATTCTGCTATTGAATCCTAAAAGTCTACCTATTGTATTTTCTTTATTAAAATATATTGGTTCTTTAGAGCTGCTGACTTTGACTTGCATTGTATTGTTATTAGCTTCAATCAAAATTTTGTTTTCTGGTCTATATCGTTTGTATTGTTCTTCTATATAGTCAACTATATCATTTAATTCATAAGATCCGATCGGTATTTCAATTACAAGTTCACCGATATAAAATATATTGTTGTAGACATCCACATTCGGGATACTGTTGTATGAATGAAAATCAGTTAGAGCACATTCATAGGTTCCGTTTAAGTCAATAGGAGGAAAATAATTAGCAGATAGCTCTGATGAATTGGAGCTCAGAGTCAATGTTATTGACATTGTGACTGTTTGATTGTAAATAAATGAGGTTAAACACACAGTATGATTTATAAGAAGCAGTTTCGTATTTATTGTTTATTTACTTATTTTAAACTAAATTAAATATTGATGCCATTGTTGTTGTTTTTGTTGTTGTTTATTTATTGTATTCTTCCATTTACAATATCTCATCTTTGCTTATCCAAGAATTGTGCTCATTACCAAAGCCCAGCCACTTGACAAACACCTTATGTCCTTTAGTTTTGAGAACCTTTTCAACTAGGTATGTATTAGGATATCTGGTTTTTGAAAGTTCTTCTTCATAGAATCCACCTTTAATAGGATTTCCGCGATAGTCTTCTAATATATATGTTGTAGGATATGTATTTTGTACTCTTTTAATTGTAAAGATTTCTGTTGTCCAATTCGGAGTATAACCTTTTTCAAAAATGTTTTTATATTTGCTTATGCGTACATGATCTCCTGCATTAAATTTTGACATTTTATACATCTTTAAATGACTGTATACTGTGTTTAAAAGCTGTTTTTCATTTGTTAAATTTACTTTAATCGGTGACATTTTAATGGTGCGATGAATTTTTCTATTGTATGCATCAAGTAAATCTCTATACATATCAATCCAATTATATGAACCATTTAAGCTAAATTCCTTCCACATCATTCCTTTTAATGTTCTATTGAATCGTTCTACTATTGAGGCTTTCATAGTGCTATATGTTGAGTAGTGATTAATATTGTATTTATTCATCAACTGACTGAAATGTTTATTGAAAAATTCTTTACCATCGTCTGTTTGCAAGTTTTTCGGTATTCGTCCCAATTTGAAAATATTCTCCATTGCCTGAGTTGTTTCGAATGCATTCTTTCTGCTCAAAGGTACTGCCCAAGCAAATTTTGAGAATGTATCAATTACAGTTAGCAAAAATCGATAATTTCTATTGTCTAAGGAATAATTTCCCATTTCAACTAAATCAGCTTGCCAAAGATCATCTATTCCTTTCATCACAACTCTACGACGTACAAAACGTTTTCGAGTCTGCTTATGCAATTCATTTACAACATTTCTCTTTGAAGACATCTTATTTTTCCAGTCGCTGTTTTAAGTGTGTTGTGATCTACTTGATGCACTTGCACCTATTGATACGAACATGTAATTTTCTATTCTATAAATTTTTTCCCGTAGCTCTTCAATTTCCATATCAAAAAGTGATTTATTACCATCCATTTTCTTATTGATATCCTGCAAATGAGCATTAAGATTTTCTAACTGGAAAGCTACTTCTTGTTGCTGTTTTTTGAGTTCAGTTTGCAGAAACAATTTACTGATAACATCGTTTTCCTCCACAGCATTTGCAACATTTTTGATTCTCTTGTATTGGACATCAATGTTTTTGTTCGTATCCATAAAGAAGCCCAAACACTTAGGCGCATTTTTGGTTGAAATTACTTCACTTCTATCGTTAATATAATGTCCAAATTTATCAACGGACATGTTTTATATAAAAATCTATGTATGTATATAGTTTATACAATTATATTAGCTTCACGTAGTTCTTCAATAATTGAGACAATTTCGTTGTTGTGATTAGTATGGCCTGCAGACTGTGATGCAAGCAGTAGTCTAAGTCGATCTACCAACTCGTTTGGATCATCCCAGTATATATAGTTTGGATTATGAGGGTTAAACTGCATCAAACCCCTTCCTAAATAATTACTTTTTGTTACATCTGATGAGGCTGTATGATTGTCTCCTTTGAATAGTTTTCCAATAATATGTTTGTACTTATGGGCTATGCTCCCTTTGATTTGACCATCAGACTTATAGCCTCTCCTGTGGGCATTGGTAGCAAGTAATATTTTTTTATAGATTTCAAGCTCGAATTTATCATAGTTTTTTGGTGCTTTATGAAACATTAAAGAAAAAAGTCCTGGCGTGAGCGCCCATATTTGTCCCCCAACCTGTATCTTATCTTGATTTAACTCGATGGTGCTATTACCAAATCTCCATTCGTTATTATTATCTTTATGTGGTCCATAGTTAGTATCTAGTTCGTTTCTCGATTGCAATAGTGATAAGTCAGAATAACTTTCTTCATTATTCGAATTTTGTGAGTAAAAGTCATCTTCATCATAATTACTGCTACTTTTACTATTAGATTGCTTAAAAATTTTTTCTTCACTTAGTTTCTTGGGCGTACTCGTTTCCAATTTTATTGTTGAGTTCTGAGGATGAAAACTTTCATTTTCATCAATTCCAGTTTCCTTATCACTCGGTTCTTTTTTAACTGGTCTACCAACGTATTTAGAGCTATTGATAAATTCTTTTAAAGGTTCTGTGATAGGCTTGAATGTATCTGTTAATTGCTGATGTGTATCTATTTCTCCAGTTTTTATACTACGAAGCTTTTTCTTCAAGATATTTCTTGTTGCCACCAAGTCTTTAAGAATTTGTTCATTCATTTTAGCTATCAGGTCAGTTCAATAGGAAGCAGATCAGGTTATCAGGTCAGTTTAACAGCTATCAGGTCAGTTTATCAGGTACCAGATCAGCTTATCAGGTCAGTTTATCAGGTATCAGACCAGCTTATCAGGTCAGTTTAACAGGTATCAGACCAGCTTATCAGGTCAGTTTAACAGGTATCAGGTCAGTTTATCAGGTATCAGATCTGCTTATCTGATCAGTTACAATAATCACATGTATAAAGTTTGAAGTCAGATTAAATACTGCAGGGTGCATTTGATGAACAGTAAATTATATTATGATGAAGTAATCAAATGACTTTCTATAACGACCATTGTTTAGTTCATTATCTTTACTTATCACCAAAAATCCGTATTTTTCCTTCCAACATTCTCTACAAATTCGTCCGTTTGGCAGTAAAAAATATGTTATGTTCATATATTTTGTACTTAACAAGAAAAAAAAAATAATAATAATAAAAAAGAAAATGTTTTTAAATATGTATGTATATAAATATATATGATTGTGTTTTATTTAATATCTTTGGTTATATCATAAAGAAATTTCAAACATAAGTGTCCGCAATTATATGTATTAAAGTTTTGATATTGATTGTAGTTGTATTGAATATTTCTACCTAAATATTTGATTAATTCTAGAGGAGGTTGTAAATTTCCAAAGCTGTCGAAATATTGTTTTTCATTCTTGTTCCTATAGTATGCTACCCAATGAGTACCTGGGCCTGTTGATAAATCCAAATTGATTATTCCACACTCTACAGTCTTTGGTCGTTTTGGTAGTGAATCCAACATATAAACTCCTCTAAAGTGTGGAATATATTTTGAAATTTTTCTTAGATCAAATTCTGATAATGGTCTGTTGGGTAGCATTTCTAATAGTTTTTTGAATGATCTTTACAAACAAGTCCATAACCGTTTTTATATGGTTTAAGGTACAGTCCTTCTCCCACAGCAATAGACTCCATTGCCTTATTGTGTCTGGTGGCTTCCTCAAGTTGTTTTTTTGCATTCTTTGTTGCATTTACAGCTTTAGCTATAGAGGCACCTCCAGTTGCTAGACTACCAAGTGCACCTAAAGCAGTTAGAATCGGTATTATGGGCAAAAAACCACCAATTTTTGGAACATTTATAATACGCGGTATTATAACACGAGCTTTTTTCCCCTTAAGAGATTTACTGATAGCTTTACGAGCAATCTTAATGGCTGAATTAATATCTTGTGGTTTTTCCTTCTTCAATATCTTTGTTGCTGATTTAATTGTTTTATGAAACAGATTTTTGTCATTTATACGAATTCGTGGTGATGGTCTTTTCACTGTATTCCTTTTCTTTGCTTCAACACCCATACCAAGTTTAGTTTTTGCTTTCATTGCGTTGGTGACTATATATGAAAATGTTTTTTCTGCAAGATCACTATCTTTTGAAAGAACTCTTTCCCAAGCCGTATTTTCAAGAATTTTGTCAGCTTGATGTCTGCTGTTGAAGTCCTTATTTTTCGAGTAAGCAATATCGTGATTTTTGCAAGCAGCATCCAATAAGTTAATTCCTTTATCTCCTCTATCTAAACGCTTTTGTAATCTTGTGCCAGGTCCACAATACTGGTATCCAGGAAGATGTAATTCAAAAGGTAGAGAATTTATTGCTTTATTTAGTAAACCTTCTCCAACGATAGCTTGTTTGTGACTAAAACTTTTGTTATAAAGTACAACCATATTAATTTAATCTACAATAAAAGATATTGTTCGCAAGTTTAGCAAGTAGTTATTAAAATGCGCTTCATAAAACAACATAAAAATATTTTAGTTCGTAATGCTGATATTTGTTCAAATGACAGTAAAAAAATAAGACATAGTTCCTTGTTACCAAATTCTATTCGAGCATTAATAGTTGGTCCTTCAAATTGTGGAAAAACTAACATAATGATTAGTTTGCTGGAAAGTCCTAATGGTCTCAAGTTTGAAAATATTTACTTGTACTCAAAATCTTTATATCAACCTAAATATGAATACCTAAAGAAATTAATTTCACCAATTAAAGGAATCGGATACTACACATTTGCAGAAAACGAGGACGTTGTTCCTCCTAGTGAAGCTAAAAGCAATTCAATTATGATTTTTGATGATGTTGCATGTGAAAAGCAAAACAATATACGTGCATATTTTTGTATGGGTCGTCATAAGAAAGTAGACTCATTTTACTTGTGTCAGACTTACACGCGGATTCCAAAACATTTGATAAGAGATAATGCTAATGTAATTATTATGTTTAAACAAGATTCGACAAATATGAAACATGTATATGATGATCACGTTGCCAGCGACATGAACTTTGAAATGTTTCAACGAATTTGTAGAGAATGTTGGAAGGAAAAATACGGATTTTTGGTGATAAGTAAAGATAATGAACTAAACAATGGTCGTTATAGAAAGTCATTTGATTACTTCATCATAATATAATTTACTGTTCATCAAATGCACCCTGCAGTATTTAATCTGACTTCAAACTTTATACATGTGATTATTGTAACTGATCAGATAAGCAGATCTGATACCTGATAAACTGACCTGATACCTGTTAAACTGACCTGATAAGCTGGTCTGATACCTGTTAAACTGACCTGATAAGCTGGTCTGATACCTGATAAACTGACCTGATAAGCTGATCTGGTACCTGATAAACTGACCTGATAGCTGTTAAACTGACCTGATAACCTGATCTGCTTCCTATTGAACTGACCTGATAGCTAAAATGAATGAACAAATTCTTAAAGACTTGGTGGCAACAAGAAATATCTTGAAGAAAAAGCTTCGTAGTATAAAAACTGGAGAAATAGATACACATCAGCAATTAACAGATACATTCAAGCCTATCACAGAACCTTTAAAAGAATTTATCAATAGCTCTAAATACGTTGGTAGACCAGTTAAAAAAGAACCGAGTGATAAGGAAACTGGAATTGATGACAATGAAAGTTTTCATCCTCAGAACTCAACAATAAAATTGGAAACGAGTACGCCCAAGAAACTAAGTGAAGAAAAAATTTTTAAGCAATCTAATAGTAAAAGTAGCAGTAATTATGATGAAGATGACTTTTACTCACAAAATTCGAATAATGAAGAAAGTTATTCTGACTTATCACTATTGCAATCGAGAAACGAACTAGATACTAACTATGGACCACATAAAGATAATAATAACGAATGGAGATTTGGTAATAGCACCATCGAGTTAAATCAAGATAAGATACAGGTTGGGGGACAAATATGGGCGCTCACGCCAGGACTTTTTTCTTTAATGTTTCATAAAGCACCAAAAAACTATGATAAATTCGAGCTTGAAATCTATAAAAAAATATTACTTGCTACCAATGCCCACAGGAGAGGCTATAAGTCTGATGGTCAAATCAAAGGGAGCATAGCCCATAAGTACAAACATATTATTGGAAAACTATTCAAAGGAGACAATCATACAGCCTCATCAGATGTAACAAAAAGTAATTATTTAGGAAGGGGTTTGATGCAGTTTAACCCTCATAATCCAAACTATATATACTGGGATGATCCAAACGAGTTGGTAGATCGACTTAGACTACTGCTTGCATCACAGTCTGCAGGCCATACTAATCACAACAACGAAATTGTCTCAATTATTGAAGAACTACGTGAAGCTAATATAATTGTATAAACTATATACATACATAGATTTTTATATAAAACATGTCCGTTGATAAATTTGGACATTATATTAACGATAGAAGTGAAGTAATTTCAACCAAAAATGCGCCTAAGTGTTTGGGCTTCTTTATGGATACGAACAAAAACATTGATGTCCAATACAAGAGAATCAAAAATGTTGCAAATGCTGTGGAGGAAAACGATGTTATCAGTAAATTGTTTCTGCAAACTGAACTCAAAAAACAGCAACAAGAAGTAGCTTTCCAGTTAGAAAATCTTAATGCTCATTTGCAGGATATCAATAAGAAAATGGATGGTAATAAATCACTTTTTGATATGGAAATTGAAGAGCTACGGGAAAAAATTTATAGAATAGAAAATTACATGTTCGTATCAATAGGTGCAAGTGCATCAAGTAGATCACAACACACTTAAAACAGCGACTGGAAAAATAAGATGTCTTCAAAGAGAAATGTTGTAAATGAATTGCATAAGCAGACTCGAAAACGTTTTGTACGTCGTAGAGTTGTGATGAAAGGAATAGATGATCTTTGGCAAGCTGATTTAGTTGAAATGGGAAATTATTCCTTAGACAATAGAAATTATCGATTTTTGCTAACTGTAATTGATACATTCTCAAAATTTGCTTGGGCAGTACCTTTGAGCAGAAAGAATGCATTCGAAACAACTCAGGCAATGGAGAATATTTTCAAATTGGGACGAATACCGAAAAACTTGCAAACAGACGATGGTAAAGAATTTTTCAATAAACATTTCAGTCAGTTGATGAATAAATACAATATTAATCACTACTCAACATATAGCACTATGAAAGCCTCAATAGTAGAACGATTCAATAGAACATTAAAAGGAATGATGTGGAAGGAATTTAGCTTAAATGGTTCATATAATTGGATTGATATGTATAGAGATTTACTTGATGCATACAATAGAAAAATTCATCGCACCATTAAAATGTCACCGATTAAAGTAAATTTAACAAATGAAAAACAGCTTTTAAACACAGTATACAGTCATTTAAAGATGTATAAAATGTCAAAATTTAATGCAGGAGATCATGTACGCATAAGCAAATATAAAAACATTTTTGAAAAAGGTTATACTCCGAATTGGACAACAGAAATCTTTACAATTAAAAGAGTACAAAATACATATCCTACAACATATATATTAGAAGACTATCGCGGAAATCCTATTAAAGGTGGATTCTATGAAGAAGAACTTTCAAAAACCAGATATCCTAATACATACCTAGTTGAAAAGGTTCTCAAAACTAAAGGACATAAGGTGTTTGTCAAGTGGCTGGGCTTTGGTAATGAGCACAATTCTTGGATAAGCAAAGATGAGATATTGTAAATGGAAGAATACAATAAATAAACAACAACAAAAACAACAACAATGGCATCAATATTTAATTTAGTTTAAAATAAGTAAATAAACAATAAATACGAAACTGCTTCTTATAAATCATACTGTGTGTTTAACCTCATTTATTTACAATCAAACAGTCACAATGTCAATAACATTGACTCTGAGCTCCAATTCATCAGAGCTATCTGCTAATTATTTTCCTCCTATTGACTTAAACGGAACCTATGAATGTGCTCTAACTGATTTTCATTCATACAACAGTATCCCGAATGTGGATGTCTACAACAATATATTTTATATCGGTGAACTTGTAATTGAAATACCGATCGGATCTTATGAATTAAATGATATAGTTGACTATATAGAAGAACAATACAAACGATATAGACCAGAAAACAAAATTTTGATTGAAGCTAATAACAATACAATGCAAGTCAAAGTCAGCAGCTCTAAAGAACCAATATATTTTAATAAAGAAAATACAATAGGTAGACTTTTAGGATTCAATAGCAGAATATTAACGCCAAACAAAGAACATTACTCTGATCTTCCAGTGAATATCTTTAAGGTGAATCTCTTGAGGATTGAAAGCAGTATTGTGGTTAATACTTATATGAATAATTCTAAAGCTCATACACTACATGAATTTCCGATTAATGTACCGGCTGGATATAAAATAGTTGAGATTCCCAAAAATCTTATTTATTTGCCAGTAAACTCCAGAGAGATAAGTTCACTAGCTCTTCGCGTGGTTGATCAAAACGGCGACTTAATTAATTTCAGAGGTGAGGAAATTACAATACGAATACATTTAAGGACAACTAAATAATGATAATATACAACACGAGTATATGTTACAATCTAAGCAACAATTGAAAAGATCTGTTCGTCAAAAATCGCTTACAGCAGCAAACAAGAGTTTTCTCAAGTCACTGAACTTTAAACTGAAAACAAAATGAGTTCAATAATAGACGTTTTAGATAAACCAATATCTGACGAAAATATTATCAAAAAGGATTATCACACATACATACCATACCTTCAGTCTTTTAACAACAACGATGAAATAAGAATTTCAATACAAAACCAAGATCTATATGTGTTACCCAGTGAAAGCTATATATATGTGGAAGGACTTGTTGTAGACGAAAAAACATCGAAATCTACACCCAACTTTCAGTTGAAAAATAATTTTGTTGCATATCTCTTTGATGAAATCCGCTATGAACTGAATGGTATTGAAATTGATCATACAAGATATTTGGGAGCCACCAGTACCATTAAAAATTTGGTTTCTTTATCACCTACGGAAAGCGTTGTGTTGCAAAATGCCGGATGGAATAAACTTGATAAAATAGATCTTCAAAATGGAAATTTTAATTTCTATGTACCACTCAAACTTCTTTTAGGATTCGCTGAAGACTACAATAAAGTTTTATTAAATGGTAAACATGAATTGATACTCTTGCGTAATAAGAACGATGAAGATCTTGTACACTCGAATGTTTCCACCGAGAAAGCAAAACTTACAATTTCACTAATATCATGGAGAATTCCACATGTTCAATTATCTGATCATAGTAAATTGAATATGATCAAAATACTTAATAATGGTGCTGCTATACCAATGGCATTCCGTAGTTGGGATTGTCATATGAATCCACACCTTAATACGGGAACCAATCACATATGGAATGTTAAACTGGCCGCTAATAAAGAACGCCCTCGTTTTGTCTTGATTGCCTTTCAACAAGAAAACAAGTTTGTTCATTGTGATCTTACTAACTTAAAAGTACATTTAAACTCAACCTCTTACCCATATGACGATCTTAATATAAAATTCAAAAATGAGCGCTATGCGATTCTATATGATATGTATCTAAGATTCCAACAAAGCTACTACATGAAACAACCCCAACCTCTTCTAACAGGTCAAGAGTTTAAAAATAACGCTCCAATTATTGTAGTTGATGTCAGTCACCAAAACGAAACGCTCAATACCGGACCAATCGACATAAAAATTGAATTTGAAACAGCAACAAATATTCCAGCAAAAACATCAGCTTACTGCGTTCTTATTCATGACCGCGTAATAGAATACATACCAATAAAAGGTCAAGTCCGGAAGCTCTTATAAATTAAATAACATGGATGGTGATATTGTTTTTGTAGACTTGCAAGGTTTCAAAACTAATTCAAATGACTTCATCGCAAAAGAACTAGCTGTAGTTTTCAGCAACAAGGAATGGTTCAATTTCATCATAAAACCTCCTTTTGATTTCGCATGTTTATCAGCCAAAAAACAGAGAGAAGCAGTTTGGTTAACAAAAAACTATCATCATATTAACTGGAATGATGGATCAGTCTCATTTCAAAGCGTTTGCAAGTTTTTAAAATCGAATATAAGAAATTCACAAACATATGTTAAGGGGGGAGAGAAGAAAAATTGGCTGGAAAAAATTATTCATCAAACAGTTTATAACATTGAAGACATTGGCTGCATTAATTTCAAACAAATGGAAACTAAGCATTCCATATATCCCTATTGTAGCTATCACGACTATGGTGTTTGTGCCTTAAGGAATGCAATTTTACTTAAAAATGAAAGTGTTAACAAACTTTTAAATAAATGCTTATAAAAATTAAAATAAATGTCTTTTTATTTCAAACGAAAAACCTACATACATATTTATTTTTTTCAGAGAACACACAAACAAACATACACAATCGTTCATTCATTCATTCAAATGGTCAAGGGAATATTTGGGCACAAAGAATAAACGCTTATTATTTGTTTGTATGTATATGCGTAAATGAAATAAATTTGTAGATATTTATGTACGCATGAATATGTACACCTTATCACATTTTATACTGACCAGGAAAGCGGACTGTCATACAGACTCACCAATCGTCACACACACAGACTGTCTGACAGCCAGACATTCCAACCGCCACTCAGAACACAAAAAACACACACACTTAAACATAGCATAAATATTCATATTCTACAAAATACAGAAATCGCACCACCATCCAGATCCCCAAATAAAATCCATCGATGATCGTCATGTATAAAATAAACAAAACATCAGTTTCAATATTTATGCAATAGTAATTTTTTTCTTTCACAACGTCTTCAAGATCAGAATAATCAAATTATTCCTCCAGACTCAAGCATTGCAAGCAAAAAAGTAAAAAAAAAAACACTGAATTGCTGGACGACAAATCTTAAGTAAACACACCAAATTTTAATAAGCAAAAAAATAAAAGAAAAAATCTCACTCCAGCAAGAAGGAACGAACCACAAACATTAAGGGCATCCATATATAACTACTACACTTTTTAAATAGTGTGATTCCTAAAAATGCTTCAAAATTTTTTTATTCACCAGGCGTACACAGTGTAAATGGACAGACAGAAATTCCCACGCTCACATACCGACGGACATGTATTCTCAAGGTCACATATGGACAGACAGAAATTCCCACGCTCACATACCGACGGACATGTATTCTCAAGGTCACATATGGACAGACACAAATTCCCACGCTCACATACCGACGGACATGTATTCTCAAGGTCACATATGGACAGACACAAATTCCCACGCTCACATACCGACGGACATGTATTCTCAACGTCACATATGGACAGACACAAATTCCCACGCTCACATACCGACGGACATGTATTCTCAACGTCACATATGGACAGACACAAATTCCCACGCTCACATACCGACGGACATGTATTCTCAACGTCACATATGGACACACACAAATTCCCACGCTCACATACCGACGGACATGTATTCTCAAGGTCACATATGGACAGACACAAATTCCCACGCCTACCCCAACATTTTATTTTAAAAAAAACAACAATGTGAACGCCCCTACTAAACCGTGGGAAAAAATACACACACGAACACACACAAAATGAAATTTGAGAATTTTGGGAAATTTGAGAATTTTGGCAATTAAAATTGAAAAATTTCAAATTTAATTGCTGAAATTTAATATTTTTAATGGTCGCAGCACATACAGTTCCCTACTACTTCTATTCTATGTACAACAAATTTTTTATAAAAACTTTTCTACGGAAATTTTTTGATACACAAACTTTTCGATATAAAAATTATCGATATCGAATATTTTAAAGAAAATGAATTGTAATGAAAAATTTTCTTTCTGTATATATATTTTACAAGAATATTTTCATTGTAAAATGTTTTGTATTGAAAGATTTTTATTACAATTTTTTTATAAAGAGATGTAGTTTATGCAATTTTTTATAATCAAAGAATTTTTTTCCATAGAAACATTTTTGTTCTGAAATTTTTTCTACTAACATTTTCATTATTAATGAATTTTTTACTATAAACAACTTTTCATTATAAAATATTTTTTTCTAAAAATATTAATTGAGATATAAATAAGTTATTGGATTTCGAAGTACAAAATTTTTGAATTTTAGTAATATGTATATGGCGTGCAACATCTTTATATTATAGTCTTTGGTTCCGCCTTTAGTTTTTTATCCAAATGAATCAACTTTTAAAGTTACGGTCGCATATACATATAAAGATTTTTGTGTAATCTTCTTCAGGCATTAGACATTTTCCGTGCCAAATTTGCCCTAAAGCGAATAAGAAAATCGTAAACCTTTAAAATGTCTTCTAGATCTTTTACAAATCTTTACCCAGCATTTCCCGCCCGATATTAAAATGTTTTATTTTTATACCCTTCACAAAAATGTGAAAGGGTATATTTAGGTTTGTCATTCCGTGTGTAATTTCTTCGATATCAGTATGCGACCCCATAAAGTATATATATTTCGGATCCTTATGAATAGCGATGACGATTGAGCGATGTCCGTCTGTCCGTCTGTCTGAACGTGAAATCGGTTTTCCCAAGCCCCCAGAAGAGCTAGAGACTTCATTCTTGGACTGATCGATTGGAAGTGAGCTAACTTAGAGTGGTATTGAAATTCCAGAGCTGGGAAGCTTACACCTATTTCTCGACGCAAAATTAACACCAAAAACCGATTATTTTTTTGCTTATTTGAAAATTGAACCTATTTCATGCATTGGGACTCCTCAATTGTCCATTTAAAACTTTAAAAAAAAAATTTTTTTCCAGGGATGGGAAATAAAAAATTTTTTTTTGTTGGTACATTCAGTGTTTTGTGGTACATATAATAACTAAAATGTTTAAAAATTTAAAGTTTTTCTTAAATAAAACCGTTTTTGGTGTAATGAAGATTTGCATCGATGAAAAAAAATTCAAAAATTTAAAGTTCCCATCCAGGGTTAGGAAATTCAATTTTTTTTTTATACAATAAGCTAACCAAAAATGAACTAACGTCATTTTTCCTGGTTAAAATTACTTTTTATTTCGGCAAAACGAAATTGGTATTAAAAATAAAAAAAAATAAAAAATTTCGATTGCAGGGTTCGGTACTGCAATATTTTGTAGTACATGAAAGTAACGAAAGTAGTAATAAATTTGTAATTTTTCTTAAATAAAACCGCTTTATACATCATGAAGATGGTAGCAAATAATTTAAAAAAATTCAATTTTCGATTCCAGGGATCGGAAATTGAATATTTTTTTACACATTCGGCATTTTGTGGTACATATAATAAGTAAAATGTTTAAAAATTTAAAGTTTTTCTTAAATAAAACCGTTTTATACATCAGGAAGATTTGCATAGATGGAAAAAAAATTATAAAATTTAAAAATTCTTATCCAGGGTTAGGAAATATTAATATTTTTTGTACATTGAAATAACTAAAAATCAACTAACGTCGTTTTATCCTGGTTAAAATTATTTTTTGTCCTGGTAGAACAGAATTGGTATCAAAA
>OY776281.1:42237406-42242406 GCA_963675445.1 Linnaemya vulpina | reverse complement strand
GGTTATACAGTAAAACCAATTGTCCTTCCATAAATCCCTCCGAGTTTGCTGCGCGGTCATACCTAGCCTTCATCTTGTCACTGACCATCTTGATTCTATTACGCACGAACTCATGCAGTTGTTTAAGTCCTCCTTCTCTTGGGACGTAATAGCTCCTTCTTCTACAGTTGGCTTAACACCAAATTCCAAATCACCAGGTAGTTTTAATTCCGTCCCGAAGATAATTTTGGCTGGCGTTCTCGATGTTGAGTCGTGTACAGCTGACCTATATGCCATCAAAAATTTGGGAATGTGCTCGTCCCAATCCCTCTGATGGTTGCTTACTACTTTTCGTAGGTACTCTTCTAAGGTGCGATTGAACCTTTCTACCATGCCATCAGACTGTGGATGCAACGGCGTCGTTCTGGTTTTCTTTATCCCATAAAACTCGCACATTTCCCTGAATATGGCAGACTCGAAATTCCTTCCTTGGTCGGAATGTAATTCTATTGGGACACCATAGCGACATACCCATTTGGAGTTGTCTTTGCTTCCTGGTTAGGTATAGCATATACCTCTGGCCATTTACTGAAATAGTCCATTACCACAAGTACATAACGATTTCCGGTTTCAGTGACGGGAAAGGGACCTGCTACATCCATTGCGATCCGCTCGAATGGTGCTCCTGAGTTGTATTGTTGCAGCTGTCCCCGGCTTCTTCTTACTGGGCCTTTGGCTGCTATGCACTGTGAGCAGTTTGCTATCCAGTCGGCTACGGCTTGTTGACATCCAACCCAATAAAAACGCTGCTTCAGTTTCTCAAGTGTTTTTGTTACTCCAAGATGACCGCCACTAGGTCCATTATGAAACTCCTGTAAAACTTTACTTATCTTGGAGTATGGCACAACTATTAAATTTGAAGTTGTTTTGCCATCTACACTTTCCCATACGCGGTATAAACACCCTTTTATTGCCTTGAGGCTGTTCCACATTTGGCGAGTGGGCTTTCAGCCGAAATTTCATTCCAGGAGGGTCGTCTGTCCTCTTCTTTGGCCGCTATAATTTTCCTTAGTATATCGTCGTCCCTCTGTGCCGCTGACCAGTCTTCATCAGGGCCGATGTGCATTTGCCGAACATCAACAACGCCTTCCTTTTGCTCGGTTCTAACACAATGTTTACACTCTAAACAGCAGGGTCTTCTCGCAAGAGCATCCGCATTGTTATGCTTTGTGCCCCTTCTATGCTCAATGCTGAAGTCGTAGCTCTGCAGGCGCTCAATCCACCTTGCCAGTTGCCCTTCAGGATTTTTAAACTGCAATAGCCATCTCAGTGCAGAATTATCGGTCCTTAATGTAAAGTGTTGCTCATACAGGTACTTATGGTAATGTTTAATGCATTTCAATACCGCCAGAAGCTCACGTCGTGTCACACAGTAGTTCCCCTCAGGTTTTGAGAGTACACGTCTATAGTACCCTATGACCTTCTCAGTGCCATTAACTACTTGGGATAGCACACCCCCTATGCCATAACCGCTCACATCAGTATTCAGCACAAATTTTTCTTCAGCTATGGGATACGCTAGCACTGGTGACGTACATAATAATTCTTTGAGTTTCTGGTATGCATTTTCCTGTGGCTCGCCCCAATGGTATGGTCTTGATTTCTTTGTCAGCTCATGCAGGCTTGCAGCTACACTGGCGAAATTCGGCACAAAACGTCTGTAGTATGTACAAAGGCCCAAAAAGCTGGGCAATTCATGAAGATTTTTAGGTTGATGCCAGTCCCTTACTGCTTTTATTTTATCTTCATCTGTTGAGATTCCGTCTGCTGTAACACGATGCCCCAAATACTTTACTTCTTTCTGGAACAATGCACATTTCTTCAAGCTGAGTTTCAATCCAGCTGATGATATCCGTTGAAGAACTTCTGCCATGTTTTTGAGGTGTTCATCAAAAGTTTTCCCCATCACGATTATGTCATCTAGATATTACCAAGCATGTCTTCCAGTGAAGTCCTATCAGTAAATTCTCCATTAGGCGTTCAAATGTGGCCGGAGCATTGCAGAGACCAAATGGCATGACTTTGAACTGCCATAATCCGTTACCGACACTGAAGGCAGTTTTCTCCTTGTCTTTCTCTGCAATCTCCACTTGCCAGTATCCGCTTCGCTAGTCCAGCGTAGAGAACCATTTGGTACCAGCTAGCGTGTCCAAAGTGTCATCGATTCTGGGGAGCGGATAACTGTCCTTCTTGGTTATGTCATTGAGCTTCCTGTAGTCTACGCAGAATCTAGTACTGCCATCTTTCTTTTTAACTAAGACTACAGGCGAACTCCAAGGACCAGAAGATGGCTCAATTACGCCATCACGCTCCATTTCACTTACAAGCTCTTTTACTTTATCTCGCTTTGCTAGAGGTACGCTTCTGGGTGGCTGTTTAATCGGCCTAGCTTCGCCTGTGTTACCTTCATGTTTAACTAATGCAGTTCTACCCTGGCTTTGGCTTCCCATGGCCAAGATACTGGCATGCCTTTTTAGTAACTGTTTGGCTTTATTTCTCTCTGTGGCTGATAGACCTGCTACCCATTTCCCTACGTATTCCTCAAATTCTTCACGTTCTTTTGTGGACAAATCCGTAGGCTCTATCTTCTTCTGGAAGTTTATTATTGCCTCTGCTAGAGTACACTGGCCAACATCGAAATTTTCTTTGATGACTTTTTCATGGTCTGACAAGTTAAGCACTCTTATAGGGACTATTCCTCCTTTACTAGTTTTCATTAGAGCTTTCGCTGTTATAAGCTCTCTCTTTAGATCTGCTGGTTCTACAACCCACAACCGATTGTCCTCACAATCTCCCTTCATCCGCGCCCATATGACTGTTTCAGACTGCGGCGGTAACGTCTGACTCTCAATAGCAAATACTCTTGTTACTTGCGGTTTGCTGTCATATCCAACATCAAGGGGTATTTCCACATTACGCCAAACCATCAGCTGTTGTCCCATATATAGATTAATGCCATGGTTAATCATAAAATCGGCTCCAATAATAACCTCATCGACAATATCGGCAACAATAAGCACATATCTCACGTTGATGTTGGCTATTGGCACCTTCACTTCAATCTTACCATAGACAGTGGCAGGCTCTCCAGTAGCTGTACGTAGCCGTATATTGCTTAACCGCTCGCATTTCCCTTTACTATATCGGGCCTTATTATTGACAGCGATGCCCCTGTGTCTATGGTAAGTACGTGCTTTTATCCGTTGATGTGTCCGGACGCAGTGAGGTTGCTGCATCACTGATATGGAGATTGTGGGGCCCTCGTTTGTGAGAGCTAGCTCTTGCCCCTTAGTGCTAGCTCGTTTTAGTTTAACGGGGACTCTTGTGATGTTGTTTGGTTCACCCGTTTGCTGTTTCTTGGTGGCGAAACAGATCTACCTCTCTTCCTTGGTGCTTTGCAGCTGCGCTGAAAATGACCGATTTTTCCGCAGTTAAAGCACTTAGGCTTTTCTTTGATAGCATTTTCTGCCAGCAGTTGTCGCATTGCCTCCTTAACGCTAGCAACTAGGTTGTTATCCTCCTCACAAAAAACCTCCACATTCCGCACTTTACATATCTGTGGCTTGAAAACCATCCTTGCAGTCTCTTGAGCCAGCGCAAATGAAACAGTTTCAGCAAAAGTGGATTTCTGCGTAGCGCACACCGCCAGTTATCATCAGAGTCGCGAATGCCGTTAACGGAAGCCTCAGTTTTAAAGTGGTCCAGGAACGGGTGACTCTCGCATGGATATGTGAGTTGCACTAAACGCTCGATGTCCATTGCAAAATCTTGTGGAGATTCGTTAGGCTTCTGAACTCTACATCGCAATTCCAACCACCATACTTGCGCTGCAATGCTGCCATTATTTCATTATAGTTGTTTCTGCTGCTTACTGGCAAAGTCTCAAGTACCTCGGCGGCTGTACTCTTTAAGGACAAGATCAACTCTATAGCCTTTTCTTAAGCATCCCATCCATTTCTGCTAGCAACCGTCTCGAACTGGAATTTGAAGATGCCTAATGGTACGCTGCCGTCGAAGCATGGCGCTTTTATCCGCGTAGAAACTTCCGCAACTGCTCGTACTGGCCCGCCACTACACTCCAGGCTATGCACTTTGTCCTCTAGAGCATGCAATTTCTCTTCGAACTCCTTTGCATGCTGTTCCAGGCCACCGCTTTCTAGATGTTGGACTCTATCCGCCAGCTCTGAGAATTTATTCTCAATAGAAACCACCCTCCTGTTAATGGCTTCAGAAACCTCTACCAGGGTCTCGTTCATGGCTTTATTTGACTCCTGTATTTCGGCTACAAGTTTTTCCTGCATCTGCTGAGTTTCCGCTACAAGCTTTTCCTGCATCTGCTGAGAGTTCTGTTTTATTTCAGTTTGTGCATCACTGATTGCTTTTATCTGCTGAGAGTTCTGTTTCATTTCGATCATCATAGCAGCGAACATTGAATTTATGTCCATGCTGCTGGTAGTGGCAGGAGGGCATACCTGCACATGTGTGTGAAGATAAATATGCCGAGTTAAATATGTTTTGACATAAGCCGTTACGTCATGACATATTTAGCCTTGAAGTTAAATATGTTATTAAGTAAAGAAAAAGAAAAAATAAATTTGATCCAATAAAGAAAATGTGTTATATATAATGAATTTTTAAAAATGTTTAATAATATTAAACTCTAAAATGATGATAATTTAAAATGTGCGTTTTATAAAACTGCAATCTTACATGGTCTTGGAGGGATTTTGGCCAATGTGGCCAAATAGGGACTAGGCATGCATGGCCACTATATAGGAATTGATTATCGGACTGTATTCTATTAAACAAAAAAGCTGTCATAGCTGAATTGAGTTTGTGAAAATTTTTACAGGTCATCAAAGTTCAATTTTGTTCGAGTGTATGACGTTCTTGGAGGGATTTTGGCCAATGTGGCCAAATAAGGAGTTGGCATGCATGGCCACTATATAGGAATTAATTGT
>OY776281.1:42229906-42232406 GCA_963675445.1 Linnaemya vulpina | reverse complement strand
ACAAATACATACTAGCAATGAAAACGAACAATACAACAAGGAAGTTATTCACAAACATGAAATCAAAAATCAATACAATGGACGAATCAAATTTAGTTTATGAAATAACTTGCAATGGAGACGACACACAGAGGGTTAGATTAGCTTGTTTTCTTGGATTAATTAAAAAAAAAATTTTAAGTATTGTCAAAATTTTTTGTACCCGGTTAGAGTATATAAAATTCTACATCACTTGTCGTTAAAATAAATGTCAAAAGTGCTCTGGTGTTTTTGTAGTGAAACTTCAAAGTCAAACTTTATAGAAATTTTTGTGCAAAAAAGGCTGAAAAAAGTGAAAACTTTCCCGTTGAAAATTTTATTTATTTTAAAAAGTATTGCAAAAGTTAACAATTTTTCAATGGAACCATCAAGTTCAGGTTATTTTGCAAATACTTCGTTAACATTTATGTGTGGAAGTGTTTTAGATTTAGTTATTTATATTGGAAATGCCAAAAAAATTAGCATTTTTATAGTTTAAATGGATAAATAGTTATTATTCGTCCATATTCGTGCCATAATTTTTAGTTTATATTAAAGAAGACATAAATCTCTATTATATTGCAAAATTTTACGCTGCCTTTTTGTGCCTTTTAGAAGCTATGCATTGTTTAATGCACGTGTTGCAGCAGTCAAATTAGCTAAAAATCACATTGATCTCGCGACTGCTGCTGTTGTTGTGTATTGTGTTTTGTTGTTTTTCATGTTACTTTTTTCCATTTATTTGTGCTCTTCTTTTCAGTATATTAATGATGTTATTTTTGTTTCTTTTAGTAATATTCTTTGTTTCAATAATATTTTGTTTTTGTTTATTTTAATAATATTCTTTGTTTTGACAAACAGTGATCGTGTTGTACAGTTTTAAGTAATCGGGTAAAAGGGATTTTTGAAAGGTTTTTTTTTTGTATTAGAATTATTTTTTGTTTTTTATAGAAACAAGTTCGAACGTTGTTTTTTATACTCGTCGAAGCTTATTTGATATTATGATGAATTCAAGCGCTCAAACAATGAATGACAAGATGAAATTTTTAGCTGAAGAAATCAAAAAACGCACCAACTGCTCTGAGGATAATATGTGTGATTTTAATAAAAGAATGGATGTTTTCTTTTATGAATTTAAATCTAGGTGGACTAGAGCGCATAGAATGGAAATGATGTTTATTGCTCAAAATAAAATCTGGTTGGAATCCTCTATTGGTTTTACTCTTGCCCCGACTGCAAAACGTGGTCGAAAAGAAATTAGTCTTACCGAGTCCAGTGGTTGGAGTAAATATAAAAAAACAAAGATTTTAAGAGACACCGTATCATTGCCAGAGTTACTTTATGCTTCACAGGTTAAATTACAAAGCGCAGGTTATGTCGAGGAATCAAAAGTGTTGCGAGCCATATATGAAAAGTGTTGCAAGGGCATAAATTTAAAAAAAAAGTTGAAACAACCACTTTCCACCTTAAAAATATCGAATACAAAAGCTTTGGCTGTTTTTGTAGAAGCTAAACTGACACGAAATCAATACAATGTTGTTAGACAAGCTGCTCCTCAAATATTTCCCTCCTACAACAATATTCAAACTGAAAAACAAAAAACTTACCCAGAATCGACCAGCTTTAAAATAAGCGAGACCTCCGTTGAAGTAACTTTACAAGGTCTTCTTAATCACACAGCGGAGCGACTAATAGAACTTCAAGAAACTGTTATTGACTCATTAGGCATTACAAACTCGAATGTAGTATTATATTCAAAATGGGGCTTTGATGGAAGCTCTGGCCATAGCTCATACAAACAAGCCTTTCATGGATCTGATGCTAGTGATTCATCAGTTTTTTTAACCACAATTGTACCACTTAGGCTTATGTTTGAGGAGAAGGTAATTTGGCAAAATCCACGGTCGTCTTCAACTAGATTTTGCAGACCCTTGAAAATTGAATTTACCAAAGAAACCGCATATGTGTCAATTAGTGAACAAAAAAGAGTTGAAGAGGAAATACAGAATTTAACCTGTTCAACTGTCACGATTGGTGAGAAAGTTGTACATGTTTTCCAAAAATTAACTTTGGCAATGGTAGATGGAAAAGTTTGCAATGCCTTAACAGAAACCACATCAACACAAAAGTGTTACTTATGTGGCGCTACAAATAAGGATTTTAATAATATAGAAGCCATGATCCAAAGACCTATGCATGTAGATAATTTAAGATTTGGCCTTTCCATTCTTCATGGCTGGATTAGATTTTTCGAATGCCTTTTGCACGTGGCATATAAAATACCTTTACAAAAGTGGCAGGCTAGGACTGATTCTGAAAAAAGAACAGTAGCTGAAACAAACAAAAAAAATTCAGAAAAAATTTTAAGAGAATATGGGATTAATAGTTGACCAACCCAAACCTGGTTTTGGAAACACGAATGATGGGAATACGGCAAGAGGTTTTTTTCAAAACGCTGAAAAATCTGCCGAAATAACAAAAA
>OY776281.1:42197406-42212406 GCA_963675445.1 Linnaemya vulpina | reverse complement strand
ACTGCCACCGTTGTTTTGGCGGTTGTTGTTATTCTGCTGACAATAGCTAGGCAACATACATGAATTGGAACGCGGTTGGGACTGTTGCTGTTTGGAGCCATTGTGAGAAAAACTGCCCAAATAGTTGCGATGCTGACTACCATAGTAATTCGGACAATTGTTAGGACGATATTTACGATACGATTGGTTATCCATATTTTTCGAATTGTTTGAGTGGACGTTATTCGATGAAATTTGCTCCTGCTCTTGGTCGGTACGTTGACAGGATTCACTGGTTGTTCACTTACTTCTTTTGTTCTTTTACTCAGACATGGGCATGTTATGGGAAAACTATATGGGCTTTTGGAAGGCTCTTGGCTTTCAAAGGTAACATTAAGTGTGAGCGTTGGTGGATGAATGGGATATTGCTTTTGTGTCGCTAAGGACACCGGTTTCATTGGGCCTGAAACCTTGGTGTTTCCCTGATGTTGTGTTGTAAAATTCTTGAAGGTGCAATTAGTAGACAGTCCCGCACAGCTAATAGTAGTGTCAATACTTCGCAAAAACTCCAGCCCTAGGAGAAGATCTTAACGACATCCCGGCATTAGGTAAAAAACACACTTCTTAGATTTCTTTCCCAGGGTAACACGATATCGTACACCCTGGGTCACCTTCTTCTTCATAGACCCGTCGGCTAAGAACACTTTTAGTTGTCGATTGATTATTTTGGGTTTACCACGCAATTTGGGAACAAAATCTGGATTAATAAAATTTCGCGAGGCTCCATTATCGATGGTAGCGTAAATCAGTTTTGTTTAATGAGGCATGTTTTGTGGGAGGGTCGGCTTGCCTCAGTTCTGCTGCCCTCCGGTTTGTATTTCCCGGAATTATCATAATATCTATCTGCCCGGTGGCCTTCCTTGCCGCAGGACCCGCATATAATGTGTTGACGCTTGTTAAAGCCTGGAGCTGAGGACGATATAGTCTCGTCTACTTGGTCATTGCGCGAATTTTTAATATGTTCTAATTCTTCTGCCATCGTAAAGTAATCCCCACTTTCTTACCTGATAGATGATGTTCGTCCTGTATTCCATATCCGGAGTCCTAGGACGTTCATGATGGTCGTGCCCAATACTGACACTTGGTTCTTCCTTGGCTGGAGATCTGAACGGTTGTTTGTTTGCTGGAGGCTCCACCTGCTTGGGTAGTGGTGGACTAGCTTCATGTTGTATCTGTATTTCTATTAAACGTTGCAAATGTTCTGGGCTCTGTTCCGTACCAAGGAATTTCGCCCATCGTCGTCTGAAATTCAGTGAGATATTGCAAAAAGTCAACCCGTTTAAGGAAATACGCCCACGATATTTTCAACATCTTTACCGTAGATATTTCAGTAGAATCTCGTTTATCGGAAAATTCCCAGGTTTTCAGCACTTTTCTAATCTTCTTGGTTCGTATCACTCCCTAGAGTCCAAAAAGTGTCTTGATATTTTAATTACCTGTCCTTGATTTTTCTTTTAGTTTTTTTTACAGTTCATTTATATTTAAATAATATTTTTTTCTGTTATACCATTAGCCGTTACTCGTTGATTATATGTATTTGAAATATATCTTTCCCGCACTTTTTTTTTTTTTTAATTTTCTTTCACATTTGTGCAAACAAAAATTTTTTTTCTTTACTCTAGAATAATATCTCACTGTTCTCCTTGCATGGTCATGTAATCATCAAATTATTTCATTGTTTACAGCACAGTTTTTTTTCACAATTTATCGTTAGTCTTTAGGTTGAATTATTAAATCGTAATAAACCCCTCTCCTTACGGAAGGAAACTTTAAGAAACCAAGCACTCTATCATGATGAACTCTCTTTCATTCCATGTTCCTGCTCGGGCGCCATTGTAACGACACGTTCTCGCTCTATGCTGGGGCAGGCTCGCGGCTGCCAGGGTTCGTTACAAATATTCATATTTCTTCTGATGAAAGAGTAGAATGACCTTTAACTTTTTCATTAATAATGCATTTATTCACAATTCTCTTAAACTAGCTGTATATCTCATTTAAACACTAGAGTCTGACACCAAGTCACCGACAACACTCTTCCGTTAAACACACGTACTCAACACGGGTGGTCTCTCTATATAAATGCTCTCGCCCGACACCATGCTACATTTATGATTATGGGTAATTTGACAGACACACTTTTGGCGGGAGAATAAGATTCTGCCCCGCCTCACGGTCGTTGCTCACAACCTAAACGCCGACTTGCTGCCACCGAGTGAATAAAATTCTGTATCAGCCTCAGCCCGTCGAAGTTAGGTGCTCTCCCCTCGCTCTTAAACACTGACCGTACTGGAGTGTCAGTGACGACGAACTTGCTGACTTATTGCCAAAGCGACAGGGTGAACAAGGTTCTATCCTGCCTACGAAAGACAAAGCCCACAGTAAGCCACGGCAGAGGAAATTTCTGCTACTGGGGTGAGGAATAAAATTCTGTCTCACCCAGCTTAGAAACGACTCTTTTACTTTGTTTGACTAGTCGAGTTAAATCGATTAATATTCTAAGTTAACTCTGCACGTCTTACCAAGTTGCTGGCCAGCGATTTACTCATCTTCTATTTGTAAATCAACTGTCTTATATCTTCTCCTTGTGCATGTAGTGTCGTCGTTGAACTTACGAATCTACAGCCTCATGGTGATCGTTTACACATACATAAATAATTCATCAGCTGTTAAGGACAGCAGTGTTGTAACATTTAGTAATCTCTGATTTGTGTTGCCCCAATTTGGTGTCAGATGGCGCCGTATAATGGCCGTTAATATTTTATATTTAATTCTAAATTTGTACAATATAAAATATTATTTATCAGCGAAAGTAAACTCAACATTAGTAATTCAATGTTCCATGTTTGCTTAAAGAATAGTAACAATTTTTCATCATGGTCTGATTAAAATACTTATTATTAGCAATAATACATTAGGAGGGGCAATGGCAAATAAATAACTAACTTATAGGATTCATGTGCGCCAAACACGAACTCTGACTTTTGGCTCGAAATACAGGAGTCAAATAAAGCCATGAACGAGACTCTGGTAGAGGTCCATTAACAGGAGGGTGGATTCTATTGAGAATAAATTCTCAGACCTGGCGGATAGAGTCCAAAATCTAGAAAGCGGTGGCCTGGAACAGCATGCAAAGGAGTTCGAAGAGAAATTGCATGCTCTAGAGGACAAAGTGCATAACCTGGAGTGTAGCGGCGGGCCAGTACGAGCAGTTGCGGAAGTTTCTGCGCGGATAAAAGCGCCATGCTTCGACGGCAGCGTACCATTAGGCATCTTCAAATTCCAGTTCGAGACGGTTGCTAGCAGAAATGCATGGGATGCTCAAGAAAAGGCCATAGAGTTGATTTTGTCCTTAAAGGATACAGCCGCAGAGGTACTTGAGACTGTGCCAGTAAGTAGCAGAAACAACTATAATGAAATAATGGCAGCATTGCAGCGCAAGTATGGTGGTGCGCACAAGCGCGATTTATACAGAATGGAATTGCGATGTAGAGTTCAGAAGCCTAACGAATCTCTACAAGATTTCGCAATGGAACATACTGTTTTGACTGTCGACCGTGTCGGACGTACTTTTGTTGAACTCTGCTTACATTTTTAAATTTTCTGGCAAAAACTGTTTTAATAAAAAAAAAAATACAATAAAATAAAAAACTTAAAAAAGCTATATTCTTATTGTTGTTACATTCTTTCGCATATTTGGTGCTTACAACAAAACAAACAATCAATAACAACAATATCATTTAAAATTTTTGCATATTTCAATTTTCATTAATACCAACAACAACAATCGCTGCTGTTGTGATACAATAAGTGAAAATAAAAATAATAATTAGCAATATTTGTTCCTGCTCTGCTTTAAACCTGTTTTTACATTCTACACCTGATCCTCTTTATTCGAGTGATTTCAAAAATCAACTAACAACAAGTAATAAATAACAATAAAAAAAAAAAGGAAGGTCACAAATAAAATATTTGTTAAATATGTCCTGCTCAAAACCTAAATGCCGCAACAAAACTGATGAGCCAATGGTATCTTGCTGGCTTTGTGATACTGTTTATCACGCTAAATGTGTTGATTTGGCTGCTCGAACTGCCGACAATCTGCGTGAAGATAAAGGCCTGCGCTGGTGCTGTAAAAAATGTATTGCGCTTGATATTGAATTCTATTCATTCTTCAAAAACACGCATATAAAGTTTAACGAAATTCAAAATGATCTTAACAACCTTTCTTTGAAATTTAATCAATACAAAAAATTACTTGAAAAAGGTCCGTGCTCTCCTAAAAGAAAGAAAACTACAACTGACATCAATACTATTGTTGATGAAAAGGCTGAAAATGCGTTATCATTGCAGCCATTAATAGCAGAAAAAAATCCCGTCACTACTTCTGAACCCTCGCCAAATTTTCCTGATTTTCCTAACAACAGAGCACCTGTTTCTCCTTCCTGTATAAATACTAATTCAACTTCCTCATCTGTTCCGATTAATTTTAATCCGCCAGTTCCTGTTTTTAAACCGTCAAGTACCTCAATTAATTCAAATCCATCCGTTCCTGTTTTTAATTCTTCTAACAATCCAACTCTTAAAGTTATTTCACAAAAAAAAACTATATTTGCTGCTCGATTTGCATCCTCTACTACTACTGATGATATTAAACATTATATAACAAATAAGATTGGCCTTAATATTGAAATGACTGTCTTTAAATTTAATTATTCTGAGCCAAGAAACAAAGCATCTTTCAAAATAATCATACCTCAAAACTACTTTGATACAATTGTGCATTTAGATTTTTGGCCGCCTAATGCTTTTATTCGTGAGTATGAATACAGAACTACACCAACGACTGATATTGTTCACTTACCGAAATCATCGTCATCAAAAAACTAATTAAACTATCTATAAATAAGCGCATTAATATTATATACCAAAATGTAAGAGGTCTCAACACTAAATTAAACAATCTTTTTATAAATACTTTTGAATTTTGATTTGATTCGTATGTCTTACCGCCGTATCAAAGTAGACTTGCTCTAATAAAATTGCCTACACTAAAAAGTCGACGATCGACGTTGAGTGCTTTATTTGTTATGGGACTGGTTCGAGGCGATGTTGATTCGGAGTTCTTACTTAATCACCTATACTTCAACGTTCCTGTAAGACCTACTCGCAATTTTGAAATCTTGGCATTAAAATATTACCGCTCTGTTTATGCTAATAATGATTCTTTTCGTCGCGCATGTGTCAACTTTAACAAATGTTACCATATCATGAACTTATCTGAGAGTAATACCGTATTGAAAAGAAATCTTATTTTATATTTAAATTCTTGAACTAATTTGTTATCTAGTCAGTAAGGATGTAAAATCTATTGACTTATTAAATAAATAAATAAATAAATAAAAAAATGGAAATCGAGCGTTTAGTGCAGCTGACATATCACCCGTTCCTGGACCACTTTAAAAATGAGGCTTTCGTTAACGGCATTCGCGACTCTGATGTTAAACTGGTTGTGGGCGCTACGCAGAAATCCACTTTTGCTGAAACTGTTTCATTTGCGCTGGCTCAAGAGACTACAAGGATGGTTTTCAAGCCACAGATATGTAAAGTGCGGAATGTGGAGGTTTTTCTGAGGAGGATAGCAACCTAGATGCTAGCGTTAAGGAGGCAATGCGACAACTGCTGGCAGAAAATGCCATCAAAGAAAAGCTTAAGTGCTTTAACTGCGGAAAGATCGGTCATTTTCAGCGCAGCTGCAAAGCTCCAAGGAAGAGAGGTAGATCTGTTTCGCCAACAAGAAACAGCAAATGGGTGAACCAAACAACATCACAAGAGGCCCCGTTAAACTAAAACGAGCTAGCACTAAGGGGCAAGATCTAGCTCTCACAAACGAGGCCCCACAATCTCCATATCAGTGATGCAGCAGAAAAATAGCAACCTCACTGCGTCCGGACACATCAACGGGGAAAAGCACGTACTTACCATAGAATAGGGACATCGCAGTCAATAATAAGGCCCGATATAGTAAAGGGGAAATGCGAGCGGTTAAGCAATATACGGCTACGTACAGCTACTGGAGAGCCTGCCACTGTCTATGGTAAGATTGAAGTGAAGGTGACTATAGCCAACATCAACCTGAGACATGTGTTTATTGTTGCCGATATTGTCGATGAGGTTATTATTGGAGCCGATCTTAAGATTAACCATGGCATTAATCTATATATAGGACAGTAGCTGATGATTTGGCGTAATGTGGATATACCCCTTGATGTTGGATATGACAGCAAACCGTAAGTAACAAAAGTATTTGCTATTGAGAGTCAGACGTTAAAGCCGCAGTCTGAAACAGTCATATGGGCGCGTTTTTGAAGGGAGATTGTGAGGACAATCGGTTGTGGGTTGTAGAACCAGCAGATCTAAAGAGAGAGCTTATAACAGCGAAAGCTCTAGTGAAAACTAGTAAAGGAGGAATAGTCCCTATAAGAGTGCTTAACTTGTCAGACCATGAAAAAGTCATCAAAGAAAATTCCGATGTTGGCCAGTGTACTCCAGCAGAGGCAATCGTAAACTTCGAGAAGAAGATAGAGCCTACTAATTTGTCCGCAAAAGAACGTGAACAATTTGAGGAATACGTAGAGAAATGGGTAGCAGGTCTATCAGCGACAGATAAAAATTAAGCCAAACAGTTACTAAAAAGGCATGCCAGTATCTTCGCCATGGGAAGCCAAAGCCAGGGTAGAACTGCATTAGTTAAACATGAAGTTAACACAGGCGAAGCTAGGCCGATTAAACAGCCACCCAGAAGTGTACCCCTAGCAAAGCGAGATAAAGTAAAAGAGCTTGTATGTGAAATGGAGCGTGATGGCGTAATTGAGCCATCTTCTGGTCCTTGGAGTTCGCCTGTAGTCTTAGTTAAAAAAAAAGATGGTAGTACTAGATTCTGCGTAGACTACAGGAAGCTCAATGACATAACCAAGAAGGACAGTTATCCGCTCCCAAGAATCGATGACACTTTGGACACGCTAGCTGGTACCAAATGGTTCTCTACGCTGGTCTTGGGAAGCGGATATTGGCAAGTGGAGATTGCAGAGAAAGACAAGGAGAAAACTGCCTTCAGTGTCGGTAACGGATTATGGCAGTTCAAAGTCATGCCTTTGGTCTCCGCAATGCTCCGGCCACATTTGAACGCCTAATGGAGAAGGTACTGATAGGACTTCACTGGAAGACATGCTTGATATATCTAGATGACATAATCGTGATGGGAAAAACTTTTGATGAACACCTCAAAAACATGGCAGAAGTTCCTTAACGGATATCATCAGCTGGGTTGAAACTCAGCTTGAAGAAATGTGCATTGTTCCAGAAAGAAGTAAACTATTTGGCGCATCGTGTTACAGCAGACGGAATCTCAACAGATGAAGATAAAATAAAAGCAGTAAGGGACTGGCATCAACCTAAAAATCTTCAATAATTGCGCAGCTTTTTGGGCCTTTGTACATACTACAGACGTTTTGTGCCGAATTTTGCCAGTTTAGCTGCAAGCCTGCATGAGCTGAGAAAGACCATACCATTGGGGCGAGCCACAGGAAAATGCATTCCAGAAACTTAAAGAATTATTATGTACGTCACCAGTGCTAGCGTATCCCATAGCTAGAGAAAAATTTGTGCTGGATACTGATGCGAGCGGTTATGGCATAGGGGGTGTGCTATCCCAAGTAGTTAATGGCACTGAAAAGGTCATAGGGTACTATAGCCGTGTACTCTCAAAACCTGAGAGGAACTACTGTGTGACACGACGTGAGCTTCTGGCGGTATTGGAATGCATTAAACATTACCATAAGTACCTGTATGGTCAACACTTTACATTAAGGACAGATCATTCTGCACTGAGATGGCTATTGCAGTTTAAAAATCCTGAAGGACAACTGGCAAGGTGGATTGAGCGCCTGCAGAGCTACGACTTCAGTATTGAGCATAGAAGGGGCACAAAGCATAACAATGCGGATGCTCTTTCGAGAAGACCCTGCTGTTTAGAGTGTAAACATTATGTTAGAACCGAGCAAAAGGAAGGCGTTGTTGATGTTCGGCTAATGCACATCGGCCCTGATGAAGACTGGTCAACGACACAGAGGAACGAGGATATACTAAAGAAAATTATAGCGGCCAAAGACGAGGACAGACGACCATCCCGGAATGAAATTTCGTATGGGAAAGTGTAGATGGCAAAACGACTTCAAATTTAATAGTTGTGTCATACTCCAAGATAAGTAAAGTTTTACAGGAGTTTCATAATGGACCTAGTGGCGGTCATCTTGGAGTAACAAGAACACTTGAGAAACTGAAGCAGCGTTTTTATTGGGTTGGATGTCAACAAGCCGTAACCGACTGGATAGCAAACTGCCCACAGTGCATAGCAGCCAAAGGCCCAGTAAGAAGAAACCGGGGACAGCTGCAACAATACAACTCAGGAGCACCATTCGAGCGGATCGCAATGGATGTAGCAGGTCCCTTTCCCGTCACTGAAGCCGGAAATCGTTATGTACTTGTGGTAATGTATTATTTCATTAAATGGCCAGAGTTATATGCTATACCTAACCAGGAAGCAAAGACAATTGTAAATGCTTCCAACTGGGGTATGTCGCTGTGGTGTCCCAATAGAATTACATTCCGACCAAGGAAAGAATTTCGAGTCTGCCATATTCAGGGAAATGTGCGACTTATATGGGATAAAGAAAACCAGAACGACGCCGTTGCATCCACAGTCTGATGGCATGGTGGAAAGGTTCAATCGTACCTTAGAAGAGTACCTACGAAAAGTAGTAAGAAACCATCAGAGGGATTGGGATGAGCACATTCCCAAATTTTTGATGGCATATAGGTCAGCTGTACACGGCTCAACATCGAGAACGCCAGCCAAAATTATCTTCGGGACGGAATTAAAACTACCTGGTGATTTGGAATTTGGTGTTAAGCCAACTGTAGAAGAAGGAGCTATTACGTCCCAAGAGAAGGAGGACTTAAACGAACTGCATGAGTTCGTACGTAATAGAATCAAGACGGTCAGTGATAAGATGATGGCTAGGTATGACCGGGCAGCAAATTCGGAGGGATTTATGGAAGGACAATTGGTTCTACTTTATAACCCACAACGGAAGAAAGGATTGTCCCCAAAATTACAGACTCACTGGGATGGCCCGTATAAAGTGATAAAGAGAGTGAATGACGTTGTATACCGGATACAGAAGCATAATAGCCCAAGGTCGAAAATCAAGATAGTACGTCTCGAACGATTGGCGCACTATGGAAGAGGTGATTGTATGTCTATTCGGGTCGAACAGGCTTAAGTGGGCGGCAGTGTTACAAAGATTAGAAATAGATTTAAATAAAACGACAATGTACTTGGCAGCACTGCCAATTAATCTCTAGTTGTCAAAATGTTACAATCCTGGTCAACACAATATAGATAATATTCAAATAAACGGAAATGGAATACTCCAGAATATACAAGATCATTCGAAGCTGTGCCAATAATAAGTGTAAACAACAACAACGAAAAACCTAGCAACATAAATGCTAAGAGATGTTATTCTTAATGATCTTGTATGAAAGTATTCGCTGCTAATAAAACTAAACAGGTTCACAAGTATACACAACCATATACACATAGCAGAAGAAGAAACAAAACCACACAACACACAGAACACTCATCCATACAACCACTCATAGTTACCATAGGCAAAACACACAGAACACTCATACATACAACCACACATAGTTACCATAAGCAAAGCAAACAAGTCAGCATTGTCATGTATACAAACACACGTATATAGCTCCATGTCAAGTAAAATACAACCACCATGCCGAGAAGTTTCGCGAGGTTACTAGACGACGTCATTTTTGCTATATAAAGGCGCTGCCAGAGCTCAGCGAGTTAGTGTGATTTCAAATATAGACTTGTTAACATCACTAAGTGTTAAGTAGTACAAATACTCGTGTAAATAAAGTGTTGCCGCATTATATTTCTAAAATTAATTTGTCCGTGTTTTAAGTTGATGCAATAAAAGGAATCCTTGAAGGATAAGTAATACAACCGTTTTTACGAAAAGGTCTAAAAACGTAACAATATATATATATATATATATATATATATATATATATATATATACATATATATAATATATACATATATATATATATATATATATATATATATATAAAATATACATGTATATATATATATATATATATATATATATATATATACATATATATATATAATATATACATGTATATATATATATATATATATATATATATATATAATATATACATGTATATATATATATATATATATATATATATAATATACATGTATATATATATATATATATATATATATATATATATATATTATGTATGTATATATTATATATATATATATATATATATATATATATATATAGAAATATATATATATATATATATATATATATATATTATATATATATATATATATATATATATATATATATATATATATGTGTATATATATATATATATATATATATATATATATATGTGTATATATATATATATATATATATATATATATATATATAATTTTTTTTTTTTCAGTGGGTTGAAGAAAGCTTTACTGATTTTGTGAAGGGAATTAATTGGAGAAGTTATGTAGTGTGCGACGTTGCGTATCATAATGTCAATAATTGGCTGTGGTCGCCTTTTATTGATCGGGGTCCTGCAAATCGATTATACATTGAAATTCAATTTACAATTCGAGATTGTTCGCTTTTTCCAGGTAAGTAATAAAAATATCAATCATAATTGTATTCCTGTTATTTCTGTCAAACCTTCTGCTCAAAAAAATGTATTATCACTGATTGTTTTCCGATTTGCGGATAGTTTTTTTTGTTTATATTTCAAAAGCTTTCTTGTTTATCGAGATACCAAATATTAAACACGCAAAAGTAAAAATATTTAAAATTCTGTATATTGAAAGTGCTCCTATCAGTTTCATTTTTCTTACAGCAATATGATGTAGCTTAGAATTATTTTAAAGCATTGGGGGACATATATTTAATATAAAAAATTTTCAGAATTCACATATATTTATTTACTAAAATTTTTATAAAAAATTAAAGAAGACAAACGAAAATAAAACAATAATTATTATTCATCTCATTCGTATATAATTTAAATATTCTAATGCATACTTTTGTATTCTTAGGCATACTTCTTTCATCGTTTTTCAATTATAAATATTGCTTTAGTGCTTCAGTTTTGAGGTTTCCTCTAATACATCACAGTAGTGCAAAATTATTGCAGTAAATATGTTAAGCTTTGTTATTTTTTTATCCTTAATCAGAATGTAAGTCATACCTTATTGGTTATGTAAAAATATAGAAAATTAGTGATTCTAAAAACCATCCCTTCAGCTTTTCGCTAATCAACTGGTTTTTGAATGCTAAAGGTGATAGATGTGGTTTTAGAGGCCATTAAAAGAATCGAGAACACTATCTGATCAGTTATATAATATTGCATTAAAATTCACATTTTCCTTATATATTTTTTGTTCACTATATCTTACTAAAGGATCGGCCGATTTTTACTTGGTTGAAATAATCATATTCGTGGTAGCTTTTTCTTTTGAATTTCATTTTAAATATCTTGAAAGTTTGTTAGAAAGTTTTTTAAACATTTTTTGTTAAGTCTGAGTTATTAATAGCGCTTGTTGTTCAATTACTAGATTTAAATATTGTAGTATCTTTAAACAAGTTTGCATACAGTGTACTTTATTAGCTTTTAATGATTGTAAATAAAGATTTGCAAAATTATTTTTCCGAAGCTAGTCCAGCTTATTTGTAATGTTTTTAACGATTTACATGTGTGAGTGAACATTTTCAGTAATGTAGCTAATGAATACCAAAAGCAAGGTCATTTAAAATAAAATGCATTGATACTTTGTAAATTTATTTAAAAAATTTTTAACAATGTAATACTTCTAAGCATATTGCTTTGCGTAGTTGATGTCTATAAATTCAAATGTAATGTTTATCTTTTGATGATAGTAATTGTTTCGACGTGTATCCTATTGTGTTACCAAATACGTAAATAAAAACACAAGTTGTAATGAAATTCATATATACAGTCTGTCAATAATGAGTAGCATTTAAAAAACATGCATGGTTTATTTAAAGTTATTAGTAAATTTATGATGTTTTTATTCTACAAAAAATTTTTTTGTTTGTATATCATAAATTTATATGTATTTACAGAGATCATGAATAAACTCAAATTTGACTATACTTTTTAGAAACATCACAATTAAAAACGGACTCGAATAACCGTCAACGCAGAATCAAAGTTATTAAATCCGATTTTAACGTAGGTCCTACAAACAGACAGTCTTTTAAACTATTATAATTTGAAGAATTTTCTTCCACATATGTATATGAATTTAATTTAAACTCTTATGCTTTTATTTATTTGGTAACCCAATCGGATATACTCCGAAACAGTACCTATTACATATTTAATATTATGTGAGTTTCTATGTCAATATATTTTGAGAGGATATTGTAAAGAACAGATGAAGGCAGATTAGAAGATAGAGATTTTGTTGTAGCCGATAAAGGAGGATGGAGTATTATGCTCTTTTAGTACATGATAGTAACAATCGCTATCGATAATATTCAGCGACCACATGCTCTAAAGATCTAAGGCATCGTAGTGTTGTGTTCACTACTTTAGCCAGCAGTATTTAAAAGCTCTCATATTATAGACTGAACAATGGTAAATGGTTATAAGAGGAATATTGTAAAAAATAAAATATAATGGTTGCATATAAATTTTTTAAATTTTATTTCTCCTACAATATTAATTTAGCATGTTCTTTATTTTAAGGAAATGCACTTTCTTGTAAAGAAACATTTAGTTTACTCTACTATGAGTTTGATGCAGCTACACGTGAACCACCTCCCTGGCAAACGGATAGTTATAAGTTGATAGCACGTATTGCTGCTGGTGAGGGGCGTTTTAATCAAAATAGTGACGTTGATATTAACACGGAAGTTAAAAGTATTGCTGTCACGAAAAAAGGTGTTTATTTCGCATTTCGTGATCAAGGAGCATGTATCAGTGTATTAGCGGTAAAAGTATATTACATCACTTGTCCAGCTGTAACTGAAAACTTTGCTCATTTTAATGAAACACCCACTGGCCGGGAAATAACATTAATTGAAAAACAAAATGGAACATGTGTAGAAAATGCAGAGCCTTACGAACCTCCAACCTACTTATGTAAAGGTGATGGAAAATGGACAATACTCACTGGAGGTTGCCGTTGCAAGGTTGGTTATGAACCTGATTTTGCAAATAAAAGTTGCAATGGTATGTTGATATAACAGTTTAAAATAAACGTTGTATGCATAAGTATAGTAAATCATAATTTATCGTATCCTTTTATTAGAATGTCTTGTTGGGACATTTCGTTCTGTTGAAGTTGTGAAATGTGTGCCATGTCCTCCGAATTCAAATGCTTCAAAATCAGCGTCTGGCTACTGCAAGTGCTTATCAGGTTTCTTTCGACATCCAAAAGACGGTAAACACATGCCATGTTATAAACCTCCTGGTCCTCCAACAAATCTAACGTTGTTATTTGTTGATCATATAAGTGCTATATTATCTTGGAACGTACAAACGCGAGATCATGCTATTGTTGATAACAACAATAGCCAGAATTCAAAATATCGAAGTGATATTGTTTATAAAGTGGTATGCGCTATATGTTCTTCTAATGTTGTTTTTACTCCTTCGGCTGACACATTTAATGATACAAAATTAACCTTAACGAATTTGGAACCATTGACGACATATACAATTCAAATACATTCGATGAATGGTGCATCTTACATACTCGAAAACGTTACGGCTACCGAAAAGCCGCATAAAAATACCAACGAAACCCTTACTTATCAAGAAAAAGATGATAGTGCAAAAATTGGGGACGACACCGTGATCGCAAATAGTATTAAGGCTGCTTCTGCGAGCAGTAACCAAAATATCGATTTATCTCAAATTAGTACAGAATGGGCTGAAGTGACATTCACAACTACTGAGTCGGCTATACAATCGACTGTTAGTAATGTGCGAGTAGTGTCGACAACGAGTACTGAAATTGATTTGATTTGGGATAAACCCGTACAAAGTGATGTTCCTATAGAATTTTATGAAGTACGATGGTTTCCTAAACCTGAGTTTGATACCATCAACAAGACAGCTTTAAACACAAAAGAAACCAAAGCTCATATAGAAAATCTAAATGAAAATACAGAATATGGCTTTCAAATACGTTACAAAACTCTTAACGGCTACGGAACGTTCAGCAATATCATTTATGCTCATACTCTGCAAGGAGTAAGTTCAGGTAACGCGATTATTTTATGGGTCTGCTTAAAACTAAACTAATTCTAGCCTCTTTTTACCATTCAACACAGTTTACGAAGACAACATTCAAATGCGCATGGTGGCCGGAGCAACTGTGGCGCTTGTTGTTATTTTGGTTTTGGTAATTGTAGCTACGGTTATATTTTTGAGATCTAAACAACAAGATGACATAGACAAGAAATCCAGCACTCATATGCCTTTGCCGCTAGATTATGCCAGCAACGAAGGTAATTTATGTATAAAAATGTCTTTAAATAAATATATTTTAGTTGCAATCGTTTACTCTACCATGATCACTTAGAGTACGTTTATATATGATTCTAATAATCAAATTCATTGAAATACTCTATTCCCCTTCCTTTTTTCCCCTCAAAACCAGGACTGGTCGTAACCTATAGTAAGTGTTTGTTTTTAAACCAAATTTTTCTATTTTGTTCACTTTCGATCATTTATATATCATATACATTGTTTATAAATTTAGTGAGCAATATACTTATC
>OY776281.1:42159906-42182406 GCA_963675445.1 Linnaemya vulpina | reverse complement strand
CCAAAGCTTAAATTGTATGTGATTTTATTTTTATTGAACATTTTTATTTTGCTATATTAATATTTATATAGGCTAAATTGTTCTAACTTAGTTAAAATCTCAGAAAGACATGATGATAAATATTCCTAGGCTTGAGCTACCAATGAAAATTGGAAAAACGTTCACATATACTTAAGTATAAAATTCAAACCATAAAAGTTTGACTTAATGTATAATGGGACAAACAAATTCAGAAAAATAGGACATGAAGAAAATAATCAAATGGTAACACAGGTATCATAACACACAAGTGTTAACATCAGATTGATACAGTTCTCGGATTGTTTTTCACAATAAAATTTGTGTAAATAGAAAACTGTTATCACATTCAACTAAGCCACCTAAACAGTGGTGATAAACACACTATACACATGAGCACTGAAGATGAAAGTGTAGCGACTTTCGAAAACAGCTGTTCTGCTCTGCTGTGCAAGTTGAATAAAACTGATGTTGACTTCCTTTGTGCCTAGGAATATTTATCATCATGTCTTTTTGAGATTTTAACTAAGTTAGAACAATTTAGCCTATATAAATATTAATATAGCAAAATAAAAATGTTCAATAAAAATAAAATCATATATAAAATTATTTATTTTTGTTTTGTTTTATTTAAAAATATTAAATATTAAAAAATAAACATTAAAATAGTTTAAATTCGTAAAATTATATATAAGAACATATAATATTTCATATATTCGTTTTAGGTACTGTTACATAAGTATACATACGCCAAGTAAATTATACACAAAAATCAAAATTTAATATCTAGTATATCCTCCCATGCCTTTTATTGCATCTGCTAGGCGAGAAGGCTTGGATAGTGCCAATTTTTATGTGGCAATTCTGAAGTCTGAGTAGACATTATTTGACATCAGCTGGTTTTTTGCTTTTAGTTTTTTGCAAACTTTTGCAAGAAAATTAATTAAGTTACTGGTATAAATTTTTGAGTGCTACATTAAATAATTAATTGTGTGGAGAATACCAAGTTGTATGCATTGAAGACATTTTTGTTGAATCTTGGCACATTTTTTCGGTTGGGTCGTTTGTTGGTGTTTAAATTGTTGCTGTTGCGCCATTTCGTGTATCGGTCGGTGTCTGATTATACACTTACGACCATTTTTGAAAAATCGGGTTGGCATCATTTATTTGGGCTTCATATTAGAACAATAAATCTCCAGTGGGTCTGCGTGGTGAGATTTCAAACTTAAACACTAAATTTGGTCAACTAAATTCAAAATTTGACGATTTTATGGCAAAAGGAAGGGATGACCTTGAGTTTTTCAAGCAGTTTTTGGTGGAAGCAGTTGCAAGTGCAAAAGATGAGATTGCTAGCTTTGTCAAAGACCTGAAGAATGACGTATCAGACTGTAATATGCGTGTAAGAGAAGTGGAATCGAAAATTGTGTCGAAAATATCAGCTATTGATGCGGAGAACAACGCTTTATATATAAAGTTCAACCGCTCTGACTTAGTCATTAGAGGGTGCCTGATTGTGTACAAGATATCACAGAAACTGTAATCGCTTTATCGTCTTTTTATGGGGTTCGGTCAACAGAGTATGACATTAATCAAGTGTCTTATATAAACAACAAAAAAGCTATATTGTTAAAGCTTAACAGGATTTTCCTGCGTGATAAAATCATGGACTCGTATTTGAAAACTGAGAAAACAAAACCACTTACAGCATCTGATTTTGTGAAGAATGCCAAAATCCCTAAAACTATTGGTTTGCCGTATATTTTTAAACGAGCATTTCTCCCCAGCTGCTAGTAAAATAATTGGTGTTTGCTTAAAGTTGCTACAAAAGAAAATTATCGCCAGATTCAAGGTAATAAATGCCGTTAAGCCTGTAGCTGTTCTAACTAGGGAATGGTAAATGGACTCAAAAATCGATTTTCGATTTTTCGATCAACTTTTTCTGTTTCGATTTTCAAAATCGATTAATTGGAGCTCGAAATCGATTTTAATCGAAAAAATATTAAAATAAATTTAAAGTTTTTAAACAAAAAACTTTATTCATAGAAATTCCATGAAACATTAACAAACTAAACCAAACAAAAACATGCAATAAAACTAGACAAAAAGTAAATTTAAGGAACACATTAAACTGAAGAAGGTAAATTAAAATTATATAATAAATTTTTGAAATAATTCTTTTATCGTTTTATTAAAAAAAAAAAAAAATTATTCCAATTTATTCCAATTATTCCAATTTATTCCAATTTATTCCAATTTATTCAAATTATTCAACTACCTATATACATATGTAGTTATTTCGAGGAAATATTTCTAAAGCTCATTTATTAAAAACGCCATTTACTAATGGCATGAGTTATCAAAATCTTCTTCGCTAAGCTTTTGTAAAAAAGCTTTTCTCACTCTTCTAGTGGATTTAAATTTCGATCACACACTGGGCTATTTAAGTATTGGCGAAATTCGGTAGGGATGCCATTAATAAAATCATGATTTTTCTGTGTTTCTACAATGTTGTCGTGAATTTCCTAAAGCTCGCATTCAATGTTGGGTTCGGTACGCATACGTTTAGGACTGTCTCTTTTGATAACGTTAAAGGCATGAAGATACAATAAAGTGGAATATTTACCTATTTTTGAAACCTTATTTGATACGTTTTCATCGCTATTTGAACAAACTTGGCAGTTTCCGATTGCCAATTGAGGAATATAATCTTCCTGTGAGTAAAGGTAGGGTACACAACAGTAATATCTCTCAGAAAGATTATGGTAGTATACTTACAATAATACTGTACGTATAATTGAGTAGCGTGATTGAGTGATATGTTGGGTGCAAGAAAGGAGACAACTGGTGTTCTTTTCAATTCAAATTACAATGGTTTTATTTAGTGTTAAAAATTGGTATTTTAAATCGATTTTACAATGTTCAAATTAGGGAACTACGTGTAATTAATAAAACGATGTGATTCGTAGGAGAGATAACAGGTAAGTGAATAAGAAGTACATTTTACTTAACGTCGGTTTTCATAACCGAATCTTAAAAAATATGGCTTACTTATTAGAGTTAACAACTTAAATATCTTCTTTACGATATTCATGGCTGGATACTTCATTGACTTAAAATAGAATGTTATGTTCAAGTGAACTTGGACATGCCGCCGGCCTTGACGTCAGACAAAAGCACTATTTACTCTTGAAACATAGCAGCTTCGCTATGGAGCAGATGGCCTCTACAACAACCCCCTGGTCAACTACTTGCTTGTTGTCCTGGAACCGGTTTAGGTTTCTTTAATGTTTTGCGTGCAGGTTGACGTCTGTGCACTTTGCCCTTGTGAGTACCTTCAATATTTCTCGAGCGAGTGGAATTGATCACACCTTTTGCACGTATCCATTGAAACACAGCCACGGAGATTATGGGTTTTTGCGAGGCACTTTATGCAGTAACGGTGTTAGTTTACGCCCTCTACCCTTTTTGCTCTGGACATTTTTAGGAACCGGTAACAAAACATTAGTGCGTGATGACCCTTGCATAGGCCGCACCTGTACATTTCAGCTTCCTAGTAAGAATGCCTACTGCGGCGATGTTCCTTGTCTCTAGGTTTGCGGGTGACGACTGACTTTCGATTGTGCCTCAGAATTGGTAATTTGTGAATTAGTAAGTTATAATAAGTGGGGTTGTTGTTAATAAGTGGTTTTGTGTAGACGTAATGGGAATTAGACTTCATTATAAAATGACGATATATATTAATTTAAGAGATAAGGGGAATGGTTTTCTCTTCTTTTTTTTATTTTTTTTTCCAATAAAACATGGATCATACTAGGGCTTGTCATTAAAATTGTCATTTTCAATGGGTAGAAAACATAATTTAGCTATTGGGCACGTTATAATCCCTGACGATATGCGAACATCCGCCACGCGATTGTTGCCATCAGCTCCGGGATACGTTCTTTCTACTCTGCCCAATCGCCACACATGACGTGGCTGTAGGTCATCCATCACTACCACCAGATTTCAAACTTGAAGGTTAGGGTAAGTCTTGTTCCATTTATAGCGTTTCTGGAGGGATTTTAGGTACTCGTGCCTCCATCGTATGGAAAATTGATGATGTAGCGCCTTTAGCTTTTCCCACCTGTTGACGAGGGACATATTTTCGTATGTTGTTTCGGGAAAAGCTAGCAAGGGTGTCCCTTGCAGAAAATGACCCGGGGTCAATGCTGTTAGATCTTCTGGGTTTTCTGATAGTGCAGATAGAGGGCGCGAGTTAAGTACACTTTCGATTCAAACTAAAACTGTGGCGAATTCTTCAAAAGTAAATTTTTGAGCACCGGCGAGTTTTTTGATATGAAATTTATAGCTCTTCACAGCGGCTTCCCATAGGCCGCCCATGTGGGGAGCATGGGGTGGTATAAATTTCCACTCGAAGCCTTGTGTAATGTACTTCTCAGCTACATCCTGCGCAATGGTATCCGCAAAGGTAGCAAACTCCCGCTGGAGATTTCTGCTGGAACAAACGAAATTCTTTCCATTATCAGTTACTACCCTTTTGGGGAGCCCTCGCCTACCGACGAAGCGAGCAAATGCGGCCTCAAAAGCCGCCGATGATAGGTCCGAGTATTGCTTTCGCACTGAAGCAGACGAATACACTGTCGTATCCTTTGATATACGGTGATTTTCGTAGAGGTGACGTTTTTAACTCGAATGGACCTGCTAAATCTATTCCTGTGATTTGGAAGGGTAAGGAGAAATTGCACCTATCTGGTGGTAATGGTGCCATTATCTGATGACTTGGTTGCTGTCTATATATGGTACACGTCTTGCAATGATGTGTTATGTTTCTTATCCTGGGTTTAAGTCTGAAAATATGAAATTCTGTCTGTGCCATTCTACACATTAATCTATAATCTGCATGTAAAAGGAATGTATGTAGATACGTCATCTTGATTTACCTGGTATTATTATTGGATATCGTTCATTATACGGAAGCGACGATCGTGATAATCTACCATTGACCCGTAACACAAATTTGGAATCAATAAATGGATTAAGAGATTTTAATACACTTTTGCTGGGCAGTGAGTTTAATAAAGCATCGCATTCTTCGGGATAAAATGCTTTTTGAGCTAGAATAATATATCTATACTTTACGAATCTAATTTCCTTCTGTGTTAGAGTCTTTTGGTGGTTTTGAAATCCATTGGGTCAATATTCCTCGCAGCTCGATTGAAAAATCTAAAAATACTTCTACTTGAGTTTGTAGGGATATATACTCTGAAGTGGTTTCAGCAGTTTTAATAATTGTGTTTCGTTTTGGCCATTCTGATGGTGGTTTATGTAACCATGATGGTCCATACCACCAAAGGGCATTTTGCGCAAGATCTTGAGGACTGCAGCCTCTCGTTCCGAGGTCTGCAGGGTTATCGTGTGTTGGAACATGTCTCCATGTAGCATTTGGTACAATACAATAAATTTGAGAAATCCTATTGGCGACATAGATTTCCCATGTTGACGACGGCTTTGACAGCCAGCCCAACACTATGGAGGAATCCGTCCATAGGTTTACCGCTGCTCCTTCAAGCTTTAGTGAAGAGATTGTGTATTTCACTAACCTTGCGAGCAATACTGCGCCATTGAGCTCCAACCGTGGGAGTGAAACGGTTTGAATGGGAGCAACCTTGCTTTTCGCTACTACTAAGTTCGTGAAGGTATTGTGATTATTAGTCTGGCACCGAATGTATAATGTGGCACAGTATGCTGCTTTAGAAGCGTCGGCAAATCCATGAATTTGAAACTCATCTATGGGACAGTATTGTAACCAACGAGGAGTAGAAATCCGTTCAACCTGGGAAAGATCATGCACGAGCACATTCCATTTCTGCAATAATTCGGTAGAAACCTCTTCATCCCAGCTTAGCCCTTCCAGCCATAGTTGTTGCATCAGAATTTTAGCCCGTATTACTATGGGGGTTGACTATCCAGCGGGATCAAAAAGCTTTGCTACAGCGCAGAGAATCTGCCGCTTTATGATCTTTATAGTCAGATCTATTGGAGAAAAAGTATAAGAGAATGAGTCAGTTGTAGCATTCCACTTGATACAAAGAGTTTTGGTGGAACTTGTGTTGTATAATCGAAGAAAGTCTGAATCATATAGATCCTCTTTCTTTATGTGAGCGAGTAATTGGGGATCATTTGCCGTGATATTTTTGAAAGGAAACCCTGCTGAGTTCAATACTTCAATCAGCTGAGTTTGAGCTGAGATAGCTTCTTCTATTGAATGTCCTCCTGAGAGAAAATCATCAACATAAGTTTCGGTGCGCAAAATTGATGCTGCTTTTGGCCAGGCTGTTTCGGAGTCAGGTGCCAGCTGGAGAAGTGTTTGGATAGCTAAATACGGAGCACAGTTTACTCCGAAGGTAACCGTTTTCAATTGATAATCCTTCGTAGGACCCCTTGTTTCTGGCCTGAATAAAATTCTCTGATATGGTCTGTCATCTGGGTGGACTCCGATTTGCCGATATATTTTTTGTATGTCGCCATTAAAAACGTATTTGTATCTCCTCCAATTAAGCACTATAGATATTAAATCATTTTGAAGAGTGGGGCCCTTGTAGAGAACTTCATTGAGCGAGAAGTTAGACTTCGTTTTCCTTGAAGCATTGAAAACGACCCTTACCTTTGTAGTTTTGTGTTCCGGGCGAACAACTGCATGGTGCGGTAAATAAAATGAGTTATATTTACCTTGAGACACAATCTCACCTGATGAAGTCTGTTCCATGTGACCCAAAGATAAATACTCACTGAGAACCTCTTCATATTGTTTCCTTAGATCAGGGTCCTTGGATAGATTTCTTTCCATGCTCGAGTATTGTGCTAGGGCCATAAATCGCGATGAGCCCAGGAACACTTTACCGGGATATTCAGCCTTGAATGGTAGTCTTACGACGTATCTACCGTTGCTACCACGTTGTGTTGTTTTTGCATAAAAATTCTCACAAATATCCTCCTCTACGGACTTTCGTCCGTAAGAGGAGGACGTAATCATTGTAGTAATCATTGTCTAGTATCCGGTCTACTTGGGACGACCTATTGAAAGTGGAATCCGCCAGATTCAATTCTGCAAACCCAGGAGAACTGGGGATTTCAAAGGAATGAGCTGGAAGATGTCTTGTCACCTTGGGTAATACTATGGCCTTTATGGGAACTCTAAGGTCATATCTTTTCGCATACAGAACAAACTCTGCTAGCCGATTGCTTTTGTCCCCCAATGCCAATAATCTCGAAGTGTGACCCCCGATAGGGTAACTGTAACCGACTGCGAAGTCTCTCTGACACAAATGTTCTTTGAGACCCGGGATCAATCAATGCCTTTACAGTAAATAGTTCACCCCTATGCTCAATTTGAATGAGAGCCGTACGTAACAAGATACTCTCATTACTAGTAGAGAAATTGGCCTGAAATTGCCTCGATGTGCTAGGGAATTCCCATTGAGTATTATTCCTTGAAACCTGTATGTGTTTTTGAGACTCGATCTGCGACACTTTATTGGGATGGTTTCAATCATATTGATTATTCTCCGAAGCTGGTGTAGGGTTCTGCGAATTTTGTCTCATATGCAAAAGAGTATGGTGTTTCCTGCACTATAGACAAGTATGCCTACTCTTACAATTTGATTTTACGTGTGATACTGCCAAGCAATTGTTACAGTATCTGTTCTGAAATACAAAATCCACTCTCTGTTGTACCATAACGGCTTTAAATTTTGGACATGTTCTGAGCGCGTGTTCCTCCTTACATAATTTACAAGCTGGGGGCTAATTACGGGACTCGTGATCGTAATAAATTCGTATCTAAATTAATTTCGATTGTACGAGTTTTTCTGATGATGGGACTCGATACATTGCGAATCGATTTTTTGGTACAGTGTTGTAAAAGTTAAAATAAATACTTTACCAACACCAGAAATAAGTAAACAAAAACATATGCTTACAAAGCAAACAAATAATAAATTATCAACAGAAGTTCCAATTTCATTTTTAATTTTGAAAGTTTTTCTTTTTGTTTAATCGGTGACATGGACGCAAATCTATTTTTTTATTCTTCATCATCAGAATCGGACAATGAGTGTGACATAAATTCAATTAGAAGACAAATCCGAGACACTAGTGATCCATTGGGCTTGCCGAACAATGAGTAAGTTATATCCGCTTAATTTGTAAAAATTACGTCTATACATTTATTTTTATAGGTTTAAAAAACGTTTTAGAGTATCAAAGGAAGCTTTTAGCTATATTATGGAGGAGTTGGAATTTGCTGCACATTTGACAACTGCCGTACCACCAAAAATACAGTTGGCCACCACTTTATTGCTTTTGGCTTCCAGAGGCTTTCAAAATACCGTCGGAAATGATTTTCTTATCGGCATTAGTCAAAGCACACTATTCAAAATACTCGCAAGAGTAGTGGAAGAAATGGAAAAGAAGCTGTGTCTAAAATTTATAAAATTCAGTCCCGATGGTTGGGATGAAACAAAAGAATTTTGTATGAAAAAATACAAGCTTCCAGGAAGTAAGTATTGTGCACGATTTATGTATATACATATTCACACATATGATAACGATTACCATTACCCATTTTTAGTCATTGGCTGTGTAGATGGCACTCATTTTGGCTTACAAAAACCATCAAATGAGCATATGTTTTTCAACAGAAAAGGGTTTCATAGCCTTAATGCAATGATTGTGAGTATTGTTAATAATAATTATCGTAAAGAAACCAATAATTATTTATTTGCAGATATGTGATCACAAGTATAGAATTTTAGCAATAAATTCAAAATACGGTGGTGCTGCTCATGACTCTTTCGTCTGGAAGGAGTCTGAAGAAAGAATTCTATTAGAAGAAAAATACAAAACGAATTTGCGAAATTTTTGGCTTTTAGGTAAGAAATGTGCTTGAGTTAACAAACAAACAGAAAATAAAATTAATATATATAAATGATTTCACATTTCAAGGTGATTCTGGTTATCCACTCGAACCATGGTTACTTACACCATACCGAAGTCCTCAAGAAGGCTCGAGGTAGTCTGAATTTAATGACGTTCATGCAAAAGCCAGATGTGTAGTTGAAAGAACTATAGGCATATTGAAAGCCAGATGGAAAATTTTATGTCACGACAAAAGAAGTAGGTATACTCCTCAAAAAGTTGCACAATTTTCCAATGTGTGCTGTGCACTGCATAATTTATGTATAAAATTTTAAGTACCAAATTATGAGGATGTGCAGCAAACATATATTGATGAATCAGTTATAAACTTTGACACTGAAACGGATACACAAATTACAAAAATAGGAAAGCAAATAAGAGACAATATTAAAAATTCTTTGTTTTCAAATTAAATACATATTGTACGTACATATACATACATATAAGTTCTTATTTCTAAAAATTGTTGTAAATAATTAAAATTATAATTAAAAAGCAATTCATTTCTAATGATTGTATTTTTTATTTACGAACAAAAAACAGATAGGTAAATTTCAATATACTTACATACATACACAAAACAAAAAACAATTCTCAAGAAATTAGTAATTAAATAAATAAATAAAACATGTTAAACTGCACTTAGTTTTTGCTGACTCATAAATTTTGAATTGGAAACGAATTTTTGTCAAGTTGCTCCAACTCTTTTATTCGAATTTTTAGCTCTGTCCGCTTAATTTCCATATTCATTTGGTGTAGTTGCGAACTCATTTCCATTTTCTTTTCCTTAATGGCAATTATTTGATCCAGTCTTTTTAAAACTTCATTATGGTAAGTTTCAGTTACACATATATTTTTTTTTAGCAAAACTGTTTTAGTTTCCCTCGGCTCTTTTCTTGAAGATGACGAGTCTTGGCGCACTAATACATTCTTTTTTGGTGTATCTTCTTCCTCAACCATATCCATTAATTGTATGATTAAGTCATCACTTTCTTGAGACAGAGCTGTGTTGTTGACATTTATTTCTTCGTGTTGCTGGTTTTGGGATCCGAATGTCCGGACCTCCTTTAAACCAGCTACAGCAACATCAATGCCTGCTGCTTCCAAAATTTGCTCATCAGTCGCACTTAATGGTTTTTCTTCAAAAGGACCTCCTCCAGTTTTCTTGCGTGAAGATTTATTATAAGAAAGCTTTTTCTTATATCTTTTGATCAGCATACACCTACCGAAAAATATAAAAGTTTTTATTTGCAGCATGTTAATGTGGGAAACAATGAATAATTTACCTTTCGCCAAGTTTTTACATCTTTCAACGGTGGACCAGAGGCATTTAATTTATTGGTCAAGGTTTCCCAAAGTCTATTAGCAGTAGCCTTTCCTTGACATGTATTTGGTAGAACGCCTTTTGCCAAATTACTGTGTTCGGACATAAACTCAGCAAGGATTTGTTTTTGCCTGAAATTTATTTTTGTTGTATTTGACCTAATAATTGATAAAAATAAGTTAATATGAAAAAAATATAAAAAATTTAGCTTACATTTTATTGTTATCCAACGTACTATTTAAAAATAAAATTTCGACAGCAAATTTGCTATCGAATTTAAACTCGCACGGTTGCATTCGAACGTAAGCTCGCTATCGAGTGCCATCGTCAGAAATATCGATACAACTTACTCGATAACGAGTGGCAGAATCCCTAAAGTAAAAAAAATCGCAACTTCGAGTAAATCTCGCAAGAGTGCGACTGCGAGAATTAGCCCCCTGAACTTAAATTCTGTGATACATATGTGTGTATGCTGGGTGATGGTTTCTTATTGAGAGTAAATCCATCCTTGTAGTTCTTAATGCTATTAAGCCTCTCCACAGTTTCGTACGTATCTATGAGAAATTGAGACATCTGAGACCATTGGGGAAGCTATCGGAGAGAAGTAAGCGACTGTTCCCACAGAGCTTTGGTTCTGTCTGACAATTTTGTGGAAATTAATCGAATGAGAATCGGATCCCAACTCTACACTCGAATGCCAAGAGACTTTAGGGTGGCCAAAGAGTCAGTCACAGAAGATTGTATTCTCCTTATTGAATCACCATCTTCGCCCTTTGCTGCCGGGATATCAAACAAAATCCTTATCTGATTATCAACCAGTACACGCCTATTTTCGTAGCGAGGGCATCCCATGCGAGCTCAAAGTTATCGTTAGTGAGAAAGTATCTTTTCACTATAGCCGCTGCCTCCCCCTTGTTTTATTGCGAAGGTGATATAATCTTGTAACATTGCTGAGCTTCGATTGGTTAATGTACAAGGCAGTAAACATGTCCCGAAATGAGGGCCATTGTTTATAACTGCCGTGGAGTACCTCCGTATCATTAGGCGGGAGTTTGATGCAATCATCCGAATTTGGTTGAAAAATTATTTGGGTCTCATCATGATGGGTTAAAGAATGGCGGGAAGTTGACTGAAACCTCGGGAAACCCGGATTCACTGACCATACAGACTTCAACAGACTCAGAATCTGGGAAGAGCAATTATAATATTCCTCTGTACAGAGTTCAAACTTCTCCTGGGTCTCATTCCGAATGTCCTCCGTAATGGTGTCATCGTTGCACAACATAATGTCCTCGTGGGCAATGTTTACCCTTTCCCATCTAGTGTCCAAGTCCCTTAATTTCACCTCAAGGATTGTTTCTGTCTGATCACCTGTTGCGGCCTCCTTGTATCGTTCGCAAAATGCGAGAAGGTGGTCGCAGCCAAAATTAAAGTGTTCCTTGATATGTGGGCGTAAAGATCGGGATGGGGTACTCATCTTGTTCAATTTCGGGAGTGAGTCTTGCGAAGTGTTGAACAAACTTGGACCGCACTATGCGTTACCTAACAATGTAGGTAAGTATAACTTATCAGTTATAAGAGTGGTGTTCTACTTTATATTTAATTTAGTGTCTCCTGGGTTGAGAGACGGCAATCTATATTATTCCTAATTTTACTTTAGTATCATTTAGCAAAACTATAAAAAGAGTAATAGCTAAGAGTTCTCCCAAATCTCCTCGTTATTCCGTAAATAGGGCTATTGCGTATAGCGACAGTTCTCTTTTATTAGGTACAGTGAATAATGAGAATGATCAAAAGGTAAGGTGAGTACGAATCAATTGTATAATAATAAATAAGGGATTTTCCAAAATCCAAAGATTAAAAAAACAAGTGAGTAACAATTAATTATAGCTATTTATTCTAAAATTCTCTAGCTCAAGGAATATATGATCAATGAGGAAGTATACAGAGATATATATATATATATATATATATATATATATATATATATATATATTCTATAACTCCAGTTCTATATTGTTCAAGTAGACTTGACGAGTTATCTAGTGTGGATTACCAGTACCATCAAGTAATCTCTCAATGTAGGTTCCCCAGGTAAGTATATTATCAATGATCATCTAGGGTAAGTATTAGGGTAAGAATATAATAAATACTGAAAAAGTATAAATGTTTCATAAATCTGCTGGTTTTTTTTATATCTTTCCCTTCCCTTTTTTTTCTTAGATTCTATGTAAATCCGAGTGTTCTGAACTGAATTCAAAAATCCATTGTTCTGTATGCATAAATAGTTTAATACAGAAAGGTTTAATACAGGACATTATCATACAATATTTTATTTTATAAACCTGTAATCATTCAAATATTTCCTTTATATAAATTAGGCTATAGGTGTGTATAAATATATTCTTTATTTTAAATTGTTATTATTGACTGTGGATATACATATTTACTTTATCTACTGTTTCGAAATTTCGTATGAATTTGTTTTATGTTCGACTGTTAAAGTTAATACATATATATCCAATGACCTTATTTCTGTTAATGGACTATATAATGGTTTTGTCTGCACTGTTGTCTGCATGAGAATATGTTTAGCAATGAAATGAGTGTGCTGCTTAAGTTATGTTAACTTTAACATACAAAAGTGTGATGAATTTGTATTGCTCAAGAGATCATCAAATGTTTTTCACGAAAACAAGGGACTAACTCTTAGGTTTTCCTTCCTTTTTTGACTTTCTTCTTTTAACTTGAATTACTTGTACATTTTTTTCCTCATGCATAGTCATGTTCTCTTTGGGTATCAAGATCAACCACCTTGTTGATATTGTACTCACTGAGTTATTAAAAAATTAGAACAATGTGTACAAAATAAATTTCTTATATTCCTTTCTTCCAGAAATCTATGTATGCAATGATCTTAATATGTATTTACTTGCTATTATCAAGTAATCTGTCTACCCATATATGTGTTCATGGATTTGAAAATATAATGTGAATAACACCTTTTTCCACAATAAAATTATGTATTATTAAAGCTTTTGCAATAAATACCTGTTAGATGCCATATGTATAGATTCCATCTTCTGATGCCTTCGGTATTGTTGGAAATATTTCGTTGTGTTAGCGTATTTTGTTGAATTTTATTTATAATTCTGTTAGACTTTATTTAGATTTCATTTATAATTGTGTCCTTTTTTATTATTTGTTAAAATTATTCTATGAGAAATATCTAAATCTATGATCACATTTGTGATGCACAATGTAATGGATGTACTTATTTATATATACCCATATATGTATACTTACGAGTATATGCATATCCATACACATATATATTTATATATATAGTTGATTTATCTATATATATATATATATATATATATATATATATATTTAGCTGCTTTCCCTTTATCCAATTACATACAAAGAACTGCCGTAATAAGTATGTACTTAGTTTATAACTGTTTTCGGTTTTCTTTTCTTATTTGGATATAAATACTTATTACTCAATTTTTATATGATCAAATCGGTATATTTAAACTTTTGTGTCACTTTGATTTATTTAGGTAAGTTTGCACATTCTTCTGTTTTTACCTTTTCTGCAATTTGTTTGCTTTTAATTCTACATTAGATTTTCGGTTTCTAGATATTAATATTTTCTGTTTTTTCACAATATTAAAATCTGCTTCCAGATTGAACTTTTCAATTGTTTTTCCAAATATATTTTTAATTATGATGTCTGTAATTTTCTCCTTCGTACTTTACCAATCTCTGTTCACTGTTGAATTAAGACTACTGAGTCTACTGAGTAACTACCTCACTTGCTGGTCGACTTCAATGGGCTGTAATGTTGTATTATTTAAACGGGTTATATTTTAACATACCTTGAGTTAGGTTTTAGGGCATTAATTGGGACCTGGTGGACTTTAACTCCTTTAGGTCAACTGACTTTGGGTCAACTGACAATTTCCGATTGCCAATTGTGGAATATAATCTTCCTGTGAGTAGGCGTAGGGTACACAAAAGTAATATCTCTCAGAAAGATTATGGTAGTATACTTAGAATAATACTGTACGTATAATTGAGTAACATGATTGAGTGATATGTTGAGTGCAAGTAAGGTGACAACTGGTGTTCTTTTCAATTCAAATTACAATGGTTTTATTTAGTGTTAAAAATTGGTATTTTAAATCGATTTTACAATGTTCAAATTAGGGAACTACGTGTAATTAATAAAACGATGTGATTCGTAGGAAATATAACAGGTAAGTGAATAAGGAGTACATTTTACCTAACGTCGGTTTTCATAACCGAATCTTAAAAAATATGGCTTACTTATTAGAGTTAACAACTTAAATATTTTCCTTACGATCTTCATGGCTGGATACTTCATTGACTTAAAATAGAATGTTATGTTCAAGTGAACTTGGACACTATTAAAGTGAAATTTTTTTAAACGCGGATCCAAAATAGTTGCTATACATATATTCTTGAATTTATCGTGAAAATTTGAAACAAGCTTTCTTCGTAACTGATATGCAGCTGAATCCATTGGCAAAATATTTTCAATACTCTATAAAATAATTACAAGTATGTATGTTATATATATATATATATATATATATATATATATAGTATATACATATATACTACAAAAGAGTTGCATACTTTAAGTGAAGTATACAAAGAGTACTAAAAGCTAAATAAGTATTGCTAGTATTTTGATATTATATTAAAAATCGATTTTAAAAGGCCAATAATCGATTTCGGTATAAAATCGAAGACGTAAATTCGATTGCGAAAAATCGATTTTTTATAACCCAAAATCGATTTTTAATTGGAATCGAAATCGATTTACCATTCCCTAGTTCTAACTATGCCTGATAACACAAAAATGGAATATGATATGAATGAATGCGAGAAAATGCCGCTTAGTCGTGATTCGGCCTAACTGGACTGAAGTCGATATGTATAACTTATTTCATCTTTATAATTTATTGCTTGTTTTATCCCCTTGCTGCAATAACTCATGGTGGTTGTTATTTTTCTGAAATCCTAATCTTATCTCCTATATATATCTCACACAGCGCCACAGCTCCAGTTCTAGAGTTATTGTTATTACAGTATGAGCAGTAACTTACAACTCATATTAACTAAATCCAATATTTAACTTCTGTATAAATTTATTATTACATTGTTGTACTATTAACATCTTATATTGATCTCTTTTATATTCCTATTTTTATATTCTGATTATACATTATATGAATAGTTTTATTTAATGTATAATTAGCTTATTGCTCTTATGGTACTTGATTTGGTTCACCGGTTTACGTTTTTTGATTGATGTCGGTATCCCTTAGTGGAAACATGGGCCCTGTAATTAGTGGTAATTTTTATCTCAAGACGGAATTTGAAAATTACAGTAATAATCTGAAAATTTGTTACTTAAACTGTCGTAGTATTAGGCCCTCGTCAAAGTCTGTTAAATTGTATGAGCTCTATGCTATTTTAAGGGATGGTACATTCGATTTGTTTGCAGTATCTGAGACTTGGTTTGACAGTACTATCTCTGGTCATGCTATTAGTTGTCCTGGATATGCTTTTCTTAGAAGTGACAGGCCTTCGAGGGGTGGTGGGCTTGGTATCTTTATTTCCAAGAGGTTGGAATTTAAGTCTATTCTTAGGGTCTATGTTGCTGGACAATGTGAATCCCTATTTGGAGTAGTGTATTTACCTTACGGAAATATGTCTGTGTTTGAGGAACGTCATCGTGATATTTTATCCCGATTTTTAAATACCATCGTTGTGGGTGACTTTAATTGTAATTTGTTGGCCCCTTCTAGGTCAAATACCATGAGATCCTTATGTCTAAGTCTAAAGTTATCAATTGTACATAACTGTAGACCTATACATTACGATGTCGGTAATGACTCCACATCCTTACTTGACTACTTTCTTGGGATTGATATCTCTGTGATTAGTTTTCGGGTCAGCTTCAATGCATATCGATATCGGACCATGCATTAATTTATGCTCTCTTAGCTTTGAATGCTAACCAAATGCTGGAATTTATTGAATATCGGGACTAAGACAACATTGACTAGGATGGATTTCTTCTGCAACTTTCTAGCTTTGATGATAGTCTTATCTTAAATTTTCCTGATATTAACGAGAAATGCTCTATTTTTCCATCTCTTCTTGGTAGTCTATTTTCTTCCTGTTGTTAGGAAAAGGATGTTTCGTTTTCGAGGTCAATACGAGGAGACTTGGCTTATTCGGCTTTTTTTTTATCAGATCGCACGGTAGAAAAATGGAGGCTCTACTGCAAGTTGAGAAACAAGGCTACGAGGGTGATAAGAAGGGAGAGGAGAAAACAATTTTTAAGAAAATTTTGTGGTATGGATACTACTGCCTTATGGAGAGTATTACGAAACTCAGGGTGCACTGATGATGGTAACGATTTGATGTGGGACGGAACTCGCTGTAGCTTAAATTTATTCAAATCATCTTCGTTATCGTTTCGTGAACAATACCCTATTATTCTTCCTTACTCTTGTCGATTTGCTAAATTGTTAGCAGAATTTATACACTTACTTACCATTCACGGTGGTAATCAACTGATGCTTCGAGTCTATAGATTTGAATATTGGACGCCGCGCCTGCGAGTTTTGATTCGTACGACAATTCATCGGTGCAAACGGTGTATAATTGATAGGCAACGTCCATGCAGTCAGATAATGGCGGCTCTACCTCCTGAACGCGTCACCATTGATAGACCATTTACGAACACTGGGGTTGATTTCGCTGGTCCTTTCGATATGAAAACTCATAAGGGTAGATCAGGCAAAATAACAAAGGGGTATGTGTGCATATATGTATGTTTCGCGACAAAGGCGATACATATAGAAGCAGCGTCAGATCTATCAACGGATATATTTTTATCAGCGTTCAATCGATTCATTTCTAAAAGAGGTTGTCCACTTACCATATATTCTGACAATGGCACAAATTTTGTTGGCGCTACGAATGAGGTAACTAATGATTTTCGAACCTTTTTGAAAGAATGGCAAGCAAGAATGTGCTCCACCTTTGGGCATAAAGGATTGACATGGCGCTTCATACCACCCGGTGCCCCTCATATGGGTGGACTATAGGAGGCGGAAGTAAAAAGTTTTAAACTCCATTTTAGAAAGGAAGCTCAGAACGGTATATATACCTTTGAAGAACTGTTGACCATTTTGGCTAGAATAGAGGCGTGCCTTAATTCACGCCCTTTATGTCCTATGCCTGATAATCCTGGTGAATCAGTCGCTTTAACGCCAGGACACTTTTTAATTGGATCCGCCATTCTGGCGCCCCCAGAACCAACAATATACGATAGCCCGGACAGTATTGTTAATCGATATCGTAAAGTCAAAGCTTTAATTCATCAGTTTTGTAAAAGATGGAAAGAGGAATATCGCATTGAGTTACATAAACGATATAAGTGGAAACATCCACAAAGGGAAATTGCAGTTAACGACTTGGTCGTCATTAAAAACGAGCAGTTACCTGCAACTTCTTGCAAGTTAGGCATTGTAATAAAAATTTACGCGGGTACAGACGGTCACGTTCGAGTCGCTGAACTTCGCACGCAAAACGGTATAATTACGCGCCCAATCACTAAACTTGTTGTTTTACATCAATTATGATTCCGAATTACTTAATCAACTTACTTTACTAATCACCATTTTCCGCAGCAACAGGAGTCCCTCATGACTCACTACGAATATCAACCAACAGGAGTCCCTCATGACTCACTAAAAATAAATCAACAGGAGTCCCTCATGGCTCACAACGAATAAAAACAACCTGGCCCATTTACTCATAAAACTCAACAGGGGTCCTTCCTTGGCCCACTTATTTATAAAATTCAACAGGCGTCCTTCCTTGGGCCACTTATTTGAAAAGAAAAAAAAATGAATGAAAAAAAAAATAATAATAAATTAAATATATATTTGTGTGTATTAAATTATTAAGTTATACAGTTCACTGGAGTCCTTAATGACTCAATTTATAATTACTATCTAGTTGCAACTTATTTATTGTTGCAAGGTGGCTGGCAATGTTTAAGTACGAAGTCACTAAACCACAGTTTTACTGTTTTTAGTTTATTTAATATAATTTAAATAATCTTTGTTTCAACCTTGTTGGAAACCTTTATGGTTTTCAGCAAGTTTAAAGAAAATAGATATACATTTTATTATTATCCTTTCGTCTTTTGATAATATAAGTAACCTTAGGGGTACACTCTGTTTAATACTTTTATTATACATACACCCTACGGGTACATTTTGTTAAATATTCTATTAACAAACATACGCCTTCACGAGGTTATTTATCATACAAAACGTGAAGAACTCCTACAAATATATATATGTATATATATATATATATATATATATATATATATATATATACATATATATATATATATATATATATATATATATATATATATACATATATATATATATATATGAATTTAATTTGAATTCTTGTGTTTTTATTTATTTGGTAACCTATTCTGATATATGCCGAAACAGTATATGTATATGTATATGTATATGTATATATATATATATATATATATATATATATGTATATATATATATATATATATATATATATATATATATTTATATACATATATATATATATATATATATATATATATATATATATATATATTTATATACATATATAGTCTCTATTATAGATTTATTTATTATTATTTTTTTTATAAAGTTTATTATTTTAAGTTTTATTTCAGAATGAATAATTTTTTTGATTACAAAAAAAATATTAACTCAAAAGTCCTATGATTATTTTGAAACAGCATAAATTGAAAGTCTTAAAATAAAAATTATAAAGTATAAATACACACATATTTATGTAACAATCCTTGTTACAAGAAACCACTACAATACTCCCCCTTCCGAAAAAGTTCTAGAGAGTACACTTAACAAATTGAATGTAACGCGTTTTTTAGATTTATCCGGCTTCTTAGTTTTTTCTATAGATTTTTCAACAAATGCTGGTTTTAACCTATCAATCGAAATATTCCTTATATTACCATCGATTTCAAGTTTGAAATATTTTTCATCTTTTTGAATTATTTTATACGGACCCTCATACGGATGCTGTAAAGAACGTTTTTTGGTCAATTCTTATAAATGCATATTTGCAAATTTTAAGATCTTTAGGAATGTATGATTTTGAATTATCATTGTTATGATGTGACAATTTGCAAGAAACGTTTTTAAAATACGACTTTAATTGCGTTATAAAATCCTATGAAGCATTGTTGATACTGTGAAATAATATTTCCCCTGGTAGACGTAAATTCTGTAATTCTGCAGGATTTGCTTTTAAATCTTCTTTAAAAACTGATCTCAAACCTACGAGTGCCATCGGAAGAATGTCGTACCAATGCCTTTCTTGATTACTAGCTAGAATAGTAGATTTTAACTGACGATGAAATCTTTCGACCATGCCATTTGCTTGTGGATGGTATGATGAAGTTGTAATATTGTGGGTGCCAAGAAAGGAGGATAACTCTGCAAATAATTTGGATGTAAATTGCGTTCCTTGATCGCTGGTTATTGTCAAGGGAACTCCAAACCTACTAACATAATATTTTAAAAATATTTGAGCCACAGTAATAGCTGAGATATCCTTTAGTGGGTAAACTTCTGGCCACCTTGTGAATCTATCAATAACTGTTAACAAATATTTATACCCTTTTGACTGAGGTAATGGCCCAACAATATCAATGTGAATATGTTCGAATCTGCCTTTAGGAATATCTATTTTCTGAACTGGTGACTTTGTATGTCTAAAAATTTTAGATTTTTGACAGTTTAGGCATTTCCGTGTCCAATTGATGATTTCTTTATTCATTTTTGGCCAAAAATACCGTTGGGAAATAAGCTTTTATGTTGCCATCACACCAGGGTGAGAAATAAAGTGCAATTTATTAAATACAAGTCGTCTAAGACTTTTTGGAACAAAAGGTCGACGATTATTAATTGAAATCTCACACCACAGCTCATAGCTAAGAAAATTCAGTTTTACTGACTTAGAGTTAAGACGATTGTTTCCGTCTTGAAGTAAATCTTTAAGTTCTGAATCTTCTTGTTGTTCTTTACATAATACTTTAATATTAAGATCAACGTTTTTGAGCGTGTTAATCTCAAAAGCTCTTGACAGCGTATCTGCGACTATATTAGTTTCTACTTTAATGTATTGTAAATTGTGAAATATATTCCAGGTGTCTCGTTTGTTTACATTTTTTTTTTGGTAGCGGCTTTAATCAGCCACCCTGTGTATATATATATATATATATATATATATATATATACATATATATATATATATATGTATATATATATATATATATATATATATATATATATATATGTATGTATATATATATATATATATATGTATATGTATGTATATATATATATATATATATATATATATATATAAAAATATATGTATTTATGTGTGTATGTATGTATGTATGTATTGTATATGTGTATGTATATGTATATATATGTATATATATGTATATGTATATATATATATATATATATATATATATATATATATAGATATGTATATGTATGTATGTATGTATGTATATGTATGTGTGTATATGTATGTGTATATGTATGTATATGTATGTATATATATATATATATATATATATATATATTTGTTATACAAATTTTAGTTATAATTTGTTAATGTTGAAAAAGTTTGTTTTACTATAAATTGTTAATGTTGAAAAAATATTTTATGTGTTATTGAATTTGAAAAAAACAAATATTGTGAATAGTTTTTTATGTCATGTTTCAAAACCATTTGTCTATAAAATTTTAATAATTTTTATTTCCTGAAGATGTTAACAGCTGTTAACGAAATATCGAATAAAAATTATACCAAATATAATTTGATAAAAAACGACCATAAGCTTGATTAATATTATAATAAACTCATAAGGTCAATAAAGATAAATCAACAATTATTAAGGAGAGCACGCCAACATGGAATATCGTATATTGAAGAAAAATTTTCAAACTAGGAGATTCATTAATCAGGTGAAATCACTCAGGAACAGGCAAGATCATCAATAACTTTTTTGATAAGATGCATGAATGTTGGAATAAAGCCAAACTTTATCAAGAACTCTACGAAGAATATCTTGAATGTTTTTAATAAGGATAGCTTACCAAGGATTAAAATATCAATAGAAAAATATACTGAAGATTTACGCAATAAAATGTTAAGGTTAACGATAAAAGAAAAACATGATATGTTGAAACATTTTCAAAAATAGAGGGAACGAATCTTAAAGAAATTGGATATATATTTTTCTCTGGAGGAAATGGTTGAATTGTTATACCTTGAGGAACATTTAGCTGTTTTACAAAAGAAAAAGGTAGATATTACACATAAAAATAAATTTGATAAATTAAAAAAATTACAAGAGAAGGAATTATATATAAAATTAAATGAAAAGTGGTTTAGAAACAAGACTAAGACTGACATACCTAAGAACAATGGATAATTTAACTTGGACAAAAACAAGCTTTACCTAGTAAAAAGTATGAAATTCCTATTTTAAAAGTTATATCAGAGGGAGAGGACTTAGTGCAGACTTTAAATAATAAAGAAGAACAATAGATAGCAAGAAATAGATTAACTACGGTTATTGAAAACCATTTAAATAAAATTCAATTAGCAATTAGAGATAAGTTTATATTAGATAAAGCTAAGAAAGCTACTAATTTCTTAAGGAAAAATAAAGATATACTTATTGTAAATGCGGCTAAGGGTATTGTAACTGTAGCCATTAGTAAACAGGATTATGATTTAAGAATCAATAGTATTGTAGGAGATATTACAAGTTATAATTTAATTAATAGAGATCCAACAACTAAATACCGAAAAATCAATAATAGTTGAAGAATTATTTAAGAAAGATATTATAACATCTAATGATAAGAATAGGCTAAAAACAAATGCTGCAGTTGCTCCTCGTATATATGGATTACCAAAAATTCATAAAGAAAATTTTCCATTAAGACCTATATGTTCTTTTATTAATTCGCCTTCTTATGAACTATGCA
>OY776281.1:42139906-42142406 GCA_963675445.1 Linnaemya vulpina | reverse complement strand
TCAATTGATCTAAGCAAAACTCCTTTATGTCGACTTGCATTGCCACAGGAATTTTTCTGACGACTTGATCGTCTATCAAGCCAGAATGGAATGGTTTAACCTTTACAGCGTCCCATTCCTGTTTGAAACGGTCAAAGCAAGGAACGCCTGGTGCACTGGTCTTTCCCATTTTTGTCTCAAAAACTTCCCTTAGCACCAGTTCGTATACGTGGTGTCTGCAAGGTAAATATAAGATTTCTCTCTCCAACAGCCGCTCAAGAGTAACTGCGGCTCCGGAGAATGGGCCACTGTTCGTTGATGTCGTGTCGAAAGAAAGTCCTTGTATTCGATGTGTCATATGCCAAGATGCCAACAGTTGATAAACGGCATGTGCTATTCTGCGGCCTTTTCTTTTCCCATCTTCTACTTTGGGAACTCCAAGAAGTTGTTCTTTTTCTCCGTACGAGACAATTACCGGTAGACGGTCCACCTTCTTTGTACCCACAAAATCCAAAAGCATTTTGCCATCCCAATGGACTACGAAGGATTTAGCTGCGACAAGCTGGAGATAAATGAAACGCGTTGAAGAATAAGAATTCTGAATGAGAGCAAATAAATCTATGCGATCTTACTTCTGGATTGTCTTTCACATAACCCAGCATGTTCTCTCGATTTGAACGCCGACATCTCCGAAGCGACGTACGGTTTATTGTGTATTGTTGAGGATCGCGTCCAAATGCTTCTGCCGCCGCTATCATAATGCCGACCGCGTCTCGGTCAGTCACTTTGCACTTGTCCAAAGCTGATAGGACTCGTTCAGTAAAACATTGTTTGTAACCTCTTATGTCACCAACATTTGATGGGCCAGCTTCTGCCGGGAAGTTTTCGTCCTGTCTCCCATTATCATCGCTTGAATCACTGCTTGAAAATTTAACCACTGCAATTGAAAGAATTTCATTTGAATATAAACATTGGACGAACACACAAAGCGCGAAATAACTTACCGCTTTTAGCGAACTGATCTCTACTAAATTCCGTTGCACGTTTGCGTCGCAACTCTTCTTGTTCTTCGCGCTCAGCTTTTCTTTTCCTCGTTCGAGTATCAGTAGCGTCCACACCTCCCATAGTTCCTGGCCGGCCATCTTCTCTTTGCTTTAGCAGAAACTCAGTGTCTTCGGTATTTGTCATTTTCTCAAGGGCGTTGGCGTGTGCGATGTCGAAAAGATTATCCAAGCTATCAGAAAACTTATTCTCTTTTTCTCTAGTGGACTCAGTCTTTCTGTGAGATGACTTTCTTAAAGCATCCCACTCATCGTGCAGCGCAGCTATTTTTCTTGTAACATCTCCTCTGGCTTTCGTCGGAATAGCTGCTTGGCGCCAAAAAATCATCACTGCGTCCGCGACTATAACCGCACTATTTTTCTTCGACATGTTTCGTTTGCGAATGTTGAAGAAATGCATTCTTAGCACTTGCTTCTTCGACGGTAATTTGTTCCCCGTAATATTCATGCTAGGATAACCAATCAAAAAAATATCGTCGCGCGATCTAAGTTGTGTTGTCATCTTAACTTTGGTGGAATATTGGTGGAATTTCTGTAAAAAAATCAAAAAAATCTCGATATTGTGCAACTGTAAATACATAGATTTTCAGTATTTTTGTATGGGGGGTCCCTCAAGGAGTAGAGATAGTGGGTAAGTTTGTTCGGAAAAGATGTTGGGGATGAAAAGTTAATGGGGGTCGGTCATATATTTTGCCCCCCTAGGGGTGACCCCTGATGACCTATGGTGTTTTTCGAAAATACTGAGCAACCTCCATTTTTGTATGGTGACCCCCTTAAGGGGAGGAGCTAGGGGGTGGGTGTCTTGGGGGAAAATGTTGGCGGTAAAAAGTTAATGGGGGTCGGCCATACATTCTTCCCCCCTACGGGTGACAACTGATGACCTATGGCAATTTCCCCCCTAATTTTGGCAAAGTGGACCTTTTTCTCGGCTCGTGCGCAACCTCTAATTTTTTTTTTTTTAATTTTTTTTTTCGGCATTGTCATTTTTTTTCAAAAAGGCACGGAATAGAGCCCTCATCTACCAAAATATCGCAAAAATTTCATTTCAAGTTCCACCTTAATGTATATTATATATATATATATATATATTTATATATTTATATATATATGTATATATATATATATATATATATATATATATATGTATATATAATTTATATATCTATCTATATATATATATATATATATATATATATATATATATACATAAATAAATAAATAAATATATATATATATATATATATACACATATGTATATATATATATATATATATATATATATTTATATGTATATATATATATATATATATATATATATATATATATATATGTACATATATGTATATTTATATATATATGTATATATATATATACACCCAGTCCTTTTTATACGCGATTATTGGTTCTGCCACTAATCGCGTATAAAAAAATCGTGTAAAAATGGTTAGTTTTCCAATATT
>OY776281.1:42127406-42134906 GCA_963675445.1 Linnaemya vulpina | reverse complement strand
GTAGCTCTGCAGGCGCTCAATCCACCTTGCCAGTTGCCCTTCAGGATTTTTAAACTGCAATAGCTATCTCAGTGCAGAATGATCGGTCCTTAATGTAAAGTGTTGACCATACAGGTACTTATGGTAATGTTTAATGCATTCCAATACCGCCAGGAGCTCACATCGTGTCACACAGTAGTTCCTCTCAGGTTTTGAGAGTTCACGGCTATAGTACCCTATGACCTTCTCGGTGCCATTAACTACTTGGGATAGCACACCCCCTATGCCATAACCGCTCGCATCAGTATCCAGCACAAATTTTTCTCCAGCTATGGGATACGCTAGCTTTGGTGACGGACATAATAATTCTTTGAGTTTCTGGAATGCATTTTCCTGTGGTTCGCCCAAATTGTATGGTATCGACTTCTTTGTCAGCTCATGCAGGCTTGCAGCTACACTAACGAAATTCGGCACAAAACGTCTGTAGTATGTACAAAGGCCCAAAAAGCTGCGCAATTCATGAAGATTTTTAGGTTGATGCCAGTCCCTTACTGCTTTTATTTTATCTTCATCTGTTGAGATTCCGTCTGCTGTAACACGATGCCCCAAATACTTTACTTCTTTTTGGAACAATGCACATTTCTTCAAGCTGAGTTTCAATCCAGCTGATGATATCCGTTGAAGAACTTCTGCCATGTTTTTGAGGTGTTCATCAAAAGTTTTCCCCATCACGATTATGTCGTCTAGATATACCAAGCATGTCTTCCAATGAAGTCCTATCAGTACCTTCTCCACTAGGCGTTCAAATGTGGCCGGAGCATTGCAGAGACCAAATGGCATGACTTTGAACTGCCATAATCCGTTACCGACACTGAAGGCAGTTTTCTCCTTGTGTTTCTCTGCAATCTCCACTTGCCAATATCCGCTTCGCAAGTCCAGCGTAGAGAACCATTTGGTACCAGCTAGCGTGTCCAAAGTGTCATCGATTCTAGGGAGCGGATAACTGTCCTTCTTGGTTATGTCATTGAGCTTTCTGTAGTCTACGCAGAATCTAGTACTGCCATTTTTCTTTTTACCTAAGACTACAGGCGAACTCCAAGGACCAGAAGATGGCTCAATTACGCCATCACGCTCTATTTCACTTACAAGCTCTTTTACTTTATCTCGCTTTGCTAGGGGTACGCTTCTGGGTGGCTGTTTAATCGGCCTAGCTTCGCCTGTGTTAATTTAATGTTTAACCAATGCAGTTCTACCCGGGCTTTGGCTTCCCATGGCGAAGATATTGGCATGCCTTTTTAGTAACTGTTTGGCTTTATTTCTATCTATCGCTGATAGACCTGCTACCCATTTCCCTACGTATTCCTCAAATTGTTCACGTTCTTTTGCGGACAAATCAGGAGGCTCTATCTTCTTCTCGAAGTTTATTATTGCCTCTGCTGGAGTACACTGGCCAACATCGGAATTTTGTTTGATGACTTTTTCATGGTCTGACAAGTTAAGCAGTCTTATAGGAACTATTCCTCCTTTACTAGTTTTCACTAGAGCTTTCGCTGTTATAAGCTCTCTCTTTAGATCTGCTGGTTCTACAACCCACAACCGATTGTCCTCACAATCTCCCTTCATCCGCGCCCATACGACTGTTTCAGACTGCGGCGGTAACGTCTGACTCTCAATAGCAAATACTTTTGTTACTTGCGGTTTGTTGTCATATCCAACATCAAGGGGTATTTCCACATTACGCCAAATCATCAGCTGTTGTCCCATATGTAGATTAATGCCATGATTAATCATAAAATCGGCTCCAATAATAACCTCATCGACAATATCGGCAACAATAAACACATGTCTCACGTTGATGTTGGCTATAGTCACCTTCCAGTAGCTGTACGTAGCCGTATATTGCTTAACCGCTCGCATTTCCTCTTTACTATATTGACTGCGATGCCCCTGTGTCTGTGGTAAGTACGTGCTTTTCCCCGTTGATGTGTCCGGACGCAGTGAGGTTGCTATTTTTCTGCTGCATCACTGATATGGAGATTGTGGGGCCCTCGTTTGTGAGAGCTAGCTCTTGCCCCTTAGTGCTAGCTCGTTTTAGTTTAACGGGGACTCTTGTGATGTTGTTTGGTTCACCCGTTTGCTGTTTCTTGGTGGCGAAACAGATCTACCTCTCTTCCTTGGTGCTTTGCAGCTGCGCTGAAAATGACCGATCTTTCCGCAGTTAAAGCACTTAGGCTTTTCTTTGATAGCCCTCTCTGCCAGCAGTTGTCGCGTTGCCTCCTTAACGCTAGCAACTAGGTTGTTATCCTCTTCAGAAAAAACCTCCACATTCCGCACTTTACATATCTATGGCTTGAAAACCATCCTTGCAGTCTCTTGAGCCAGCGCAAATGAAACAGTTTCAGCGAAAATGGATTTCTGCGCAGCGCACACCGCCAGTTTAACATCAGAGTCGCGAATGCCGTTAACCAAAGCCTCAGTTTTAAAGTGGTCCAGGAACGGGTGACTCTCGCCTGGATATGTGAGTTGCACTAAACGCTCGATTTCCACTGCGAAATCTTGTAGAGATTCGTTAGGCTTCTGAACTCTACATCGCAATTCCATTCTGTATAAATCGCGCTTGTGCTCACCACCATACTTGCGCTGCAATGCTGCCATTATTTCATTATAGTTGTTTCTGCAGATTACTGGCACAGTCTCAAGTACCTCTGCGGCTGTATCCTTTAAGGACAAAATCAACTCTATGGCCTTTTCTTGAGCATCCCATGCATTTCTGCTAGCAACCGTCTCGAACTGGAATTTGAAGATGCCTAATGGTACGCTGCCGTCGAAGCATGGCGCTTTTATCCGCGCAGAAACTTCCGCAACTGCTCGTACTGGCCCGCCGCTACACTCCAGGTTATGCACTTTGTCCTCTAGAGCATGCAATTTCTCTTCGAACTCCTTTGCATGCTGCTCCAGGCCACCGCTTTCTAGATGTTGGACTCTATCCGCCAGCTCTGAGAATTTATTCTCAATAGAATCCACCCTCCTGTTAATGGCGTCAGAAACCTCTACCAGGGTCTCGTTCATGGCTTTATTTGTCTCCTGTATTTCGGCTACAAGTGTTTCCTGCATCTGCTGATTTTCGGCTGCAAGCTTTTCCTGCATCTGCTAAGTTTCGGCTACAAGCTTTTCCTGCATCTGCTGAGTTTCGGCTACAAGCTTTTCCTGCATCTGCTGAGAGTTGTGTTTTATTTCAGTTATTTCGGCTACAAGCTTGTCACTGCTGATCCTTGATGCCTCCTGTATCTGCTGAGAGTTCTGTTTCATTTCGATCATCATAGCAGCGAACATTGAATTTATGTCCATGCTGCTGGTCGTGGTAAGAGGGCATACCTGCACATCGTCTTTGTCATCAAACTCGTATGTCCCGATGTCCATGCCGCGATTCTTAAACTCATCTATCAGCCTCTTCTGCAGTTCAGCCTTGTTACCTGCAGTTGGCAATTCCAGCTTGCTGAGCTCCTTTTTCAGCTATTCAACTTTTAACTCATCAAATTTCATAATTATTAATTTTAATTTTATAATGTCCTTATTTTTCCTTAAATTGCAATGTCCTTTTAATTATTTTTGCAATCCCACTTCTGACACCAATTGCTACGTTTTTAGACCTTTTCGTAAAAACGGGTTTATTACTTATCCTTCAAGGATTCGTTTTATTGCATCAAATTAAAACACGGACAAATTAATTTTAGAAATATAATGCGGCAACACTTTATTTACACGAGTATTTGTACTACTCAACCCTTAGCGATGTTAACACGTCTATATTTGAAATCACACTAACTCTCTGAGCTCTGGCAGCGCCTTTATATAGCAAAAAATGACGTCGTCTGGTAACCTCGCGAAACTTCTGAGCATGGTGGTTGTATTTTACTTGACATGGAGCTATATACGTGTGTTTGTATACATGACGATGCTGACTTGTTTGTTTTGCTTACGGTAACTATGTGTGGTTGTATGTATGAGTGTTCTGTGTATTTTGCCTATGGTAACTATGAATGGTTGTATGGATGAGTGTTCTGTGTGTTGTGTGGTTTTGTTTCTTCTTCTGCTATGTGTATATGGTTGTGTATACTCGTGAACTTGTTTACCTTTATTAGCAGCGAATACTTGCATACAAGATCATGAAGGATAACATCTCTTAGCATTTATGTTGCTAGGTTTTTCGTTGTTGTTGTTTACACATATTATTGGCACAGCTTCGAATGATCTTGTATATTCTGGAGTATTCCATTTCCGTTAATTTGAATATTATCTATATAGTGTTGACCAGGGTTGTAACATTTTGACAACTATAGATTAATTGGCAGTGCTGCCAAGTACATACAGCCACATTGTCGTTTTATTTAAATCTATTTCTAATCTTTGTAACACTGCCGCCCACTTAAGCCTGTTCGACCCGAATAGGCATACAATCACCTCTTCCATAGTGCGCCAATCGTTCGAGATTCTTCATTTTCGACCTTGGGCTATTGTGCTTCTGTATCCGGTATACAACGTCATTCACTCTCTTAATCACTTTATACGGGCCATCCCAGTGAGTCTGTAATTTTGGGGACAATCCTTTCTTCCGTTGTGGGTTATACAGTAAAACCAATTGTCCTTCCATAAATCCCTCCGAGTTTGCTGCGCGGTCATATCTAGCCTTCATCTTGTCACTGACAATCTTGATTCTATTGCGCACGAACTCATGCAGTTCGTTTAAGTCCTCCTTCTCCTGGGACGTAATAGCTCCTTCCTCTACAGTTGGCTTAACACCAAATTCCAAATCACCAGGTAGTTTTAATTCCGTCCCGAAGATAATTTTGGCTGGCGTTCTCGATGTTGAGTCGTGTACAGCTGACCTATATGCCATCAAAAATTTGGGGATGTGCTCGTCCCAATCCCTCTGATGGGTGCTTACTACTTTTCGTAGGTACTCTTCTAAGGTGCGATTGAACCTTTCTACCATGCCATCAGACTGTGGATGCAGCGGCGTCGTTCTGGTTTTCTTTATCCCATATAACTCGAACATTTCCCTGAATATGGCAGACTCGAAATTCCTTCCTTGGTCGGAATGTAATTCTATTGGGACATACCCAGTTGTTGACGAATTCATTTACAATTGTCTTTGCTTCCTGGTTAGGTATAGCATATACATCTGGCCATTTACTAAAATAGTGCATTACCACAAGTGCATAACGATTTCCGGTTTCAGTGACGGGAAAGGGACCTGCTACATCCATTGCGATCCGCTCGAATGGTGCTCCTGAGTTGTATTGTTGCAGCTGTCCCCGGCTTCTTCTTACTGGGCCTTTGGCTGCTATGCACTGTGGGCAGTTTGCTTTCCAGTCAGCTACGGCCAATAAAAACGCTGCTTCAGTTTCTCAAGTGTTTTTGTTACTCCAAGATGACCGCCACTGGGTCCATTATGAAACTCCTGTAAAACCTTACTTATCTTGGAGTATGGCACAACTATTAAATTTGAAGTTGTTTTGCCATCTACACTTTCCCATACGCGGTATAAACACCCTTTTATTACCTTAAGGCTGTTCCACTGAGCCCAATAAGATTTGGCGAGTGGGCTTTCAGCCGAAATTTCATTCCGGGATGGTCGTCTGTCCTCTTCTTTGGCCGCTATAATTTTCCTTAGTATATCGTCGTCCCTCTGTGCCGCTGACCAGTCTTCATCAGGGCCGATGTGCATTAGCCGAACATCCACAACGCCTTCCTTTTGCTCGGTTCTATCCCAATGTTTACACTCTGAACAGCAGGGTCTTCTTGAAAGAGCATCCGCATTGTTATGCTTTGTGCCCCTTCTATGCTCAATGCTCTTTCTTGATGGCAAAACAGATCTACCTCTCTTCCTTGATGTTTTGCAGCTGCGCTGAAAATGACCGATCTTTCCGCAGTTGAAGCACTTAGGCTTTTCTTTGATATCACTTTCTGCCAGCAGTTGTCGCATTGCCTCCTTAAAGCTGGCAATTAGGTTGTTATCTTCCTCAGACAAAACCTCCATATTCCGCACTCTACCTGTCTTCAGCAGGTGCGCTGAAAATGACCGATCTTTCCGCAGTTAAAGCACTTAGGCTTTTCTTTGATAGCCTTCTCTGCCAGCAGTTGTCGCATTGCCTCCTCAACGCTAGCAACTAGGTTGTTATCCTCCTCAGACAAAACCTCCACATTCCGCACTTTACATATCTGTGGCTTGAAAACCATCCTTGCATGTTCTTGAGCCAGCGCAAATGACACAGTTTCAGTGAAAGTGGATTTCCGCGTAGCGCACACCGCCAGTTTAACATCAGAGTCGCGAATGCCGTTAACGAAAGCCTCTGTTTTAAAGTGGTCCAGGAACGGGTGACTCTCGCCTGGATATGTGAGCTGCACTAAACGCTCAATTTCCATTGCGAAATCTTGTAGAGATTCGTTAGGCTTCTGAACTCTACATCGCAATTCCATTCTGTATAAATCGCGCTTGTGCTCACCACCATACTTGCGCTGCAATGCTGCCATTATTTCCTTATAGTTGTTTCTGCAGCTTACTGGCACAGTCTCAAGTACCTCTGCGGCTGTACCCTTTAAGGACAAAATCAACTCTATGGCCTTTTCTTCAGCATCCAATCCATTTCTGCTAGCAACCGTCTCGAACTGGAATTTGAAGATGCCTAATGGTACGCTGCCGTCGAAGCATGGCGCTTTTATCCGCGCAGAAAACTCCGCAACTGCTCGTACTGGCCCGCCACTACACTCCAGGTTATGCACTTTGTTCTCTAGAGCATGCAATTTCTCTTCGAACTCCTTTGCATGCTGTTCCAGCTCTGAGAATTTATTCTCAATAGCATCCACTCTCCTGTTAATGGCTTCAGAAACCTCTACCAGGGTCTCGTTCATGGCTTTATTTGACTCCTGTATTTCGGCTACAAGTTTTTCCTGCATCTGCTGAGTTTCGGCTACAAGCTGCTCCTGCATCTGCTGAGAGTTCTCTTTTATTTCAGTTATTTCGGCTAAAAGCTTGTCACTGTTGATCCTTGATGCCTCCTGCATCTGCTGAGAGTTTTGTTTTATTTCAGTTATTTCGGCAACAAGCTTGTCACTGTTGATCATTGATGCCTCCTGCATCTGCTGAGAGTTTTGCTTTATTTCAGTTATTTCGGCTACAAGCTTGTCCTGCATCTGCTGAGAGTTCTGTTTTATTTCACTTTGTGCATCACTGATTCCTTTTATCTGGATCATCATAGCAGCGAACATTGAATTTATGTCCATGCTGATCGTGGCAGGAGGGCATACCTGCACATCGTCTTTGTCCTCAAAATCGTATATCCCGATGTCCATGCCGCGATTCTTAAACTCATCTATCAGCCTCTTCTGCAGTTCAGCCTTGTTACCTGCAGTTGGCAATTCCAGCTTACTGAGCTCCTTTTTCAGCTGTTCAACTTTTAACTCATCAAATTTCATGATTATTTAAATTTTTTTAATGTCCTTTTTTTCCTTTCTTAAATT
>OY776281.1:42104906-42124906 GCA_963675445.1 Linnaemya vulpina | reverse complement strand
AAAAACCCCCGCCTACATTAGTTCCCCTCTTAGATCCATCAGTGAAGACCCCAACGGAATCTGCGGGAAATGAGATTCTGGCAGCCTGTTCCCTGTCCCCGACAAGAGAATGGAAAAGTCGGCCGAAGAAAGGTTTTGGTACACATTAGTCAACGTTATCGTAGATCCCAATGTCTTGGTATTTCATCAGAATCCTGGTATGCCCATAGTCAAACCTTGACCATGGGCACGCGGCATTCAACCTGAGTGCAGAAAATAGGGCACTGCTTGGCCAGAGTGTACACTGGGAGCCAATTCAACATGGTGAAGAGTGCCCCAGTTGGAGTCGATCTGAGCGCGCCTGTCATCAGCCTCGCTACTAGACGGAAGATCTTCTCAAAGGTCCTTCGATGAGTATCCTTCTGCATCGCACTCCACCACACCAGTACTCCATAAAAGAGTATCGATTTAACAACAGCCTCAAAGATCCAGTTGATCCCTCTGAGGTTGACACCCCAGTTGAGACCAGCTACCCTTTTGCATGTATAAATGGCCACCAGGGCCTTATCCGCTCTCGCTTGGATGTTAAGGTTCCATGATAGCTTGCTATCTAGGATTACACCCAAGTATTTGGCGTTGTCAGATATTTCCAAGAGGGTACCGTTCAGCTCCGGATGCGTGAAGCTGTCAATCTTGTACCTTCTAGTGAAGAGCACCAGCTCAGTTTTGGCTGAATTCACACTAAGCCCACTACTGGTACTCCATTTGCTTAGGATTGTCAGTGCGGACTCCATACACTGATATATGGTATGCAAGTGTTTACCAGGCCACCGCAACATTATCGGCATATATGCGACCGTCTTATATATATATATATATATATATATATATATGTGTACCATAAATATATTATGGGAGTTAGTACAGGAAGCGTGGAAGAATATTTGAAAAGAATTATGTCACAGACTTGTTGACTCTATGCCACAACGGTGCTCAGCAGTTATTGCAAATAAAGGGGTATACCACCAAGTACTAAGGCAAATCAACTGTAAATAAAAAGAAATATTTAATTTTATTTACTATAAATAATTTTTTAGAACACCAAATTTAATTAATTTATTTTTTTAACAAAAAAATAAAAGTTGCCGATTTTTATAATATTGATGAAAACGTACTCTTTTTAGTTTAGATGTTTTGAAGTTACATCTTTTTTATGTCAATATATATATATATATATATATATATATATATATATATATATATACGTACATATATATCTATATATGGTATATATATATGTGTGTATATATATATATATATATATATATATATATATGTGTATATATATATATATATATATATATATATATATACCATATATATATATATATATATATATATATATATATACAAATTTATCATGTATATATATATATATATATATATATATATATATATATTTATATATACATATATATCATATATATATATATATATATATATATATATATATGGTATATATATATATATATATATATATATATATAAATATATATATATATATATATATATATATATATATATATAAATATATATATATATATATATATATATATATATATACCATATATATATATATATATATATATATATATATAAATATAACGAGTGATTTTTTTGCTATTATCTTTTTGGCAACACTAGTTTTGACAGCTCGCGCCCGTTTTGTATCTTGTGTCACTGTCAAACATCTTCAGTTTGGTCTATAATTTAATCATGAATCGTCTTACAAACGAACAACGCTTGCAAATTATTGAATTTTATTACCAAAATGCGTGCTCTGTTAAAAAGTTCATCGCGCGCTTCTTCCATTTTATGGTCAGTTTAATCGACCTACTGAGGCTTCTATTCGGGCTATTGTAAAAAAATTTCGCACCAAATTTACATTGTTGGACATTAAACCAGCAACACGCTAACGTAGAGTGCGAACTGAAGAAAATATCGCAGCCGTATCGGCCAGTGTTGGTGATGACCGTGAATTATCGATTCGGCGCCGTTCGCAGCAATTGGGCCTCTGTTACTCCACTACGTGGAAAATTTTGCGGAAGGATTTGGGTGTGAAGCCTTATAAGATACAGCTGGTGCAAGAATTGAAGCCAAACGACCTACCACAACGCCAAATAATTGGTGAATGGGCTCTTGAAAAGTTAAATGAAGATCCACTTTTTTATCGAAGAATTGTGTTCAGCGACGAGGCTCATTTCTGGTTGAATGGATACGTGAACAAGCAAAACTGCCGTATTTGGAGTGAAGAGCAGCCAGAAGCATTGCAAGAGCTACCAATGCATCCACAAAAAACAACCGTTTGGTGCGGATTATGGGCTGGCGGCATCATTGGGCCGTATTTCTTCAAAGATGATGCGAATCACAACGTTACTGTGAATGGTGAGCGCTACCGTGCGATGATAACAAACTTTTTTTTCCCAAAATGGAAGAGCTTTACTTGCATGACATGTGGTTTCAACAAGACGGTGCCACATGCCACACAGCACGCGAAACAATGGACCAATTGAGAGGCGAGTTCGGTGAACAGTTTATTTCACGCTTGGGACCAGTCAATTGGCCGCCCAGATCGTGCGATTTAACGCCTCTAGACTATTTTTTGTGGGGCTATGTTAAGGCTAATGTCTATAGCGACAAGCCCGCTTCGATTGACGCACTGGAAGCCAACATTGCCAACATTATTCGTGAGATACCGGCCGAAATGTTGGAAAGAGTATGCCAAAATTGGACTAAGCGGATGGACCATTTGAGGCGCAGCCGCGGCCAACATTTGCATGAAATAATCTTCAAACATTAAGTTATATCGACCCAACTATCAATCCAAATAAATATTTCATGCATTTTTCTGAATTTTGTGTGTTTTCTTTTTTTTAATTTCCGATAGTTCTTATAAAATCACCCATTATATATATATATATATATATATATATATATATATATTTGTTATTAATTTATTTATTTGTTGGGTGGTTAAGCTATGTCTATATGCGTTTCATTCGTGCTTTATACCAAATCGTCAGTAGACTTTATCCACAGTTTTGAAAAGTTTCAAACGTCTCAACTTATTAAAAGACTTTTTTAAACCATCTGAGAATTACGTTAATATATTAACTATAAAATTTAACAAATGATTTTAAAAAATCGCATTATAATAAGTGTAGTAGGCTATGAAACGTATACAAACCAAAACCCAACAAACAACTTTTATTCGATATGACTCTATTTTATTTTTCTACACCTTTGTACAGTTGGATAACAATGAAAGTATTCATAAGGCAAAATAATCAAAATTAAAAAAAAAATAAATAAATTTAATATTATAATGGTACAATGACAGTATGTCAAATAGTTAATTTCTTAACAATTATATATATATATATATATATATATATATATATGGTATATATATGATATACATTTGATATATATTCATATATATATATATATATATATATATATATACATACATGTCTATGTATACATACATACATATATATATATATATATATATATATACATGTATATGTATATATATATATATATATATATATATATATATATATATTTATATATATATATATATATATATATATAGATATATATATATATATATATATATATATATATATATATACACATACATGTATATGTATATATATATATATATATATATATATATATATATCTATATATATATATATATATATATATATATATATATGCATATATGTATGTATATATACATATACATAAATATATATATATATATATATATATATATATACATACATATATACATATATATATATATATATATATATATGTATATATATTCATAATAATCACATATACATTCTATATATATACGCTAATGCTAAACATTATAACCACAAATTAATTTAAAATCAGTCTAAGAATCATTTATTCACTAATCCACCTGAATTTTAACATTCTTCTAATGTAATGGCAACGTAGGAATAAGGAGGAACTTTCATGAAATTGTTTTATTAAATTTATTAATAACAAAAATATCTTAACATGGAAAACAATTGGCTATGCAACTGAAGTCAATATTGAAAACAAAAATTCGTTTATAAAAGAGGTTAATATAAATGTTTTGATAAGTCTATTCCAATTATTTTTTTACGTTCCTTATTTCATGCGTTCTTTTAAATGTTTTGGAGGCAATAACTTCAGATTATATACAAGTTTATTCTCAAAATCTTTCGAAATCTATCACACTCTTTTACAACGACCTATTTCTGTTGTTAAATCAATTTATAGCTATAAAAATTTGAATAAAAATGTTAATAGTTAATGTTGAACACATTAACCAAAGATTTTCTGTACAATTGAGGAATATGTATTTTTTCATTTAAGTAGGTCACAATTAGTTGTTTGTATTCAAAAACATTTTAAATACACATATATACACATATTAATTTATAATCATATCTAAGTCCATAAACACAACATGTAGAAATAATATTTTCCATCAAAATTTCAATTAACTAAATAAATTTATATAATCAATAATAAAGAATTTCGAGCATTTTTAATAAAAGCCTTTGCAATGAAAGGTAGCCTGTGTTTGTAAACGCACTTCTAAATTGCGATATCAATATATCTTGTATTGTGCGAGAAATATTGTTGAACTCAAAAACTATAACAATTTTACCTCTAGTCAATTGATCAAGAAGAAAATAACCAGTTTTCTTTTTATATGATTTTTTGCAAATATTAACTTGGAAAAAACCACTACTAAATTAAAATTTATTGCCTGTTTGCTGAGTTCGAATATGATCAACGATAATATTCACATGCTGTTCAGATCAACATATAACAAGATTGCAGAAATTACAAAACAAGGCTATGCGTTCAATACTAAAATACAATAGATATACAACAATAAGAACTATGCTAGATTTTTTTAAATGGATTAAAAGTTACAGCTAAACAAAATTTTCTTCATCAAAAAAATTAAAACAAATAGGTCACCAGAGTATTTAACTGAACAAACCAGATATGTAGGAGATACTCAGCCATATTATCTCAGAAATTCCCGTGATTTTAGACTTCAGAGTGCAGATACCAATACAATGCAGAAATCACTTTTCTACAAGGGACATAACTTATATAATATGATTCCAAATGAAATTAAGAATGAACTCAATGTTAATCTATTTAGAAAGAAAATTGTTATTTTTATAAATTCAGAGTAAATTATTTAATATTGTGAACATAATATGATATTGTAAAATTCAAAGTATATATTAATACTACTAATAAATAATAATAATAATAATAATAATAATAATAATAATAATAATAATAATAATAATAATAATAATAATAATAATAATAAATTAATAATAATAATAATAATAATAATAATAATAATAATAATAATAATAATAACAATAATAATAACAATAATAATAATAATAATAATAATAATAATAATAATAATAATAATAATAATAATAATAATAATAATAATAATAATAATAATAATGTCACCAACTATCGTTCGATCGAGTAAATAACATTTAAAACAAGCAAATTGAGTCATAGCCGCAAAAAAGCTCAAGTGACATATTTTTCATATAGCGTTATTTTTAATAAATTACTTTATTGGCATCATCTGGATCATCTATAAAAATATGAGGGTCGCACTATGTACCGTTATGGACTTACAACAAAAACAATTTTAACTTAGTGCGCTTCGAACATTTTTTTGTCTTTTTGTGACATCGGCTTGTCGCTTAAGCTAAAATTTTCTTAATAAAAAACTGAAATGTAATATATTTCAGTTTTTTATGTATTCAATATTATTAAAATATTAAATATTACGGACACAAATTATTTTGTGTGTTTATTAAATAAGTTTTATTGAAACTAAATTAATTATCATGGTGTAGTAATTTTATAAAAATTGTTTAGTTATGGGTCGCGGAAAGCATTGTTCGCCGGAAAAACGTGAATTAATAAAAAAATTTGCATCTGAGGGTAAGTCGTATTCGCAAATAAGGGAATTGCTGGACTGTTCCAATAAAATGATAATAAATGCCGTAAGATATGAGCAAAAAGTGGAATCCCGTGGTAGGAAGCGAGTTTTACCACCATTATTAGTAAAACGTTTAGTACGGATGACCAAAGCAAGTCCCTTTATGACAGCTACCAAGCTCAAAACAACTTTCGCCGCAGACTTCGAGACAACAGCCTCAATGCCTGCAGTCCTCGAAAAGTGCCGCTCCTTTCCTCTAAGCATGTTGCTAAACGGTTATCTTTTGCTAAAGCACATCTAAATTGGCTAAAGGAAATGTGGAGAAATGTGCTATGGACTGACGAATCAAAAATAGTTCTTTTTGGTGGAAAGGGTTCCAGATCTTTTGTCCGTAAGCCACCTAACAGCGAATACAAGCCGCAATTCACTTTAAAATCTATTAAACATGGGGGTCATAGTATTATGGTATGGGGTTGCTTTTCGTATCAAGGTGTGGGTCCCATATATGCTTCTTACGAAATGCCGCTCGTGTGGGTCTTCCAGAAGGATAATGACCCCAAACACACCAGCAAAATGGCAAAAAAATGGTTCAACGATAACTGTATCAATGTAATGGAGTGGCCTGCACAGTCCCCAGATTTGAACCCTATTGAAAACCTGTGGACAGGCATAAAGAAGGGTGTGTCTACAATAAAACCAACAAGCGTTGAAGGGCTCTGGGAGGCTGTGCAGATAATTTGGAGTTCCATCAAAGTTGAAAGATGCCAGCATTTAGTCGATTCCATGGGAAAGCGTTGTGCCGCTGTAATAGCAAACAAAGGACACGCGACAAAGTATTAAAACAATACAATTAATTTATCTACAAGATATTTGAATGAAACTTTTGATTTATTTTAAGAAAGACCACTATTTTTTGTTAAAAATGAACTGAAGTGCTATTATTTTGACTGCGTAGTTCTTAAGTTTTTTGTTTAAATTAATTAGCGTATTCTCAACTGTAGAAAAAAGCAAATAATTTTCTTATGATAATAAATCTTTAAAATCAAAGAATATATTATATTGTTTTGAGCTGAATCAGCCCAACAGTTAAAAAGATGTGAACGGAACCAGTATAAATTTGTGCGTGGTGCTATTATATTGACCGCAGCTGTATATATGAAAGTATTTATAACGCACTAGAATAGGATAAGTTGTATAAAAATTACTAGTAGCCAAAATTGTAAAAAAATAGCATACGTTTAATATATTTCGGCCGTATTGAAAATTGGTGATTTTATAGATTTTGGGTGGTCTTTTTTATATCCTACGTAGCCACCTCTTATATATTACAAATCGGTTAGACATATGTACTTTTTGAGTATATATATGCAAAATTAAACTTGAGAAAATTTCCTTGAGTTAACTTTTTATTGCTTTAAAATAATACTTTGTCATACGGCGTTCTTTCTTAACGCCATGATTTATTATCCTACACAATTCCACAATTTATTCACAGTAAATTGTTGCAGAAATCTGACCAAATTTAGAAATCGCTTCGAAATAACTTTGCTTAAGCTCTATTTTAATGAAAATTTTTATAAATTTGCTCAAATCGCACGGCTTGATTAAAAAATCTGTCATACTCGTAGGATAGTGGATCAGAGCCTTTAATACTCATTAATAAATAACTCATTTCGACACTACCTTGAGGTAGAGCAAACATGGAAGGGCTAATTCATTAGTCATGTATAATTCAGCTTTACATCATCAAGAAAATTAGTAAGTGATGACACCAGTCTTTCGTCGGTAACTTAAACCCATTTTACTGAAAACAAACTGTTGGACTTTTATTAGCCGTAAGAACAATTAAAATATCGTCGTCATATTTTTGGAAAAGTTGCTGAATTGTAGCCATTAGTTCGTTCAATAGAAATTGACGTTCAAAAATCTCTCGACCCCAATCGTCATTATCAGCTTCAGCAAGTCCTAAAATAGTATCGATGAAAACACAACTGACGTATACTATACTCAACATTACGATTACATAAGCGTGTGTTATTTTTTACTGTAAGCTCTGTTGCTTTCTTATCAGCACACAAAATATGTTGGATCTGAGTGTATGGCTAGTGTAGTTAGGGGCGGACACGTCAATTTGTCGCTATTGTGTCGTTTACGACATTAATTCATAAATCTTTATAGATTTTTGTCCTTCTAAAAGTTTGCACTTATTATCTTTGCCAAATTTCACTGTAAAACGTTGCACGAATACTAAAATCTTAGACTAAATATTATATTGAGTTCTGTGAAACAACGCGCCAAGATCTTAAAAATGTATGCATCTAAATTTTCATTAATGAAAGAGTGCTAAAATTCAATATTTCTTCTCTTAAACAAATAATTTTGTTGGAAGTGCTTAGTTGTACCATTACTGCTTATATTGAACTAAAAATTTCAATTTCCATTGAATGAAACCAAATTTCTTTAAAAAATCATAAGTTATTTATTAAAACATGAAAAGTTTTCGAAAGAAAACAAAATTAGTGAGCTTTTTTCGGGAAACGTACGTGAATATATGCACACATTTACTTTAAATTATGCACTTTTCTTATTACTACAAAATTAGTATAAAAATAAGAAGATATCGAATTCTTGGTTACATAATTTTAAATTAGTGAATTATTACATATTAAATTCATCATAAAATAAATATTCTTCACCAGATTCTGAATGGTTATTAAAATGTTTGTTATATGATTTTATTAACATATTGATAATATCATTGGGAATATAAAAGGCGTGGCAATAAACGTTCAGTATTTTAAGCTTCATGTTTAAATTCATTAAATTTCTTATTTTTGTTAGATTCATTTAAAAAAATGTCTATTCAACTTCTGCGTTTCTAAACAGTAACCCAAGAACTCCATTACAAATAAAGCTAACTCACCAATTGAGTTTTCATATAATGAGTATTTGTATTCTAATACGTTTATCCACAATTCTATGATGGAAATTTGCTATGTCCATTTGTATGAACTTAATTTTTTCGATTGCAGTTTCAAAGTTGGTTTTTCTCTATCTAAAATTTTTTCCACAAAATGTTTATACAACAGTTGTTACAGTGGCTACACGTGAAAAGTATATAGTATGTATAGTTTTGAAAATTTGGAAAATTATAGCCATAAAAATGTTAAATAAACAATTGGAAATGGCTAAATTAAAAAATTTACATCTAAATTAACAAAAGAAGAAGGGCACGCTGCTACCGGCAGATATTTCGTACACGGAAGAATAGAAACATCTTTTCGACGCCATATTTTTAAAGTGGAAATTCGAAAAAGCACCCAAAAATCTATAGTAACCCATTTTCAAAAATCCAAGAAAACTTTCCAAATTAAACTACAAAATGACTATTAGTACAGTCATTTTGTAGTTTAATTTTAATTGTAAATTATACTCGAGCAATCAAATATGTGTGAAAAAACTTGCCTAATTCTGTAAAAACTGCGGCATATTTTGTATTTAATTTTATTAACTTTTTTAAACTTCATTCATTTAAACTATGTTGTACACCATAGTTAACCAAAACTCTCAATAAATGAAATGCGTCTGTATTGGATAAGATAATATTGCCCAGCAAACACAAAACTAACCATTACAAATATAATGAATTTTTTACTTTTGAAAGCAAAATGAAAATGAAGTTTAAAAGAAGTTAATAAAATTAAATACAATACATGCTTCAGTTTTTACAGAATTAGGCAATTTTTTCACACATATTTGATTGGTTGAGTATAATTTAAAATTAAAACTAAGTGTATTTAGTCATTATAAATTAAGTTTTCCAAATTTAAGGTTTTTTAACAATTTCTTATCAACAAAATATATTAAATCAAAGCTGAAAAAAAGCAGTAAGCATCCGCACATGTGCACTTGTTAACAATCAGTTAACGACTGAAATCAAATTGAAATAGAAGAGAAGAAGTGTCCGTGTGAGTTTTTTTTTATTGTTTTTGTGGCACAATTGTGCACAGAAAAAGAAGATTTGGATTATACTGTTGTACACAGACAAATTTGTTGTGTGTTTAAACGTCATTAATTACAAATATCAAATCAATATCCATTTCAATCAGATATGGGAATTCTAGTTTGATGGTAAATATTTCATAAGCTTCTCGCGATAAGTAATTTCGATTGAAATTGTTTGAAATGAATTATATATGTTTATTATTGAAAAGAGTTTATTATCTGTTGTTAGTTATAAAATATTTTAACTAATAAAGCTAATAAATATAATGCCCCACATTGTACATTTAAATATGATTTAATTCGTGCAAAGTCAACTTTGACTTTTATTTATTTAAAAAAAAAAAAAAAAAAAAAAAAAAAAAAAAAAAAAAAACATTGAGTAAAAGAATATTATTGTACATATACACTTTAAACACAATTCAAGAAATGAAAATAATTTCACATAAAACGCTTAAAATACTTTAAATAATAAACAAAACAACTGTTTTCTGAACAATATCGATTTTTATTGACACAGATCATGTTGCTACCATATTTTTCGCATTCATTAATACAAGTATTTGAGTATGATTAAAGAACTGAAAGTGTATTTAAATACGGTGTAAATTTTTTTTTTTATAACTCAAACTATATTTAAATATCCACTGATTTATTGACCATTAATCCTGGTGTCAATGGAATTATTTGAAAAAGATAATATTCAAACGTATATTTCTATATGAAAATTATTAACAACAATAATATACGACGTTGTTGCGAGCTTGTGAATTGAACAAATAAAATAACCGAAACCCGTATGACCTTTATTACCAACTGTAATCTCTTTTAGGCAAAACGGACTAAGAATTGTCTAAAAATGCGTATTAACACATTTTTCCACGAACCTTTAAGTAATAAATAACACGCGTTTGTGCACTGGCGCTCATAACATTAGTAGGCTAATCTTTTTGGCGTTGGCGTAGTTCAATACTTTCGAGTAGGGATAAAACGATATAAGGTATCAGTACTTTTACTTAATACATTATCAGTTCAAAAGCTTGCATCGATTAAAAAGTATCGGTACTTGAATTTTTCATATGATTTCAAGTAGTGACAACAAAGGTAAATATACAACTGACTTACATACATATGTATTTAGATAGATATGTGTGTTGATATTTTTATCACTTTCTAATGCTATTACAGGCCTCATTCGCAAATGCAATCGGTCTTCAAGTTATAACCACAGTGAATAGAATGTTGCAGCAGTATTATGTGATAGCACTGCCAATTATTTGCAGAAAACAATTTTTGGTGCAAGAGGCTAGTGAAATGTCCTTTTGCAATAAGCTTCGGTTAATGCCTAATTACTGCTTTTACGAATGCAAAAAAAAACTTTTTAAAATTAAAGTTTTCGAAAATGGAATAAATTTTTATAGTTCATTGAAAACACAAATATATACTTGTTTTCACGCTCTTATATAAGAATATTTTTGTGGCCAGTTATAAACGAGCCTTTTTGATCGATGGTAGTCAATACCGCCTTGGTACTGGATAGAAAGGTATCGATGCCAACAGTACTTGTTTAAATAGTTTATATACATACATATATATATATATATATATATATATATATATATATATATATGTATGTATGTATGTATATATGTATGTACATTAGGGTGCACCTTATTTAAAAAAAAGCGAAATAGCCCCTTAACTCCCCTCATATATGTTCTCTGTAACAAACAAAGTTTTAGGTAGATTGCATCAGGGGAAGGCGTGCTGCATCCGCCCACAAACTGTAAAAATTTTATAAATTATTATAAAATAACCATTAATGTATTTTCAAGATTCACAAAACTTATAAAAAAAGAATAAGTAGTTTAATTTAGTTTTTACCAACTTTTTTATTACACTTTAACATTCATACAAAATTATTTATTTTTTTAATTTAATGTCGTACTTAAATATATTCATTTAAGTTATTTCATATGCTTAATAAAACCGATTTGTTTGCATTTGGATATTGTTTCCTATAATCAGCTACAATTTGCATTATGAACTGTTTCTCCTCTTCAACACGCGACAAAACTTGATTGTATTCTTCCATAAGCTTTACAGCCCTTTCTGCAGTATCATTGACAACTTTCAATTTACCAACTATTTCCAAGCCAATTTTATACGATTTATCATTTTCCCATTCTCTAGGATCTTTCTTCAAAAAATCAGTTGGGATACAATATCGGTTGAAAAAATTTAAAGTTTTTTGCGATATAAAATCTTCAATATTTTTATTAACGTACTGCTTCATGTAATGAGGAAGAATTGTAATTTTTTAGTTGTCATCTTCATGGGCTCGATCTAGCGCTGCAACCATGAGTTTGACTTGTTTGAATTTTGAGTATCATAAAATGAAAGCGCTACTATTTCTGGCGATAGGTACCATAAATGATCGCAGAATTTTCGAATTAACTCCCGACTTAAATTTTCATCAACTAAATTGTAAAGATATAAACTTTTTAACAATGTCAAATCTTGGTTAGGAGCTTCTGCGGCAATTGGAGCTTTGATCCAAACTTTTAAAATATTTTTATAATAAAAACACATATATCTCTGATTCCATTCACCTCACAGTCAGCCAAAATGTACTGGTTCCGAAATAAGTAAATTTTTGAACTATGTATTGCTTTGGACATCCTACGTGCATGGTGGGACGCTCCAGGCATTCGAAATGAAAAATTTGGAGGTGACCCGCCTACGAAAATTACCGCCAATTGGAGAAGCTCTTTGTAATCTTCCCGTGGTTGTATGTCTTCTAAACTCTTTTATGTAAACTCTTGTATCTCCCTTGTATCCCCAATAACATTTTTCACGTGTAAGTCTTCAATTCCAGACTTAAAATTACTTTTGTCCAGGCATCTCTAAATCTATGAAATATTTTGACACTAGGACCCGAAGGTGTTGATATTTTTGCATCAAATACACTCCGTAAAAGTATTTCAAATATGTGATGACGACATGGATAATACAGAAGATCTTTGTTTAGTGTTTGTTCTAAAAGCACACATGCGTTTTGTATTCGTCCTGTGTTTGATGCGGTGGTATCGCAGTATAGGGCTTCCACTTTTTCATCGAGATCCCATTCTTTGAGTAAGTCAAAGACAGCCGTTGCTTGCTGTCTTCCCGTACCTGAAGTTATCGCTGGGATGCCGAGTAGCTGATCTGTTCCATTAAAAGATATAACTACACGCAGATGGCAACATTTTACCATCCCAGTGAAAAGTCACCGCCTTAATTTCTTTGTTTTTAAATGTTTCGCGGATTCTTTTTCCTGCATCAAGTCGAAACTTTGTACGCGGTCGGCGAATTGAAGTGCAATTTATAATTAAATCGCTAACGTTATGTTGCAATGCTTGCGCAGTTGCTATAAGGATTCGAACGGCTTCACGGTCACTTACTTTACACCTATATAATACTGACACAAGCTTTAGTGTAATAAAATTATGTCTACCTCGTTTTTTTCTTGAAGTACTAGGACCTACTTCATATGCTGACTCTGGAATTTGTTGCACTTCACAATCTTCAATAGTCTCTTCATCACTTGATTGCCACTGGACGGCTTCACATCTATATATATATAAAAATAAGTTGCATTGTGTTAGTAATTGATGTTCTCCGGAATGCCTGAACCGATTTTGTTTCTGCAAGTTTATATGAAAAGTGACGTCAATACCAAGGTTTTTATGTATATACGGTTTGTATGTGTGTTGGTTCATGAGTTATAGCCATCTTAGTGAACACTGCTATCATTTCGAAATATTTAAGTTATTATTTTGAAAAACTGAAATACAATTCGTTTTTAAATTCATTACAATTAAATTTTAGTCAAACCATTAGTTAAATTTATATACTTAGCTATTCTAAATCACAACTTCGGGGATCTATGAAAAAAATTACATATAAATACATCACTAAAAACTTAAATATTTAAAAACATTATGCACAACCCACGTCATATGCATAAGTACGCGAATAAGAAATCTGTTGAATCTTTGGAAAGATCAATGAAAGATCTCCGAGATAACTCAGAGTTGTTTGGTGGTGCGTTGATTTTATTGTCAGGCGGTTTTAGGCAAACATTGCCCGACATGCCTAGATCGACAGCTGCCGATGAAATTAGCGCTTGCTTAAAGTCTTTAAATTTATGGAATGATCCATCTGCTGATAAGTTCTATAAGCAATTGCTGAAAATTCGGAATGGTGCAATGCCTGTTGATGACTTTGGATTGATAACATTGCCAAATGATTTTTGCTGTTTCGTCCAGTCAAACGAAGAATTGATTGAATGGGCTTCACTAACATAGCACAACAATATACATGCCATGCATGGTTGAGTGCAAGAGCGATTTTAGCGGCAAAGAACAAAGATGTTACTGAATTAAACATGGCTATACAATCAAAGATACCTGGCGAAGTGGTGTTGTGCAAGTCTGTCTATACTGTTACCAATGAAGAAGATATTGTGAATTATCCAACAGAATGTTTGAATTCGTTGGACTTGCCAGGATTGCCTCGGCATATAATCTCAAATTTAAAGTTGAAGCCCCTATTATAATGCTTTGCAATATCAATCAATCCCGTTTGTGTAATGGTACAAGACTTGCTATTAAAAAGTTGATGGCTTTTATAATTGAAGCTACTATTTAAACTGGAAAATTCAAAAGCGAAGATGTATTCATTCGAAGCATCCCAATGATTCCTTCTGATATACTATTTGAATTTAAACGACTTCAGTTTCCTGTTCGCCTTGCGTTTGCGATTACCATTAATAAGGCGCAAGGCCAATCCTTAGAAATTTGTGGAGTGAATTTAGAGTATCCAGTTATCTCAAATGGACATTTGTATGTAACCTGTTCGCGCATCGAACAGGTTACGGTTTTGTATATTTACACCGGAAATGGAAAAAATGTTGTTTACCACAGAGCATTACAATAAAAGCTGTTTACCACTGATTTAAATGAATTAGAATTAATTGTTTTACACTACGAAGTGTGCTAGTTGATCTATAAAATTTTATAAGAAATATTGCAGAATAATATAGATTCACAGTGACATCGCACTACACCTTCAATATTTACCTTGCAATACGACTGTATGTTTCTCGTGGAAACGTTGTTTTTTCTCTTCCCTAAGCGATTTTGCCTTTTCTTTTTTCGCCAAGTTGCAGTCACAACCTATCATTGCACCAGGTCTTCCCTTTTTTCTTTGATTTGTTAAAAAAAGCTTATCTTCTGGCATGTGCGACATCAAACAAATCATTGAACTTCAAAAGATGCCGGACTTAACTGACCACATATTTTTCATTTGTTGTCTGAGCTCACAAACGATAAATTACATTTGCTGTTAAAATCACGATAATCTTAAAATCATAATATATATTTTTAAAGTATTGCTAAACATTTTTCCTCATTATTATTAATTTGTAAACGGAAAAAGATTCAGGTCGAATAAATTCATTATAGTTTACATCAAATTTACCAGTGTTTTATTAAATGACCCCCAAATTAACATCTTAACTTATTTCATATGAATTTAGCATATATAGCCAACTTGTGGGCGGATGCGGAACGCCTTTCTGTATTACAATCTGCTTATAATTTTGCACAATGCATTTTTTTAATACGTACAACATTCTTGGGTGGAGTTACGATCTAATCTGTTAAAAAAAAAATGTCCCATACATATAAGGCGCACCAAAATGTATATATATATATATATATATATATATATATATATATACTAGGCTGACCCGGCAAACGTTGTTTTGCCTTATAAATTATTTCTAGTTTCTAGATAAATTCTAGTGTAGACAAAAAGTAACTTACTTATTATAAGTGTGTAAGTATGTGGTATATGCGTGAAATAGGCATGGAGCGCTATGAACGATATCAGGATTAAACTTTAATAATAAAAATAAATGTTTATTTTCATTAAAAAAAATTTAAATTTGCCATAAGCTAAGGGAAATTTTAGTCGAAGTACAGTTAAAAACACTATAATTGATCAGTTATCGCGCGGGATGAATAATGATTAAATTACTAAAATGGTGGTGATAAAAAAGTAAAAATTTAGGTTTGTATGTATTTTTTAATGCCACATAAAAAAATAAATACAAAAAATTTCGTCCAAAAATAAACAAAAAAAAAGTTAAGGGTGAACAACCCTTATCACTTAGTGGTATGAAAAATAGGTAGTAGCCGAATCTCAGACCTACTGAAGACGCATATAAAATTTGGTAAAAATCGGTCAAGCCGTTTCAGAGGAGTACGGTAACTAACATTGCGACATGGAAATTTTATATATATATATATATATATATATACATATCTATGTATATATATATATATATATATATATATATATATATATAGATATATATATATATATATATATATATATACATAGATAGATATACATAGATATGTATATATATATATATATATATATATATATATATCTATGTGTATATATATATATATATATATATATATATATATATATATATATGTATATATATATATATATAGATACACATAGATATGTATATATATATATATATATATATATATAGATAGATACACATAGATATGAATATATATATATATATATATATATATATATAGATACACATAGATATATATATATATATATATATATATATATATGTATATATATACATATCTATATGTATCTATCTATATATATATATATATATATATATATATATATATATACATATCTATGTGTATCTGTATACATATATATATATATATATATATATATATATATATGCATATAAACATATCTGTATATATATATACCTATATGTACATATACATATATATATATATATATATATATATATATATATGCATATATATACATATATATATATATATATATATATATATATATATATATACATATATATGTATATATATATATATATATATATATACATATAAATATATATATATATATATATATATATATATATATATATATGTATATATATATATATATATATATATATATATATGAGGTCGCCTCCTACAGTGGTAAATATTCCTGATAAGGGAATTTGTAGCACCATAGCTGGGTATGGGCAAGAGAACATGAGTAAAGTCATCAAACTAGGAGAATTTCTTCTAGAATTTCTTAAGACAAGATCAAATGTCCACAAGGAAGGACATAGTTTCTATGTCTCGAGAAATACATGCAAATGTCAGATGAGCTAAGTAGTGGAACTGCTAGTAAAGGCGAAGCGCATTGCAACAAGCAGACGCAGACAGGGGATATGGTAAGACAATTTCTACCTGTCCTTGCAGAAGCGACCGCAAAGCGCAGAAGAGACAAAAACACTCTTGGGCCAAAGGGGAATAGAGCTAAACTCACCAAATGATGTAATTAGTGGTGAAAATGGTTTTGCAATATCAGCGGTAGAGAAAAGTGCTACTATGCAGAACCCAAGTAATAAAGTCTCTGGATGGGTGAAGGTCCATCCTACGGTAGGAAATAGGGTAAAAAATAGGAAGGCGTCACGTTCGGATGCCCTTGTTATTAAATAGTGTGGGAACGCTTCCTATACTGAAATTCTCAGGGAAGTGAAGAAAGACCCTAAGCTTGTTGATCTCAGGGAGAATGTAAAAGGCATTCGGAAAACCGTGAGACATGAGCTGCTAGAGCTGAATAGACCTGCTCACTAGAACACAGCTAAGTTCAAGTCGAAAATGCAAGCGGTACTGGGTGAAGCTGCCTAAGTACGAGCATTATGCCAGGAGGTCAGGATTGAAATTAGGGACATAGATGAAGTGACTTCTAAGGAGGACATCTATGATGCCATAATTAGTAAATTTAATGATTTTAAAGTACTGCAGATGAGTGCAGTTAAGTCGCTGAGGAAAGCGTATGGAGGTACACAAACTGCCACGATTGGCCTGAGTGCTGCTCTAGCTAGACGTCTTCTAGAGATGTCTAAAATACGCATCGGCTGGGTCATATCTTGAATACGGGAAAAGGTGACACCGAAAAGGTGCTACAACTGTCTCAACTACAGAAATGGGGCGAGTAATTGTAAGGGCCAGGATTTATCCAAGAATTGCTTGCGGTATAGGGAAACTGGCCATAGAATTGGAACAAATTCCAATAAACCGTCTTGCATGCTCTGTAGAAAGGGAGCAAACACAAATGCTGACTATGCCACCAGATGTGTAGTTTGCCCGTACTACAGAGAGCGCTACAAAAGCTTAAGGGTTAGAACAGTATTTATGAATAAAAATGCACATATTACTGCTAAATCTCAATTATTGTCAAGCAGCACAAGAGTTGCTTAAGCAAAGCGTACGAGATTTAAACATAGAGTTTGCTGTACTTAGTGAGCCATATAAGAATATTGTATATGCAAATTGGGTTGCTGATAATACAGATACATCGGCTATATGGGCTACCGGTTCACTAACATCGAGAGAAAAATCAGCATTACAACGTGGATACACGCGGGCCACTATCTCTGGCATATGTTTGTACAGCTGCTATGTTCCTCTTAGGTATTCTATCGAGGACTTCCGTGTTATTATAGACAAGATAGTGATGGACGCTGCTGCCAGGTGTCCCTAACACTGGTGTTATTACAGCAGGAGATTTCAATGCGCTGTTGAATGGGGTTGCCCCTCGACAAATGTAAGAGGAAAGGTTCTATTGGAAGCCATTTCTGCACTGGGTGTTACACTCTTAAACTCTGGAGATGAGGAAACCTTCAGAAGAGGAAATGGTGATTTCATTATTGACATTACGTTTCCCAGCAATACTATCTTAAACCGTGTAAGCTGGAGAGTAGCTGATCTTTATACTCACAGCGATCACAGTGCCATTATCATAGATGTGCAGTATGATATATGCCATGTGACCCTCCAGGCACGAAATTTAACGGGTTGGAAAGTAAATACCTTTGATAAGGATATTTTTGCCATCTGTATAGAGGATATGGACTTGAATGGCTCGTCTGAAAATATGGCAGTACAATTGGTAAACCATATCACGCGGTCGTGTGATGCATCTATGGTGAAGCGGAAAAGATCCGCAAACAGGCCACCGGTGTATTGGTGGAATAATGATATTGCTAACTTGAGGGCTGAGTGTATACGTGCCAGACGACAATATACAGGAACTCGAAGTAGGCTAGAAAAAAATGCACATCAACAAAATTATAGTGATAAGAGGAGGGCCCTAAAAATTGCAATTCGTAGGAGCAAGCGGCAGTGTTTTCTTAATATCTGTGATGAGGTAGATGGTAATCTTTGGGGTCTTGCATATAATCTTGTCAACAAAAAACTTAAATACCTAGGCCCATCGCAACCGAGTGAAGAGCCAATCCTGAAGGGAATTGTAGACCACCTCTTCCCCATCGGAAGGCACCACCTTGGGAGCACAGCCCTCCTAGCGAGTCTTACTTTCCCTTGGTTACAATAACTGAGATCGAAGACGTTGTCTCTACGTTCAAAGACAAAAAGAAACCGAGCCTAGACTGTATTTTAAATATAGTATTAAAAGAGGTCGTGAAGCTATGTCCCTAGAGGTTCTTAAGAGTAGTAAATGCATGCATAAGTAAGGGAACTTTTCCAACAAGATGGAAGAGACAGATGGTGCTAATGTCTAAGGAAAATAAACCCCTACGTGACCCCTCGTCTTATCGGCCACTGTGTATGGTAGATACATGTGGGAAACTGCTGGAGGGTATAATCCGCATATCAGACAACCAATTTGGCTTCACGAAAGCAAGGTCAACAGTGGATGTCATAAATATGGTAGTAGAAACTGCTGCTCGTGCTATCTCTGGGAGGAGCTGCAGGAATGGCACAAAAGAGTACTGTCCAGTTGTAACGTTAGATGTAAAGAACGCGTTCAA
>OY776281.1:42094906-42099906 GCA_963675445.1 Linnaemya vulpina | reverse complement strand
AAAATGTAGAAAAAATAATAATAATTAAAGTTAAAAAATTAATTTAAAATGAAGAATTCAGTATATTAGTTGGAACATATTGCAGATTTTACTCAGTGGAAGTTGAGTGTGTAGATAATATTTCAACTAAAAAGATAATTCAATATATGTTGTTATTTTAAGTAAAAAATTTCTCATAGCATGGTGAAGGAAAAAAGTGAAAGTTGCATAAATCAAAAATGTCAGTTCAGTAATTATGTTGTATGCATTTGGGTTTCCAAAGATGCATAGTTCATTCAACAGAACATTAAAAATTTAAGCAGTGAGAAAACAATTCAGTTCAAATTCTTTGTGCAATATATTTGCAGCTCAGTTGTTTTCCTGTAACATTTAATTGCAGGGTCGAATAAACTCTTCGGAAGATTTTTTGCAGAGTTGTTATTTGACCGTTCAAAGTTTTCCATACTGTCAAAAGCTTTTCACGTTTTTAGCCGCCATTATATTTCCTGTTTACCTTTTACCGATTTCAGTTTAGTTTTTTAATTCTTCTTATTATAAAAAGCATTAGCTCAAACACATATCCCACGTTTTCCTTTGTTATATAGTCTTGTGTCTTTGACATTATGGAAAATATTTCCTCAAACAAAATGCATGGCTTGTTTTATTACCGTAATAGTGAGACTACCTTATGGTTGAGCCATGATCTTAATGCAAATATTTTCAGTTTGGTCTATAATACCATGAACCAACTCACAAACAAACAAAACTTGTATATTATTGAATGTTATCAAAATTCATGGGCGGTTAAAAAGTGTATCGCGCACTTTTTCCATTTTATGGTCAGCTTGGCGACTTTCTGAGGCGGTCATTCGGAGTATAGGACTAAATTCACATTATTGTACTTAAACCACCAACACGCACATTTAGAGTGAGGGCAGAAGAAAATATCGCAACTGTATCCGCCAGTGTTGTAAAGAGATTGACTTATTGATTCGACGCTGTTCTCAGCGATTGCGCCTCTTTTACTCTACTACGTGTTTTTGTTTTTAATTATTTGTTGCTCAAAATGCAAGAACTGGTCTTGCAGCATAAGTACCGAATTTACAGACATATATTTTTCTAATTTTATTAGGGTAATTATTCATAAATAACGCTAACATAAAAAGTTTTTCTAATTTACAACAAAACAAAAAAAAGCTATATGTTAAAAACCTTGATAACTTTATATATATTTGCACAGTAAAAGTCTTGATACCCTCTAACATAGTGTTTTAGAAAAACTTTGGCAACGTTATTATTATTATATTTTTATATATGTCTAACGGGACTTTCAAAATACAATTGCTGAACTACATTTCTGCAAATAAGTGCAAAAAACCTGAATTGTATTAATATTAAGAATATTTAAAAATGTTTCGAGAGGAAAGAACTCAATATTATCATTGATAACCACAAATCAGGAAAATCTTACAACGAAATAGTCAAGATAATGAACCGAAGCAAATCAATATCCAAAAAGTAATAAATCGCTTTTTAGAAGAAAAAAGAACTGAAAACAAACCATGTACAGGACGTCCACCAAAACTAACACAGGGAGAAGAGAAAGCAATAGAGTCTATTATAAAGAAGGGTTCAATGAATCTCTACACAAAAGAGTTTTTGCAGACACAGTGCGTAGATCAATCAAAAGAGCCGGATACATCGCATGCTAAACCCGTAAGAAACCCTATAACAGCGAAATTAATACAAAAAGCGGATAGATTTTGCAACTGCATATAAAAATAAAAAAAGTAAGTTTTGGGAGAAAGTAATATATACTGACGAGTCAAAACATAAAATATTTGGTTCGAATGAACGCTCCTTAGTATGGAGAAAAAGAAATGATAAGAGTATATTTAAATATGCTTAAGAATAACTTGAACCAAATTATTGTTAAACTAAATATTAGAAATGATTTTTACTTCCAACAGAAAAATTATCCTAAGCACACTGCAGATGGTGTAAAAATGTGGAATACATACAACGCTCACATGCTTAACAATCCTCCACAAAGTCCAGATTTGAACCCTATTTGCCACTTGTGAGATCACTTAAGGCCCAACTATAATATGCGTAGGCTAGCTTTGGCTACTGTCAAAACTCGACGAAAAGACTGTCAAATGCGTAAGGCAAATTTAACAAGAATTTGTGATTTTATTTTTATTGAACAATGGAACAAAAAATTCAGAAAAATGAGACATGAAGAAAATAATCAAATGGTAACACAGGTATCATAACACACAAGTGTTAACATCAGGTTGATACAGTTCTCGGATTGTTTTTCACAATAAAATTTGTGTAAATAGAAAACTGTTATCACATTCAACTAAGCCACCTAAACAGTGGTGATAAACACAATATACACATGAGCACTGAAGATGAAAGTGTAGCGACTTTCGAAAACAGCTGTTCTGCTCTGCTGTGTAAGTTGAATAAAACTGATGTTGACTTCCTTTGTTCCTAGGAATATTTATCATCATGTCTTTCTGAGATTTTAACTAAGTTAGAACAATTAGCCTATATAAATATTAATATAGAATTTGTGTGGCTATATTATACTTATTGAGTTTAAGTACTTACTACACTCAGTTGCATAAAAATGTAATTTATGAAACATTAATTTATTATATATACATAAAATATAAATGCATATATATATGAGTTCAACTTATAAATGTATATACTATCATAAGCAAGTTAATTCAATTCAATTAAGAAAGCAATTGTAGATTACATTGGAAAAGTACTAAACAATCCAACGGTGTGTGCAAGTGGGTCATTAATTGAAGGAAAATACACAAATACATTTTGCCATATATACATATGTATATACTAGAACAAAGAAAGATAAAATATAATACTTTTTATGCACTTTTCTGCTTTTTTCCTTTTCCTTTATTTTTCGATTATAATAAAAGATATCCCTTTTATCATAAAGGCACTTATAATTTTTCACATTATTTATTAAATTTTCTATAAAATTATTTTCGGCGTCCATTGCGGCTTCTTTTGTGCATGTATCACAGTCTACGGTTTGTGTGTATCTAATAACTATTTTCAATGCAACCCTTTTTCCTTAAAGAAAATGCGATCAGTTTCGCTCTATGCGTAGAAAAATAAAATTTAGCGAAACTTGCCGAAAAGTTAGCAAAGCAAATTATGGTCGCACACATTTGATTGTATGTATTCGCAAATTCGCCTGCGCTAGCGTACACATATTATAGTTGGGCCTTTAGAAAACGAATTGCGTAACCATAAAATATCAAATAAAAATTACCTCAAGACATTGCTACAAATCTCTCTTGATTTATAAAAAAACTTGTACTTTCAATGCTAAACCGATTAAACGATATTATTATATATTCCACTAGATATTAAGTTGGATATTGGGGATAAAATCTTGTATTTCAAGAAGTGTCAAGACTTTTGCTAAAGTTTTTAACATACATATAGAGTTTTGTTTTATTGTATATAAACAGTTACACCAGTAAAATGAGAAAAAAATAATTATATGAATGTATTTTTTTAAATTCGATGGGATATTTACTTATGCATATAGATATATATATATATATATATATATATATATATATATATATATATATACAGTCCCGCACATAACTATTGGCACAGCAATGTCTTTTAAGTTTTAGCTCACTTTGCAGGCATTTAAAAACTTCAAAAAGTAAAAAAAATTTTGTTGGTAGGAACTCATATTATAAGTTAACTGCACAACTTGTTTTACATCAATATGTTTTGTTTTAGTTTTTATATAATGCATTTATCCGAAAAATGTCATGATTTTACCGCACAAAAGTATTGGCACAGAGGAATCACAAATAGGTATATAGCTGAATTTTTGGAAAATCTTAGAACTTTTTTACATTGGTGGCTTTTGATATATAATATAAATCTCTTCATTTTATCAAAAAATTGTTAATAAATTAACCATCTAACATACTGTCATTGTACTATTATAATATGAAATATGTTTTTTGGGTGGTTAAGCAATGTCTATATGCATTTCATTGACGCTTTTTACCAAATCGTCAGTAGACTTTAACCACAGTTTTGAAAAGTTTCAAACTTCTCAACTTATTAAAAGACTTTTATAAACCATCTGAGAATTATGTTAATAAATTAACTATAAAAATTCAAAAATGATTTTAAAAATCACATTATAATAAGTGTAGTATGCTATGAAACTTATACAAACCAAACCCAACAAACAACTTTTATTTGATATGACTCTATTTTATTTTTCTACACCTTTAATATAATATATATATATATATATATATATATATATATATATATATATATATATATATATATATATATATATATATATATATATATATATATATATATATATATATATATATATATATATATATATATATATATATATATATATATATATATATATATATATATATATATATATATATATATATATATATATATATATATATATATATATATTTATATATATATATATATATATATATATATATATATATATATATATATATATATATATATATATATATATATATATATATATATATATATATATATATATATATATATATAAATATATATATATATATATATATATATATATATATTTATATATATATATATATATATATATATATATTCATATATATATATATATATATATATATATATATCATATATATATATATATATATATATATATATATATATATCTATATATATATATATATATATATATATATATATATATATAAATGAAGATATTTATATATATATATATATATATATATATATATATATATATATGTATATATATATATATATATATATATATATATATTTATGTATATATATAAATATATATATACATATTTATGTATATATATATATATATATATATATATATATATATATATATATGTATGTATCTTTATGTATATATATAAATATATATATGT